>JAYESA010000001.1:46500260-47235260 GCA_036927795.1 Iris macrosiphon | reverse complement strand
TGTAGATATGTGATCACACCTTCCTGTGCAAGTATTATTTTTCTGTGAGTGTTGGTCATACACCGCACGTATGACTAACCAGGCCATTATTCTTGTGCAAGTTCCCAAGCCGTTCACATGTTAAAGCTAGCGCTCACTCACTTAGTCATTAGTTTTCTTATTCATTGACATATTGTTCATTATTGTATTTCTTCCAGTATTCCTTATTGTATATCTCTTGTATCTATTATGCATCTTGTATATTCACATATATTTACTGTTATATAGTTTTTATTATTGATTAGAACTGCTATTAGAGATGTACTCTGCTCCTTTCCTGACTAGATATATTTTTCCCAGATGACACTGAGGAGTGGTACCCTATACATTATGGACCTCAAGATATTTTGGGTTTAGAGTCAGAGACCCTGGCTTAGGAGGGACTTATCCCAACTGAGACAGATGACCCTGGATTAGTAGCTTCTCAGTATTCTTTTGTACTGGATTTGTCTCCAGCTTATTTATTAGTATTCCTTCAAACTCATTGATGTTATTATTTTAGACTCATGAGTTGTATATGACTATTTTATTCTTTATCATATTCGTGCTCGTTTCTATCTTAGATCTGTGATTGAGTATATTGATATTGTTGGTGGTTCATTATATTTCTAGATAGATTACCCAGACAACGTTCTACCGTCGATTCTGCGGCGTAGGCTGGACATTGTTTTCGACTTGCATCCATACATCGGGTGCGGGTCGTGACACATTTTTAGTGGTGGCCCATGCAGGTACTCTCTTCGAGGTCGCAATTAGTGCAATTCATAGTGGTGCTCTGAATTGAGTACTATTATGAGCCTGTTTCAGGATATAGGATGTAGGTTATAGGCTGAGAATACTCAATCACATCTAGGAAAATTTCTTTTGATTCATTCAACTATTGTCCTTTGATATTTATACTTGATCTCTTAAACTGTCCTTTCCTTGAGTGTCTTATATCATGTGCCATATTGATTATTTCTTTCGCTTTGTCTCAGGATGCCGCCAAAAACTAGATCGCAGTAGGGGAGAGCAGCTTCTGAGAGGTCTGCGACATCCCGAGGGCCTACACCAGTTACTTCTCCGGTGATTGGAGTGTCAGCTGCTTTCGAATGTCCACCACCTACTCAGAGGACTGTGCTAGCTGTATCTGAGGGGCTTCCATCTCCACCTCCTGTACCAGTAGAGGCGACACAGATATTTACACTATTTTTCGAGATACTCGAGGCACAGAGGGCTCAGTCTGAGGCACATCAGAGGCAGACCGACATTTTACGGTAGGGCATCGAGAGTGCTCATCAGCTTGTGCCGTAGTAGAGAGAGGAGTTTCGGTCCAGCAACAAGTTGCTCCTCAGGTTGCTCAGCTTTGGCCAGGCAACATTCGGGACTTTAAGAAACTGGAGCCTAGGGTCTTCAAGGGGATGGAGGGCATAGTCTATGCTGATGATTTGCTCGAGGACATTGAGCGTCTTATGAGGGTGTCCCATCTTTCTGAGGATCTGAAGGTTAAGGCGGTAGGACTTCATCTGTTCGACGTCGCCCGCACTTGGTTCAGGAATGAGCCGATTCTTGTTGATGCGGGAAAATCTTGGGAGGTATTCAAGGACCTCTTCAAGAAGAAATTCTTCGCTCGGGCAGACATGCTAGACTTGGGGAGGTAGTTTGAGAGCCTCATTAAGGGGAGCATGTCTGTAGAGGAGTACGCTGCGGAGTTCGGCAGGTTGAGCCAATTTGTAGAGTATTTGGTGAGAGAGCCGGAGGTTTGGGCTATTCGTTTCTGTGAGGGTCTAAACTGGAAAGTTAAGATCCTCATTCCGTCTTTTTATGAGACATACTTGGAGATACTTGCGGAGGCATACAAGGTTGAGCGGGAGTTAGGTTTGAAGCCCAAGAGAGACCGTAATTCTTTTTTGGGGGCCAACAGCAGTACAGTATTTTCCAAACAACCTCATTTCCAGTCCAGGCCTTTCCAGCAGCAGCAACAGCACCAGACTCCAGCTAGGGCACTGTTTCACCAGGCACTACAGCAGCAGAGACAGTTACAACAATCTTTCTGCCACTTCTGCAAGAAGCCCGGCCACATCTGGGAAGTTTGCAGGAAGATGTTGGGAGTTTGTTTGTATTGTGGTACTGAAGGGCATCAATTGAGAGAGTATCCTCGTCGTACAGTTCCGGGAGCAGCTTCAGCTCCAAGAGCACAGACGAGACCACCTGCAGTACAACTGAGGGGACCACTTTCGACACAGCAGCAGTGTTATGTCCAGCATCAGCAGCAGGGAGGTGCACGTCAGGGACGAGCGTTTGCTATGACCGTCGAAGAGGACGAGCCCACCGGAGAAGTCATCGCAGGTTCTATTCTTCTTGATTCCATTCCAGTTTTAGCTTTATTTGATAGTGGTGCTTCCCATAGTTTTGTATCTGTTTCTTTTGCTCTGAAGCATGGTTTGGTAGCTGAGTCTTTTCTTAGGACTTGCAAGATCATAACCGGAGGAGGCATTATCCTGGTTAATGATATTTGCAAGGATCGGAGAGTTACTCTAGGAGGCCGAGAGTTGAGTGTGTGTCTACTTGTAATGCCACTTCCGAGCTATAATATTATACTCGGGATGGATTGGTTGAGTAGGCACCGTGCTAGTATAGACTGTAGAGAAGGTAGAGTTTTATTTGGTCCGTCGGGAGAGCCAGAGTTTGAGTTTGCTAGAGGAGCTGCAGAGCAGAAAGAAGGCATTATTTGTGGATCTATGGTGGAAGACAAAGATTTGCCGCATCCGTTGATAGTAGAGTTCTTGGATGTGTAGAGTTCTTGGATGTGTTTCCTGAGGAATTGCCAGGATTACCGCCAGATTGAGATGTTAAATTCTCTATAGACTTGGCGCCAGGTGCAGAACCAATTTTGCAGCATGTCTATAGAGTAAACAACAGTGAGGTGGTCGAGCTGAATAAGCAGGTGGATGAATTATAGGATAAGGGATTTATCAGATCGAGTTCTTCACCGTGGGGAGCCTCGGTATTGTTTGTACCAAAGAAGGATGGATCGGTGCGCATGTGCATTGATTACAGGGCTTTGAATATTCTCACTATCAAGAATAAATACCCTTTGCAATGGATTGATGATCTGTTCGATAAGTTGAGTGGTGCCAAGGTATTTTCTAAAATAGACTTGAGATCAGGCTACCACGAGGTGAAGGTAAAGTCGGAGGACATACCAAAGACTGTTTTTAGAACCCGGTATGGTCAGTACTATGGTATTGTCGTTTGGGTTGACTAATGCACCAATGGTATTTATAAAATTGATGAACAAGGTGTTCCATTAGTTCCTTGACAAGTTCGTGGTGGTGTTCATCGATGACATACTCATATACTCGAAGACACCGGAGGAGTATGAGGAGCATTTACGGATTGTGTTAGAGGTGCCGAGGAAGGAGAAGTTGTATGGAAAGCTATCCAAGTGTGATTTCTTCCTGGACATGGTGGAGTTCTTAGACATATTATGACTGGTGATGGTATTTCAGTGGATCCGAAGAAGATCGCAACAGTGGAATCTTGGAAGATCCCGAGTTTGGTAGCAGAGATCAGGAGTTTCTTGGAATTGGAAGGCCACTACAGAAAGTTTGTGTAGGATTTTTCGAGGATTGCCGAGCTGATGACCAGACTCACCAGGAAGGATGTAGAGTTTATCTGGACGGAGGATTGCCAGGTGGATTTTGAGGAATTGAAGAAGAGGTTGACGTCTGCACCTATTTTGACGTTACCATCAGGGTCTGGAGGTTTCACTATTTATAGTGATGCATCGGGGAAAGATTTGGGTTGTATTCTTCAACAGAATTGAAAAGTGATTGCCTATGCATCCAGGCAATTGCGTCCTCATGAGAAGAATTATCCTACCTATAATTTGGATTTGGCAGCAGTCATCTTCGTCCTGAAGTTATAAAAATACTATTTGTAAGGAGAGCGTGTGGAGATCTTCACAGACCACAAGAGCTTGAAGTACGTTTTTACGCAGAAGGAGTTGAACATGAGGCAACGTCGGTGGTTGGAACTGATAAAGGATTTTGATATATCTTTGCAGTATCATCCTGGGAAAGCTAATATAGTTACCGATGCCTTGAGCAGGTATCCGGTAGCTATGTTCTTGACGCAGGATCGATATTTATTGGAGGACTTGGAGAGGTTGGACATTAAGGTGATAGTTCCTAGTTTGGCTATGTAGATGTGGGGATTGCAGATACATTCAGATTTGATGGACATGATCAAGGCAGCACAGTATGAGGATGTATCTCTGAGGAGCATCAGAGCTCAGGTGAGAGCAGGACTGGAGGATAATTTTGTCATTGCCGAGGATAGTTCTTTGCGTCATGGAGTTAGATTGTGTGCGTCTAGTGGGGAGCTGCATGAGGAGGTATTGCAAAAAGTACATCGCTCTCAGTATTCTATACATTCAGGTGCCAACAAGATGTATCGGGATATGCGAGAGAGTGTGTGGTGGTATGGCATGAAGAGGGAAGTGGCGCAGTTTGTATCCAAATGCTTAGTGTTCCAGCAGGTGAAAGCCGAGAGGCAGAGGCCAGGAGGTTTACTTCAGCTATTATCCATTCCAGAGTGGAAGTGGAAGCACATTACTATGGATTTTGTGTCCGGACTTCCACAATCTCCAGGAGGGAAAGATACGATTTGGATCATCGTTGATAGGTTGACCAAGTCGGCCTACTTTTTGCCTTTCAAGATAGGTTTGTCTACGGAGAAGCTGGCAGAGATGTATTTGAGGTAGATCGTCAGGATACATGGAGTTCCCGTCAGCCTAGTCTCGGATTGGGATAGTCGTTTCACCTCTCATTTCTGGAGGAGCCTACAGACGAGTTTGGGCACTCAACTCAAGTTCAGTACTGCATATCATCCCCAGACAGATGGGCAGTCAGAGAGGACTATTCAGACTCTCGAGAATATGTTGTGCACTTGTGTACTAGATTTCAGGGGTTCTTGGGGTACCATCTCTATTAGGTAGAGTTTGCTTATAACAACAGCTACCAGGCTAGTATAGAGATGTCACCTTTTGAAGCTCTGTACGGTCGAAGATGTCGTACTCCCTTGTCATAGGATGATGTTGGAGAGAGAGTTTTGCTTGGGCCAGAGATGATTATTGATGCAGCGAAGAAGGTTCAGTTGATCAGAGACCGACTTCGTGTGGAGTAGGACAGACAGCGGCATTGGGCCGATAGCCACCGGAGACCTTTGGAGTTTGATGTATAGTTTTAGATTTTATTTTGTGCTTGTTATTGGTTGTTTCTTATAGATTAAGTTCTTAAGGTTGTGTTTTGTTCTAGGTGGAAGGTTTGGTATTTCTGAGGATTTCTCTGACACGAGGCACGATTCGCTTCGGTGGAGGCGTGAAGCTTAGTCCGAGATTCATCGGACCTTTTACTATTCTAGAGAGAGTCAGTGCAGTTGCTTATAGACTAGACTTGCCACCTGTATTGGAGGGAGTGCACAACGTATTTTATGTATCATAGTTGAGACGGTACGTGGCAGATCCTAGTCATGTATTGGATCACTCGGAGATATAAGTGGGCCCTACTCTTAGCTATCCAGAGCAGCCAGTTGAAATTCTGGATCAGAGAAAGAAGGTGCTAAGGAATCAGACTATTCCTTTGATACGCATCGCATGGAGGCATCACTCTCTAGGGGAGTCTACCTGGGAGAGAGAGGATGAAATGCGAGAGCGTTATCCATATTTGTTTGTGCCTTGAGGTATGTTCTTTCATAGTTAGTTCTGTTCTTTTGCTATGTTCTGTTATTTTTGGGGGTAGTTTTCGTCTTTGAATTTCGAGGACGAAATTATTTTAAGGAGGGTAGACTTGTCACTACCATATTTTCTAGAAAAGGGTATTTAAGTAATGTTATAATTAATTAAATATTGTGCATGTTAAATAATTATTTGTTGTATTATTTAATTGTTGTTAGATGTTATTTATTTATTTTGGACTTGTGTTAGTGGACCTAACTAGTTTAGTTTAGACTCATGGACCAACATGTATTAATTTTTAGCATTGAGCCCATTAGAAAACCCATTGATTAGGAGGTTGATTAATTTAATTAAACCATTAGACTAGAAGATTCCCTCATTAATTATTTCTTCATGAGAGGCCCCAAGGGGTATAATGGATATTACATAGTAGCTTGAGGAAGGGGTAGAGGGGGCCGGCCTATATAAAAAGAGGGGAAAAGTTTCTCTCTCCTCTTTTCGTTTGAAAACTAGATCTAGTATTTTTCTCAACCAAATTCCTTCATTCCACATTATTTTTCCTACCAAATTTTACCCCAATTCCTTCCCAAATCACCATTGGAGACTAGTGGAGCAAGGATATAGAAGGAGGAAACAAGGATCTATATAAAGGAGCAAGGATCTATAATTTAGAGGCCAATTTTATCACATTTGGAGGTTTCATTGGAAATCCATCTCCCAATAGGTACAATTTAATTTTTTCACTTAATTTAGGTTCTAAATCTAAGATTTAACCATGAGAAATCAACCCATATGTATAGGCTACCCATAGGATTTGGTTTTGTATTCATAGGAGGCCTATTGAGAAAGTTATGGTGCTTTTGGTGTCAATTTTAGGGGAATTCCAAGATTGACATTTATTGTGTGTATCAATTAGTCCTATAGATCAATTTGGCATATGCTTGTCTGTTTGGGGCTAGTGTCGTGTCCACAATTGGGTACGTGTAGGTCGTATCCCAATATTTTGGTGATACGTGTTGATTTGGGGGTTTTTCTTCCGACACGGGACTTTGAACATATCATATTTTGACACGGACACGTAAATTTATATTTGACTCTTCGTATTATTCATAAATAATATATTATTAGACTTGCTCGTGTCCTTCAGGGTATGTTTAGATGTGTGGTGGACTCGTGTCGCAAGCGTATCCTAGATCTAGTGGGATACGGTTGTGATACGCTCCATGTGTTTGTACAATTTAATTTTAGATCTATTTCTAAATTATTCTTAGTCTTGGTTATGTGTAATTATAGGTATGTGTATATATATATATATTGTTGTGTATATATATTTATGTATTAGTGTGTCATGGATCTATATATCTATGTGTTATATATTTATGTAGCTATTTTCTACATATGTAAGAGCTATTATATATATATATATATATATATATATATATATATATATATATATTGTATTTATATATATATTGTGAGAGAGGGGAGAATAGGGGTTTTTGTGACGGATTTAGCAAAATCAACAGCAATTGCAACAACAGCAGCAACAATAGCAACAGTAGATACGACAACAGCAGCAGCAATAGCAACGGCAGCAGCATCAATCAGCAACAGCAGCAGCTTTTCAGCGACATCGGTAGCAGTAGCAATAGCGATAGCAGCAGAACCGTCGCAACAACAGCAGTAACAGCAACGGTATCAACACCGTATCGGCAGTTTCAGTGACGGCAGCGGGGGCTTTTAGCGACAGTTCTGCGGTATTATATATATTATGTATTTAATTATAATATATATAATATATATGCATATATATGGTATTAGTATATATGTATATAGTTCCTACTTGTTATTATACTTTAGTGTACTATATTTATTAGTTGTTAGCATATAATTATTATGGGTAGTTAGTATATATATGTAGTTTGGCATTTACCTTGAGATACCAAGGTAAGTACCAAGGTATTTGGGGGTACCTAAGGTATTAGATTTGGGGTATCAAGATTGAGGTTTAGTGTTGCGATACCAAGTTGGTTTGAAACCAAGGTATCCATTTAGCATTTGTAATTAGGATTTTATATATTTAGTATTGTTTGATATATGTATATGAGATGTTTTATCCTTTGTTTTACGTATCCTGAGATACGGTATCCTACTATCCTAAAATGTAGCTAGTATGACCTAGATTCTTAATATTTGAACCCAACATCCTTGAGATAGACTCATCCAACCTAGAAATAGGTAGTTTGACATAGTTGACCATATTTTGACCATAGTTTGACCAATTTGACTTAGAGTTGACCTAGTTTGACTTTTTGACTTAGAATTGGCTTGTTGACCAAGAAGTTGACTAGTTTAACTTATTTTTTTTCCGAAACCTTGTATTGATGTTATATTCCATATCTAGGTCTTTCAGGCACCGTATCAGACATCTGTGAGACTATTCTTTGGACTTCAGACTTGTACATTCTCTGATAGTTTCTCATTTATGATATCCTCTATGTTTATTATATTTAGTGTAGATATCCATGTCTTCTTGACACGATGGTTACACGGATTGGTATTTTTGGATCTCGTCATGGGATGTTATTCCTTGGTATATGGTGTATCTTGTGCAAGTATTGTTTCATTGATTATCTTGTACATATACATACACTGATTCTTGGGAAGACTAGCTATCTTCTTGGGGAACCATAGCGTACCATGGTTGGATCTACTATACCAGTCGGGGGTGGAGAGTATTAGTATAGATATGTGATCATACCTTCCTTTGCAAGCATTGTTTTTCTGTGAGTGTTGGTCATACACTACACGTATGACTAATCAGGCCATTATTCCTGTGCGAGTTCCCAAGCCGATCACATGTTAAAGCTAGTGCTCACTCACTTAGTCTTTAGTATTCTTGTTCATTGACATATTATTCATTATTGTATTTATTCCAGTATTCCTTATTGTGTATCTCTTTTATCTATTTTGCATCTTGTATATTCATATCTATTTACTGTTACATAGTTTTTATCATTGATAAGAACTACTGTTAGAGATGTACTATGCTCCTTTCCTGACTGGATATTTTTTTTTTCAGATGACACTGAGGAGTGGTACCCTACACATTATGGACCTCGGGATGTTGTGGGTTTAGAGTCAGAGACCCTGGCTCAGGAGGGACTTATCCCAACTGAGACAAATGACCCAGGATTAATAGCTTCTTAGTATTCTTTTGTATTGGATTTGTCTCCAGCTTATTTGTTAGTATTCCTTCAGACTCATTGATGTTATTATTTTAGACTTATGAGTTGTATGTGACTATTCTATTCTTTATCATATTCGTATTCATTTCTATCTTAGATCTGTGATTGAGTATATTGATATTGTTGGTGGTTCATTATATTGCTAGATAGATTACCCATACAGTGTTCTACCGCCGATTCTGCGGCGTAGGCTGGGCGTTGTTCCCGACTTGCATCCCTACATCGGGTGCGGATCGTGACAGCAATGCACAACAAACTGTGCAACACAGTATAAAGGGGGCTTGGGCATGCAGCAGGTAGTTCAGCAAAGTATCAGGCAGGGAACTTGTAGGTTCAGTTCAATATATCATTATCAGTATCAGTGGCCGTATCAGTGTTCACTGTACAGTATCAGTACCTACGAGGTTTAGTTTCATATTTAATTAGTTTAGTAAGGTACTTGGTTTAATGGGTAGATAGCTAATGGGTACTTTAGTATTCAGGTATTAGCTAATAGTTGGTTAGTTGGGTATTGGTTTAGCTTGGAGTTTTGGTAGTGGTTTAGTGAGTTAGTATTTTAGTGTATTATTAGTAGTTAATAGGCATATGTTTGACATTAGCAAATTATATATTTATAGTCAGTTACTTGAGGTATTGGTAAGTTTAAATAGGTAGTAGTGATATACTTTACTAATATATAGTTAACTATAGATATATGTATATATGTATCTTGTAGATAGGTATATTTGGTATTATAGTTAGTTATATAATAGTATTGAGATATATTATAGTGTTAGCATATATTAGTATAATAGTTTTGGGTTTCTATATGCATTAGCTATAATGTAGGTTTTTGAATTACCTTGGGATACCAAGGTAATATCAAGGTATTGGGTCGATACCCAAGGTTTGGGCTTGGGTATCGAGATAGGTGTGATACGAATTGGTGCAAGGCCAAGGTATCCTATTTCATTTGATTTGTTATAGTATTATAATTATTGGCTTGTATATATATCTAAAATACTATTTTTATATATGGAAACTTGCGTATCTTAGGATACAGTTTTTTGAGTGTCTTTTAGTATCCTAGGTTAGATTGTATAGTTTAGTTTCATAGTACATTAACCTAGTATCTTAATATTAGACTCTTTGCACCCTAGACTTAATCGGTTTGACCTAGAAATGGCTTATTGACTTAGAATTGCATCATTTTAACTGATTTTCATTTCGAACCTTGTATTGATGCAACATACCATATATAGGTCTGTGTGATACTAGCTTGGGCATCGAGAGACACACCTTGCTCAGGACTTCAGGCGAGTACATTTTTGTGATAGTTTTTAATTCATAATAGTGTATTTATGCATGTTCTAGAATTGTATACTTGACTCTGACATAGTGATTTTACAGACTTGTTCTACATGGATCTCGTCAGGAGATGTTATCCCCTACCGTGTTCAACGGGTACTCATGTACATGTATTTCATTGTGTATATTGGGTATTGATTTATATTTCGTGTTCATACACTGCTCGCGTTAAGTGTGCTTATTCGTGTACACCATTGCTTGTGTTCAGTGGTTATGATATTCGTGTCAACCCACTGCTCATGTTCAGTAGTTATATTTCGTGTTCGTAGCGTGTCGTGATTGGATCCATTGGTATTAGTTGGGGATGGGAGAGTAGGAGTTGATTATGTGATCAAAGCCCCATTGTTATATCGTATACATTCTGGTTACATACCTCACTTGTAATCGTCTTACCTGATCGTGTTCACCCAAAACGATCACATAATGAACTTGTATTTTGAGGCACATTAGTTATATTGCAGTTTTTTATCATATTATTGATATTCATATTGTTCATTCATTCATATGTTTTGTGATCTTGTATTTTATTTCTATTATCTGCTTTATATGCTTGATTATGTTATTGAAACTACTTTCAAAGGTATATACTTCACTCCAATCCTGACTGGATATATTTTTTAGATGACTGGCTTATAGAGCAGTGTCCCACATTCTACGGGCCGCAGGATGACGTACCTATAGAGGATACTCCTTTAGACCAGGAGGACTTAGTTGCAGAGCCCGAGGAGGTCTAGTTATTTGTGTTGGCATATATTAGACTATTATTTGGTGGAGATTCACTGTTGTATATTATTTCAGATTGTGGATTGTATATTATTCTTTCCTTCGCTATTTCATTCGTGCATTATCTTTCTTAGTTTGTTTTGTGATTGAGATTAGTTATACTTGTGAGATACCATATTGCTCCTCCGTTCGGAGTTGAGATGATTGACAGGTACCATATTATATTGTTGAGATGTTAGATAGTTAGAAATGACCCAGACAGTGTTCTACCACCGATTTTGCGGCGTATGCTGGGCGTAACCACGTGCTCGTGCCCGACTATCCGGGTGTGGATCGTGATACATTTTTAGTGGTGGCCCATGTAGGTCTAGATTCATATTGTAGTTGTGCTCGCCTAGAGTGCTGCTACGAGCCTGATTTAGGAAATATGATTTAGGCTGAATGTTTACTCAATCACACCTAGGAAAATTCTAAAAATCTGTTTTGCAAATCCTTATCTATTGAATGTTTACTTTGCTTGAATAAAGTTCTATCCTTCTTTGATGATATCGTATCATATTCAATATTGATCCCTTATTTCAATCTATCTTCAAGATGCCACCGAAGACGCGTTCCCAGCGCTCAGGTGTCACGACAGCACGATCAGTCACTTCATCATCCTTGAGGGCAACACCCTCAGACGGTGGTCCAGCACCTACATTCAGGAGGTCACCTTCACCGGTCCAGGTAGGCATATATGCAGCAGCTTTCGGAGGTGCTCCACCTCTAGTACCGAGGACAGGGCAGACAGTTTTCGAGGATCTTCCACCCTTACCACCTGCAGTTGATCAGACACAGATGTTTACGTTCTTCTAGCAGATGATGGAGGCGCAGCAACGTTAGTCAGAGGTTCTGCGACAGAGCATGGAGAATGCTCACCAGATCGTACTTACAGCAGTTGAGAGAGCTACTACAGTCCAGCCACAGATGGTACCACCTTAGTTTATTCCTCAGTAGGCGAGGTCGGGTACCATCATAGACTTTAAGAGGATGGGCCTGAAGGGCTTCAAAGGTACAGTGGAGATCCTTTATGCGGATGATTGGATCGAGGACTTTGAGCGAAACCTGCGGCTGGCGCAGATTCTATAGATATTGCAGATAGGGGCAGCGAGGTGTATGATGTTCGACATTGCCTTTACATAGTTCCGGACAGACCCCAGGATTACAGTACCAGGACTCACTTGGGAAGCCTTCAAAAATATTTTCAAGGAGAAGTTCTTCCCAAACGTGGCTCTCACATCTTTGGAGAGCCAATTCTAGTACCTCGTCCAGGAAGGTATGTCAGTGGACGAGTATGCGGTAAAGTATTGCCAACTAGGTCACTTCATGGAGGGACAGAACCCTAGAGGCAGAGCCAGGAAGTTCAGAAAGGGCCTGAACTGGGAGATCAAATCCCACACCAACGGAGATCCTACCGCCACCTTCGAGGAGATTCTCAGACAGGCGCAGAGAGCCGAGAATGACTTAGAGCTTGGCTCTAAGAGACCGAGGGACATAGGAGGATCTAGCACCAACACGGGTCCAGCAAAGAGGCCTCATTTCCAGCAGCAGTACCAGAGGCTCAGAGGCAGTAATATCACGAGCCAGCTAGAGAGCCGGCACAACAGATGCATCAGATCTAGAGGGCAGCAGTTTCTTGCACTTTCTGTAAGAAGTAAGGACACGGATGGGACATATGCAGGATAAGGCTAGGCCAATGCTTATTCTATGGTTCAGGAGATCATCAGTTGAGAGCTTGTCCTAAAGTCCTAAATCGTCCAGCTCAGGGCGGAGGACAGGCACAGAGGGCACCCGCTAGACCACCAGCGGGACAACAACAAAGATGACCTCTTCTACCACAGCAGCAGCAGTTTGCCCAACATCAACAGCAGAGAGGTACGCAGCGACAGGGGCAAGCTTTTGCCTTGACTTTCGAGGAGGAGGAGCCGGTTGGTGATGTCATCTCAGGTTCAGTTTATCTCGATTCCTTTCCAGCTTATATTTTTTTCGATTCTGGTGCTTCTTATAGCTTTGTATCTGTATCTTTTGCTTTGAGCCATCGTCTTTAGTCTGAACCGTTGGTGAGGACTTGCAGGATCATGACCGGGGGTGGCATTATCCTGGTTAGTGATATTTGCAAGAACCAGAGAGTTTATTTAGGAGGTCGGGAGTTGAGCGTATGTTTACTCGTAATGTCACTTCCGAGTTACAATATAGTACTCGGGATGGATTGGTTGAGTAGACATTAAGCTAGTATCGATTGTCGTGAAGGCAGAGTTCTATTTTAGTCGCCAAGAGAGGCAATGTTCGAGTTCGTCCGAGGAGCAGAGCAGAGCGAAGGCGATTTTTGTGGAGCTTTGGTAGAAGAGCAGAAGCTGCCACACCCGTTGATTGCAGAGTTCATGGATTTCTTTCCGGAGGAGTTGCCAGGGTTGCCACCGGATAGAGATATAGATTTTTTTATAGATTTGGTGCCAGACATGGAGCCGATATCTCAGCACTTCTATAGAGTGAACAACAGCGATCTGGCAGAGTTGAAGAAGTAGGTGAATGAGTTACTAGATAAGGGCTTTATCTGTTCTAGTTCATCACCATGGGGTGCTCCGGTACTTTTTGTAACAAAGAAGGATGGGTCGGTACGTATGTGTATCGACTACAGGGCACTTAATAACCTCACTATCAAGAACAAATATCCATTATCGTGGATTGATGACTTGTTTGACCAGTTGAGCGGAGCGAAGGTATTCTCAAAGATAGACTTGAGGTCAGGGTACCACCAGGTGAAAGTGAAGAGGAAAGACATCCCGAAGATAGGTTTCAGGACTCGTTATGGGCAGTTCGAGTTCTTGGTGATGCCGTTTGGGTTGACCAATGCCCCGATGGTGTTCATGAACCTAATGAACAAGGTATTTCATCAATACCTGGACTAGTTTGTTATAGTCTTCATCGATGATATTCTGATATATTCGAAGATCCCAAAGGAGCATGAGCAGCACTTGAGAATATTTCTGGAGACCCTCAGGAAGGAAAAGCTGTATGGCAAGTTATCAAAGTGTGAGTTCTTTCTTGATAATGTTTAATTCCTCAGGCATGTTATTACAGGAGATGGAATCTCAGTGGACCCAAAGAAGATTTTAGCAGTTGAATCATGGTCTACCCCGAGTTCAGTAGCAGAGATCAGAAGTTTCCTTGGATTGGCAGGCTACTATCGGAGGTTTGTCCAGGACTTTTCCTGACTTGCAGACCCAATGACTAGACTAACCAAGAAGGATATGGAGTTCGTCTGTACTGAGGATTGTCAGTTAGCATTTGAGGAGCTGAAGAGGAGGTTGACTACAGCTCCAATCTTGACATTGCCATCAGGAGCAGGAGGATCTTCCATTTACAGTGATGCATCAGGAAAGGGTTTGGGTTATGTGTTGCAGCAGCACGGGAAGGTGATTTCCTATGCTTCCAGGCAATTACGCCCACATGAGAAGAACTACCCTACCCATGACTTGGAGTTGGCAGCAGTTATCTTTGCTCTCAAATTGTGGAAACACTACTTGTATGGAGAGAGAGTGGAGATCTTCGAAAACCATAAGAGCTTGAAGTATGTGTTTACACAAAAAGAGCTCAACATGAGGCAGCGGCGATGGTTGGAGCTGATGAAAGACTTTGATATTTCCTTGTAGTACCATCCAAGGAAGGCCAACGTAGTCGCGGATGCCTTGAGTAGGTATCCCGTGGCTATGTGCTTGACGAGAGACAGACATTTATTGGCCGATCTTGACAGTTTGGGCATTGAGATACTAGTTCCTGGAGTCGCAGCACAAATATGGGAACTTCAGGTACAGTCAGAGTTGATGGACCAGGTCAGAGCCGGACAGTATGAGGATGAGTCTCTGAGGAGCATCAAACCACAGGTTCAGATGGGGCTGGCAGAGGACTTCATTATCGCAGATGATAGATCATTGCGATACGGTACCATATTGGGCGTACCGAGAGGAGCATTGTACAAGAAGATTCTGTAGGAGGTACATCGTTCTCAGTACTCTATGTATCCAGGTGCCAATAAGATGTATAAAGACATGAGAGAGCATGTATGGTGGTATGGCATGAAGCGGGAGGTAGCTAGCTTCGTGTCCAGATGCTTAGTTTGCCAGCAGGTCAAGATGGAAAGACAGAGGCCAGGTGGATTGCTTCAGCCTTTACCCATTCCGAAGTGAAAATGGAAGCATGTGACCATGGATTTTGTATCGAGACTTTCGCGTTCTTTAGGTGGTAAAGATACGATTTGGGTCATCGTGGACAAGTTGACCAAATCAGCCAACTTTTTGCCTTTTAAAGTGGGTACATCTACGGAGAAGCTCGCAGATATGTATGTGCGTCAGATTGTCAGATTGTATGGTATTCCAGTGGGCATAGTCTCGGATCAGGATAGTCGCTTCATGTCCCACTTCTAGAGGAGTTTGCACTAGCATGGGCACTCAGCTCAAGTTCAGTACCGCTTATCACCCTCAGACTTACGGACAGTCGGAAAGGACTATTCAGACTCTCGAAGATATGCTACACACCTGTGTTTTGGATCTTGGAGGTTCTTGGGAGGATCACCTTTATTTAGTAGAGTTTTCATATAACAACAGCTACCAAGCCAGCATTGAGATATCACCATTCGAGGCATTGTATGGATGGAGGTGCCACACTCCGTTATCCTGGGATGATATTGGTGACAGAGCTTTATTGGGACCAGAGATGGTAGTGGATGCAGCCGAGAAGGTGAAGCTTATCAGGGACAGACTTCGAGTGGCGCTGGACAGATAGCGACATTGGGCCAATAGCCACCGGAGACCTTTGGAGTTTGAGGTATAGATTTTTGTTTTGCATTGCTTGTGTTTGATTGTTTGTTTTATTAGAGTGCTAAGGTTGTGTTTTGTGCTAGGTTGGTGGTCTGGTTTTCTTGAGGATTTCTCTGACACGTGGCACGATTAGTTTCGGTGGAGGTGGAAAGCTTAGTCAGCGATTCATCAGACCTTTCAGTATTCTTGAGAGGGTCGGTGCAGTTGCATACAGACTAGACTTACCACCTGTATTGGAGGCAGTGCACAACGTGTTTCATGTGTCACAGCTGAGACGGTACGTGGCAGATTCCAATCATGTGTTGGATCACTCGGAGATAGAGGTAGGCCCTACTCTTAGCTAGCCAGTGGAGATTCTGGATCGGAGAGAGAAGGTGCTGAGGAACCAGACGATTCCTTTGGTGCGCGTCGCGTGGAGGCATCACTTGCCAGGAGAGAGTACCTGGAGCGAGAGGCCGAGATGCGCGATCGATATACATACATGTTCAAGCCATGAGGTATAATTCTTTCTTGTATTGTATTGTTTACTTTTGGTAGTTAGTTTCTTCCTTAATTTTGAGGACAAAAATTTTCTAAGGTGGGTAGGATTGTCACCCTTACATTTTTATTCAAGGGTAGTTTGGTAATTTACATGGGTATTTTTAAAATTAGGATTTATTTGTATTTAAATATTATGCATGCATGATTATTTAATTATTGTACTATTTGTTTATTGATTAGTTGTAGAATTATTTTAGACTTGTGTAGTAGACCTAACCTATTTTATTAGATGCATGAACCAACAGTTTAGATGAGTTTAGATTGAGCCCATGAATTAGGCCCATGGATTAGGAGATTGTATTAATTTGTGAAACCATTAGACTAGAACCTTCACTCCCTAATTAATTTATTCATGAGAGGCCCAAAGGGGTAAAGGAGATATTTCACATTGCTTAGGAATGGTGTATATGGTCGGCCATAGTAGAAGGAGAGAGAGAGTGTCTTCCTCATTTTATTTTTTATTCATTTTAGATCAGTTTTCCCTCTTCCAATTTTCTTTATTCCTTCATCAATTCCTCTACCAATTTCCTCACAAATTCCTTCCCTATTCTTCATTGGAGGCTTGTACATTAAGGATCTACAAAGAGAAGCAAGAAGCAAGAAGGAGGAGGCCAAGATCTACAAGGAGATGAGCTACTTTCCATTTGGGGACTTTTTATTTGGATTCCATCTCCCAATAGGTACATTTCAGTTTTCTCCTTTCTAATAGACTCTAAATCTGAGATTTAACCATGAGAAACCAACCCACATGCATATGCTACCCATAGGAATTAGTTTTAGGTTCATAGGAGACCTACAGTAGAAGTTATGTGCACTCCACGTGTTTGGTGCTCTTAATTCTCTCTCTCTCTCTCTCTCTCTCTCTCTCTCTCTATATATATATATATATATATATATATATATATATATATATATATATATATATATTATATATATATATATATATAATATATATATATGTATATGAGTGTGTATATGATTAAGTGTATTTGTGTGTGTCTATATGTGTGTATATAATAGTGTATATATATATATATATATATATATATATATATATATATATATATATATATATATATATATATATATATATCTATATGTATATATATATATATATATATGTGTTTGTATATATATATATATATATATATATATATATATATATATATATATATATATATATTAGTGGTTATATGTATGTATGCATATGTGTGTTTGATTAAATGTGTGTGAGTGTATATATATATCTATACATATATAGAGTGAGGGACCTTGATATATATATATATATATATATATATATATATATATATATATATATATATATATGTATATGTGTGTATATATATACATATACATAGCTAGTTATCTATAGATGAGCAGATATTAAATTCTTATAGATAGATTGTATATATATATTAGCATAGAGGATTGTGTGTAAGTGGTATGTGTTGTGTGTGAGTGAGCAATGTGGCAGTGAGTGAGGGGGGAGCACATAGCTAGGTGTGCAGTAGTATCTCAGCAGAAGGTAGTGAAATGATACTGCACCATGAGCAGTACACAGTATCAGTGGCATCAAGCAACTGCAATAAGCAGTGAGCCAGAGCCTGTAGCAGCTAGTAGCAGTGGCTGCAACCACAGCAACAACAAGTGAGTTAGCCAGCACCTTATAGCAACACTGCAGTGCAGTGGCACGAGTTGCAGCATCAACAACAAACGAGCAGCAGTTTTACAGCAAGCATTGTAGTGGTTTCAGCATTTAGCAGGGTGTGCATCATCCAACATCAACCACAGGGAGAGCAAACTCAGCAACAAGTTTAGCAATGCACAACAAACTGTGCAACACAGCATGGAGGGGGATCGGGCATGCAGCAGGTAGTTCAGCACAGTATCAGGTAGGGAACTTGTAGGTTCAGTTCAGTATATCAGTATCCATATCAGTGGCCGTATCAGTGGCCGTATCAGTGTTCACTGTACAATATCAGTACCAGCGAGGTTTAGTTTCAGATTTAGTTAGTTTAGTGAGGTATTTGGTTTAATGGGTAGATAGCTAATGAGTAGTTTAGTATTCAGTTTTTAGCTAATAGTTGGTTAGTTGGGTATTGGTTTAGCTTGGAGTTTTGGTAGTGGTTTAGTGAGTTAGTATTTTAGTGTATTGTTAGTAGTCAATAGGCATATGTTTGACATTAGCATATTATATATTTATAGTCAATTACTTGAGGTATTGGTAAGTTTAAATAGGTAGTAGTGATATACTTTACTAATATATAGTTAACTATAGATATATGTATATATGTATCTTATAGATAGGTATGTTTGGTATTATTATTAGTTCTATAATAGTATTGAGATATATTATAGTGTTAGCATATATTAGTATAATAGTTTTGGGTTTCTATAAGCATTAGCTATAATGCAGCATTTTGAATTACCTTGGGATACCAAGGTAATGTCAAGGTATTGGGTCGATACCCAAGGTATTGGACTTGGGTATCGAGATAGGTGTGATACGCATTGGTACAAGGCCAAGGTATCCTATTTTATTTGATTTGTTATAGTATTATAATTATTGGCTTATATATATATCTAAAACACTATTTTCATGTGTAGAAACTTACGTATCTTAGGATACGGCTTTTGGAGTATCTTTTACTATCATAGGTTAGCTTGTATAGTTTAGTTTCATAGTGCATTGACTTAGTATCTTAGTATTAGACTCTTGCACCCTAGATTTAATCGGTATGACCTAGAAATGGCTTATTGACTTATTATTGAATCATTTTAACTGATTTCATTCTGAACCTTGTATTGTTGCAACAAACCATATATAGGTCTGTGTGACACCAGCTTGGGCATCGAGAGACAACCTTGCTCAGGACTTCAGGCGAGTACATTTGTCTGATAGTTTTTAATTCATATGCAGAGCCCGAGGAGGTCTAGTTATTTGTGTTGACATGTATTAGACTATTATTTGGTGGAGGTTCACAGTTGTATATTATTTCAGATTGTGGATTGTATCTTATTCTTTCCTTCGCCATTCCTACTTTTGGCATTTCTAGTCCGTCCTTCGCCTTGCTATTCATCAGAAGCATCCAGTAGGAATCGAACCTACTTGGAGTGAGTACAATGTTGATAAGTCCAGTAAGGCTTTGCTGAATTTGTCAAACCATGCGTCCCTTCTTAGTCAATAAGGCACGCGATATTTATTGGAGTGAGTACAATGTTGATATAATGGATAGTTTAATATTGTCTTCGCTAGCTTTGAAAATCTTTTATATGAGCTATTATGATCCAGAAACTTGGCCTAGCGCGAACCCCGGTTCCCTATTCCATTCGTGCATTATCTTCCTTAGTTTATTTTGTGATTGAGATTAGTTATACTTGTGAGATACCATATTGCTCCTCCGTTCGGAGTTGAGATGATTGACTGATACTGTATTATATTATTGAGATGTTAGATAGTTAGAAATGACCCATACAACGTTCTACCGCCGATTCTTCGGCGTAGGCTGGGCGTAACCACGTGCTCATGCCCGACTATCCGGGTGCGGGTCATGACAGGGTACTCATGTGCTTGGATTTTATCGTATATATTGGGTATTGATTTACATTTCGTGTTCACACACTTCTCGTATTCAGTGTGCTTATTCGTGTACACCCACTGCTCGTGTTCAGTGGTCATATTCGTATTCGAAGCGTGTCATGATTGGATCCATTGGTATTAGTTGGGGATAGGAGAGTAGGAGTTGATTATATGATCAAAGCCCCATTGTTACATCGTGTACATTCTGGTTACATACCTCACTTGTAATTGTCTTACCTGATCATGTTCACCCAAACCGATCACATAATGAACTTGTATTCTGAGGCATATTAGTTTATATTATAGTTATTTTATCATATTGTAGATATTCATATTGTTGATCTATATTCTCATACATTACCTGTATATCTATTGTTCATTCATTCATATGTGAGTGATCTTGTATTTTATTTCTATTATCTGTTTTATATGCTCGATTATGTTATTGAAACTGCTTTCATAGGTATGTACTTCGCTCCAATCCTGACTGGATATATTTTTCTAGATGACTGGCTTTTAGAGCAGTGTCCCACATTCTAAGGGCCGTAGGACGGCGTACCTTTAGAGGATACTCCTATAGACTAGGAGGACTTAGTTGCAGAGCTCGAGGAGGTCTAGTTTATTTGTGTTGGCATGTATTAGACTATTATTTGTGGAGATTCACAGTTTGTATTATTATTTCAGATTGTGGATTGTATCTTATTCTTTCCTTCGCTATTCCATTCGTGCATTATCTTCCTTAGTTTGTTTTTTGATTGAGATTAGTCATACTTGCGAGATACCATATTATTCCTCCGTTTGGAGTTGAGATGATTGACATGTACCATATTATATTATTAAGATATTAGATTGTTAGAAATGACCTAGGCAGCGTTCTACCGCTGATTCTGTAGCGTAGGCTGGGCATAATCACGTACTCGTGCCCAATTATCCGGGTGTAGGTCGTGACACATTTTTAGTGGTGTCCCATGCAGGTCTCATCTATCCTACGATATCGTACTACTTGCGACTCTATGATATGATTTCATAATGGTGCTCTCCTAGAGTACTGCTACAAGCCTGCTTAAGAAAATATGATTTAGGCTGAGAGTTTACTCAATCACACCTAGAAAAATTCCAAAATCTATTTTTGCAAATCCCTATCTATTGAATATTGCTTTACTTTGAATAAAGTTATGTCCTTCTTTGATGATATCGTATCATATTTAATATTGATTCCTTATTTTAATCTATCTTCAGGATGCCGCCGAAGACGCTTTCCCAGCGCTCAAGTGTCGTGACAGCTCGATCAGTCACTTCATCACCCTTGAGGGCAGCACTTGTCACGACCCGCACCCGATGTAAGGGTACAAGTCAAAAACAACGCCCAGCCTACGCCGCAGAATCGACGGTAGAACGCTGTCAGGGTAATCTATCTAACTATATAATAAACCACTAACAATGATAATATACTCAATCACAGATCTAAGATGGAAATGGGCACAAATCAGATAAAGAATAGAAGTAGTCACATACAACTCATGAGTCTAAAATAATACATCAATGAGTCTGAAAGATATAACAAAATAAGTTGGAGACAAATTCAGTACAAAAGAATACTAAGAAACAACCAAACCTAGGTCAACTGTCTCAGTTGGGATAAGTCCCTCCTGAGCTAGGGCCTCAGACTCTAGACCCACAATATCCTGAGGTCCATAATAGGTAGGGTACCACTCCTTAGTGTCATCTGGAAAAATATATCCAGTCAGGAAAGGAACAGAGTACATCTCTAACGGCAGTTCAAATCTATAATAAAAACTATGTAACAGTAAATAGATGTAAATATACAAGATGCACAATAGATACGAGAGATATATACAATAAGAAAATACTGGAATAAATACAATAATGAATAATATGCCAATGAACAAGAATACTAATGACTAAGTGTATGAGTACTAGTTTTAACATATGATCGGCTTGGGAACATGATACAATATATATGGCCTGGCTAATCATACGTGCGGTGTATGATCAACACTATTCAATAACAATAGTTGATACAATAGGGGTAATGATCACATATCTACACTAAAGTACTCTCCAACCTCGACTGGTATAATAGATCCAACCACGGTATGCTATAGCACGAGATTCCCCAAGAAGATAGTGACTCTTTCCGAGAATCAGTGTTTGTACATGTACAAGATAACCAATGAAACAATACTTGCATCATATACACCATATACCAAGGAATAACATCTCATGACGAGATCCGGATATACCAATCCGTGTAACCATAGTGTCAAGAGAACATGGATATCTACACTAGATACAATAAACATAGAGGATATCATAAATGAGAAACTATCAAAGAATGTACTCGCCTGAAGTCCAAAGAATAGTCTTACAGATGTATGACATGGTGCCTCGAAGACCAAGATATGGAATACAACATCAATACAAGGTTCCGGGAAGAAAATAAGTTAAACTAGTCAATTTCTAGGTCAATAAGTCAATTCTAAGTCAAAAGCAAACTAGGTCAACTATGGTCAACTATAGTCAAACTATGGTCAACTACCTATTTCTAGGTTACTCAAGTCTAACACAAAAATATTGGTTTCAAGATACTAAGTCTAACTATAAAAACCATATCTTAATTATTAGTATACCGTATCTCCCGATACGTAATCACATAGGTAAAATATCCCATATATAAGCCAAACCATTATTAATAATATAGAAGCCAAATTATAAACATTAATTAGGTACCGTGGTTTTGAACCAACTTGGTATCTCAACAATAATTCAAAAACTTGATACCCAAACCCAATACCTTGGGTATCCCCAATTACCTTGGTTCCTCAAGGTAATACCCAATACCTTGTTATATTAACTACCCGTAATATATATATATATATATATATAAACTGCCAAACTGTCGCTAAAACTATTCCCGCTGTCACTGAAAGCTGTTGTTAATATTGATATACTGTTGTTTTAGTGACAGTTTCCTGCACTGTCGCTAAAAACTGTCACTAAAGCCCCTGATACGCTGCTGATACGTTGTTGTTTCAGCGATAGTTTTCTAAAACTGTCGCTGGCTGCTGTCACTGCTTCCTGTTGTCGTTGTTGCTACTTTTCCACGACAGATTGCTATCGCTGTTGCCTCCGCTACTGCTGCTGTTGTGTTGTTTTGATGCTGTCGCTGTTTTTAAAAGCTGTTGTCGCTATAAATATTTATATATCTACAATATATATATATATATATATATATATATATATATATATATATATATATATATATATATATATATATATATATATAACCCACATAGTATATATATATTTATATACATAATTACTACTAATAACTATACATACACCCTCACCTAGTATTTTGTACATAATAACTATATAGTAACATACACACACACATACATAGTAATATATATAGATAACTATACATGTATGTATATGTATATATAATCATATAACATACATATATAAATATAAATATAACAACATATAAATATCCATTTTAAACATATGTATATCTATACATGCTCCAATATATATATATATATATATATATATATATATATACTTACACAATAATACATATAACAATATAGTATTATATATATACATAGTTACAACTATATAAAATATATGTGCATAATAAATATATATAATAATATCACACATATATATAGTAACATATATATAAAACAACATATATACATATTTACACATACTATATATGTATACTAAAGTATATATATATATATATATATATATATATATATATATATATATATATATATATACATATATATATATATATATACATGTAGAAAATAGCTACATACAATATATACACATATAGTACATACAAAATACATAGATCTAAGACACAGTAATACATAAATATTGCCACAACAATAAATATATATATATATATATATATATATATATATATATATAATATAATTACATCACAATGACAAGAGAAATAGATCTAAGATTTAAATTATACCAACACATAGATCGTATCACTCCGTATCCCACTAGATCTAGGAGACCCTTGCGACTCGAGTCCACCACACATCCAAACACAACCCGAAGGACACGAACAAGTCATATATATTATTTATGAACAATACGAAGAGTCAAATATAAATCTACGTGTCCGTATCAAAATGTGACATGTACAAAGTCCCATGTCGGAGGAAAAACCCCCAAATCAACACGTATCACCAAATTGTTGGGATACGACCTATACGTACCCAATTGTGGACACAACACTAGCCCCAAACACACAAGCAAGTGCCAAATTGATCTATAGGACCAATTGACACACACAATAAATGTCAATCTCGGAATTCCCCTAAAATTGACACAAAAAGCACCATAACTTTCTCAATAGGCCTCCTATGAACACAAAACCAAATCCTATGGGTAGCCTATGCATATGGGTTAATTTTCCATGGTTAAATCTCAGATTTAGAATCTAAATAAAGGTAAAAAACTGAATTATACCTATTAGGAGATGGATTCCCAATGTAACCTCCAATTGTGATAAAATTACCTCCAACTTGTAGATCCTTGCTCCTCTTTGTAGATCCTTGCTTTCTTCTTCTAGATCCTTGCTCCACTAGCATCCAATGGTGATTTAGGAAGGAATTGGAATAAAATTTGGTAGGGAAATGAAGTAGGAATGAAGGAATTTGGTTGAGAGAAATTCTAGATCTAGTTTTGAAATGAAAAGAGGAGAGAGAATTCCCCCCCCCCTCTTTTAATATAGGCCGGCCCCTTTTTCCCTCCCTCAAGTTATTAGAAAATGTCCAATATATCCCTTGGGGCCTCTCATAAAGAAATAATTAAGGAGGGAAGCTTCTAGTCTAATGGTTTAATTAATTTAATCCATCTCCTTAACAATGGGCTTTCTAAATGGGCTAAATTCTAACCAATTAATTCATGTTGGTCCATGAGTCTAAACTAAACTAGTTAGGTCCACTAACACAAGTCCAAAATAAATAATTAACATCTAATAACAATTAAATAATACAACAAATAATTATTTATCATGCACTAAATTTAATTAAATATGAAATTACTAAAATACCCTTTCCTAGAAAATTTGTTAGTGACAAGTCTACCCTCCTTAAAATAATTTGGTCCTCGAAATTCAAAGACGAAAACTACCCCCAGAAAATAATAGAACATAGCAAAAGAACAGAACCAAAGAACAGAACTACTATGAAAGAACATAACAAAATTAGGAAAGAACATACCTCAAATCACAAACAAATATGGATAACGCTCTATCATTTCATCCTCTCTCTCCCAGGTAGACTCCCCCGGAGAGTGATGCCTCCATACGACGCGTACCAAAGGAATAGTTTGGTTCCTTAGCACCTTCTTTCTCTGATCCAGAATCTCAACTGGCTGCTCCGGATAGCTAAGAGTAGGGCCTACCTCTATCTCCGAGTGATCCAACACATGACTAGGATCTGCCACGTATCGTCTCAACTGTAACACATGAAATACGTTGTGTACTCCCTCTAATGCAGGTGGCAAGTCTATTCTATAACCAACTGCACCTACCCTCTCTAGAATAGTGAAAGGTCTGATGAATCGCGAACTAAGATTCCCGCCTCCACCGAAGCGAATCGTGCCTCGTGTCGGAGAAATCCTCAGAAACACTAAATCACCCACCTAGAACAAAATATCACCTTAAGAACTTAATCTATAACAAACAACCAAGAAAAATCACAAAACAAAAATCTAAACTATACCTCGAACTCCAAAGGTCTCCGGTGGCTATCGGCCCAATGGCACTATCTGTCCTACGCCACTCGAAGTCTGTCTCTGATCAACTGAACCTTCTCCGCTGCATCCACAACCATCTCTGGCCCAAGCAAAACTCTCTCTCCAACATCGTCCCAAGACAAGGGAGTACGATACCTCCAACCGTACAGAGCTTCAAAAGGTGACATCTCTAAACTAGCCTGGTATTTGTTGTTGTAAGTAAACTCTACCAGATGGAGATGGTCCTCCCAAGAAACCCTGAAATCTAGTACACAAGTGTGCAACATATCCTCGAGAGTCTGAATAGTCCTCTCTAACTGTCCATCTGTCTGGGGATGATATGCAGTACTGAACTTGAGCTGAGTGCCCAAACTCTCCTACAAACTCCTCCAAAAATGAGAAGTGAAACGACTATCCCGATCCGAGACTATGCTGATGGAAACTCCATGTATCCTAACGATCTGCCTTACATACATCTCTGCCAGCTTCTCCATAGATAAACCTACCTTGAAAGGCAAAAAGTGGGCCGACTTGGTCAACCTATAAACGATGACCCAAATTGCATCCTTCCCTCTTGGAGATCGTGGAAGTCCGGACACAAAATCCATAGTAATGTGCTCCCACTTCCACTCTGAAATGGGTAATTGCTGAAGTAAACCTCCAGGCCTCTGCCTCTCGGCTTTCACCTGCTGGCACACTAAGCATATGGATACAAACTGTGCCACTTCCCTCTTCATGCCATACCACCACATACTCTCTCGCATATTCCGATACATCTTGTTGGCACCTGGATGCATGGAATACTGAGAGCGATATGCTTCCTGCAACATCTCCTCACGCAGCTCCCCACTAGGCACACATAATCTAACTCCATGCCTCAAAGATCCATCCTCAGTAATGGTGAAATCATCCTCCAATCCTACTCTCACCTGAGCTCTGATATTCCTCAGAAATGCATCCTCATACTGTGCTGCCTTGATCCTGTCCATCAAATCAAAATGTATCTGTAATCCCCATATCTGCATAGCACAACCAGGAACTATCACCTCGATGTCCAAGCTCTCCAAGTCCTCCAATAAATATCGATCCTGCGTCTAAAACATAGCTACCGGATACCTGCTCAAAGCATCGACAACTACATTAGCTTTCCCAGGATGATATTGTAAAGATATATCAAAATCCTTCATCAGTTCCAACCATCGACGCTGCCTCATATTTAACTCCTTCTGCGTGAAAACATAATTCAAGCTCTTGTGGTCTGTGAAGATCTCCACACGCTCTCCGTACAAATAATATTTTCACAACTTTAGGACGAATTTGATTGCTGCTAACTCCAAATCATGGGTATGATAGTTCCTTTTATGAGGACGCAATTGCCTGGATGCATAGGCAATCACTTTTCCATTCTGTTGAAGAACACAACCCAAATATTTCCTTGATACATCACTATAAATAGTGAAACCTCCAGACCCTGATGGCAATGTCAAAATTGGAGTAGACGTCAACCTCCTCTTTAATTCCTCAAAAGCAACCTGGCAATCCTTCGTCCAAAGAAACTCTACATCCTTCCTTGTAAGTCTGGTCATCGGCTCGACAATCCTCAAAAAATCTTGTACAAACTTCTTGTAGTAGCCTGCCAATCCCAAGAAACTTTGGATCTCTGCTACCGAACTCGGGGTCTTCCAAGATTCCACTACTGCGATCTTCTTTGGATCCATTGAAATACCATCACCAGTCACAACATACCCCAAGAACTCCACCTTGTCCAGGAAAACTCACATTTGGACAACTTCCCATACAGCTTCTCCTTCCTCAGCACATCCAACACAATCCTCAAATGCTCCTCATGCTCATCCGGTGTCTTCGAGTATATGAGTATGTCGTCGATGAACACCACCACGAACTTGTCAAGGTACTGATGGAATACCTTGTTCATCAAATTCATAAATATCGCTGATGCATTAGTCAACCCAAACAGTATCACTATAAACTCGTACTGACCATACCGAGTTCTAAAAGCAGTCTTCGGTATGTCCACCGGCTTCACCTTTACTTGATGGTAACCTGATCTCAAATCTATCTTAGAAAACACCTTCGCACCACTCAACTGATCAAACAGATCATCAATCCTTGGCAAAGGATACTTATTCTTGATAGTGAGATTATTTAAAGCCCTGTAATCAATGCACATGTGCACCGATCCATCCTTCTTCGGTACAAACAATACCGGGGCTCCCCACGGTGAAGAACTCGATCTGATAAACCCCTTATCCTGTAATTCATCCACCTGCTTCTTCAGCTCGACCAGCTCGCTGTTGTTTACTCTATAAACATGCTACAAAATTGGTTCTGCACCTGGCACCAAGTCTATAGAGAATTCAACATCTCGATATGGCGGCAACTCTAGCAATTCCTCAGGAAACACATCCAAGAACTCTGCTATCAATGGATGCAGCAACTCCTTGTCTTCCACCTTAGCTCTACAAATAATGCCTTCTCTCTGCTCTGCAACTCCTCTAGCAAACTCGAACTCTGGCTCTCCTGGTGGACCAAACAAAACTCTACCTCCTCTATAATCTATACTAGTATGGTGCCTACTCAACCAATCCATCCTGAGTACAATATCGTAGCTCGGAAGTGGCATTACAAGTTGACACGCACTCAACTACCGGCCTCCCAGAGTAACTCTTCGATCCTTGCAAATATCATTAACCAGGATAATGCCTCCCCCCGTCATGATCTTGCAAGTCCTAAGCAAATACTCAGCTACCAAACTATGCTTCAGAGCAAAAGAAACAGATACAAAACTATGGAAAGCACCACTATCAAACAAAGCTAAAGCTGGAATAGAATCAATATGGCACATGATGTAAGACACTCAAGAAAAGGACAGTTTAAGAGATCAAGTATCAATATCAAAGGATAATAGTTGAATGAATCAAAAGAATTTTTCTAGATGTGATTGAGTATCCTTAGCCTATAGCCTACATCTTATCGTAGGCTCGTAGTAGTACAACTAAATCGTCACACTACCATGACATCGCATAACTTGCAAAGCTAGACCTGCATGGGCCACCACTAAAAATGTGTCACGACCCGCACCCGGTATAAGGGTACAAGTCGGAAACAACGCCCAGCCTACGCCGCAGAATCGGCAATAGAATGCTGTCTGGGTAATCTATCTAACAATATAATAAATCACCAACAATGATAATATACTCAATCACAGATCTAAGATAAAAATGGGCACAAATCAGATAAAGAATAGAAGTAGTCACAAACAAATCCAGTACAAAAGAATACTAAGAAATAACCAAACCCGGGTCAACTGTCTTAGTTGGGATAAGTCCCTCCTGAGCTAGGGCCTCAGCCTCTAGACCCACAACATCCTGAGGTCCATAATAGGTAGGGTACCACTCCTCAGTGTCATTTGGAAAAATATATCCAGTCAGGAAAGGAGAAGAGTACATCTCTAACAGAGTTCTAATCAATGATAAAAACTATGTAACAATAAATAGATGTGAATATACAAGATGCACAATAGATACGAGAGATATATACAATAAGGAAATACTGGAATAAATACAATAATGAACAATATGCCAATGGACAAGAATACTAATGACTAAGTGTATGAGTACTAGCTTTAACATGTGATCGGCTTGGGAACATGATACAATATATATGGCCTGGCTAATCATACGTGCGGTGTATGATCAACACTATTCAATAATAGTACTTGATACAATAGGGGTAATGATCACATATCTACACTAAAGTACTCCCCACCCTCGACTGGTATAATAGATCCAACCATGGTATGCTATGGCACGAGATTCCCCAAGAAGATAGCGTCTCTTCCCGAGAATCATTATCTGTATATGTACAAGATAACCAATGAAACAATACTTGCACCATATACACCACATACCAAGGAATAACATTTCATGACGAGATCCGGATATACCAATCCGTGTAACCATAGTGTCAAGAGAACATGGATATCTACACTAGATACGATGAACATAGAGGATATCATAAATGAGAAACTATCAGAGAATGTACTCTCCTGAAGTCCAAAAAATAGTCTCACAGATGTCTGACACGGTGCCTCGAAGACCTATATATGGAATACAACATCAATACAAGGTTCCGGGAAGAAAATAAGTTAAACTAGTCAATTTCTAGGTCAATAAGTCAATACTAAGTCAAAAGTCAAAGTAGGTCAACTATGGTCAACTATGGTCAACTATAGTCAAACTTTGGTCAACTACCTATTTCTAGGTTGCTCAAGTCTAACACAAAAATTTTGGTTTCAAGATACTAAGTCTAAACTATAAAAACCATATCTTAATTATTAGGATACCGTATCTCCGAATACGTATACGTATACGTATACGTATATATATATATATATATATATATATATATATATATATATATATACATACATACATATATACATACTACCTTATTTATTATACATATACTATAATGTAATTAGCAATTTAGGAGATACATTACTTATATATTAATATTAATATATATATATATATATATATATATATATAAACTGCCAAACTGTCACTAAAACTATTCCTGCTGTCACTGAAAGCTGCTGTTAATATTTATATACTGCTGTTTTAGTGACAGTTTTCTGCACTGTCGCTAAAAACTGTCACTAAAGCCCCTGATACGCTGCTGTTTCAGCGACAGTTTTTCTGAAACTGTCGCTGGCTGCTGCCCCTGCTTCCTGCTGCCGTTGCTGCTGCTTTTCTGCGACAGATTGTTGTCGTTGTTGCCTCCGTTGTTGCTGCTGCTGTGTTGTTTTACTGATGTCGTTGTTTTGCTATTGTCCCTGTTTTCAAAATCTGTTGTCGCTATAAAAATATATATCTACAATATATATATATATTAACATATATATATATATATATATATATATATATATATATATATATATATATATATATATATATATATATATATATATATATATATATATATATATATATATATATATATATATATATATATATACATAATTACTACTAATAACTATACACACACCCTCACCTAGTATTATGTACACAATAACTATATAGTAACATACACACACATACATAGTAATATATATAGACATGTATGTATATGTATATATAATCATATAACATACATATATAAATATAAATATAACAACATATAAATATCAATTTTAAATATATATATATATATATATATATATATATATATATATATATATATATATATATATATATATATATATATACATACATGCTCCAATATATATATATACTTACACAATAATACATATAACAATATAGTATCATATATATACATAGTTACAACTATATAGAATATGTGTACATAATAAATATATATAATAATAATATCACACATATATATAGTAACATATATATAAAACAACATATATACATATTTACACATACTATATATGTATACTACAATATATATATATATATATATATATATATATATATATATATATATATATATATATATATATATGTATACATATATATATATATATATATATATATATATATATATATATATATATATATATATATATATATATATATATATACATGTAGAAGAAAAGCTACATACAATATATACACATATAGTACATACATAATACATAGATCTAAGATACAATAATACATAAATATTGCCACAAATATATATATATATATATATATATATATATATATATATACAATATAATTATATCACAATGACAAGAGAAATAGATCTAAGATTTAAATTATACCAACACATAGATCGTATCACTCCGTATCCTACTAGATCTAAGATACGCTTGCGACACGAGTCCACCACACATCCAAACGTACCCCGAAGAACAAGAACAAGTCATATATATTATTTATGAACAATACGAAGAGTCAAATATAAATCTACGTGTCCGTGTCAAAATGTGACATGTACAAAGTCCCGTGTCCGAGAGAAAACCCCCAAATCAACACGTATTACCAAATTGTTGGGATACGACCTACACGTACCCAATTGTGGATACGATACTAGTCCCAAACATACAACCATATGCCAAATTGATCAATAGGACCAATTGACACACACAACAAATGTCAATCTCGGAATTCCCCCAAAATTGACACAAAAAGTACCATAACTTTTTCAATAGGCCTCCTATGAACACAAAACCAAATCCTATGGGTATCATATGCATATGGGTTGATTTTCCATGGTTAAATCTCAGATTTAGAATCTAAATAAAAAGAAAAACTAAATTGTACCTATTGGGAGATGGATTCCCAATGTAACCTCTAATTGTGATAAAATTATCTCTAACTTGTAGATCCTTGCTCCTCTTTGTAGATCCTTGATTCCTCCTTCTAGATCCTTGCTCCACTAGCCTCAAATGGTGATTTGGGAAGGAATTAGAATAAATTTGGTAGGAAAATAAAGTGGGAATGAAGAAATTTGGTTGAGGAAAATTCTAGATCTAGTTTTAAAATAAAAAGAGGAGAGAGAATTTTTCCCCCTCTTTTAATATAGGCCGGCCCCTTTTCCCCTCCCTCAAGTTATTAGGAAATGTCCAATATACCCCTTGGGGCCTCTCATGAAGAAATATTTAAGGAGGGAAGCTTTTAGTCTAATAGTTTAATTAATTTAATCCATCTCCTTAACAATGGGCTTTCTAAATGGGCTAAATTCTAACCAATTAATTCATGTTGGTCCATGAGTCTAAACTAAACTAGTTAGTTCCACTAACACAAGTCTAAAATAAATAATTAATATCTAACAACAATTAAATAATACAACAAATAATTATTTATCATACACAAAATTTAATTAAATATAAAATAACTAAAATACCCTTTCCTAGAAAATGTGGTAGTGACAACACCCTCAGACAATGGTCCAGCACCTACATTCAGGAGGTCAGCTTCACCGGTCCAGGTGGACGTATCGACAACAACTTTCGGAGGTGCTCCACCTCCGGTACTGAGGATAGGACAGACAGTTTTCGAGGATCTTTCACCCCCACCACCTGCAGTCGATCAGATGCAGATGTTCGCGCTCTTCCAGCAGATGATGGAGGCACAGCAGCGTCAGTCAGAGGTCCTGCCACAGAGCATGGAGAATGCTTACCAGATCGTACTTGCAGCAGTTGAGAGAGCTACTACAGTCCAGCCACAGATAGTACCACCTCAGTTTATTCCTCAGCAGTCGAGGCCGGGTACCATCCTAGATTTCAAGAGGATGGGCCCGAAGGACTTCAGAGGCACATAGGGGATCCTTTATGCGGATGATTGGATCGAGGACATCGAGCGAAACCTGCGGCTGGCGTAGATTCCAGAGATGCTATAGATAGAGGCAGCGGGGTGTATGATGTTCGATATTGCATTGACATGGTTCCGAATAGACCCCAGGATTGCAGTATCATGACTCACTTGGGAAGCCTTCAAAGATCTTTTCAAGGAAAAGTTCTTCCCAGACGTGGCTTTTACATCCTTGGAGAGCCAATTCCAGTACCACGTCCAGGGAGGTATGTCAGTGGACGAGCATGCGGTGGAGTACTGTCGACTAGGTCGCTTTGTGGAGGAGCAGAACCCTAGAGGCAAAGCTAGGAAGTTCAGTAAGGGCCTGAATCGGGAGATCAAATCCCACACCAATGGAGATCCTATTGCCACCTTCGAGGAGATTCCCATACAGGCACATAGAGCGGAGGATGACTTAGAGCTTGGCTCTAAGTGATCGAGGGACACAGGAGGATCCAGCACCAACACGGGTCCAGCAAAGAGGCCTCACTTCCAGCAGCAGCACCAGAGGCCTTACCAGCACCAGAGGCAGCAATATCACAAGCCAGCTAGAGTGTCGATGCAGCAGATACATCAGATCTAGAGGGCAACAGTTCCTTGCACTTTTTATAAGAAACAAGGACACGGATGGGACGCATGTAGGATGAGGCTAGGCCAATGCTTATTTTGTGGATCGAAAGATCATCAGTTGAGGGCTTGTCCTAAAGTCCTAACTCGTTTAGTTCAAGGAGGAGGTCAGGCACAGAGGGCACCCGCTAGACCACCAGCGGGTCAGCAGAGAGGACCTCTACCAACGCTGCAACAACAATTTTCCTAGTATCAGCAGCAGAGAGGTGCTCAATGACAGGGGTGAGCTTTTGCCTTGACTGTCGAGGAGGAGGTGCCGGTTGGCGAGGTCATCTCAGGTTCAGTTTATCTTAATTCCTTTCCAGCTCACGTTTTATTTGTTCTGGTGCTTCTTTTATCTTTATATCTGTATCTTTTGCTTTGAGGCATCATCTTGAGTCTGAACCGTTGGCAAGGACTCTCAAGATCACGACTGGGGGTGGCATTATCTTGGTCAGTGATGTTTGCAAGAACCAGAGAGTTTATTTGGGAGGCCGGGAGTTGAGCGTATGTTTACTCGTAATTCTACTTTCGAGTTACGATATAGTACTCGGGATGGATTGATTGAGTAGGCATCATGCTAGTATCGATTGTCGTAGAGGCAGAGTTTTATTTCAGATGCTAGGAGAGCCAGAGTTCGAGTTCGTCCGAGGAGCAGAGCAGAGCGAAGGCGATTTCTGTGGAGCTTTGGTAGAAGAGCAGGAGCTGCCATATCCGTTGATTACAGAGTTCATAGATGTCTTTTCTGAGGAGTTGTCGGGGGTGCCGCCAGACAAAGATATAGAATTCTCTATAGATTTGGTGCCAGACGTCAAGCCGATATCTCAGCACGTCTATTGAGTAAACAATAGCGAACTAGCAGAGTTGAAGAAGCAGGTGGATGAGTTGCAAGACACATGCTTTATCCGTTCTAGTTCATCACCATGGGGTGCTCCGGTACTTTTTGTACCAAAGAAGGATGGGTCGATATATATATGTATCGACTACAGAGCACTTAATAACCTCACTATTAAGAACAAATACCCGTTGTCGTGGATTGATGACTTGTTTGACCAGTTGAGCAGAGCGAAGGTATTCTTAAAGATAGACTTGAGGTCAGGGTACCACCTGGTGAAAGTGAAGAGGGAAGACATCCCGAAGAAAGATTTCAGGACTCGTTATGGGTAGTTAGAGTTCTTGGTGATGCCGTTTGGGTTGACCAATGCCCCGACAGTATTCATGAACCTGATGAACAAGTTATTTCATCAGTACCTGGATCAGTTTGTTATAGTCTTCATAGATGATTTTCTGATATATTCGAAGACCCTAGAGGAGCATGAGCAACACTTGAGGATAGTTCTGGAGACCCTCAGGAAGAAGAAGCTGTATGGCAAGTTATCAAAGTATGAATTCTTCTTTGATAAGGTTGAATTCCTCGGGCATGTTATTACAGGAGATGGAATCTCGGTAGATCCGAAGAAGATTTTAGCAGTTGAATCGTGGTCTACCCCGAGTTCAGTAGTAGAGATCAGGAGTTTTCTTGGATTGACGGGCTACTACCGGAGGTTTGTTCAGGACTTTTCCAAACTTTTAGAGCCGATGACTAGACTAACCAGGAAGGACATGGAATTCGTCTGGACTGAGGATTCTCAGTCAGCATTTGAGGAGCTGAAGAGGAGGTTGACTACAGGTCAAATATTGACATTGCCATAAGGAGCAGAAGAATTTTTCATTTATAGTGATGCATCGGGAAAGGGTTTGGGTTGTGTGTTGCAGCAGCATGGGAAGGTGATTGCCTATGCTTCCAGGCAATTATGCCCGCATGAGAAGAACTACCCTATCCATGACTTGGAGTTGGCAGTGGTTATATTTGCTCTCAAATTATGGAAACACTACTTGAATGGAGAGAGAGAGTGGAGATCTTCACAGACCATAAGAGCTTGAAGTATGTGTTTACACAAAAAGAGCTCAACATGAGGCAGCGGCGATGGTTGGAGCTGATAAAAGAATTCAACATTTCCTTGCAGTACCATCTAGAAAAGGCTAACATAGTCGCGGATACTTTGAGCTAGTATCCCGTGCTATGTGCTTGACTAGAGACAGCCGATCTTGATAGTTTGGGCATTGAGGTACTAGTTCCTAGAGTCTCAGTACAGATATGGGGACTTCAAGTATAGTTAGAGTTGATGGACCTGGTCAAAGTTGGACAGTATGAGGATGAGTCTCTGAGGAGCATCAGAGCACAGGTTCAGATGGGGCTAGCAGAGGACTTCATTGTCGCAGATGATGGATTATTGTGACACGGTACCAGATTATGTGTACCGAAAGAAGCATTGTGCGAGGAGATTTTGTAGGAGGCGCATCGTTCTCAGTACTCTATGCATCCAAGTGCTAACAAGATATATAGAGACATGAGAGAGCATGTATGGTAGTATGGCATAAAGCGGGAGGTAGCTAGCTTCGTGTCCAGATGCTTAGTTTGCCAGCAGGTAAAGGCGGAGAGACAGAGGCCAGGTGGATTGCTTCAGCCTTTACCCATTTCAGAGTAGAAATAGGAGTATATGACTATGGATTTTGTATCGGAACTTCCGTATTCTCCAGGAGGTAAAGATACGATTTGGGTCATCGTGGACAGGTTGACCAAATCAGCCCACTTTTTGCCATTCAAAGTGGGTACATCTACGGAGAAGCTCGCAAAGATGTATGTGCGCCAGATTATCAGATTGTACGGTGTTCCAGTGAGCATAGTCTCTGATCAGGATAGTCGCTTCACGTCCTACTTCTGGAGGAGTTTGCAGGCTAGTTTGGGCACTCAGCTCAAGTTCAGTACTGCATATCACCCTCAGACTGACGAACAATCGGAGAGGACTATTCAGACTCTCAAGGACATGCTACACACCTGTATTTTGGATCTTGGAGGTTCTTGGGAGGATCACCTTCACTTGGTAGAGTTTTCATACAACAACAGCTACCAAGCCAGTATTAAGATGTCACCATTTAAGGCGTTGTATGGACGGAGATGCCGCACTCCGTTGTCTTGGGATAATATTGGTGACAAAGCTTTATTGGGACCAGAGATGGTAGTGGATGCAGCCGAGAAGGTAAAGCTTATTATGGATAGACTTCGAGTAGCGCAGGACAGATAGCGACATTGGGCCGATAGCCACTGGAGACCTTTGGAGTTTGAGGTATAGCTTTAGTTTTATTTTGCTTGTGTTTGATTATTTATTTTGTTAGAGTGCTAAGGTTGTGTTTCATGCTAGGTTGGCAGTTTGGTTTTCTTGGAGATTTCTCCAACATGTGGCACGATTCGTTTCGGTGGAGGCGACAAGCCTAGTCCGTGATTCATCGGACCTTTACTTGAGAGGGTCGGTGCAGTTGCATACACACTAGACTTACCACCTGTATTAAAGGGAGTACACAACGTGTTTCATATTTCATAGTTGAGACGGTACATGGCAGATCCCAGTCATGTGTTGGATCACTCGGAGATAGAGGTGGGTCCTACTCTTAGCTATGCAGAGCAGCCAGTGGAGATTCTGGATCAGAGAGAGAAGGTGCTGAGAAACCAGACAATTTCTTTGGTGCACATCGCGTGGAGGCATCACTCACCAGGAGAGAGTACCTGGGAGAGAGAGACCTACATGCGTGAGCGATATCCATATCTGTTTGAGCCGTGAGGTATAATTCTTTCTTGCATTGTATTGTTAGCATTTGGCAGTTAGTTTCTTTCTTAATTTCGAGGACGGAGTTTTTCTAAGGTGGGTAGGATTGTCACCCTCATATTTTTATTTAAGGGTTGTTTGGTATTTGACACGGGTATTTATATTTAGGATTGATTGTATTTAAATATTGTACACGCATGATTATTTAATTATTGTATTATTTATTTATTGTTACTTGTAGTAATTATTTTAGACTTGTGTAGTGGACCTAATCTATTTAATTAGATTCATGAACCAATATTTCATATGAGTTTAGTTTTAACCCATGAATTAGGCCCATGGATTATGAGGTTGTATTAATTAATGAAACCATTAGACTAGAACCTTTCCTCCCTAATTAATTTCTTCATGAGAGGCCTTAAGGGTTAATTAGGATATTTCATACTTGCTTGGAGAAGGGGTAGTGGCCGACCACATTAGAGGGAGGAAATAGAGTGCCTCATTTTATTTTATTCCTAATTCTATTAGATCTAGTTTTCTCTCTTCCAATTTCCTTCATTCCCTCACCATTCCTTTACCAATTTCTTCACAAATTCCTTCCATATTCTTTATTGGAGGCTTCTAGATCAAGGATCTACAAGAAGAAACTAAGGAGCAAGTAGGAGGAGGCCAAGATCTACAAGAAGAGGAGCTACTTTCCATTTTGGGACTTTTTATTAGGAATTCATCTTCCAATAGGTACATTTTAGTTTATTCCCCTCTAGTAGACTCTAAATCTGAGATTTAACCATGAAAAACCAACCCACATGCCTAGGCTACCCATAGGAATTGGTTTTAGGTTCATAGGAGACCTTTGGTGGAAGTTATGTGCATTTTGGTGTCAATTTTGAGAGAATTTCGAGATTGGCACATGTGGTGTTTGTCATTTGGTCAAATAGATCAATATGACATATAATTGTTTGTTTGTGACTAGTGTCGTGTCTACATTTGGGTACGTGTAGGCCGTATCTCGTCAATTTGACGAAACGGGTTAATTTTGGGGATTTTCCTCCGACACGGGGACTTGTGCATATCACATTGTGACACGGACACATAGATGATCTAATTACTATACATATTGTTCACATTTAGTGTATTAGACTTGCTTGTGTCCTCCGGGATACGTTTGGTTGTGTGTTGGAGCCGTATCGCAAGCGTATCACAGAGTTAGTGTGATACAGGTGCGGTGCACTCCACGTATTTGGTGTTTTGCCCACATTTCTATATGTACATGTGTATTTATATATCTATATGATATTTATGTATATATATATATATATATATATATATATATATATATATATATATATATATAATGGTGTATATGATTAAGTATATTTGTGTGTATCTATATGTGTATATATATATATATATATATATATATATATATATATATATATATATATATATATATATATATATATATATATATATATATATATATATATATATATATAACATACACAATGCATTTATACATATAAACTCTCAATACACATATATATATACAATCACATACACACACACACACACACACATATATAATAGATAATGTATATAGCTATATAGAGGTGTATAGGTGTATATATATATATATATATATATATATATATATATATATATATATATATATATATATATATATATATATATATATATATAGCAGTGTACATATATGTGTATTTGTGTTTGTGTGTTTGTGTGTGTGTGTGATGAGGAGTGCTCGAGCACGATAGAGCAGTGGCAGAAACCTTGAGTTGCTCGAGTAGCAGTGCATTTACCAACAGGGAGTCCACAGCAAGAGAGCAGTGTCAACAACCTTGGGGAGAAGGACCACTACTCGAGTGAGCAGTCGGGCAGGGAGCTCCTGCAGTAGAAATTTTACAACTACACAGAGCAGTTGCAGCTACAATGGGTGGCAGTACAGTCAGCAAGGAGAGGATGCTCTACACCAGTGAATCAACAGAGAGTGCAGTAGCTACAATAGCTAACTGAAACTCCAGTGCATAGCACACAGCTATGTGTGCAGCTTGTGCAGTTAACCCCAGGGAGCATGCTGTGCAGTGGGACTGCACAGTATCAGCAAGAAGGGAATGTAGTATCAGTTCAACTGTGTAGCAATTCCTCGATTGACCAACAGTCAGTGCACAAGTGCAGTATCTGCACAGTACATGATTTGTATAGCAACACTAGGTATCTATATTCAGGTATCAGTATAGTTTCAGTCAGGTATCAGTGAGTTTGGGTTTATCAAGGTATTAGTTTATGGGTAGTTAGCAAGCAGTTAGTTGAAGGTCTTGGTTAGTAGTTAAGAGTAGTTTAGTTGAAGTATTGATTAGTTAGATATGTATACTATTTGTTATATTTGCTAGTTAGTTATATACTTTATATGTTGATGGTTAGATATGTATTCTAGCATGTAGTATCTATATCTCGTTAGATAGATGAGTATCAATTTCAGTATCAGCAAGTTGGGTTTTTAGTTTATGTAGATAGTTAGCTTTTTATACATATATCTTGTATTAGTTGTGGTATTGTATTATAGTAGGTATATATGTAGTATGGTATTGTATGTTAGTAGACATTATTTATAGTTAGTATATTGGTGAGGTTTTATATATAAGGGTTATAGCTATTTGATAAGTGGTTTTGGATTACCTCGGGATACCAAGGTAGTGGGTCAATACCCAAGGTATTGAGTTTGGGTATTGAGATAAGTGCGATACACATTGGTGCAAGGCCAAGGTATCCTAGTTTCATTGTTTTGTTATAGTATTATAATTATTGACTTGAATATATATATAAAATAATATTTTTCTATAATTAAACTTGCGTATCTTAGGATACGGCTTTTTGAGTATCTTTTAGTACCTTAGATTAATTTGTATGGTTTAGTTTCGTAGCGTATAGACTTAGTGTCTTAGTGTTAGACTTTTGCAACCTAGAAATGGCTTATTGACCTAGAATTGCATCAACTTAACTTATTTTTATTCTTGAACCTTATATTGATGCAACATACCATATATAGGTCTGTGTGACACCAGCTTGGGCATCGAGAGACACACCTTGCTTAGGACTTCAGGCGAGTACATTTCTCTGATAGTTTTTTATTCATAATAGTGTATATATGCATGCCCTAGAATTGTATACTTGACTCCGATATAATGATTTTACGGACTTGTACTACATGGATCCAATCAGGAGATGTTAGCCCCTACCGTGTTCAGCGAGTACTCGTGTACATGTATTTTATCGTGTATATTGGGTATTAATTTATATTTCGTGTTCACACACTGCTCGTGTTCAATGTATTTATTCGTGTACACCCACTACTCGTGTTCAGTGGTTATGATATTCGTGTACACCCATTGCTCGTGTTCAGTAGTCATATTCGTGTTCGTAGCGTGTCGTAATTGGATCCATTGGTATTAATTGGGGATGGGAGAGTAGGAGTTGATTATGTGATCAAAGCTCCATTGTTACATCGTGTACATTCTGGTTACATACCTTACTTGTAATCATCTTACCTGATCATGTTTACCCAAACCGATCACATAATAAACTTGTATTCTGAGGCACATTAGTTTAGATTATAGTTATTTCATCATATTGCAGATATTCATATTGTTGATCTATATTCTCGTACATTACCTGTATATCTATTGTTCATTCATTCATATGTTATTGATCTTGTATTTCATTTTTATTATCTGTTTTATATGCTCGATTATGTTCTTGAAACTGCTTTCAGAGGTATGTACTTCGCTTCAATCCTGACTGGATATATTTTTCTAAATGACTGGCTTTTAGAGCAGTGTCCCACATTCTACGGGCCGTAGGATGATGTACCTTTAGAGGATACTCCTATAGACTAGGAGGACTTAGTTGCAGAGCCCGATGAGGTCTAGTTTATTTGTGTTGGCATGTATTAGACTATTATTTGTGGATATTCATAGTTTGTATTATTATTTCAGATTGTGGATTATATCTTATTCTTTCCTTCACTATTACATTCGTGCATTATCTTCCTTAGTTTGTTTTGTGATTGAGATTAGTCATACTTGTGAGATACCATATTGTTCCTCCGTTTGGAGTTGAGATGATTGACATGTACCATATTATATTTTTGAGATGTTAGATAGTTAGAAATGACCCAGACATCGTTCTACCGCTGATTCTACGACGTAGGCTGGGCGTAACCACGTACTCGTGCCCGATTATCAGGGTACGGGTTGTGACAGGAATTTATCCACGGCATACACATCAAGGTTCGGCCCCAAGTCACTCTAAATGATGCTGATTGCTAACCCAGTAGAAGAATAAGAGGGTGACTCATTGTGACACGAGAAAGCCCCCTTGATTTGGTTTTCCTCGGCCCAGATCTTGCCGGTAAAAGCCCCTCACAGCTCAGGCATCAAATTCCAAGCCATCGCCCTCCGGTCCATCACTATGTAGAAATCTGATAAAGGCATATGACGTTCGAAAGGAGGTACGGACATCTTCTTCCCACGGTGAGTAAAGCTCCAATCCGTCCTAAAATTTCCTAATTCGGGGGCAAACGAGGTCAGAGCATCGCCAAACAAAAAGTAGGGCTTCTTGGAGGTGTGACCCTTCCTAGTAGCAGCCACACCTGAAGTCATTTAACTTAGAAGGAAAAACTCGCCATGCTCAGCAATCTGTTTCTGCCTGTCGAATGGAAAAATTGTATCTAGCTGGTGTTGAACAACGACTAAGTCCTTAAAAATTGTACTCAATAAAACTCGTCCAGGGTTGAGCACCAACTCCCCTGAAGGGGTAGTGGGCAACCTCACTACTATCACGACCCAATTCCGTAGAATCGTTTGAGGCGTCCCCCGAATCGTGACCGCCGTGCGGGCCTGGGGTTGCGCCCGCACAAGGCTTTAATGATTTACATAGCAAGCACATATTCAGAGTACGCAGATAAATTGAAACACAGATTTGAAACATGGAAAAGTTCTCTTTATTGATAATGAACATCTATTACAAACTCTTAAACGAGTCAGCTAATATGCCATACGGGCTTACAAAAGTGTTGATTCAAAATGAGATAGCAGTCCTATACATTACATCTTTTTACAAAACTCAAAATGATATAGACCTCCGGGCTGGAGGACGGCTTTGCCACGAAGCTGTATTTGTGTATGAAGAGTTGCAAGCTTCTTTCTTCAAAATGCTTCAAGGGGCGCGATAAAGATGCGCCAACAGCTGGACTGGATCGGAAAGACGACTTCTGCACCTCGCTCGGTTCGCCTTGGTACGGAGAACCTGTTTCAACGAGGGTCAGCATGTCGGAACATACTGGTGAAGGCGAGCTAACCGAACTATACCAATCAATACGTTGTTTTAATAAATCATGCATATTTTGTGGGTTTCTATCTTGCCTTAGTTCATTTACAAGCAACAGTATATATGTATGATACTGAAATAAAATTGCCACTATTCGGTGGATTTTACCTTCCCGTCTGAAGTACCTACATAATACTTACCATGCCTTCCCTGCCACGAAGACACAAGTTAGTTTGCAACAGGTTTAAATATACAAGAGATCACTGTCGTGATGCCATAACGGACATAGTCAAGGACAGGGATAACATGCAACGAGAACATGACAAGCACACGATGCGTTGCAAACTATCCCCTCCAGCACACGATGACTGCACACGAGTTTCGCCCAAACCGGAACGGTGCCAGTGCCCCAGCGACCGTCCGCAGAACTTACCCTTGTGCACAAGTTGTCCATGATCTAACGGTAACAATAATTTGTTAAACATTTCCATGCACTTCAGGCAACACGAGTACGAGGCATATATATAATTGTTAAACATTCATGCACTTCAGCCAACACGAGTACGAGATAAGTAAGTACAAGACAAGCAATAATTCATGATTTATTCCCAAGCGAACAAGCATGCAATTTAGTATCCGTTCGTGAAGTTTATTGACAAGCATAATGAACCAAGTCTATTTTCTTTTTATCTTGGTATCTTTTAGTTATTACTTGATATTGTTTGATCGGGACAAAGAAGAATGCAAGATTTTAGGGTGTGAAGCTTGGAAGCAGGGCTAGCTAATCGGGTTGGTAGCCACTCACTTAGATTATCGGAAGGGAGAAGGAAAGAGGCGCTTCACGACTCCGCTCGCAAGCCGCCTACTGCTCGTTCACCTACATTACAAACAGCTCTATCAATACCTCTTCCAATTTTCTAATCTCGGAATTGAAGTGCAGTTCAATGAACGAAAACAATGAAACCATCGAAATCGTTCAAGAAAACCCAAGCAAATCCAAAACCAACTCAAAGCACGAAAGCAACAAGCGACATCGAAAACCAAGGCAATCAAAGATAGCAGCGGAGAGGTCCCTCCTGACTCTGCCGCTAAGTCGATCCTGGGGGCATGGTCCACTGAATATGGGAATCGATTCCGAAGAAGCAAATCCATAACGAGGACTAGTTCTTAATTCAATCTATCCCGATCGAACGATACCGTCTAGTATTTCTTAGCCGCGCTCTCCGCACCGGGAGAACGGGGCGCTACATCCTACCCAACTAATTGGAAGTTTTGTCCCGAAACTTAGGAATAGAACCAACCGTTAGGGATTATTCTGTTGAGGGCGACGATCAGAAAGGTTCGAACAGGAATTGATGGCATGGCCTGATCGTCCACAAGCGAGGCATAACCCAAGTCTTTTGCGGCAATCTTTCCTAACGTGCCCACGCCTTTTGTAGAAGTGACACATTTTGTTCTAGTCCCCATTCTGCTGATCGCCATTATTCGGGCGCTTTGTAGCGTTGTTTCCTCTCTCGTTGCTTTGGAGTTTGTGATTGTAGGTATGCACAGTGCCGGCAGGAACGTGAGGATAGTGTGGTTCAAGCGACAGGGCATGATTCATGACTTCACGCATTGTCCGATACTGATGAACGACTACGTGCGCATGGATGGCAGGGCGTAGTCCATCTTCAAACCTTCTTGCTCGATTCGCTATATCAGGTAAACAGGCCCTAGTGAATTTGGAGAGTCGGTTGAATTCGGCGGAGTACTGTTTCACTGTCATGCTGCCTTGCCTCAGTTGTACGAACTCGTTCTCCATTTGACGTTGTACTGGAGGGGGTATAAACTCCTCTTCAAACGCGGCACGAAAAGTCGTCCACGAGATCGCCTCCTCTCCGTGATCAAATTGAAGAGATTGTCGATGCACGTTCCACCAATCGTGCGCATTGAGGCGGAGCTGTAGTTGCGCGCAGGCGACGCGCTTCTCTTCGGGGACCTCTAGCAGAGCGAAGTGATCTTCAAGTTCGGCCAACCAATCTATTGCAGACTTTCTTGAAGTGGCCAAAGTCGAAGGTAGTCACGTCCCTCGGTCTTGGAATTTGTGGCGTCTCTACTTCAAGCGCGGGCTATTCCACCAGAGTCGGCGCTCTTGCCGTGGAATGGTTGGAAGCCAAAGTCTGAATGATCTGTTGCAGGGCATCTACTTGCTTCTGTTGGAAACTTGAGCTGACTCTCTTCCGCCCGCTTCTCGGCCCGTTCATAGCGAGCCTCGTCCCTTTGTTGGTTTTCCTCCAACATCCGCAATATTTGTTGGATGGGATCGATGCTTGGCATGGCTCGCTGGCTCTCTGAACTTCCCGAAGTGCCCGAACTACTTCCTTGGCCTTGCATTTCGTCCGGTGTTTGCGCTGCAGATTGCGCTGGAGCCATCCCTTCAAAAGAAGATAAATTATATTAGGATCATAATGTATTATGGACTTATTGCATGAACGTATCTCATTTTTGGCCTAGCGAGTTCAAGAGTTCGCACAGAAATTTGATCGTTCAAGAAACTTTTCCAGTACGAAGTCTAAGGAACTTGAATCTATGCTCTGATACCACTATGTCACGACCTAATTCCGTAGAATCGTTTGAGGCATCCCCCGAATCGTGACCGTCGTGTGGGCCTGAGGTTGCGCCCGCACAAGGCTTTAATGATTTGCATAGCAAGCACATATTCAGAGTACGCAGATAAATTGAAACACATATTTGAAACATGGAAAAGTTTTCTTTATTGATAATGAACATCTATTACAAACTCTTGAATGAGTCAGCTAATATGTCGCACGGGCTTACAAAAGTGTTGACTCAAAATGAGATAGCAGTCATGTACATTACATCCCTTTACTAAACTCAAAATGATATAGACCTCCGGGCTGGAGGACGGCTTTGCCACGAAGCTGCATTTGTATATGAAGAGTTGCAAGCTTCTTTCTTTAAAATGCTTCAAGGGGCGCGATGAAGATGCGCCAATAGCTGGACTGGATCAGAAAGACGACTTCGGCTCCTCGCTCGGTTCGCCTTGGTACGGAGAACCTGTTTCAACGAGGGTCAGCATGTCGAAACATACTGGTGAAGGCGAGCTAACCGAACTATACCAATCAACACGTTGTTTTAATGAAGCATGCATATTTTGTGGGGTTTCTATCTTGCCTTAGTTTATTTACAAGCAACAGTATATATGTATGATACTGAAATGAACTTGCCACTGTTCGGTGGATTTTACCTTTCCGTCTGAAGTACCTGCACAATACTTACCATGCCTTCCCTGCCACGAAGACACAAGTTAGTTTGCAACAGGTTTAAATATACAAGAGATCACTGGCGTGATGCCATAACGGACATAGTCAAGGACAGGGATAACATGCAACGAGAACACGACAAGCACATGATGCGTTGCAAGCCATCCCCTCCAGCACACGATGACTATATACGAGTTCCGCCCGGACCAAAACGGTGCCAGTGCCCCAGCGACCGTCCACAGAACTTACCCTTGTGCACAAGTTGTCCATGATCTAACGGTAACAATAATTTGTTAAACATTTCCATGCACTTCAGGCAATACGAGTACGAGGCATATATATAATTGTTAAACATTCATACACTTCAGGCAACATGAGTACGAGACAAGTAAGTACAAGACAAGCAACAATTCATGATTTATTCCCAAGCGAACAAGCATGCAATTTAGTATCCGTTCGTGAAGTTTATTGACAAGCATAATGAACCAAGTCTATTTTCTTTTTATCTTGGTATCTTTTAGTTATTACTTGGTATCGTTTGATCGGGGCAAAGAAGAATACTAGATTTTAGGGTGTGAAGCTTAGAAGCAGGGCTAGCTAATCGGGTTGGTAGCCACTCACTTAGATTGTCGGAAGGGAGAAGGAAAGAGGCGCTTCACGACTCCGCTCGCAATCTGCCTACTGCTTGTTCACCTGCATTACGAACAGCTCGATCAATACCTCTTCCACTTTTCCAATCTCGGAATTGAAGTGCAGTTCAATGAACGAAAACAATAAAACCATCGAAACCGTTCAAGAAAACCAAAGCAAATCCAAAACCAACTCAAAGCACGAAAGCAACAAGCCACATCGAAAATCGAGGCAATCAAAGATAGCAGCGGAGAGGTTCCTCCTGACTCTGCCGCTAAGTCGATCCCGGGGACACGGTCCACTGAATATGGGAATCGATTCCGAAGAAGCAAATCCATAACGAGGACGAGTTCTTAATTCAATCTATCCCGATCGAACGATACCGTCTACTGTTTCTTAGCCGCGCTCTCCGCACCGGGAGAACGGGGTGCTACAACTACGCATCATAGAAAAGACATGCGTATCAGCAAAAAAACTTTGCATAAATCTAACATGCAAAGAAGAATGATAGGTGTATGACATGACCGCGCAAGACGGATTCCGTAAAGAAAACTTGCCCATGCGACAAATCACAACTTACGCATCTGCTAGGTTGCACGAGGCATACCTCCAGTTATGCGCTAATGTAAAGGCTGCACATGTCTCTAAATTCATGTGACAAACCGTGCAAATGGTGTCTCAGTATTTTTGCATATCTCCACCCACAAGAGAGTCCTTACCTAGGACGGGCCTCTGAACGTCTGAAGGAAACTTTAGGAGGTCAACCTCGTTGGTTGTAGCCTTTCCCTTTCCCTTTCCCTTCTTCTTGGGCATAACGCCCTCAGTCACGGGGCCCTTACCCTTGGCAGCGACGGAAGACGAAGGAGCTCGAGAAGCCATGACAATCGACAGGGAAGGAGAGAACCAACAGCAGCAGAGATGGAAGAATAAAAGAAAAGGCAATGGGCTTTCTCTCTCCAAAACCCTCATTCTTTTATAGATGGGGGTGCTTCGAAGTACAAGATGCATCTGTCCACGTGGCAACCTAGGATGAGAGAGGCGATTGATTTTTTGATCCGTCGTCATCCTCAAATGAACCAACGCTTCAGGCTCCGTGTTATCAGATGATTCAGAATCCCAACAGATCGACTCAAAGATAGAACCAATTATTGCTATTTAATGCAGATTTGACATTATGGCAGAGCCCTCCATGCGAAAACTTCTACATGCGTCAACCTGACGAACTTAGCAGAAGGAGACGGACAGTGAATGCGTGTTGATTTCATGCTTCTTATTCAAAGTATTCCAGACTTAGCCAAGTTTGAAAACTTTGAAGGGGGTTTTATAGAAGTATAAAAAACCTCTTCATGCGTTCTAGTTTACAGTCAACAAATAAGCAAGAGACACATAACAGTGGCGAACGCATAACACCCCCGAATACATGATGTCCCGAGATGCATGCCACCCTTTGACGCATCATCCCTACAGTCACATCAGAGCATTTATGACTCCGACAAAACATACAGTCATCCTGACCGCCTCGAATCTTGCACCGAGGATTGGAATCCGGGCTGACGGCTTCATCATAATTACTTTTAGCAGTATACAGCTGTTCAAATGCCACGAATGCAGAAGACGACAAAAATTTATGCGTCTCTAGCCCAATGAGTTCCAGACTCCATGCGGTCCATGCATCTCGGGCCCAATGCATTCCAGACTCCATGCGGTCCATGCATCTCTTGCCCAATGCGTTCCAGATTCCATGCGTTCCATGCGTCTCTGGCCCAATGCGTTCCAGATTCCATGCTTCTCTAGCCCAATGCGTTCCAGACTCTATGCGTTCCATGCATCTCTGGCCCAATATGTTCCAGACACCATGCGGTCCATGGATCTCTGGCACAGTGCGTCCCAGACTCCATAAGTCCATGGGTCTCTGGCCCAATACGTTCCAGACTCCATGCATCCCATGCATCTCTAGCCTAATGTGTTCCAACTAACAAGATCTTTTCGTTACAACTAAAGAGATATTCATGCAGTTGATGCAGGCTACGTGGCCAAACGACCAAGTCATACATACAACGGGCTAAAACGACCCCGAGATCTCATCAACAGTAAATTCTAACCAAGCTCACATGGCAGCTTCACCGTGACATGCGACCACAGTTACAACCATATTTTGTTGAAAGAGCCCTATGCGACCATCAAACAGGGGCGCATATGGCATCCATAGCATGCTGCCATAGAACAACTATAAATAACAGGGTACTACCCCCATACAAAAGACTGGATGGCTATCTGCGGATCAACATTCAAGCAAGAGAGAAGAGCTGCTGCATCAGATCGTCCTAGGAGTAAAGAGAGTTGCTACACTCCTAACCCTCCATTATCGCCCCCAGAAAACAAATTTGTACTTAGATTGTCTGATAGGACTCTTCTTTGTACTTTCTTAGTTTGTTAATCAAATCCAGTTCTTCCAGTTCTCTTTTTGATTTAAATGGCAAATAGTGACCAAAATCAATAACAACTAATCATGTAACCATCGTATCCAGAAATCAAGTAGAACATCACTAATTACATGAATCATAATAAATATAAAATAATAAAAACTATATGAGAATGTACTCGCATGTAGTCCTTAGCAAATGATGCAAATCAGTGTCCGAGTTGGTGTCACACTGACCTATATATGAAATTTCTTATCATTTGGTGTATTTGAGTAATAAACATGCTTAAATATGCTAAAATATAATTTCTAGGCGAAAACTAGTTTATACTAGTCAAACTAGCTCAAACTAGCTTGATACATCGATTTTAGGTTCAAAACTAGCTTCTAAGTTGGTTACAAAGCTAAACTAGCTAGTACTATATGATTATATGTTGTACGTAGGTTTCTAGGTCCATACCTTAAAGGTATTAGCTATACTAGCTAATATTACTAAGTACTTTTATATATAAATATATATAAATATATATAAATAAATAAATATATATATATATATATATATATATATATATATATATATATATATATATATATATATATATAACTTATGAATATACTAGTTACATATATTATCAAGTACTACCTTAGTTATGGGCTAATTTCCTACACTATATAACTATACCTTAACATACCATATGTAAGCCTTAATATTACCTTATTCGTATACTCAATCCTAGTATCAATACCTCACACAATCCCATTACCTTAGCATGTACCCCACTACCAATACCTCGTAACCTTGCATTGGTATCATTCTCTCAACTCACTAACTTCACTTACCTATACTAGCTATGGATACATCTTCAACACACTACCTAGGTATCCTTGATACTTTTCCTAACTAACTAACATTTGATACTAACTAATATAAATATATATGATACTATATATTTATCAATATCCTATTACCTATTACCTCCCACAAGTACCTGTATCTTGGTACCACCCTCCTATCACTGATACACATCTACTTCTCAATTCCCAGCATGTATCCTACATGCACTGCCAACATCAAATTCACATACTGACACTACTAACACTAGATGTACCCTGACACACACACACACAGACACACACACACACAAGATTTACCCATGGTTTACTGCCAAAATAGCCCCACATCAACTTTACATCTCTACTACTACTCAACCTTACACATAGCTCAACCTATTCAATACCTATTGACAAACCCTAGCATACCCTTAACACTAATACCCCACCACTGATACCAACTAACATTAAAACACTTACACTAATTCGTACTCACACAACTATTCTAAGATGGACTGATACACAGGTATCAGCATTACCAACACAAATCCCTACTCACTCTAACATCTGGTATCAATTATCTGCTCTTCACTATTATTGTTTCAACTGGCTCCCAATCCTTTCCTTCACCACTGCATTAATCAACAACACCACACCCTCACAATATTTGACCCAGTATCAGGCCCCTATATTACCCCCAACTCCTCATAGCCCTTCACATCTGATACTGGACAGAGCCCCATTATAGTTGTAACTGAAAGTTAGATCAAAAAATACCCCTCTACCTGCCAACAGACCCAAACACTGAAGTTAGCAATGTTGCAACTGCCCCCAACAGATTACACCAACTATAGTCACCAAATATTGCATTGAGATCCAACTGCAGCGATTGTCTTAGTCCTACCTATTACTAATAGTTCATTGCCTAACCTCGTACAGTCATTTTACTCAGCTTGTTACTTGCAATCACACACACATGTGAGTTTTCAGAGGCTCACCGATACACCTGAACTGCAAATTGAAATGAGTTGCAACATGCTGCAACTCAAAGCACCCAACTGCCAATACCTGGTACTTGTGCCCTTCTTTAGTACTCCCAGGTATCTCCCAAACCACATTCGAGTATAGAACACTTAAATCACAACTGACACTCTACTAAGCCAACCTGATTTCTAGTGTTACATTACACTGTCTACTGTGGTTGCTTCTTGCAGGGCACAAGAGTGCACTGCCACCCCTCACTAACCCACAATGCAGTACCTGATCTGCATCAGTTCCACTTGCACACAACAACTGTTGAACACACTGTATGTGCTCACTTCTGCACACCCCCACATCACCCAGGAAGCCCAACACAAGCCTATGCCCCCCTCACTGCTTGGCCTCAAGTCAGGTACTGCTTGTAACATCCCTACATGCATCCTCAGATATCCACATTAGTCCAATTTACTGCAACACAGAGTATCAGATTCCTCCTTCTCCATATTTACTGATACACAATGCATTTCCCCATTCATGAACCCAAGCTCTCCCACACACTTCCATCCTCACACACACACACACACACACACACACACACACACACACACACATATATATATATATATATATATATATTACTTGGATAAAACACAATGGAACATTAAATGTAAACACTATTCATAAACTCACCTGTACTAATACTAGTAGATATTTAATCGTATACTAAAGGTGCAATTGAATAATATACCCATGATACATCTACACAACTTGTTACCAAACCTAAATTCACATAGAATCCAATCTAATACATGATTATAGTATGAAACTATTATAAATAACTATTTAAATGCAATATTAGGAATTTGGCATGCTAAAGCCTACTACATATGCAAATACCCTTCCTACGATACCGTATCACGACGTATCGTGATACGCATACTCCGTATCCAATTGTGGAGATGTACACCCTTGCAAATCATGAATATCACTCTAAAATCACTAAAGAGACATTCCTACAAATACCTAGTGGCCCAAACTCGGATTTTCCCCAATTTGGTCATAAAAGTCATTGTAACTATCACAATATAGCTCATTAGGACCTAGTTCTTCCTCCTATGGGTAGTCCTTAGCCATGGAAGGGCCCCTAACGGTCTAATACTATAAATTAACCATTAAATCGAAAGAAAATAGGGGTTATACCTATTGGGAGTCAAATGCCAATAAAAACTCCTCCCGGTGGACACGAAATGGACACAAGCTCCTCAAATCTCCTCTCTAAGTGGTGCTTCTTGCAATCCAAGATCCTAGGCCTCCTTGATTAAGAAAATGAGTAGGGGATGAAGTAGAATTGAAGGAATTTGGTGGAGATTGGTCTCAATTTGGGGAAGAACACTTTCTAGGGCAAAAAGAAATGATTATGAAGAGGAGAGAGAGCCTCCCCCTTCCTTTTTAGGGCTGGCCATACTCCTCTCTCTTGGCAATCTAAGAAGTCCTATTTGCCCCTAATTAATGTCATGAAGGGTTTAGTTAATTAAGGGGTTAACTAAGGGAAGGTTCTAATCTTAATAAAAAATAATATTTTATTCATTCTCTCTAGTTAATGTGCCAACCATGACTAAACTAATTTATTGAACTAATGGGTCAAGTCAAGTCTAGTTGGGTCCAGTTGGTCTCACTAGCACCTAGTCTAACTAATGGGCTAACTCACTAACCACTAAGTCATACTAACAATATTAAATATATATTAAAAATACCAATACTATAAAATGACAAAAATATCTCTCTCCAAAAAATGATGGGCTCGCAGCAGTACAACTAAACCAAAGTACTACTACAATATCACATCAGTTGCGAAGACGATACATGCATGGGCCACCAGAAAAATGTGTCGTAGCCTGCTCCCGGATGATCGGGGCACGAGTACGTGGTACGTCCAGCCTACATCGCAACATCGACGGTAGAACACTGTCTAGACCTCAATTTTAATACAAGTTTAGCTAGTAAACTAAATGTACTCAATCACAATATTCTAAGGAAGAAATAAGCAAGAATGATAACCCAAACAATAATCTAATAAAAATGAACTAAGGCATGGCTCTGAGATAAGAAAATACTAGCCTAGATTTCACTAGAGGTCACCCTAGGTCCACGACGCAAAACAGACTCAACTATAGCATTACTCTGAAGTCCAGGAACATAGAGCACAACAATCAATAAAAAAAGTTATCAGTCAGGATTGGAGTGAAGCACATAACTCTAATAACAGTTCCAATTAAATGGCAAAGTCTATAAAACAGTAAAAGTGGGTGTAATACATGATGAGAATGAAGAACTGAATCATAAACTGATAATAGCAATATAGAAAATAGATAAACATAACTATATGACATAGCAGGTAAAGGAAAGTAAGTAGACAGAGCAACAAGATACATCTCAATGGAATATAAATGTAGACAGGAAAGAAAACTGTAACTAGCTATGTGTTTTGAAATATTACTTTTAATATGTGATCAATCAATAACAATAACAATTAATGTCCATAATAGTACGACTCAATCATACGGCAATGTATGATTGGCTATCCATAATAGTACAGCTTAATCCAATAGGATTGGCTATCCACAATTGCATAATAGTACAGCTTAATCCAATAGGATTGCCTATCCACAATAACATAATAGTACGGCTCAATCCAATAGGATTGGCTATCCATAATAACGCAATAGTATGGCTAATCCAATAGGATTGGCTATCTACAATAGTACGATATATCATAATCATGTCACATCATGATACAAGAAATACAATGTGGAGTCGACATATGAGCATGGTGATCAAGATGTACAATGAATGTGAGAAATAATATATCATGACCAAAATCCATAACAACTAATCCGTGTAACCATCGTGTCTGAAAATCAAGTAGAACATCACTAAGTACGTGAATCATAGTAAATATCAAATAATAAAAACTATCTGAGAATGTACTCTCCTGTGGTCCTGAGCAAATAATGCAAATCAGTGTCCGAGCTGGTGTCACACTGACCTATATATGAAATTCTATATCATTTTTGTGTATTGGAGTAATAAACATGCTTAAATAAGCTAAAATATAATTTCTAGGCCAAAACTAGGTCATACTAGTCAAACTAGCTCAAACTAGGTCGATACCTCGATTCTAGGTTCAAAACTAGCTTCTAAGTTGGTTATGAGGCTAAACTAGCTAGTACTAGATGATTCTATGTTGTACCTAGGTTTCTAGGTCCATACCTTGAATGTATTAGCTATACTAGCTAATATTACTAAGTACTTATATATATATATATATATATATATATATATATATATATATATATATATATATATATATAACTTATGAATATACTAGTTACATATATTATCTAGTACTACCTTAGTTATGGGCTAATTTCCTACACTATATAACTATACCTTAACATACCATATGTAAGCCTTAATATTACCTTAGTCGTATACTCAATCCTAGTATCAATACCTCACCCAATCCCATTACCATAGCTTATACCCCATTACCAATACTTCGTAACCTTACATTGGTATCACTCTCTCAACTCACTAACTTCACTTACCTATACTAGCTATGGATACATCTTCAACACACTACCTAGGTATCCCAAGTACTCCTACCCAACTTACCTTGATACTTTTCCCAACTAACTCTAACATTTGATACTAACTAGTATAAATATAAATGATACTATATATTTATTAATATCCTATTACCTATTACCTCCCACAAGTACCTGTATCTTGGTACCACCCTGCTATCACTGATACACATCTACTTCTCAATTCCCAGCGTGTATCCTACATGCACTGCCAACATCAAATTCACATACTGACACTACTAACACTAGATGTACCCTGACACACACACACACACACACAAGATTTACCCGTGGTTCACTGCTAAAATAGTCCCACATCAACTTTACATCTCTACTACTACTCAACCTTACACATAGCTCAACCTATTCAATACCTATTGACAAACCTTAGCATACCTTTAACACTAATACCCCACTGATACCAACTAACATTAAAACACTTACACTAATTCCTTATATGTACTCACACAACTATTCCAAGATGGACTGATACACAAGTATCAGCATTACCAATACAAATCCCTACTCACTCTAACACCTGGTATCAGTTATCTGCTCTTCACTGTTATTGTTTCTACTGGCTCCCAATCCTTCCCTTCACCACTGCATTAATCAACAACACCACACCCTCACAATACTTGACCCAGTATCAGGCCCCTAGATTACCCCCAACTCCTCATAGCCCTTCACATCTGATACTATACAGAGCCCCATTCTAGTTGTAACTGAAAGTTATATCACAAAACACCCTCCTACCTTCCAACAGACCCAAACACTAAAGTTAGCAATATTGCAAATGCCCCCAACAAATTACACCTACTATAGGCACCAAATATTGCATTGAGATGCAACTACAGTGACTGTCTTAGTCCTACCTATTACTAATAGTTTATTGCCTAACCTCATACAATCATTCACTTAGCTTGTTATTTGCAATCATACACACTGGTGAGTTTTCAGAGGCTCACTGATACACCTGAACTGCACATTGCAATGAGTTGCAACATGCTGCAACTCAAAGCACCCAACTGCCAATACCTGGTACTTGTGCCCTTCTTCAGTACTCCCAGGTATCTCTCCAACCACACTCGAGTATAGACCACTTAAATCACAACTGACCCTCTACTAAACCAACCTGACTTCTAGTGTTACATCACACTGTCTGCTGTGGTTTCTTCTTGCAGTACACAAGAGTGTACCAGATCTTCATCAGTTCCATTTGCACACAATAACTGTTGAACACACTGCCTGTGCTCACTTCGGCACACGCACACATCACCCAGGAAGCCCGACACAAGCATGTTCTCCCCCACACTGCTTGGCCTCAAGTCAGGCACTGCTTGTAACATCCCTACATGCATCCTCAGATATCACATTAGTCTAATTTACTACAATATCATACTCCTCATTCTCCATATTTACTGATACACAATGGATTTCCCCCATTCATGAACCCAAGCTCTCCCCCACACTTACATCCTCACATATATCTATCCAAATAACATATATAGATCTACATATATACATTACCTGGATAAAACACAATGGAACACTAAATGTAACACTATTCATAAACTCACCTATACTAATACTAGTAGATATTTAATCGTACACTAAAGTGCAATTGAATAATATGTCCATGATACATCCACACAACTTGTTACCAAACCTCAATTCGCATAGAATCCAATCTAATACATGATTATAGTATAAAACTATTATAAATAACTATTTAAATACAATATTAGGAATTTGGCAAGCTAGAGCCTACTACACATGCAAATACCCTTCCTACAACACCGTATCATGACGTATCATGATACCCGCATTCCGTATCCAATTGTGGACACGTAAACCCTTAAAAATCATGAATATCACTCTAAAATCACTAAAGAGACATTCCTACAAATACCTAGTGGCCCAAAATCAGATTTTCCCTAATTTGGTTATAAAAGTCGTTGTAACTATCACAATATAGCTCATTGCGACCTAGTTCTTCCTACTATGGGTAATCCTTAGCCATGAAAGGGTCCATATGGGTCTAATATTATAAATTAACCATTAAATTGAAAGAAAATGGGCATTATACCTATTGGGAGTCAAATTCTAATGAAAACTTCTCCGGATGGACACGAAATAGACACAAGCTCCTCGAATCTCCTCTCTAAGTGGTGCTCCTTGCAATATAAGCTCCTAGGCCTCCTTGATGAAGAAAATGAGAAGGGTGTGAAGTGGAATTGAAGGAATTTGGTTGAGGTTGGTCTCAATTTGGGGAAGAACACTTTCTAAGGCTAAAAGAAATGATTATGAAGAGGAGAGAGAGCCTCCCCCTTCCTTTTTAGGGATGGCCATACTCCTCTCTCATGGCAATGTAAGAAGTCCTATTTGCCCCTAACTAATGTCATGAAGGGTTTAGTTAATTAAGGGGTTAACTAAGAGAAGGTTCTAATCTTAATGAAAAAGGATATTCTATTCATTCTCTCTAGTTAATGTGTCAATTATAACTAAACTAATTGATTGAACTAATGGGTCAAGTCAAGTCTAGTTGAGTCCAGTTGGGCTCACTAGCACCTAGTCTAACTAATGGGCTAACTGACTAACCACTAAGTCATACTAACTGTTGAAATTAGTTGATTATTTTATTGATTGTCTCATTGGCATTATATAGCCTTACAGTCATTAATACAATGATCTCAATCATTATGACAATAATCTCATAATGGAATATCCTGTGACATATTCTGGCATCCCAAATATGTCCTCAGGATATTCCCATGTGCTTATACTATACTTAAATATGACACCCAACATAACATATCAATACTCTCCCTCAAGATGGGTGAAAGATATTCACTAAGCCCATCTTGTCACATCCTCTAATCATGCTCACTGAGGCGAGTCCCTTGGTTAGTCCATCTGCTACTTGATTTCTGGTTGGAACATGGCCAAGCTCCAGTAATCCACTATCCAACTTCTCTTTGATGAAGAATCTATCAATCTCGATGTGTTTGGTCCTGTCATGCTGTACTGGATTGTTGGCGATACTAATAGCTGACTGATTGTCACACCACAGCTTCATCTTGGCTCCTTGATCCAGCTTCAGCTCCACCAGCATATTCTTCAACCATAGCAGCTCTGCAACTCCCAAGGCCATAGCTCTGTACTCTGCTTCAGTTGTCGATCTGGCCACCACAGACTGCTTCTTACTCCTCCAGGAGACCAAGTTACCTCCTACAAATATACAATATCCCGAGGTAGACCTCCTATCATCAACAAAACTAGCCCAGTCAGAATCACAGTAGCCCTCGATGCTCACGTGATTGTACTTCCTGAATATTAGTCCCTTCCCGGGAGCACCTTTCAAGTACCTCAGAATCTGGTACACTGCATCCATATGACCCTTCCGTGGGTCATGCATGTAGCGGCTCACCACACTTACTGCAAAGCAGATATCAGGACGTGTGTGGCTCAAATAGATCATCTTGCCAACCAGTCTCTGGTATCTGTCCCGATCAACTGGTTCTCCGCCTCAGCATCAATCTTGAACCTCTGATCTATTGGTGTCACTGCAGGTTTGCACCCCAACATCCCAGTTTCTGTGAGAAGGTCCAGTGCATACTTCCTTTGAGAGAGAACAACCCCCTCTGCTTCTCGAGCAATCTCAATCCCAAGGAAGTACCGAAGAAGGCCGAGATCCTTCACCTCGAATTCCTTGCCAAGCTTTCCTTTGAGTTGGGCGATCTCCTGCTCATCATCTCCTGTGATAATCATATCGTCCACATACACCGCAAGCATGGTGATGTGGCCTCCACTCCGACGGAAGAACACAGTATGATCAGTATTGATCTGCTGATATCCCATCCCTATCATCGCCCTTCTGAATCTGTCAAACCACGCTCGAGGAGACTGCTTCAGTCCATAGAGGGACTTCTTCAACCTGCAGACCTTGCCTACTGTCTGATTGATGCCAAATCCTGGTAGTATCTCCATGTACACCTCCTCCACTATATCTCCGTGAAGAAATACATTATTCACATCCAGTTGGTGTAGCTTCTATCCACCATTCGCTGCCAGAGAAATTAGAGTCCTGACAGTGCTCATCTTTGCAACTGGTGCAAAGGTCTCGTCATAGTCGATGCCATACGTCTGACTGTATCCTTTGGCTACTAGTCGAGCTTTGTAGCGCTCAACCTGTCCATCTGGGTTCTGCTTTACGGTAAAGACCCACTTGCATCCAACTGCTCTCTTCCCCTCTGGCAGTCTCACAAGCTCCCAAGTGTGGTTCTTCTCCAGAGCTCCCAACTCCTCGTGCATTGCCGCTTTCCACTTTGGATCGTTCTTGGCAACCTGCCAATTGTTAGGTACAGTAATACTATCCAAAGATGCTATAAATGCTCCATGAGAAGAAGGGATATGGTCATAAACAAACTGAGCAATATCCCAACCATATCTGTTTGGAGGATTTCTTGCATTGCTGTGAGTGGTCCTCCGTACAGATAGTGGTGTGGGAGGAGTAGAAGTAGGAGGAATGATATCTTGTGAAGGAGGGGGTATCACCTGAAGGGGGGTTGGTGTCGATGCCTCAGGAGTTGTGACGAACGCAGGCAAGGGACTTGGCACTGGCACTGTCGGTACTGGTCCTGCAGTTTGCTTCTTTCTCCTGCTGTAGGTAAGTAACTCTCCCTGAGCCGTAGGCCTAACACCTTCGCCTTCTTGTCCCTTCTCTGTGCCTCCATGCCAAACTTCTAAATCGGTTACCACCAAGTTCTCCATCTCCCCCTCTCGCCTAATACTGGCAGTATTAGGCGTGTTGTGTGAAGTTCCGTCCTGGCGGTAGTATGGCTCATGCTCCCGAAAGTGGACATCCATACTGACAAACTTATTCTTCTCTACTGGACTCCAGCAGACATACCCCTTCTGGGTCGCCGAGTAGCCTACGAAGATGCATTTGACCGCTCTAGGGTCAAGTTTCCCAACTTATGGCCTGTTGTCCTTCACAAAACACACACACCCAAACACCTTCAGTGGGAGTATCCCACTATTATTTCCTTGCAATACCTCACATGGGGACTTCCATCCGAGGACCTTCGAGGGCATCCTGTTGATGAGTTGAGCTGCTGTCAACACTGTATGCCCCCACAGACTCTGTGGGACATTCATGTCAATCATCATACTTCTTGCGACCTCCAGAAGGTGTCTGTTTTTCCTTTCTGCAACTCTATTTTGTGCTGGTGTGTATGCACAGGTGGTCTGATGCTGTATTTCGTGTGCTGACAGGTATTCTGCAAGCGTCCTGTTGGTATACTCCGTTCCATTGTCAGACCTCAGTACCTTCACAACTGCTTTGTACTGAGTCTGGACATGCTTATGGAAATCCCAAAAATAAGCAGGTACATTATTCTTATTTTTCATCAAATATAACCAGGTAACACGAGAGGCACACTCAATGAAAGAAACAAAGTACTTATAACCATTCATAGTGTTAGTAGCACATGGACCCTAGACATCAGAATGTACTACCTCAAAAGCAAAAGTGCTCCTATGACCCGTGCCAACATATGAGCTCCTAGTAAGTTTTCCTAACTCGCACGCATCACATACTAATTTCTCTTTATTTGTTTTTGCATAAATCTCTGGATACAACTTACTTAGAGTATCAAAGAAAGAATGTCCCATCCTCCGATGTTGGAGTATCACAGTATCCTCAGTCCTCTGCTGCAGTCCTTCCATGCCAGCCTTCTCTGCCATAGATACCAATGCTGAGTCCAGTCCTTCTCGATCTAGGTACCACAGTCTCTCATGCCAAGTGCCAGTCCCAAGTCTTCGTCCTGTCCCTTTCTCCTGGAAGGTCACCTTAGGAATATCAAAAGAAACAATGCATTTAAGTTGGAGGATTATAGAACTAATGGATAAGAGACTGACTGGAAAGGATGGAGCATGTAAAACATTGGATAATCTTACTGAACCTATACAATTAACAGTACCCTTACCGACCACTGGCTGGAAAGTGCCATCAGCTGTCTGAATGTTGTCTGCTGATGCTAGGTGAGTGTAGAAAGAAAACTCACTAGCATTCCCCGTCATATGCCGAGATGCTCCCGAGTCGATAATCCTGTAACCTCCGTATCCTGAAATTCATGCTTAAATATTGTTATTAGGTTAATTTGGGGCTATTGGGATTTTTTTCCACAATTTTTAGTTAATTAAAAACTAGTAACACTAATTTTCTAGGATTTTGAATAATTTATTTTATGTTCAAACTTAATTAAAAATATCCCAAAATTTTATTTTAGCTTCTAAATAATCGAATATATTTTCTAGAATTTTTTGGGAATTTTTTGATTATTTTATCATTTATTTTGAGTTAATTATGAAAAACTGAATTAAAAACTAATTTCTGAAAAAGAAAACCCAAAAAGTAATTATTTCTGCCCAGTCAGCAAACAAGGGGCCCACCTGTCAGCCTCCCGCAGCCAATAGTGCGGGGCCCGCCTGTCAGCGACCGCGGGTGAAGCAAAGCCGACCTCGAGCCGAGCCGAGTCAGAGTTCGACTCGGACTCAGCTGAGCCGAGCCGCATCGAACTGTGACCATCCGATTTGGGCGGGCAGCATTGGATGGCTGCCACGTGTCAAGATCTGAGCCGCGGCTGCTTTCTCTCTCCTCTATATATATATTAGTTTAGTTATTTATTTCTAGGGTTTTTCTTGAGCCAATTTTTGGAGAATTGCCATCTAGGGTTCCTTCATCTTCCAGAAGCCATTGCGCATAGCTCCGGACTCCAAACGAGGCCTAGTTTTTTGTGTTAGAAAGATATTGAGGTTAGCTTTCTGATTATATAAATTTTTTACGAAATTATGAGTATTAAATTCTGGAAAATTCGTAGAGCACAGCATGTCCGAAAATAGATGTATTTTGATGTTTTCGCGATTTCGGGAGAACCAGGAATCAGAATCATGAACCGCTTAAAGTTTCGGAAAGCTAATGTCGAGATAATTGACATATGTTTTTCCCAGAATTTAATTCGAAGTATTTATATACTGTTAATTCTGTAGAACTTTTAGGTTAGAATTTAACCATCGGTGAACGATACGAAACTTGTATGTGCCATAATTTCCAAACGAATTTGAATTTGGACGAGCCATAAATTCTAACGTATTTTTGACGCTGAAATCTACAGGAAATCATGCATGAAAGTCGAGTTTGTGTTGGTTGACTTTTTGGTCAACAGATCGCCTCGATTTGCGTGCCATGAGTCTCGAGTTGATAAAATTTAGTTCCTTTGGACAAAATTTAGGAATTAACCTAAAAATCAGAATAATAAGATTAAAATAGGATTTTAAAATAATTATTGCAGAATTAAATAAATTAAAATAAATTATCTTTTGACATGGTAAATTGTAATACATAGGCTATTTGGACTGTGACTTGGACTCTGATTCATACCAGCAGCATGACCCCAGGCGAGTACATTCTCTGACAGTTTCCATTATGTTGATTATCTCTATAATTCGTGTTATATAGCGTACATGACCCTGACACTGTTCTTTACACGAGTTGGCATCATTGAGACCTGTCACGAGGAGTCGTGATTGGAATCCATCGTGCTAGCTGGGGAAATAGAGAAATGTTAGTAGCTTATGTGATCATACCCAACCTTACATGCATTATAGCTCACCCACACCTCACGTCGGTGCAGCCTGACCATTACATGACTTATAGCCTGTTACATGTGATTAGCCTGACTATTGCTCGCATCATAGCTATCCGGATGGTTAGCCTGACCCTACATGAATCATAGCTAATCATATGTAACAAGCCTGATCAGTCCCAAGCCGATCACATGATATACTAATATTTTACACACTTGGTTAGAGGATCATTGACATGCATCTCTAGTATATTGATCTAGCATCTCTACATGTTCTAGTTGTTGTTCTTGTACACATTTATATACCAGTTCATTGTTCTTGCGTGTACTTGGATTTCTATTTCATTGCTAGATGTACATTGATGATGACATGCTCCAGTATTCCATTTATTCCAGTATTTCTATTTTCAGTATATCCATGCTCGTCAGTATTTTTTATTGCCAGTTATCCATATCTGTCTTGTATTTTTTTATATTGTATTATAGTTTTTGTCAATATGCATGGAACTGCTGTTAGAGGTGTATTTCGTTTCAATCCTGACTGGATATTTTTTCCAGACTATGACCTAGAGGACTTATTTTCCAGTATACTTGGAGATTGGATGTTATTGTTTGCAGGTATAGTTATTTTATCGTTTAGACTTGTCTTGTATTTTATTGCTTGCTTCGATATCTCATCATGCCTTAGCTTATGTGATTGAATATATTCCATATTATATTGTGATATCTGTGTCTCCTTATGGAGTTAGATATTCGTGAGAGATTGATTAGATAGTAACCTGACCTAGACAGCGTTCTACCGCCGATGCTGCGGCGTAGGCTGGACGTACCCACGTCTCGTGCCCCTATACCGGGTGCGGGTCGTGACACGTTTTTAGTGGTGGCCCATGCATGTCAGACTTCACAAGTTGTGCGATGTCGTGGTAGTGCGACGTCTTAGTTGTACTACTACTTGCCTGTTATAGAATATAGGACATAGGATACTAGGATGAGAGAGGATACTCAATCACAAAATTATTTGGGAGATTCCTGGGATGACCCTTGAGAATCTTATTATAATTTCCAATTTAAATCTTTTCCCTTGTCCCGTCCGTTCTCGCTTGCTGTTATGAACTTGATTCTTGTTGATCAGTTATTAAATTAAAATCTTGGTATCATTGTTGAGTTTGATTCTTGTTGACCAGTTGTTAAATTTAATTCTTGGTATCGTTGTTTAGTTGATTTCATATCGAGATAAAATTTACGGGCTAAAATTTACGGTATCATCTGATGACATATATTGATGAGGACAGTGAGAAAGGTAAAATGTCTACTTTGGTTATAGAACCTAGAGTTTATCGCAGCCATATTAGCTATCGTGACGAGAACGTAGGAACCAGACTTGGATGTACATACTGTAGTTATGAAACTTAGAGTCTCTCGCAGCCATACCGGTTGGCGTGGCAAAGATTCTAGATGACATGATTATAGAGTTGCATACCTTAGTTACGGAACCTGTCGTTTATCGCATTTATGCTTACTGCGTGGCGAGGATTCTGAGTGTCATAATTTCTGACAGACGTGTATGATTATCAGGTTGTATCTTAAATTGGTTCTTAAAGTATCATCTCAAGACTTATCTATTTCTGTTATTCTAGGACTTTGTTCCATCGCTTCTTTTTCTTTACTAGCAGTAAAGATACCTTCAGTCCTTATCCAGTTTCTTTTTGAGCTTCTTTTCTTTGAGGATTCCTTGTTAGTATGATAATTAGTGACTTGCAATTTTGTTTGTGTCTTGTATTAGTGTTGACTGAGTGTGACTTACGAGTTTGTAAGTGTTTCTTAGTTGGACATGTGAGCAGTAGGCATTAATCTAGAGATACCCATAGCATAGTACCTTATAGCAATAGTCCTATGATAGGTGTGTTATAGTTAGTATTGGCACTATAGATAGAGGAGTAAAGAGTATCAGTGATGGTTCCAAGAGTAAGTATCGAGGAAATTGTGTTAAAGATTAATTGAGCATGATGTTCAATTTGATGATTGATACTGGGTGTATCAAGAGTAAAAAAAAATGTATATGCATAAAGGGTTTTAATGAGATGCCATGAGTAGAGAAATATCAAGATTGGTAATAAAAGTTGTGAAATATATCACAGATTAGTTTAACAGGCTGTAAAAGGTTTAAGAGATATGCTTATACATCAATCGAGATATGGAACCATATGCCTGCCCTTGAGATTGAAGTAAAGCATGGGTATTATAGAAAGTGCAAGTGATCGTGAGTTCTAATAAGTTTGATGAGATAATCTAATGATGAAGCTAGTGTTACCATACCAATAGTGCCAGTGATTCTATATCAAAGATTTGTTGAGCAAGGTGCTAATGATAGTAAGTACTTCGTGTGATGATAATTAGATTGGTGTACCAGTTAATATAGATAGAAAATCATTGAAGAAAATATGTGTGATGATAACTTTGATTATTGGAAGTAATATTGCAAGTAATCTGGGTAGTACAAATTTCAGTACACAGTTGAGAATTGCAGACAATTGGTGTATTGTGTGCACCTTGAGTATTAGAGACTGTGAGTATTTATATGTATACTTGTGGATTTAAATTTATAATTTGAAGATTGGAAATAAATTTCAATTTTTAAGAATTATTGAGGAGTTGAGAATTATGTCATTAAAAATTTTGAGGGTTCAAATTCAATCCAATAAACATAGTCAAAGCTATAAAGATTTTTGGAAGTAAATTTTTTTTTTATATCAATAATTGAATATTTGACTCTTGAGGAAAGTATACACTTTTTATTTTAAATTGTTCAAGGAGTTAAATTTTGATGATTTTATTTTGAGGATTAAATTTTTATGGTGGGTAAGAAATGTATATTAGTAAATGAGTGGTTGGTATGCATGTGTAAGAATCTATTGGCTTGGGAATGCTTGAGATGGCACTGCAAACAGACTTGGGTGTAGATCTAGAGTTGTATTAGAATGAGTAGCACTTAGTATGGTGTGTTGCACTTGGCGTGCACTTGAGTGATAAGAACAACTCGTATAAACAATTGCAGTTGGTACGAGAGCTAGCAGTGGGTGTGCTAGTAGTACAAACAGTGGTACCAAATGATAGGGGTATCAAACTTTAGATGCATCATTTGACCGATGATTATGTTAAGAGGTCCTTGGTATCAGATTTTGGTATTAATAGACAGATGTGTGTAATATGGATGTATCCATAGATATCTTATGGACTAGTGATTAGTTGATATGGGTAACAGTGTATAGGGACAGGAATTTGTGAATAAATGTGCCAGAGTTAAGTGTATGATAGAGGTTGAAGATGTCCAAGTAATGAATTAGAAGGCTATGTCCTATTCTTTTCTTCTGTTCCTTTTTCGTCTATTTTATTGATTTATTGATTTCTTAGTGCCATAGTTTGTATCAATGATTCTCTTGCTAGAATATAGCTAGCAGTACACCCCGACAGAGACTATAATACCATGACAAAAGAGACTATGACCATGCATGTTTCATCTAGATTGCATATTTTATCTAGATTGCGTGTTGTATTGCGTGTTGTATGACTATAGATAGGATTCTCTTAGACTTTGACTGTTGAGGGTTTGACCGTAGCGAAGGATAAATGAAGAAGGTTATGACTTGACAGAGAAAGAGACAACGTGCCTTAAAATTCAAGGATAAACATTAATTTAAATAAAGAGTTGAGAACTTGATATGGCAGAATTGACGATTTTGTTAAATCATTGATTTTATGAGGATTATGAAATGATTGAATTTGTCATTAAATTTTGAAGAAATTAAGAAGATTATCATTGTATTTATTTGACTGTAAGATACAGATTTATTTTGAATATTGCAATTAAAGATTTTGTGAGTATTATATTATTTGAGTATTGTGGGAAAAAAGAATCATGGAGTAAGATCATTAATGGATTAGTGTTTGAATTCAAATTTTTGGGATGAGAATTTAAATTTTATAAATATGCATTGGCTGGATTTCAATTACAGGATTGGATAGTAAATTTTGTATTTAGTGATTTACTCAAAATTTGAGGAGTAAGATTATTAATGGGTTAGTGTTCGAATACAAACTTTTAGATAAGATTTTAAATTTTATAAATGTGCATTGATTGAATTTAAATTAGAGGATTGGATATTAAATTTTTGAGTATTTAGTTATGAACTTAAAAATTTGGAGGAGATTGTGATAAGAATGGAATTTGATTTTATATTTGAAGATTTTCAGGAATATAATATTTATAGAATTTTGAGAAAGTTGGTGAAATAACAATATGGATTAGTTCATGATTATATGATTTGATAAATTTAATTTTGATGGCAATAATATAAATAAATATATAAATAAAAACTATTAAGGATTTTAAATTTTGAGAACGAAATTTTTTTTAAGGTGGGTAGACTTGTAACCTCCGTATCCTGAAATTCGTGCTTAAATATTATTATTAGGTTAATTTGGGGGCTATTGGGATTTTTTCCACAATTTTTAGTTAATTAAAACTAGTAACATTAATTTTCTAGGACTTTGAAGAATTTATTTTATGTTCAAACTTAATTAAAAATATCCCAAAATTTTATTTTAGCTTCTAAATAATCGAATATATTTTCTAGAATTTTTTGGGAATTTTCTGATTATTTTTAGCATTTATTTTGAGTTAATTATGAAAAACTGAATTAAAAACTAATTTCTAAAAAAAAAACCCAAAAAGTAATTATTTTTGCCCAGTCAGCAAACAGGGGGCCCACCTGTCAGCCTCCCGCAGACAACAGTGCGGGGCCCGCCTGTCAGTGACCGCGGGTGAAGCCGAGCCGAGTCAGAGTTCGACTCGGACTCAGCTGAGCCAAGCCGCATCGAACTGTGACCATCCGATTTGGGCGGGCAGCATTGGATGGCTGCCACATGTCAAGATCTGACCCGCAGCTGCTTTCTCTCTCCTCTTTATATATATTAGTTTAGTTATTTATTTCTAGGATTTTTCTTGAGCCGATTTTTGAAGAATTGCCATCTAGGGTTCCTTCATCTTCCAGAAGCCATTGCGCATAGCTCCGTACTCCAAACGAGGCCTAGTTTTTTGTGTTAGAAAGATATTGAGGTTATATTTCTGATTACATAAATTTTTTTACTAAATTATGAGTATTAAATTCTGGAAAATTCGTAGAGAACAATATGTCCAAAAATAGACGTGTTTCGATGTTTTTGCGATTTCGGGAGAACCAGGAATCAGAATCATGAACCGTTTAAATTTTCGGAAAGCTAATGTCGAGATAATTGACATATGTTTTTCCCAGAATTTAATTCAAAGTATTTATATACTGTTAATTCTGTAGAACTTTTAGGTTAGAATTTAACCATCGGTGCACGATACGAAACTTGTATGTGCCATAATTTCCAAACGAATTTGAATTTGGACGAGCCATAAATTCTAGTGTGTTTTTGACACTGAAATCTACAGAAAATCATGCATGAAAGTCGAGTTTGTGTCGGTTGACTTTTTGGTCAACAAATCGCCTCGATTTGCGTGCCATGAGTCTCGAATTGATAAAATTCAGTTCCTTTGAACAAAATTTAGGAATTAACCTAAAAATTAGAATAATTAGATTAAAATAGAATTTTAGAGTAATTATTGAAGAATTAAATAAATTAAAATAAATTATCTTTTGATATGGTAAATTGTAATACATAGGTTATTTGGACTGTGACTTGGAATCTGATTCATACCAGCAGCAGGACCCCAGGCGAGTACATTCTCTGACAGTTTTCATTATATTGATTATCTCTATAATTCGTGTTGTATAGCGTACATGACCCTGATACTGTTCTTTACACGAGTTGGCATCATTGAGACCTGTCACGAGGAGTCGTGATTGGAATCCATCGTGCTAGCTGGGGAAATGGGGAAATATTAGTAGCTTATGTGATCATACCCAACCTTACATGCATCATAGCTCACCCACACCTCACGTCGGTGCAGCCTGACCATTACATGCCTCATAGCCAGTTACATGTGATTAGCCTGACTATTGCTCGCATCATAGCTATCCGAATGGTTAGCCTGACCCTACATGAATCATAGCTAATCATATGTAACAAGCCTGATCAGTCCCAAGCCGATCACATGATATACTAATGTTTCACACACTTGGTTAGAGGATCATTGACATGCATCTCTAGTATATTGATCTAGCATCTCTACATGTTCTAGTTGTTGTTCTTGTACACATTTATATACCAGTTCATTGTTCTTGCGTGTACTTGGATTTCTATTTTATTGCTAGATGTACATTGATGATGACATGCTCCAGTATTCCATTTATTCCAGTATTTCTATTTTTAGTATATCCATGCTCGTCAGTATTTCTTATTGCCAGTTATCCATATCTGTCTTGTATTTCTTTACATTGTATTATAGTTTTTGTCAATATGCATGGAACTGCTGTTAGAGGTGTATTTCGTTCCAATCCTGACTGGATATTTTTTTCCAAACTATGACCTAGAGGACTTATTTTCCAGTATACTTGGAGATTGGATGTTATTGTTTGCAGGTATGGTTATTTTGTCGTTTAGACTTGTCTTGTATTTCATTGCTTGCTTCGATATCTCATCGTGCCTTAGCTTATGTGATTGAGTATATTCCATATTATATTGTGATATTTGTGTCTCCTTATGGAGTTAGATATTCGTGAGAGATTGATTAGATAGTAACCTGACCTAGACAGCGTTCTACCGCCGATGCTGCGGCGTAGGCTGGACGTATCCACGCTCTCGTGCCCCTATACCGGGTGCGGGTCGTGACAATCCAGTCTGATGATTTAAGGGAAGAGATAGACGCAAGGGCAAGTGATTCGTTAGTACCTTCTGATGGATGGGCATATATGGCAGCGTTGCCCCTAACAAAGAATGATGTGGACGCCTCCTCTGTTCTACTCCTCATATCTCCCAGTGCCTGGTCCTCTACAGTAAAGGTGCCATCAGCTTCTTCGTTCCTTTCTGATATCAGGAGGTTCGCCCGATAACCTCCTCGGTCGCCTCGTCTACCCCCTCGACCACGACCATGTCCTCCATTATATCCTCTTCCGCCGAACGGTCCTCGTCCACCACCTGAATCTCCCTCCCTAGGTGGTTTGGTACAAGCATACCGATGATGACCCATCTCCCACAGTTGTAGCACTGCCGGTTATGCTGCCACGGCTCTCCCTTAGATCCTGTGTTACCTGAGCTGGTGATCGCTAGTGCTGACTTTGCTTCGGGGGGACCACCTGTCCCGGCTTACAGCCTGATGCGTGTCTTCTCTTGGATCATGGCTGAGATAGCCTCCTCAAGGCTAGGGATCTTTGGTTGGGCTAGAAGTAGGGTCGTCCTCTGTGCGAATGCTGCAGTCAGCCCTTTGAGGAACTTCATCGTCCTCTCCTGCAGACACACCTGTCTCTCCTTACACTTAGGGTCCCCGCAGCTCGCCCAATCTGAGGAGTGATCATAATCCAACCAAAGACGCTCCAACTCTGTGGCATACTCCTGCACCGTCTTCTCTCCTTGTACGGTGTCATCAATCTTCTCCTTTATCTGGAAGACCCGTAAGTTGTTCCCCATACCATCATAGGTCCTTCTCAACTTCTTCCACACATCTTTCACCATCTCAATACCGTCTACTGTGGCAGCAATAGACTGGACTAAGGAGTTGAGAAGCCAGATGTAGATCACCATATGAGTGGACTTCCACTCATCGCGTCCTGTCGAGCCCTCGTCCGGCTCTGTCGCCTCGCCCGTCAGGAACCCCTCCATATTTTTTCCTGCGAGGATTCTTCTCACCTGCCGTGACCAACTCAGATAGGTGGCTGGTCCATCTAATTTCAGATCGATAGAGGGAAGCTTCAACTCCGGTGACGTTCGTATCGTGTTCTCACCAGCCGACATCGTCAACAACTTATCAACGTCGCCACCTCTCCAGAATCTAGCTTCTTGATGATCTCCTCCATCGATGCGTCGTCTATCCAATCATGTCACGTCCGCTCCATGACTCACGCTCATCCTCGTCGTCCGCTCCTAGATCCGAACATGTCTCCCCTTTTCTCAAATCTAGGCATCCCTAATAGGCGCTGTCTCGTGCTGGTGCAGAGGAGGCGGCAGCACGCATGTCACAGCCGCTGTCGCAGCAGCAACAGCAGTCGCAGCAGCCGCAACAGCAGTAGTTGCTGCAGCAATAGCGGGACGGGGCAGCAACAGCGAAGGGCGGCCTGCGAAGGGCAGAGAAGGGAAGAAGGGGGGGCGTAGAAGAGTTCGGTGAAGGAGATATAGGAAATCCTCCTGTGGGTTTGTGGAAGCTTGGTGACGGCTAGGGTTTGTGGAAACTTGGCTTTGATACCATATTGAAATTAGTTGATTATTTTATTGATTATCTCATTGGCATTATATAGCCTTACAGTCATTAATACAATGATCTCAATCATTATGACAATAATCTCATAATAGAATATCCTGTGACATATTCTGGCATCCCAAATATGTACTCAGGATATTTACATGTGCTTATACTATACTTAAATATAACACCCAACATACCATATCAACACTAACAATATTAAATATATATTAACAATACCAATAATATATAATAACAAAAATATCCCTCTCCGAAAAAATGATTGGCTCATAACAGTACGACTAAACCAAAGTACTACCACAACATCGCACCAGTTGTGAAGATGAGACCTGCATGGGCCACCACAAAAATGTGTCACTACCCGCACCCAGACGATCGAGGCACAAGTACGTGGTACGTCCAGCCTACATCACAGCATCGGTGGTAGAACGCTGTCTAGAGCTTAAGTTCAATACAAATTCAGCTAGTAAACTAAATGTACTAAATCATAATATTCTAAAGGAAGAAATAAGCAAGAAAGATAATCCAAACAATAATCTAATAGAAATAAACTAAAATATGGCACTGAGATAAGAAAGTACTAGCCTAGATCTCACTAGAGGTCACATCTAGGTCCACGACGCAAAAGCAGTCTCAACTATAGCATTACTCTGAAGTCCAGGAACGTAGAGCACAACAATCATTGAAAAATATTATCCAGTCCGGATTGGAGCGAAGCATATAACTCTAACAGCAGTTCCAATTAAATGACAAATAGTATAAAACAATAATAGTGAGTGTAACACATGATGATAATGAAGAACTGAATCATAAAATAATAGTACCAATATGGGAAATAGATAAACATAACTATATGGCATAGCAGGTAAAGGGAAGTAAGTAGACAGAGCAACAAGATATATCTCAATAGAATATAAATATAGACAGAAAAGAAAACTAGAATTAGCTATGTGTTTTGAAGTATTACTTTCAATATGTGATCAATCAATAACCAATAACACTTAATGTCCACAATAGTACGGCTCAATCATACGGTAATGTATGCTTAGCTATCCACAATAATACGGCTCAATCCAATAGGATTCACTATGCACAATAGCAAAATAGTATGGCTCAATCCAATAGGATTGGATATACACAATAGCACAATAGTACGTCTCAATCCAATAGGATTGGCTATCCACAATAGCAGAATAGTATGGCTCAATCCCAATAGGATTGGCTATCCATAATAGTACAATAGTACGGTTCAATCAAATAGGATTGGTTATCCACAAAAGTATAATATATACAAATCAAGTCACATCACGATACAAGAAATATAATATGGAGTCAACATATGAGCAGGGTGATCGAGGTGTACAAAGAGATGTGAGAAGCAATATATCGTGACTGAAATCTATAACAAATAATCCGTGTAACCATCTTGTCAGGAATCAAGTAAAAATCACTAAGTATATGAATTATAGTAAATATCATATAATGGAAACTATCAGAAATTTACTCGCCTGTGGTCCAAAGCAATAAATATCAAACATTGTCTTTACTGGAGTCCAAGTGACCTATATATGAAATTCCATGTCAAGAAGGTGTTTCAGATTCATAATTATGGTTAAATAAGTTTAAACTAGGTTTCTAGGTCAAAACTAGGTTTTCATGGTCAAACTCGGTCAACACTCTAGTTCGGTCCAAAATTAGCTTCAAAGTTTGTTTCTAGAGTCATACTAGCTAATACCATGTGTTAGTAGGTTATCTTAAGGTTTCTAGGTCATACTGGTAGGTTTCTAGCTTATTACCTTAATATATATACTATTACCTACAATACCAACTAATATATTGGCCTATAGGCAATTACATTAGTATCTGGTCAAATACCTTATCCATATATCAAATACCTAACTATGGCCAAATACCTTGGTTATGGGTTAATACCTAGGCTCGGGGTCAAATACCCTAGCTATGAGTTAATACCTTGTCTTTGAGCCAATACCTTATCCATGTATCCTAGTATCTCAGCCCGTATCATGATATCTACCCTATACCTTAGTATAACTCATTGGGTACCACTAACCCCCTTCATTATATCACTACACCACTCACACACACACACACACACACACACACACACACACACACACACACCACACCCCTCACAGTTCACTTAGGCAACAACACACACTCAATAACATATACTTCCTCACATACCCATATACACATATATATACAGACTTATTCATATGTGTATATACACACACTCTAATATGTATCTAACACACACACACACACACATACAAACCACTATAACCTGTCCACACATACACTAACCCGATACAGTCTGGATACACACACAGACACAAAACACAGGCCTATCACCTCTCCTCACTTAACCTGTGCACACTTGTGCTCAGATCTGGCCCTTGCTCCTGCAACCCGGGTGAAGCACAGTTCTAAAGCTACCTCAAACTCTGTAAAACCTGATCCTCCTCATTGTCAGGTGCTCGATCCCTCACAACACTGAAATGTATGCCCACTGCTAAGTTCAGTACAAAACTGCAACACACTACTGCTGTGCTTAACCAAGTGGACTGCACCTAGGTGCAATCCCCCTCTTAACTCGTAGACTGTACATCAACCCAAGCCTTCCAACCCGACGCCAACTGCTCCAAATAAACACCAAGCACACCCCATAGCAGGGCTGCCATTACTGACCATTCCCCCCTCCTATGCACAGATTACTACCATCCAAACATAAACCCAACACATATACAAATATATATATGCATATAATATATAATATATATACTTACACACTCCACTAATATATATATATATATATATATATATATATATATATAATAGGTGCACACCCACCAATCCCGAACACAAACACGTGGTGTGCACTATTGATACAACACATGTATCGCCCTCCGATACGCATGGTGCGTACTTCAAATAACCACACCAATACCTTACTCACATCCACCAATGATTGGAACCTAAACACAAGTCTAATAACATATATTAACTCATATATTAACTAATTAGATGCAACATAAACAATATAATAGCTATTGGCTCTCCAAACGTAATTCTACCGACACGTACCATGATATATCACGATACGGCTTACACGTATTCAATTATGGACACATAGACACTACCAAACCATGAATTAGAGTCTCTAGCAACCAAAGGGTCATTCCTGAAACACATAGTGCACCAAATTCAGATTTTTCCTAATTTGGCCACAAAAACCATTATAACTACCACAACAGGGACTTCTAGCACATAGTTCTTCTCCATAGGGGTTGTATTTAACCATGGATGGGTTCCTAGAGTTCTAATACCATAATCTAACCATGAAATCACTAGGAATGATAAATTATACCTATTGGGAGTCAGATCTCAATGAAACTCCTCCAAGTAGACACGCAGATATTGGAATAGACACGAACTCCTTAGCAATCACCTCTCCATTGGTGCTCCTTGCAAATTTCAAGCTTCTAGGCCTCCATGGAAGGCTAATTGGTTGGGAATGAGTGTATTGGAATAGAAATTGGTAAGGATTTGGGTTGAATTGGGGAAAATTTTACTTTGAAAAAATAGAGGCTAATGAATGAAATGAAATGAATGGATGAACCCTAATTATAATTTATCTCTTATAGTAGGGTTGATCATGCTATAATGTCAAGTTTGCCCCCTCTCTATTCTCTAAGAGTTGTCATGAAAGGAATCTATTTAATTAAGGAAAGCATCTCTACTAACTAAATAAGGAATATTATAGCCATGCACTAACTTAAATTAATTATAAATAAATAAGTCAGGACTAACAATAATTAATCGTAAGTAGCACTTAACAATCTCTAACTAGCTAGCTTGCTAACTAACACTAATATAATTATAACTAACATAAATATAAGTATAGCTATATAATTATAACTAACACTAATATAAGTATAACTAACAAAAATATCCCTCTTCCGGAATTTGATGGTTACAGGTCTTAAGCAAGATCCCAAGATGTGGCATGAGAAGTTTGATAAATACATAAGATCAAACGGCTACAGAATCAGCAAGACGGACAAGTGTGTTTACACAAAGTTCGCTGACGGGGGAGGAGTTAATGTTGGTTTGTACGTGGACGACATGCTAATCTTGGGTATGGATTTAGAATATGTTATGGGGATAAAAATATTCCTCTCATCCAAGTTCAGTATGAAGAACTTGGGGGAAGCTGATATTATCCTTAGGATAAAGATCATTCGGACAGACACTATAGTGGCACAGTCACAATCTCATTATATTGAGAAGATACTCACACACTATGGATATCAGGATCTTCCAGGGATCGATACTCCGTATAGGCGTGACAAGAAACTGAAGCCAAATCTAAGAAAAAGTATTAGGTAGCTGGAGTACTCAAGTATCATCGGGAGTTTGATGTATGCAATAACTGTTACAAGGCCTGACATAGCTTTCGATGTAGGGATGCTGAGTCGATTCACGTGCAATGCAGGTGTTGAGCACTGGAAAGCTGTAAAGAGAGTGATAAGATATCTCAAAAGAACTCAGAAGTATGTATTGCACTACAACAGTTATCTGACTGTAGTAGAATGCTTCAGTGATGCAAGCTGGTATTCAGAAGTAGAGAGTGAAAGGTCTACAAGAGGATACGTCTTCTCTATAGGTGGACCTGTTATATCGTGGAAGTCGAAGAAGCAGACAATGCTCTCTCATTCCTCAATGGAATCTGAGTTCTATGCATTAGCGACTGTAGCAGATGAAGCATAATAATTTCGGGAGCTCATGTATGATCTTTTATTGGTTGGTGCGTAGATTCTGGGAGTACCGATTTACTACGATAACCAGGCGACTACAACGGTGGTATCAAACGATCTCTTCAATGGTAAGAAGAGAACTATACGACTTAGGCACATGGAAGTGGATGATCTTATCAAGACTGGAGTCATTGTCATAATTAATATTCGGAGCCAGAAGAATCTGGCATATCCATTCACCAAAGGTCTCAAGCGCTAGCTGGTCGAGGACACAGAAATCAAAATAGGCTTGCAGACATTCTGATATTGTGTCTTTGTAATTCTACCATAAAGTTTTATGCTTAGTTCAAAGAGAAATCTGCTAGGCATCAAGATTTTGGTTCAAAGAAGAATAATTGACTCGGAGAATATCAGGGATAGTAGGTAGTCCTTTAAGACATTGAGGGGTTACAGACCCAGAACCACTGTTGTCTACTATTTGTTCTTAGTGTAGAACAATTCCTGTAGTAGAATATCTTAGATGCCTTAATGAGTTCTCGGGCATTTTGAATGTCCGACGTACTTTACAGGAAGCTCGGGTAGCGCAGCACTACAAAGAAGCGTAGTACTCCATGCTACAGTGGGGTGATGCCATATGAGGTACCACGAGAGGGTAAAGCCTCGACTTTGGACCATGTCACAGAGATGTAGTATCGTATATAGGTAGGTAGCCTAACATTATAGAATGAAGAGTGGTAGACACATACTACAAAGAGGTCGGTGACCTCATTTTACAGTGGTGTGGCACCACCAAAAGGTAAAAGATGTAAAGCCTCGACTAGGCGAGCCATATCACAGTGGTGTAATACTACAATGAAAGCACAAGTCTTCATGCTGGGTATTATGATACTACAAAGAGGCTTGTGACCTCATGCTATAGTGGTATTACACCATGATGAGTTGTTGCCTCGGCTTTGGGCCATGTCATAGCGGCGTAGCACCGCAAAGAAGTGCAAGGCTTCATGCAAGGACTCTTTAAGGAACTCACTTAGATTGTATGGAAAGAGATACATGCCATCTCTTGAGGGTAAGCTTGTAGACACCCAATATACATACACCAAAACCAGGCGGACACAGGGCCTTTAATGTGCAACCAGAAGCACAACAGATGTCATAATGTGAGTAGAAAGAATTTTAGCTATGGTGTAGAATTCAAGGCTTAGTTAATTCTTGTATCATACTGTTATTTAAACCATGCGGGAAGATTCAATTCGTTAGTGACTTCTATCCTAATGCATGATGGACAGTCACTCCGGGAACGCTCAACCCATATATTGAGATATGTGGAAGATTATTGGTATTTTTGCCTTTGGACTAGAAAAATAGTCCCACATTGGCTATACCACCAAGTAGGTATCTCAATATAATACTTTGCTTGTGTTGAGGTATGCACATGGGGTATAGTAAGGCACATGTGGGTTCCATGTGGGAGAATTTTCCTAGGAGGAAAAGGATTAACTCCTCAAAGAAAGCATTTATGCTTTTTTCACTCTCTTGGTAAAATTTCCTTGGGGGCTTAGCGATTCAGACTCGAATTCGAACTCAAACTCAGACTCAGGGTCAGACTTGGACTCGGACTTGGGCTCAAGGGTGCAAAGTGGCACTTTGTTGGCGTACTTTGCTCTTAGCACGTCAGCATCGTCGTAAGGCATATTTTTTGCACGCATTTTTGTATAACGTATTGTACGCATTGTAATGTGTGGGCGACATTATGTAGGCGACTTTGTGCACATGTTGTGCTGAGCAGTATTTTACGAATGTTCATGGTATGGGCACGCATATGCTAATTGAGGATTTAATCAGTTATAGAAAGATTGGGTCATTAATTTGAATCAAATTTTTATGGGATTTAAATTTAATTTGTTCCATCTTTTTGTAACAGATTGGCAGCCAAGATTTGGGTTAGGGTTTCCACCCTCCTCTATAAATACTCTCTTTGTGCCCCTTTTGAGAACTTACGTCAAAATTGAGAGACAAAAATAGTACTTGTTGCTACCACCATTGGAGTCCAGAAGAGTTCGTACGAGTCCAGAAAGGAGGTGACCACGAGCGTTCCAGAAGTTCTTCAAGAACTTGCTGGTTCCTGGAAGCAGATCTTGTGGGACAAATTTTGCTTTAAGCAATGTTGATCTTCATCACCCCAGCAAGTAGAGATCATATCTTCCTCTTCTCCTTCCTCTTCTCTTCTTGTAACTCATTCTGTCTTAATTGTAACTGGGTTTGGAAGAAAGAACGGAGTTTTGATTCTGATTATTTTAATATTGTTTGCAAGTTGTAATTAGAGTTATATATTGTTGTTCTTTGTTGGAATCGAGGATAATCAAAGAGGGAACTTTGAGGGTAAACATCTGCTCTCGACTTTAACTTCAAGATCCAACAGAGGGTATTCCAAAAGGTTTACGTGAACTTCTGTTCCTGGTCTCGTTCATCCATCTTTTGATTAAGCCTCGGGACTAACACTTGATACCTCACCTCTCACATGCATGGTCGTCCCTATCCCTCGCCTTACATAAAATTCTTTTGAGTTCTATAGGATTCTAAAGAATCCATTTGATATAAAAACCTTTAGGTTTTATTTAACTCTTTTTTAACTCCTTACTTTCTTTCCTATTTCTTTCTTCTCCTCCAAGACAAGGTCGACCACCTCAAGCTCTAAACCTCTCTATATCACCTTCTCTAGCAAGAATAACAATGTGAGAACTCACACAACTTGGTGTTACCTAGCTTGGAAGCTAAGGACAACATACTTTTTTCTTGAAGCTTTCTTGATTTTTCTTCTTTCCTTCTCTTTAGAAAATGGCACATATCTTCTACATCTCATTCTTGATAGCTTCTAGCCTAAATAGAGGGAAGCACATATCATTTCCAATAATTCCAATTTGAAAACACACCCACATTTACTAAGAAAGCAAGGCAAGTCTACCTCTTATTCAAAATTTAATTTTGAAAGCTTTGTTATTCATTTAGGGGGTGTGTGTGTTCTAGATTATAAAGAGTGTTCTATGCATGTTTCATTAAGGATTTAATGGTAGTACACAAGTATGATTATAAAACCATGTTATATATTGTGTGTGTTCTAGCTTGTAAAGAGTATTCTATGCATGTTTTATTAAGGATTTGATGGTAGTACACATGTATGTTTATCGATGTAATCGTATGACACAAGTTGATTTATACTTTAAATTGATCATAGGATTCGAAAAAAAATTCTTATAAGTATACGTATTTCTAAATATATGTTATTACAGTGAAGTATGGTTATGCGTTTATATATGCATGTTTGCCTATATATGTCATGCAAGCCTAGACCTAGAAGGAAGCATGTTAAAAGAAGAATATATATTAAGTCGTACCCAATTTATATTCGATAACAATTTATGTAACTAACCATAGTATTATCATATAATATTTTTTGAAAGTATTATATGTGTCACGCCCCGGTCCCGTAAGGGTCGATCGTCCTCGCTTGGTCCCTACGGAACCAATCGTCCTCGCTTGGGCGTGATGCCGTGCAAGCCTAAGTTGCGCTTGCACCAGGCATAGTACCTGCACAAGACACAAGTTAGACAAAAATATACATATATAGAGGCACATGATTTAAAATACAGAGAACAAAAGTTGAACACATTTAATAGGAACACAAAATACTTTCTTATTGAATACTTGAAAATTGGATTACAAAGTACATGCTTGGATGAGTTACAAAATATGCCTTAGAAGGCTTACAACTCTTTTTACAAACCCAAAACTAGCCACAATGCCCACACATGATATCATTTTAGTACGACCCAAAATAAAACACCTAACAGAAATAGAGCTTGCACACTGGAGAGGGAAGCTAAGGAAGCAGCACGAGCTCGGTCCCTCTGAAAGGATGCACTAACACTGGTTCAGAATGCTCGCCAAGCTCTCACTACCAGAACCTGGAGATTTATCCATAAAAGTGGGTCAGTACTACAATATGTACTGGTGAGCGACCGTAGCCAAACTCACCTAAAAATTCACACTAAGTAAGCATGTGAAGCTAGCATTATTAGGAGATCTTTCTATTTGTTTAGTTTCATTTTTAACCGTTCATGCAAAGAAACATAAATAATAAATTAAACCATGCATATGATAATTCTTACCCAAGGTCGAGCTGTTATCCTTGCAGCAGACACACAAGTTAGCCATAATTTGCATAGATGAATAAACTTATGAATAAATCTTGGCATCAGGTGTTAGGTATGCAAGAAGGTAAACCTAGCACGCGCCCTAACTACATGATGGTCCCCTCCACGGGATTAGCAGTTGGGACGTACAAGCCCATCTCACTAATAGACCTATACCCTCTCGTAAGTAAGGACTTCATGCCTCAGGGTATCTAGATCTCTCCTAGGACGAACGATCCCCAGTGCCCCAGGAACTGCTCAAGAGATAAACCTTGTACACAAGTTGTCCTGACCAAATGCATGAATGCAAGTTTCTATCAGATAAAATATGCTATCATGCAACTGATGAACAATAGACAAGCAAGTTTATCTCTTTTTCTTATTTCTAGACCAAGTCAAGAGGTTTCTAGCAGTATCACTCAATGTGCAGCATACAGGGGGGCAAATAAGCATTCAATATGTAACTAGTAAGGTAGTTGTTCTATTCGTGAAGCATGCAATAGTGTTTCTTTTTAGCTTATCTTGTTAGTGGGGCAACAATTATAAGTGAACTTGAGATTCTTTATTAAGACGTGCACACTAAAGGATTCATCGAAGGTCCTAAGCCACTTACCGATTGAATCGAACGAGGTGATGGGGAAGCCTTATGTAACGGTTACTCCTTGGTTATACGTCCTGAAATTGCAATAATACTTAGTTAGCATCCTTCGATCTCTTTCCCTTACGATTCGAAAAGAATGCGCAAGCGAGAAAAGCGAATCATGAAAACTAAATCATCGAAAGCAAGACAAAATATAAAGAAACAAAAAATCAAGTAGCAAAACAACCAAATAAAACTCTTGGACTTATTTTAATAAAAGTCGTTCCATCAATTTGAAGGGTATATTACATTTTGTTTGTGTTGATTTAGCGGTAAGGTTTCCCCGATACTCGATTCTCAACCGAGTCAAAGTAACAAGTGTTCCATAAGTAACCTGCTAGGAGCGGAATATTACAAAATACCCCACTGAAAAGAATTTTTGTCCTTGAAACTTAAGAGATCAAGGAGTCTAAGATCAAGGCATCAAGAGATCAAAGGAATCAGACTCACCAATATCATGTCCGCTCGCATCAAGCTCAATATTCAACTGATAAACTCTAGGCCTTCTCGTCTGATCAGTTTGTCCATTAGTTTGAACTTGAGCTGGCACGGGATTCTGATTCTCATTTTGACTAGTGTTGTTGTTGCGGTACGGTGGCGGAAACCTGTTGTTTCGGCAGTTGACAACAAAATGTCCTTTTTGTCCATAGTTAAAACACTCATTATTTACAGAATGACAAATATCTATGGTGTGGCCCCATTTGCCACAATAACTGTAGTCTGGACCAGGGTACAGCTCGCCTGCTATCTTTCTTTCCCCCATTATGGTATCTTTTTGTAGGAGGGTTTCGACGAGCCGGTGCCTTTTTCGGAGCACTTCGTGGTATGAACTAATCATTCTGCACCGCTGCCTTAAAAGCTTGGATGTACGATTTATACTCTCGGTTCATAAAATCCTTTCTCAGGTTATCATTTAGGCCTCTTATGAACCGATGTGTACGGGCTCCCTCATTAGGAATCATTAAGCTAGCGAACTTAGCATGCTTGGAGAATTCTGACTTATAGTCCTTGACGGACATGCTCCCTTGCTTAAGTTCGGTAACCTCATCTTCTTTCCTTTGCCTCACAGCTGGCGGGAGATATTGTGCAAGGAATGCATCTTTAAACATCTCCCAAGAGATTCTACCATCCTGATGCTTTGTGGCAAGATCCAGCTTCTTGATCTGCCACCAATCGTGTGCACATAACCGCATCTTCATAGCTACATACGCCACCCTCTTGTTCGCAGGTATGGAAGCAAACTCAAACAAGCCCTCCAACTTTGTGATCCAGTCCATCACCTTATCCGACGCAGTCTTGCCTACGAACTCCGAAGGGTTCAACTTTAGAAAGTCAGCACCTCTAATGGTAGACTTCCTGGCCGCTCGTCGAGGCTCATTAGTTTCTGCTAAGCCTGCTCCCTGAGGCACAGTCATGGCTGTCACAGGTGTCGCGGCGGTTCTCGATGCACCATTATAGGCTACCAATGTTGTCACTATCTGAGTCAGAGGGTCAAGATGCTGTTGTTGTGCCAAGGCTCTAGCATCAACCCTTTGCTGCAGAGTTTCAAACCATTCCTCTTGGGCCTCATGTCGATCATTCTGATTTTTGAATATAACAATCAGCCTATCGACTTGGTCATCGCTCATGCTCGCTGTACGCGATGTCCCATGATTTTTTGTTATAGTCATATTGCTGCAAAAGAGAGTAGCTTGCATTAGTCTCATAATGTATTATGGACTTATTGCATAGGATGTTAGGTTTTTCATACATCTCAAGAGCGAGACATTAACACCTTCAATTTACTTATATAGATTCGCAACCATTTTTAAAATTTGGAACTTTTGAAACCGCTTGAAAACTTATATCATTTTTGAAATCGATATTTAAAGAAGCTAAGGATGTAAAGCCGTACTCTGATACCAACTGTCATACCCCGGTCCCGTAAGGGTCGATCGTCCTTGCTTGGGTGTGATATCATACAAGCCTAAGTTGTGCTTGCACCAGGTACAGTACCTGTATAAGACACAAGTTAGACAAAATATACATATATAGAGGCACATGATTTAAAATACAGAGAACCAAAGTTGAACACATTTGATAGAAACACAAAATACTTTCTTTATTGAACACTTGAAGATTGGATTACAAAGTACTTGCTTGGCTGACTTACAAAATATGTCTTAAAAGGCTTACAACTCTTTTTACAAATCCAAAACTAGCCACAATGCCCACACATCATATCCTTTTAGTATGACCCAAAATAAAACACCTAGCAAAAAAAAGCTTGCACAATGGAGAGGGAAGCTAAGGAAGTAGCATGAGCCCGGTCCCTCTAGAAGGATGTGCTAACACTGGTTCAGAATGCTCGCCAAGCTCTTACTACCAGAACCTGAAGATTTGCCCACAAACGTGAGTTAGTACTACAACATGTATTGGTGAGCGACCGTGGCCAAACTTACCTAAAAATCCACACTAAGTAAGCATATGAAGCTAGCATTATCAGGTGATCTTTCTAGTTGTCTAGTTTTCTTTTTAACAATTCATGCAAAAAAAACATAAATAATAAATTAAACCATGTATATAATAATTATTATCCACGGTCGAGCGGTTATCCCTGTAGCAGACACACAAGTTAGCTATAATTTGCATAGATGAATAAACTTATGAATCAATCTTGGCATTAGGTGTTAGGTAGGCAAGTAGGTAAACCTAGCATATGCCCTAACTACATAATGGTCTCCTCCACGGGATTAGCAGTTGGGACGTACAAGCCCATCTCACTAATAGACCTATACCCTTCCGTAAGTAAGGACTTCAAGCCTCAGGGTATCTAGATCTCTCCCAGGCCGAACGATCCCCAGTGCCCCAGGAACCGCTCGAGAGATAAACCTTGTGCACAAGTTATCCTGACCAAATGCATGAATGCAAGTTCCTATCAGATAAAATATGCTATTATGCAACTGATGAACAAGCAAGTATATCTCTTTTTCTTATTTTTAGATCAAGTCAAGAGGTTTCCAACAGTATCACTCAATGTGCAGCATACGGGGGGGGGGGGGGGCAGATAAGCATTCAATATGTGACTAGTAAGGTAGCAGTTCTATACTTGAAGCATGCAATAGTGTTTCTTTTTAGCTTATCTTGTTAGTGAGGCAACAATTATAAGTGAACTAGAGATTCTTTATTAAGACGTGCAAACTAAAGGATTCATCGAAGGGCCTAAGCCACTCACCGATTGAATCGAACGAGAGGATATGGAAGCCTTATGCAATGATTATCCCTTGGTTATGCATCCTAAAATTATAACAATACTTGGTTAGCATCCTTCGATCTCTTTCCTTTACGATTCGAAAAGAATGCGCAAGCGAGAAAAGCAAATCATAAAAACCAAGTCATCGAAAGCAAGACAAAACACAAAGTAACACAAAACCAAGCAGCAAAACAACCAATGAAAACTCTTAGACTTATTTTAATAGAAGTCTTTCCATCAATTTGAAGGGTTTATTACATTTCGTCCATGTTGATTTGGCGGTAAGGTTTTCCCGAGACTCGATTCTCAACCGAGTCAAAGTAACAAGTGTTCCATAAGTAACCCGCTAGGAGAGGCTTTACATAACACCTCACTGAAAAGAATTTTTGTCCTCAAAACTTAAGAGGTCAAGGAGTCGAAGATCAAGGCATCAAGTGGTCAAAGGAATCAGACTCACCAACATCGTGTCCGCTCGTATCACGCTCAATATTTAACTGATAAACTCTAGGCCTTCTCGTCTAATCAGTTTGTCCATTAGTTTGAACTTGAGCTGGCACGGGATTCTGATTCTCATTCTGACCAGTGCTATTTTTGCGGTACGGTGGCAGAACCCTCTTGTTTCGGCAGTTCACAGCTAGATGTCCTTTTTGTCCACAGTTAAAACACTCATTATTTGCAGAACGACAAACATCTATGGTGTGGCCCCATTTGCCACAGTAACTGCACTCTAGACCAGGGCACTTCTCGTCTGCTATCTTTCTTTCCCCATTATGGTATCCTTTTGCAGGAGGGTTTCGAGGAGCCGGTGCCTTTTACGAAGAACTTCGTGGTATGAACTGCTCATTCTGCACTGCTACCTCAAAAGCTTGGATGCACGATTTACACTCTCGGTTCATAACATCCTTTCTCAGGTTGTCATTTAGGCCTCTTATGAACCGATGTATACAGGCCCCCTCATTAGGAATTATTGAGCTAGCGAACTTAGCAAGCTTGGAGAATTCTGACTCATAGTCCTCGACGGACATACTCCCTTGCTTAAGTTCGATAAACTCATCTTTTCTCTGTCTCACAACTGGCAGGAAATATTATTCAAGGAATGCATCTTTAAACATCCCCCAAGAGTTTCTACCATCCTGATGCTTTATGGAAAGATCCAGCTTCTTGATCTGCCACCAGTCGTGTGCACGTAACTGCAGCTGCATGGCGGCACATGCCACCCTCTTATTCGCAGGTATGGAAGTAAACTCAAACAAGCCCTCCAACTTTGTGATCCAGTCCATCACCTTATCCGGCACAGTCCTGCCTTCGAACTCCGGAGGGTTCAACTTCAGAAACTCAACACCTATAAAGGTAGACTTTCAGGTCGCTCGTCGAGGCTCGTTAGTTTCTGCTAAGCCTACTCCCTGAGACATAGTCGCGGTTTTCGTAGGTGTCACGGCGGTTCCAGATGCAATACTATGGGCTACCAATGTTGTCACTATCTGAGTCAGAGAGTCAAGTTGCTATTGTTGTGCCAAGGCGCTAGTATAAGCCCGTTGCTACTGAGCTTCGAACCATTCCTCTTGGGCCTCACGTTGATCATTCTGATTTTTAAACATAGCAATCAGTCTATCGACTTGGTCATCGCTCACGCTCGCTGTGTGCGATGTCCCCTGATTTCCTGTTAGAGTCATCTTGCTGCAAAAGAGAGTATCTTGCATTAGTCTCTTAACGTATTATGGACTTATTATATAGGACGTTGGGTTTTTCATACATTTCAAGAGCAGGACATTAACACCTTCAATTTACTTATATAGATTCTCAACCATTTTTGAAATTTGGGACTTTTGAAACCTCTTGAAAACTTATAACATTTTTGAAATCGATATTTGAAGAAGCCAAGGACGTAAAGCCGTGCTCTGATACCATCTGTCATGCCCCAGTTCCGTAAGGGCCGATTATCCTCGCATGGTCCCTACGAAATCGATCGTCCTCGCTTGGGCGTGATATCGTGCAAGCCTAAGTTGCGTTTGCACCAGGCATAGTACCTTCAAAAGACACAAGCTAGAAAAAATATACATATATAGAGGCACAAGATTTAAAATACAGAGAACCAAAGTTGAACACATTTGATAGGAAAACAAAATACTTTCTTTATTGAATACTTGAAGATTGGATTACAAAGTACTTGCTTGGATGAGTTACAAAATATACCTTAGAAGGTTTATAACTCTTTTTACAAACCCAAAACTAGCCACAACGCCCACACATCATATTATTTTAGTAGGACCCAAAATAAAATACCTAGCAGAAACAGAGCTTGCACACTGGAGAGGGAAGCTAAGGAAGCAGCACGAGCGCGGTCCCTCTGGAAGGATGCGCTAACACTGGTTCAGAACGGTTGCCAAGCTCTCGCTACCAGAAACTGAAGATTTATCCACAAACGTGGGTCAGTACTACAACATGTACTGGTGAGCGACCGTGCCCAAACTCACCTAGAAATTCACACTAAGTAAGCATGTGAATCTAGCATTATTAGGTGATCTTTCTAGTTGTCTAGTTTCCTTTTTAACAATTCATGCAAAGAAACATAAATAATAAATTAAACCATGCATATGACAATTCTTACCCACGATCGAGCGGTTATTCCTGCAACAGACACACACAAGTTAGCCATAATTTGCACAAATAAATAAACTTATGAATCAATCTTGGCATCAGGTGTTAGGTATGTAAGAAGGTAAACCTAGCATGCGCCTTAACTATATGATGGTCCCCTCCACGGGATTAGTAGTTCGGACGTACAAGTCTATCTCACTAATAGACCTACACCCTCCCGTAAGTAAGGACTTCAAGCCTTAGGGTATCTAGATCTCTCCCAGGCAAAACGATCCCCAGTGCCCCAGGAACCGTTCGAGAGATAAACCTTGTGCACAAGTTGTCCTGACCAAATGCATAAATGCAAGTTCCTATCAAATAAAATATGTTATCATGCAACTGATGAATAAAGAACAACCAAGTCTTTTTTTTTTCTTATTTCTAGATCAAGTCAAGAGGTTTCCAGTAGTATCACTTAATGTGCAGCATACGGGAGGGGGGGGGGTAGATAAGCTTTTAATATGTAACTAGTAAGGTAGCAGTTCTATACTTGAAGCATGCAATAGTATTTCTTTTTATCTTATCTTGTTAGTGAGGCAACAATTATAAGTGAACTAGAGATTCTTTATTAATACGTGCGGACTAAAGGATTCATCGAAGGGCCTAAGCCACTCACCGATTGAATTGAACGAGAGTATGGGGAAGCCTTATGCAATGATTACTCCTATGTTATGCATCCTGAAATTACAATAATACTTTGTTAGCATCCTTCGATCTTTTTTCCTTACGATTCGAAAAGAATGCGCAAGCCAGAAAAGCGAATCATGAAAACCAAGTCATCGAAAGCATGACAAAACACAAAGCAACACAAAATCAAGCAGCAAAACAACCAACAAAAACTCTTGGACTTATTTTAATAGAAGCCGTTCCGTCAATTTGAAGGGTTCATTGCATTTCGTCAGTGTTGATTTGGGGTAAGGTTTCTCCGAGACTCGATTCTCAACCGAGTCAAAATAACAAGTGTTCCATAAGTAACCCGCTAGCAGCAGGGCATTACAATAAGATGACTACTATGTAAGTTTAATATTCTTATACTTATGATTTATGGGGATGCACATGATTTAGAGGAATTTTGGGTTATGTATTAGACCATCGAAGATTTCAAATATTGAAATTTGAGGAATATCGATTTAAATCAAACTTGTATTTTTATGCTAAGTCATGGAATTGGAATATCTATTTCATATTGATGGAAAGTATGCTTTGATGCTTAGTATTGAATTCTAGAGATACTTATTTGTGCTTAATAAGTACCAAAATTTGTAACATAAGCATATTTTTATATTACAAGATTTATCGATACCTGAAATAATGAAATGATCAATATCTTGCAAGAATATTAACTTTGGAAATATTCGTGTATATGTGAATGTAATATTGGTTCAAGTATTATCCATTTGTTAAGTTCATTTTTAACTTTATATGTTTCTAACTTATGTATTTTATTGATTTGGAAGAACAAGTTTAGCAAGATCAATAGTTATTGCTAAGTAATCAAGGTAAGAAGAATTTACTTCTCAATACTTATGCATTTTTTGCTTGATTATAACTCCGTATTTTCGAAGTGAGTTATTCCACCAATGTTAACCCAGGAGAATTTTACAGAGAGTTTCTCTGGGTCATTAGTTATTATTGGAGCTCAAAATACGAAGGAGGCTCTGCTAAAAATTCTGAAAATTTCGAAAGAAAACCAAATTTTGAAGACAAATATTTTTTATCGTATTAAACCCGAATTTTGTTACTTATATTAGTTAAAGATAGACTCTCAATAACCCTGAATATTTCTAGGAGTTGAACCCTCCAAGGTCAAGGCCCACATTTCCAGCCACTTCCACACGAAGGACCTTGGTCCCTTACGATACTTTCTGGGCATCAAAGTTGCTCGCAATGATGCTTGTCTCCTTCTCTCCGAGCGAAAGTATTGTTTGGATCTGTTAGATGAGTCTGGATTTATGGGTTAACAGGCCAGGACACTGGCTTCCCTTGTTCCGATAATCTGATTCTAGGTAGGTCGTCTAAGTTTTGGACTCGTAGGACACAAACACGATAACATGCAAGCGTAACAAATATTAAATATAATTGTATCTACTTTGATCCAATAGATGGAATATCATATAGTTGTGTACTCATACTACGTGATACTTGTTACATGGATCGAGATACATAGCATACCTTGTCTCATTTGATAAAATATCATGATAAACTATATTCTCGTATTGTGTGACATTCTGTATGTATAGAGATACTTACTTATGAATGGAAATTTTATGTTGAATAAGTATTCTTATATTCATATAATATATACGGTACACAAATCGAGATACTTACCTGAGCCAAGAAATGGCAGATTTAATAAGATAATTAAAATCAAAATTATTATTTTTATTATAGAATAGAGCATTGGGCGGGAGAGAATAATATAGATCACACCGTATAAAATTTTTGCAATATAAAAAATATAAAAGTTTATTAGTTATTGTTGCCTCATTTACAAGGCCTTATGAAAGGAGGGTGTGAGTGCTTAGATCAGGTCACTTACCAAAGTTGTGTATTTTCTGTATATGCCTATTTTGATTAAAAATTTGATTAGGTATTAAATATATATTTTATTCATGTCATATTATGTGTCATACTGCCATAGTTTGTTCCTAGGTAAATATGATTATTATGAAAAAATTAGCCAAGTGTTAGATCCAAATATTGTTCTACAAATTGTATCATCATATAGTTAAAATTGTATTATGATTGTGGAAATGACTGATAGGCTATAAGAATAGTTTGAACACTATTGAATCACTAGAATTAGGATCTGAGTAGAGTCGTACTTCGAGTTGATGTCCTTAGAGTTTCTTTATATTATCTTCCTATTTGAATATCAAATCGTGATTTTCAATCATATATTATTTTACTTCATTTATTTATCATTATTGAGCCAAGGACTTGTATATCTTTAATAACCTAGTATTTGTTCACTAGATGAAGGCGTGGCTGAGGATGAGACACTTCCTTTATACAGCATTGATGAGTTTAATGAGTAGTACAAGAAGAAGGTATATCAGCAGTTTTATTTTGTGTAGCTAGCTGTATAATTCTTTATGTAAATTATCTTTTGAGACAGAAAACTAGACTTGTGAGATATAATCATTGATAGTTTATGTTTATACACTACCAAAATAAGACATATTAGTGATGTATTCAGCGACTCCTGATATAAACGTCGCTCCATGAGTGGACGACTCCTAATGCACCTACCGAGGGAGAGGCTGGTACTTCCTCGCGGTCCCCTTCATCTTCGTTGGCAGACGAGCTATGGATGAACGTCGTTGGTGGTCTTCAGAGGGATATGTACTATGGTACAGGATCATACGGCGCCCTTGTGGCGATACAATTCTCCAGGGCCCTCTATGTTGGCAGTGTATGTCACGTCCCGATCTCCCGGAGGATCGGCCGTCCCCGCTAAGATTGAATCACCGCACCAACACTCCCACAGAACGACCATTTCCATCAGGAATGATGCTGCACAAGCACAAGCTGCGCCCGTACAAGGCCATGAATCTGAACAGGAGGAGAAATAGGTAAGCCACAGAGTCGCACAGATAGTCCGAATATAGTGAAGAAGAAACGAACAGGTGATTGGTAACAAGTTCACAGAATTATCATAGTGGAAGCATTGAATAACACAAGTATGGAAATAAAATAATCACTTTATTGATATTGAATCAGTGTTGTAAGCGATGCCAAGCCAAGAGTAAAAGTCGCTCAAGCCCTCTCTCTCGAAACAATAAAGGCGTGTCAAGTGGCTTACAACATAAAATAATACATAGGCGATGTTCCAATATTATGTCTTGTATATGTGTTTCATCTCTGGATACAGCACTTCAAGGCCCCAGAGCAAACTCTACACCTTAGCGCATATGAGAGATTTTTGTACCGAACGAGGTTCTCTTGTACCTTGCAAGCAATCTGGTGGATTATCAGTACATGAATGTACTAGTGGGAAGGCTTCTCATCTGCTCGATAAATCCAAACACGTTATATATGTTTCATGCACCATCTTTTACGTTGTCTTTCTAGTATTTTTTTAGGATCAAATTTATGGCATAATTTAAAACCTAACTCGTATGGCAGTGCGTCGTGCGATATAAGAGAAATACGACAAAACTTACCAACTTACCATCCATACTTCCATGTCTAAAGATAAAAAACAAGTTAAACCAAGCTCAAATATATATAATGAAATTCAAGAAATTGCATAAGCAAACACGAGTGTTACGAGTAGGGTTCTGATTCAGGTGTACGAGTTCCACAGATTACTCAGAAGTGTTGCAGAAGATTGTTCAAGTGTTAAAATATCTAATACTTATATCCGATCATGTGTGTTATACTAGATGTCTCAAATATTCAGATACAGATGTGGATACAGATATGTTACTCAGAATGGTTGCCTACGATGCAATAACTCGCACGCAGGTTGCCACAATCGAGCCAACTTAATCTATATGACAGAAGGTCACTGGAATTAATTTCATAGTGGAAAATATAGTCTCGAGGCAAGGATGGTGTGCAAGCAATATATAATATGGGTGGCATTACACCCATCCCACCGAATAACGGACGACTACCAGTTGGTTCCGTCTAGATCGGATCGGCCCCAGTGCCCCGGCGACCGTCCGTGGAAAGAGATTTGAAAATCTCCCTTGTGCACAAGTTGTCCGTGACCGCGCGTATCCTCGAGTATTCCAGATTCTCGTAGGTACAAGTACAGATACAGATTCAAGTCAGGATACAAGTCAGGATCTTGTTCACAACTTAACGACTTTCTGAGCCGTCAGATTCAGTACAGAACGAGTGTTGATTCCAGAGATATCATGATGTTATCTTGCTTAAATTTTTATGTTGCAGTTTCCTAGTTCAGGAAATGCCTTGGCGACCTAACAGTCCCGAATACTTTCAATATTTCAATACTTGGCTCGGAATGACTATCTTGATAGCCTTTCTGCCTCAACTGAGTGAATCATAAGTAGTTAAGTGCATTAATTTGTGGCATATATTTAAGTGACAAGCATTAAAATGAGTCAAACGAGTACAATTTAGCATTTAAGCAGGCAAGCATTTTATTTGTATGAAACATAAGCATAATGAAACATACAGTATAGTCTACTTTAGAACATAAGCCTTTACGTTAGCACGGGTCTAAGGGGTAGTGTGAGGAGTGAAACCTTACAGAGGCATATCGGACGACATAATCTATGAGACGAGCTGTAAAAACATGTGAAGTAGTGTACTACGAAGAGTATATAATGATCTAATTGAAGCATTAGCGAAGTCTACTAACACGAAGCTAAGGTAGCATGCGAGGGTCCAACTATAAGCCAAGTTTCATTTCCATGTTCTAACACAAGTAATACAAGATGGGATTATTTCTTTATCTAGGTGCGTTGTATTCTTTATTAGCATGTAAGGGGTGATTCACCTAGCGACTAGCATGTATCGTCCATATTTTTATGTGTGCAAGCGAAGCAAAGACAAGTTCATCGTAGCCATCCACCTTAGCGATGATTCGCCTCGGTCGAGTGATACTCCGAGTGCACCTTTGAAAGTGTAAGTCTACAATCCTGAAGGGCCAAGTATGAAATCCTTTGCCTCAAGCAATTCTTCTCGATTAGCAAAGCGAGTCGAGTCGAGTCGTCACACTTGCATCTTTTGAATCGTCTCTTCTCTTGAGCGGAATGGGTCTATACATTATACACCACTCAGAACAAGTATCTTCCTCGAGACTTCCTGAGCATAAACCATTATATCATACACTATCGAATCTATCTCAAGCATATCAATCTGTATCACTAGATCCGTTCGAACATAACTTCCTACTCGTTCCTTATTCCATGTCGCGTGTATGTTGTATATGTCTCATTGAATGACTCTATCATTCAATCCAAGCTCTGAATCGGTCTCTGTCACGACCCACACCCGATGTAGGGATGCAAATCAGAAACAACGTCCATCCTACACCGTAGAATTGATGGTAGAACGCTGTCTGGGTAATCTATCTATCAATATAATGAGCCAACAACAATAACAATATACTCAATCACAGATCTAAGATGGAACGAGCACGGATATGATAAAGGAATAGAATAGTCACATATAACGCATGAGTCTAAAATAATAACATCAATGACTCAGAAAGAATGCTACAACAATAAGCTGGAGACAAATCCAGTACAAGAATACTAAGAAGCTACTAAACTCGGGTCATTTGTCTCAGTTGGGATAAGTCCCTCCTGTGCCAGGATCTCTGACTCTAAACCCACAACATCATGAGGTCCATAATGTGTAGGGTACCAGTCCTCAATGTCATCTGGAAAAATATATCCAGTCAGAAAAAGAGCAGAGTACATCTCTAACAGCAGTTCTAATCAATGATAAAAACTATGTAATAGTAAATAGATGTGAATATACAAGATGTACAATAGATAAAAGAGATATACTGTAAAACCCCCCGACCAAATTAGGATTATTTTAATTTTAAATTAAGAGACTAGGATTAATTTGGATACAAATAGAACTAATGTACAACAATTATATGTCTTAATACACCTTACCGTTGCTTCAATGTTTGGAGCGCTACACTAGTAGTTACCTTCAAACAAATTTCATAAACATCTCCTAGACATGCCAGACTACCCATCTGACCATTGTATAACTTTTAGATACTCAATATTGTGCTTCATTTTAGTTGCGCAATATTTGTCACAAACGTTCATGTATTATTCCATAAACCCAAATTCTTATAATTGGCCATTCCTATTTGAATTTGAGGCACAAACACAACCCAATTCAATATAACCCAAATTAGGGTATTAATCTATTCTGAGCCTGCTACGCCCATGATTTGCGTGTTCCATCTAATTTTAATCCTATGTGTTCTCAATTGACAAAAGAACATCGCGTGCATTATTTTTAATTAAATTAAATTGGAGGCCAGACTTACCCCAAGCAAGACCTAACCAAGCCCATGTACACCTTTCATGTGGACTAGCCCCCACCTCGAGGAGCCAGATCGGCCCAAATCCCGAGGTCAACCCTAATTCCCTCATATATGTATAAATACATAATCTCTAACTTAAAAACCCTAAAAACCATTTTTCTTCACCACCTAGCAAACCCTAGCCGAGCCATCCCTTCATCTAACCGAGCACCCCTTCTTCCCTTCCCTGACCTCAACACCACCACCAACTTCAGGCCGCCACCACCGCAGCCGAGCGCCGCCTACCCCTGCTGACCATGCTGGACCACCACCTAGGCCGCCTGCACAAACCCCGCCACCGCCGTTAACTCATCATCTAACCCGACACCCCATCATCAAACCTGACTGCCCCCGGTCCTGACCACCGCCTCCAGCGCCGCCAAACACCACTATCAGGCGAAGCACCACCCTCCCCACGACCTGGCCGCAATCCCAGCCCAGCAACTGCCAGCAACCGCCGCTGCCAAGGCCGATGCTGCCGCTGCTGCAGATTACTGCCGCTGCTGCCTTGTTTGCCGCCGTCGACGTCGGAGCTCCACCCATGCCGGAGGACAGTCACTGACGAGCCAGACCCCCCCTCTCATGGCCACGACCAGGTAATACCTGTTGTGCTAGTAATAACTTCTTGTGTCGTCGAGTCATCGTGTCTTGGTATCACCTAGAGGACACAAGTAAATTAATATGAAATCTATTTGTGTATGTAGGTATGTAATTAGATTAGAGTAACAATTAATAAATTAGTAAATGACCCTAAATATATGACTTGTTATAAGAACTTGAAATTCACCATTAAAACCTAGACATCGACAAGTATGCTTAAACAGGGAAAACAAGGACATGTATTCGTACATATCGGAAATAGTTGGTACCCATAACGTGGTAATTTATTGTCACGTGAGACACGGTAACCGAGGACAGGACACGTGTGCACCTTAGCTACGTACACACGCGAATCTGTAGTCGACCAGTCGTGACCCTTGCGTTAATACCTTAGAACAACGTCATAGTTCTGTGTATATATTACTTTAGTATCTGATGTTAGAATTGCTATATTATATTGTATATTTTAGGGTCATTGGACCAGCCAGGAGATACTGTAGGAGCAGGCTGTTGGCATTCACAGCTTGAGGACCCAAGCAAGATACCTAGCCATATTTACTGTCTAATTTAAATTATGCATATGTTGTATGATATCTTGTTGCTTTATTTTCATATGACTGTGCACATCCGAGATTGACTCGGGTGCAGTCGACGGATGCGTCGATGATTAGTGTACTAGACATAGTCATTAGCAGACTCACCCCATTGGAGGATACTCTGATGTCTTCCGAGACCTGACACTCATATACGTTTTACGGTGACAAAGTCATAATAAGATACGGGTTCGCGTACTCGACTAGCTATCGGTGCGTGTGAAATGCATCACGGTTAGTACGTAACTTAGGATTATTTTATTTACAGAGACTTGGCATATAGATACGTGGTATGCACGTCGAGTATTCGATTTGTGTATCTACATTGGGCGGGGAGGACAACTAGTAGATATATGGGATACACCCATTGGAATTCGTAGTATCCAGAGGAGCCACGGATCCAATGACTCCCTTCATGCAGATTCTACGTTCTTCGGAGCGATATGGACGTTATATTCTATGCAGATTCTACGTTCTTCAGAGCGATATGGACATTATATATACTATGCAGCTTCCACGTTTTTCGGAGCGGTATGGACGTTATGCCTACACCTACCCATACATACCAAGGTTGTTCTCACATTGCATTCACTTAGATGGTTAGTACACCCTTTATTGTATTAATTTTATTCAGTATTTATATATGGTATATTTCTATGTATCTTGTTACGTCCCTCTGAGGACCTGGAACCTTTCCAAATTTGGACGAGACATATTACCCCACAGTGTACGGCCCAAGACAAGAGACTAGGTACGCTACAGCTGAGGAGCTAGAGGTGCTACCGTCAGAGTTTTCGTTATCACTTGGTAAGCCTTCTGCCTAGGATTGGGAGCATCATTATCTAGTCAGCCAATGCCTTAGTCATTACTCTTTTTATCTGTCATTCAGTACTTTATTTTTGTCCTAGTAGTGGGTTTGTCCCTACCAGACATTCTTGGTTGTACTATGATATTTTGAGACTGGCGTTTATCTTCCAGCATTTATTATTAGTACATTCTTGCTATTTATATTGTGGATGAGATTAGATTACCTGTTGTTGATTTATATGGGACATGTTAGTAACTTAGGACAGCGTAACACTCTTCGTTAGGATCTATTAAATTTGGATATCCTCGGAGACGTGTCAGCTGGCTATTGCCACGTGGCCTGGTCCCGTATATTTTTGGGACTGGGGCGTGACATGGTTTTAGTGGTGGCCCATGCAGGTCATGTTTTCGCTTGTGGTATGGTAACATGCCCAGTGATGCTTACAATAAGATAGAAATTACTAGGTCTCATCCACTTTGATTACGTCTTTGAACTTCCTTCATATTACTTCTAAAATATTTGCATCCTGTTTGCTTGATTCCATACTCTTTTAATGAAGTCCTATCTCTTGCAGCAACATGAACTTGTGCAGTGGACAAGGAGCACCCAGTACCGTGGTGCCAGACGACACCACCCAAAGTGAGGAGGTACCCCAGGGACTACCTGGAGGGCAACCTCCGCTACAGGCCCCGCTGATACAATGACGCGAGACTTTGTAGGGCGATCCTAGCCAACAACACGAGGGACGGACTTCCCAGACGATCCCCACGCAGCATTTTGAGGGCCAGACTTCGGGAGCTACACCGATGCTGCAAACCGAGAGGCCGACATCTGAGGAGACACCTACCTCACAGCCAGAGGTTCCATTACCACCACCTCCACCTTATCCACCCCAGATGCCACAATCAGATGGACAGCCACAGTTGCTTCAGTTCTTCCAGACTATGATGCAAGCACAATGGCATCAGACCGAGACGTTGAGACAGAGGTTGATGGCAGTACTAGAGAGGACACCTATCACAGCACCAGTACCAGCACCTCCACCAGCCCTGACGGGTGGCACTGTAAGATGGTTCTGACAGATGGGACCATATACTTTCTCAGGCAACGAGACTGTAGAGAAGATCTCTGATTGGGTCGCCAACACAGAGATGCTACTAGAGGCTTCACAACTGCATCCAGACCTTTGGATGACCGTGGTGAGGGCCCAACTGAAAGGCAATATCCATCACTGGTAAGATTCTATTGAGCGCAGTGTAGGCAAGACCCAGACTTGGGAACAGTTCTTAGAATACTTTAATGCAAAGTATTTCCCAGCTACAGTCAGAAATACCCTGTACTCCCTATTCCTACATCAAGAACAAGGGAATATGACTGTTGACGCATATGACACAGAGTTTAGCCATCTTAGCAGATTTGGTGCCGTCCTGATACCCAATGATCTAGAAAAGGCCCAGAGATTCCATCACGGCCTCACCTTCGAGCTGCAGAGGTATACCACCACACAGGCGAGGATTTTTTATGAGGAGGTTCTTGCAGAGGTGAGGATCCAGGAGGCCATCGATAGAGGAGCAAGACGTTCCAGCACGACCATACCAGCCAGAGCCCAGCCCGGAGCAGGAGGACCGATCCGTCGTCCCGGAGCACAGACACAACAGAGGACAGCACCGTACCAAAAAAGGAGCTTCCGAATTGCCACTACTGTGGTAAGGTATGACATTTCCAGAATGACTGTGGAAAGAGACTGGGAACATGCATGATTTATGGAGCGAGCCAGCACCACGCTCGAGACTACCCACAATGCAGAGACATAGCACCACAGACCGGACAGCGACCAGCAGCACCAGTTTCGAGGATACTACCTTCGCCAGGAGGACATCGTCCACCAGCACCTGGAGGATTTCAGAGGGAACCACCCTTGGCCCCACAGTAGGCACAGTTTAATCGAGCCCGACAGTAGACCGGAGGACAAAGGCACGGGCAGGCCTTTGCACTAGCAGCTACTGAGGAGGAAACAGAAGGGGAAGCTATCACAGGTACTATTTTAGTTGCATTATTACCTGCAATTAAATTATTTGATTCTGGAGCTACACTATCGTTCATATCTAGTAGATTTGTAGCAATGCATAGAGTAGCTACTTCTCCCTTGCCTAAGAGTTGGAAGATTTTTATCGGAGGAGGTATTGTGCCGGTTATAACACTATTAGAACGTGTTCGGTAGCCGTATGTGGTAGAGAGATGAGAGCGCGATTCTTGGTATTACCCATGCTATACTTTGACGTTGTGCTAGGCATGGACTGGTTAAGCCAGTATAATGCCGTACTGGATTGTCGGAAAGGTAGCGTCACTTTTAGACCGCCAGATCAACCGAAGTTTGAGTACATACGAGGGATCGTTGAGCAAGGAGTAGGACAGATAGCTGGAGCTTACATGGCTATGGAGATTGTACCCCTACCAATAGTTACAGAATTCGAGGACGTTTTCCCTGAAGAATTGCCAGGCTTACCACCAGATAGAGACGTAGAGTTTACTATTGAGCTAGTACCCGGAGCAGCACCGGTATCTTCTAATATATACCGATTGGCAAAGAAGGAATTAGATGAGCTGAAGCTACAATTAGAGGAGTTGCAGAGCAAGGGATTTATCCATCCTAGTGCATCACCCTGGGGAGCACCAGTGTTGTTCGTACCTAAGAAAGATGGGACAGTATGTATGTGCATTGATTACAGAGCCCTTAATGCTTTGACTATCAAGAACAAGTACCCCCTACCGCGAATTGATGATTTGTTCGACCAGTTGACAGGAGCAGTGGTGTTCACAAAGATCGACTTGAGATCGGATTATCATCAAGTGAAGGTGCGAAGAGAAGACATTCAAAAGACAACATTCAAGACTCGTTATGGTCACTACAAGTTCTTAGTGATGCCTTTTGGACTGATGAATGCACTTGCCGTATTTATAAATTTGATGAACAGAGTCTTCCACCAATACTTAGACCAGTTTGTGGTAGTCTTTATCGACGATATTTTGGTGTATTCGAAGAGCCACAAGGAGCATAAAGATCACTTGAGACTAGTGTTAGAGACGTTGAGAAGAGAGAGGCTTTATGCCAAGCTCAGCAAGTATGAGTTTCTCCTAGATCGTGTCACTTTTCTTGGACACGTCATCTCAGGAGATGGTATTTCAGTAGATCCGGCAAAGATTTCATCAGTAGTGACATGGCGAACCCCTACCAATGTCTCGGAGGTGAGGAGTTTCCTAGGACTCGTCGGATATTATCGGAGGTTCGTGGAGAACTTCACGAAGATCGCAGAACCGACGACCCGTAAGGAGCAGGAGTTCACCCGGACAGAGGAGTGTCAGACAGCGTTCGATGAGATAAAGAAGCGTTTCACTACAACACCTATCTTGACCAAACCTTCTGGACCCGGAGGATTCGTGATCTATAGCGATGCATCCGGGAAAGGATTATGATGTGTCTTGATGCAGCATGGGAAGGTTGTAGCCTATGCCTCTAGACAGTTGAGAAACCATGAGAAGAACTATCCCACTCACGACTTGAAACTTGTAGCAGTGATCTTTGCTTTAAAGCTTTGGAGACACTACCTATATGGAGAAAGAGTAGAGATATTCACTGATCACAAAAGCCTAAAATACGTCTACACTCAGAAGGACCTAAACCAGAGACAGAGACGTTGGCTCGAGGTGATGTCAGACTTCAAGATTGAGCTACAATACCATCCGGGAAAGGCCAACGTAGTAGTTGACGCGTTGAGCAAAAGACCTATGGCATTCTTTTTGACTACCCAACAATATCTGTTGAGAGATCTAGAGCAGATGGGTATAGAGGACGTTATGCCCGGAGTAGACGGACAGTTATCGAGTTTTCATTTGTAATCAACATTAGTGGAGAGGATCAAGGCTGCTTTGCCGACAGACACCAGATTCCAGAGGCTTCGATAGAGGACAGAGGCCGAAATACAGACAGGATTGCGTATACATGAAGATGGGACTTTGAGATGTGGAGATCGTCTCTATGTTCCAAATGGAGAACTTCGTCAGGAGTTGATATTAGAGGCACACAGTTCAACATACTCTATTCATCCAGGAGTGTAAACCCCCTCATTAAATGTAGGAATTATTTAAATTGAGGAACAACCATAACCCAATCCCAAGTACCCAAATTCGGGTATCAGTCTACACCAAGCCTGCTATGCCACGACTCTTATGTACCACCCCAAATCTAGTTCTATATGTCTTCAACGCATTAGGAATCACCATGTTTCCATTGTTTAAATTAATTAAATTATAGGCCAATTCCACCTCAAGCAGGACCTAACCCAGCCCACGTGCTCCCTTTCATGTGGACCAGCCCCCACTTCCATGAGTCCTGGCTGGCCCAAGCCTCAAGGCCAGCCCTCAAACTTTTCACATATAAATATACATATTCAACCATAAAACCCTAAGAAATTACTATTTATTCATCTTCCCTAAACCCTAGCCAAATCCAGACCGAGCCCCTCCATCCCGACTGGCCACACCGCCTCCGACTATACTAACACCCCCACCACCACCGCCAGTCGCCATCAGCACAACCTCGACCGCCCCACACCTGCCTGCAATCTAATCCTGACTGCCCCACTCGCCATCAGCATAACCCACACCCGCCTGCACTCCAATCCAGACCGCCCCACATCCGATCCCGACCGCCTGTACTCCAATCCCGACCGCCCAACCGCGGCAAACCAACCCTGACCCCCCCACGACCGGACCTCCATCCATGCGCTGCTTCCCCTATCGATCGAACGACCATAGCCGCTGCTGCGACCCCTGCCGTTTCTGTTACTGCTGGTGCCAGAGTTGCCGCACGACGCCGGAGCCGCCGCACCGAAGGCTGACGTCGACTGGATAACACCCCTCGACTACGATTGGTAAACACCCCTTCTTCGTTATATGATTTATAAATCGTAACAACCGCATCGTCGTGTCGGATGACGACACGATTAAGTCACAGTAAACCATGGATATAAGTATAAATGCTTAAATAGATTTAATGGAGTCTATGGTTAACAATTATTTTGACTATATGACCTGTGCAGAGAACTTGTGTTCCACCTGAAAGCGTAGTCGTAGACTTAGTACAAGATGCATGGAGAAAGTATAATTTAACAAGACGTAGTATAGTTTCGTGAAACCATAAATGAGTAATTTATTGACATGAGGTGCACAGTGACAGAGGACAGGGCACGCTTGCATCTTAGCTACGTGCACATGCGACCCTGTAGTCTATCCACCGTGAACTTACATCAATACCTAAGAGCAACGTCGTAGTCACGTATGTATTGTTTAGTGTCTGATGCTGGATTGCTATATTATATTGTGTTTAGGATCATTGGATCAGCCAAGAGACACTGCAGGAACCGGCTTTTGGTATACGCATCTCGAGGACTCAGGCAAGATACCTTGCCATATTTACTATTTAAATTAATGCTTCATATGTTGTATAATAAATGGTGTTCTCTTTCATATGACTGTGTGGGTCCGATATTGATTCGGGTGCTATCGACAGATAGGTCGATAATTTAGTATACTTGACCTAGTCACTAGCAGACTCACCCCATTGGAGGATACTCTGATATCTTTCGAGACCTGACACTCTTACATGTTTTATAGTGACATTCATATTGGGATGCGGGTCCGCGTATTCGACTAGCTATCGATACGTGTGACATGCATCACGATTAGTGCGTAATTCAGGTTTATATTATATGATAGTAGAGACTGGCATGTAGCTACGTGGTATGCACGTCGAGTATTCGATTTTCGTATTTACATTGGGAGGGGAGGACCACTAGTAGGCGCATGGGATACACCCATTGGAATTCGTAGTATCCGGAGGAGCCACGGATCCAATGACTCCCTTTATTCAGATTCCCCGTTCTTCGGAGCGGTATGGACGTATATGTACTGGTAGATTCTCCGTTCTTCGGAGCGGTATGGACGTTATACTATTCAGATTCCCCGTTCTTCGGAGCGGTATGGACATATATATATATACTTGCAGATTCCCTGTTCTTCGGAGCGGTATGGACGTTATGCCTACACCTACTCATACGTACCAAAGTTGTCCTCATATTGCATTCACTTAGATGGTTAGCACACCCTTTATTGCATTTACTTTATTCAATATTTATATATGGCATGTTTCTATGTATCTTGTTGTGTCCCTCTGAGGACCTGGTACCTTTCCAGATTTGGATGAAGCTTACTACCCCACAGTATACGGACCAGGACAGGAGACGAGGTTCGCTACAGCTGAGGAGTTAGAGGTACAACCGTCAGAGATTTCGTGAGCACTTGGTAGGCCTTCTGCCTAGGATTGGGTGCATCATTATCTAGTCAGCCGATGCCCTAGTCATTATCCTTCATCTATCATTTCAGTAATTTATTTCGTCATAGTAGTGGGTTTGTTTCCACCTGACATTATTGGTTATACTATGATATCTTGAGACTGGTGTTATCTTCCAGCAGTTTATTCAGTACTTCTTGCTGTTTATGTTGTGGATGAGATAGTTTACCCGTTGATTGACTGATATTGGACATGTTAGTATTTTAGGACAGTGTAGCACTCTTCGTAAGGATCCATTAAATTGGGATATCCTCGGAGACGTGACAGCTGACTATTGTCACGTGACTTAGTCCCGTGTATTTTGGGACTGGGGCGTGACAAGGAGGCACGAAGATGTACAGAGACTCGAGGCAGTACTACTGGTGGCATGGAATAAAGGAAGAGATAGCACGCTTTATGGCGAAGTGCCTAGTGTGTCAGCAAGTCAAGACTGAGCATCAGAGATCTGCATGATTACTTCAAACGCTCCCTATACCTGAGTGGAAATAGGACCACATCACTATGGACTTTGTTACGGGCTTTTCGAGGAGTCCTAGTGGTCGCAATGTAGTTTGGGTGATCGTAGATAGACTCACCAAGTTCGCTCACTTTTTATCCTTCAAAGTTGGGCAATCTACAGAGGTCTTAGCAGATATATACATGAGGGAGATTATGCGACTACATGGAGTGCCAGTTAGTATTGTGTCTGACAGGGATACGAGGTTTACATCTTACTTTTGGCGGAGTATGCAAGAGAGTCTCGGTACCCGTCTAAAGTTTAGCACATCGTATCACCCGCAGACAGATGGTCAGTCCGAGCGCACCATTCAGACATTGGAAGATATGTTAAGAGCGTGCATGCTTTATTTTGGAGGATCATGGGAGGACCATTTGCATCTGGTCGAGTTTTCCTACAACAACAGCTATCAAGCGATCATCCAGATGGCTCCCTATGAAGCGTTGTATGGAAGGAAGTATCTGTCCCCAGTATGTTTGAGCGATATAGGCGAGAGACAGATTCTTGGGCCAGAGTTGGTTGTCCGTACAATGGAGAAGGTGAAGAAGATCCAAGGGCACCTACGAGCAGCACAGGACAGACAGAAGCATTGGGCAAATGCGCATCGACGACCCTTAGAGTTCCAGGTTGGAGATCACGTGTTTCTAAAGATCTCACCTACTCGAGAGATTATCAGATTTGGAGGCAGGGGAAAGCTGAGTCTGAGGTACATCGGACCATTCGATGTGCTAGAATGCATCGGAGAGGTTGCTTACAGATTAGCCTTGCCACAGACTTTGGAAGGAGTCCATGACTTCTTCCATGTATCACATCTAAGGAGGTACATGCCAGATCCAAGTCATGTACTTGACCATTCAGAGATCACAGTCGGCCCGAGTTTATCATACCAAGAGGAGCATGTAGAGATTCTGGACAAAAGCGAGAAGGTATTGCCAGGTCATACTATCCCCCTAGTTCGTGTCGCATGGAGACATCATGCACCAGGCGAGTCGACCTGGGAGCGTGAGGAGGATATTCGACACTGTTATCCCCATCTCTTCGAAGGCCTAGGTATGTGATAGCATTTTGTTTTAGGCAGTAGTTCTTACGTTACGTATGTTTTAATTTCGAGGATGAAATGCTCTAAGGAGGGTAGTGTAAACCCCCTCGACCAAATTAGGATTATTTTAATTTTAAATTAAGAGACTAGGATTAATTTGGATACAAATAGAATTAATGTACAATAATTATATGTCTTAATATACCTTACCGTTGCTTCGATATTTGGAGCGCTACACTAGTAGTTACCTTCAAACAAATTTCATATACATCTCCTAGACATGCCAAACTACCCATCTGACCATTGTATAACTTTTAGATACTCAATATTGTGCTTCATTTTAGCTGCACAATATTTGTCACAAGCGTTCATGTCTTATTCCAATAAACCCAAATTCTCATAATTGGCCATTCCTATTTGAATTTGAGGCACAAACACAACCCAATTCCATATAACCCAAATTAGGGTATTAATCTATTTTGAGCCTGCTACGCCCATGACTCGCGTGTTCCACCCAATTTTAATCCCATGTGTTCTCAATTGACAAAAGAATGCCGCATATATTATTTTTAATTAAATTAAATTGGAGGCCAAACTTACCCCAAAGTAAGACCTAACCAAGCCCATGTACACCTTTCATGTGGACTAGCCCCCACCCCAAGGAGCCAGACCAGCCCAAATCCCGAGGTTAACCCTAATTCCCTCATATATGTATAAATACATATTCTCTAACTTAAAAACCCTAAAAACCAATTTTTTTCACCACCTAGCAAACCCTAGCCGAGCCATCCCTTCATCCAACCGAGCACCCCTTCTCCCCTTCCCCGACCTCAACACCACCACCAACTTCAGGCTGCTACCACCACAGCCGAGCGCTGCCTACCCCTGCTGACCATGCCGGACCACCACCTAGGTCGCCTGCACAAACCCCGCCACCGCCGTTAACTCATCATCTAACCCGATACCCCATCATCAAACCCGACTACCCCCCGGCCCTAACCACCGCCTCCAACGCTGCCAACCACCACTATCAGGCAGAGCACCACCCTTCCTACGACCTGGCTGCCATCCTAGCCCAGAAACTGCCAGCAATCGCTGCTGCCAAGGCCACTGCTGCCGCTGCTGCAGATTACTGCCGCTGCTGCCTTACTTGCCACCGTCGACGCTGGAGCTCCGCCCATGCCGGAGGACAGTCACTGACGAACCAGACCCCCCCTCTCTCGGCCACGACCAGGTAATACCTGTTGTGCTAGTAATAGCTTCTTGTGTCGTCGAGTCATCGTGTCTTGGTATCACCTAGAGGACATAAGTAAATTAATATAAAATCTATTTGTGTATGTAGGTATGTAATTAGATTAGAGTAACAATTAGTAAATTAGTAAATGACCCTAAATATATGACTTGTTATAAGAACTTGAAATTCACCATTAAAACCTAGACATCGACAAGTATGCTTAAACAGGGAAAACAAGGACATGTATTCGTACAGATCGGAAATAGTTGGTACCCATAACGTGGTAATTTATTGTCACGGGAGACAAGGTAACCGAGGACAGGACACGTATGCACCTTAGCTATGTACACACGCGACTCTGTAGTCGACCAGTCGTGACCTTTGCGTCAATACCTTAGAACAGCGTCGTAGTTCTGTGTATATATTACTTTAGTATCTGATGCTAGAATTTCTATATTATATTGTATGTTTTAGGGTCACTGGACCAGCCAGGAGATACTGCAGGAGCAGGCTATTGGCATTCACAGCTTGAGGACCCAAGCAAGATACCTTACCATATTTATTGTCTAATTTAAATTATGCATATGTTGTATGGTATCTTGTTGCTTTATTTTCATATGACTGTGCGCGTCCGAGATTGACTCGGGTGCAGTCGACGGATACGTCGATGAGTAGTGTACTAGACATAGTCATTAGCAGACTCACCCCATTGGAGGATACTTTGATATCTTCTGAGACCTGACACTCATACACGTTTTACGGTGACAAAGTCATATTGGGATGCGGGTTCGCGTACTCGACTAGCTATCGGTACGTGTGACATGCATCACGGTTTGTACGTAACTTAGAATTATTTTATTTATAGAGACTTGGCATATAGATACGTGGTATGCACGTCGAGTATTCGATTTATGTATATACATTGGGCGGGGAGGACAACTAGTAGGCGTATGGGATACACCCATTGGAATCCGTAGTATCCAAAGGAGCCACGGATCCAATGACTCCCTTTATGCAGATTCTACGTTCTTCGGAGTGATATGGAAGTTATATTCTATGCAGATTCCACGTTCTTCGGAGTGATATGGACGTTATATATACTATACAGCTTCCACATTCTTCGGAGCGGTATGGACGTTATGCCTACACCTACCCATACGTACCAAGGTTGTTCTTACATTGCATTCACTTAAATGGTTAGCACACCCTTTATTGTATTAATTTTATTCAGTATTTATATATGGCATGTTTCTATGTATCTTGGTACGTCCCTCTGAGCACCTGGTACCTTTTCAGATTTGGATGAGGCATATTACCCTACAGTGTACGGCCCAGGATAGGAGACTAGGTACGCTACAACTGAGGAGCTAGAGGTGCTACCGTCAGAGTTTCCGTGATCACTTGGTAGGCCTGCTGCCTAGGATTGGGAGCATCATTATCTAGTCAGCCGATGCCCTACTTATTACTCTTTTTATCTATCATTCAGTACTTTATTTTCGTCCTAGTAGTGGGTTTGTCCCCACCAGACATTCTTGGTTGTACTATGATATTTTGAGACTGGCATTTATTTTCCAGCATTTATTATTAGTACATTCTTGTTGTTTATATTGTGGATGAGATTAGATTACCTATTGTTGATTTATATGGGACATGTTAGTAACTTAGGACAGCGTAGCACTCTTCGTTAGGATCTATTAAATTGGGATATGCTCGGAGATGTGTTAGCTGGCTATTGCCACGTGGCCTGGTCTCGTGTATTTTTGGGACTGGGACGTGACATATACAATAAGGAAATACTGGAATAATATAATAATGAGGATTATGGCAATGAACAAGAATACTAATGACTAAGTGTGTGAGTACTAGCTTTAACATATGATCAGCTTGGGAACATGATACAAGATTTATGGCTTAGCTAATCATACGCGCGGTGTATGATTAACACTATTCAATGAACAAGACTTGATACAAGGAGGGTATGATCACATATCTACACTAAAATACTCCCCACCCTCAACTGGTATAATAAATCCAACCATGGTACGCTATGGCACAAGATTCCCTAAGAAGATAGCGACTCTTTCCGAGAATCAGTGTCTGTACATGTACAAGATAATCAATAAAATAAGGCTTGTACAAGATACACCATATACCAAGGAATAACATCTCATGACGAGATTCAGATATACCAATCTGTGTAACCATCGTATCAAGAAATATGGATATCTACACTAGATACAATGAATATAGAGGATATCATAAATAAGAAACTATCAGAGAATGTACTCGCCTGAAGTCTAATAAATAGTCTCACAAATGTCGGTACGGTGCCTCGAAGACCTAGATATGGAATATAACATCAATACAAGGTTTCGGCAAGAAAATAAGTTAAACTAGTCAACTTCTAGGTCAAGAAGCCAATTCTAAGTCAAAAGTCAAATTAGGTCAACTCTAAGTCAAACTATGATCAACTTTGGTCAAACTATGGTCAAGTATGTCAAACTACCTATTTCTAGGTTGTAAGAGTATATCTCAAAGATATTGGGTTTAAATACTAGAGTCTAGATCATAAAAGCAATAACTTAGGATACAAGGATACCGTATCTCAGGATACGTAAAATAATAGGTAAAATAACACACATATATGTCAAACAAATATTAATATATATATAAAATCCTAATTATAACATTAAATGGATACCTTGGTTTTAAACCAACTTGGTATCACCACCCTAAACCATAATCTTGATACCCAAACCTAATACCTTGGGTATCCTAACATACCTTGATAGTTACCTTGGTATCTCAAGGTAATATCCAATACCTTGTTTATACTAACTACCTAATAAAAAATATATGCCAACAACTAATATTATAATTATAGTATACCAAAACACAATTAACAATTAGGAACATATTTACATATATACTAATACCATATATATACATATATATAACTATTATAATTAAATATATAATAACAATTCAAAATTGCAGATATGTCGCTAACGACCCCTGCTGACCGTCGCCATAGGTGCGGATACTGCTGCTCACATTGCTGTTTTCTGCAACAGTTTTTTGCTGTTGTCGCTATACTGCTACCGCTGCTGTATGCTATTGCTGCTGCTGCTGTTTTGGCGACGCTGTTGTCGCTATAGCTGTCGTTGCTGCTGTATGCTATGGCTGTTGCTGCTATTTTGGCGACGTTGTGTGGCTGTTGTGTCACCCATTCCTCCTCTTATATATATATACATAATATATATATATATATATATATATATATATATATATATATATATATACTAATATATAACTCTTAATATATAACTATGCATACACACTAACACCACATACATATATATGTACACAATAAATACATGTAACATACACACACATAAATAGTAATATATATATATATATATATATATATATATATATATATATATATATATATATATATATATATATATATATATATATATAACTACACATATATGTATAAGTATATATAATCATACAATAATATGTATATCCATATAACAACATATATATATATATATAACTACACATATATGTATAAGTATATATAATCATACAATAATATGTATATCCATATAACAACATATATATATATATATATATATATATATATATATATATATATATATATATACTACAATATTAAACAGCACTTACATATGAAGAATAATAGCTACATAAATATATATATACACATAGGTAAAATAGATACATAGATCTGTGACACATAAATATATATATATATATATATATATATATATATATATATATATATATATATATATATATATATATATATAAAATTTTACATCACAATGACAAAAGAAATAGATCTAGAGATTAAATTGCACAACACATGGAGTGTATCACACCCATATCCCACTAGATCTAGGATACGCTTGTGACACGAGTCCACCACACATTCAAACGTACCCCGAAGGACATGAGCAAGTCTAATATATTATTTATGAATAATACGAAGAGTCAAATACAAATCTACGTGTCCGTGTCAAAATGTGATATGCTCAAAGTCCACGTATTACCAAATTGTTGGGATACGACCTACACGTACCCAATTATGGATATGACACTAGTCCCAAACACACAAGCACATGCTAAATTGATCCATAGGACCAATTGACACACGCAACAAATGTCAATCTCGGAATTCCCCTAAAATTGACACAAAAGCACCATAACTTTCACAATAGGCCTCCTATGAACACAAAACGAAATCCTATGGGTAGCCTATGCATATGGGTTAATTTCTTTTGGTTAAATCTCAGATTTAGAACCTAGATTAAGGGAAAAAACTAAATTGTACCTGTTGGGAGATGGATTCCCAATGCAACCTCCAAATATGATAAAATTGGCCTCCAACTTGTATAGCATTGCTCCTCTTTGTAGATCCTTGCTTTCTCCTTCTAGATCCTTGCTCCACTAGCCTCCAATGGTGATTTGGGAAGGAATTGGGATGAAATTTGGTAGGAAAATAAAGTGGGAATGAAAAAATTTGGTTGAGGGAAATTCTAGATCTAATTTGCAAATGAAAAGAGAAGAGAGAAATAAATTCCTCCCCCTTTAATAGGCCGGCCCCCTTTCCCCTTAAGTCACTATGAAATATCCAATATACCCCTTGGGGCCTCTCATGAAAAAATAATTAAGGAGGAAAGCTTCTAGTCTAATGGTTTAATTAAATTAATCCTCCTCCTAATCAATGGGCTTTCTAAATGGGCTCAATTCTAACAATTAATACATGTTGGTCCATGAGTCTAAACTAAACTAGTTAGGTCCACTAACACAAGTCCAAAATAAATAACTAACATATAACAATAATTAAATAATACAACAATAATTATTTATCAAGCACAATATTTAATTAATTATGAAATTACTAAAATACCTTTTCCTAGAAAATATGGTAGTGACAGTCTCTAATGCGCCTTAGTACAAAATATATCGCTTAATGCGGGGTACATTATAATCAATCTCAAATGATAATCTAGGGCTGAGGCAAACTTATCCAAGCTCTTATACTCATCCAAGCGTATTTAACCCATTCACTTGTAACAGCATTCGAGTTCAGCACATCACTGAGTTTGGATCGTACACATATTACAAGCGTCCCCGAAACACATGTATTTCAACCAAACTTAGAGATAGCGGAGTCGAACGAGTTACTCAGAAAAGTCTTATGGGTTATCGTTTTACGAATCACGATGATACCTCCAACAGGGTCAATTAAAATTAAAATTATTTTCAATCCCACTCAAATCAAGCATTGCACTACCGTTAAGCACGATCTATCCGATCTACCAACTAGCGCCCATGTCCTATCGTCCATTTTGTTTGTGTCAAACATAGCACACACTTACCGTTCCAAGTCTAATTCTAAGTCTTGCTATCCCATTTTTATGGCTTAATCAAGCAATGCTCTAAAGTCGGTCACACAAGTTCTTTCACTCGACATAGGGTCGTCTGCCTAATTACTAGGTCAACTCATAAGGTCATAGGTACAGTTCATGATCACGACTTATTATATAAATTTGTCGCATGATGCTCGCCCCAATTCCTAAGTTCAAACCATTGTTCTTTCATACGGGATATTCTACCCAAGCTCGTTCACTCAGATTTCTAAACATCGAGCACATATCATCCTATTCATATTAACACGTTTGTTTGAACAGGGTCCGAGTTCGTTCAGTCAAATCCATAATATATCTATGTCGCACATTAAGCCTAGCGATTTACATAGTCTATCTCCTCAAACATGTTTGATAGAACCCATATATCCATTCTAAGTCAAGACCACCAAGCCATGATTTAATTCTAAATCTTCGATATCAATCATAACTCTAAGTTGTCAAACAAGATTCATGTATCCGTTCATGAAACCATCAAGCGTGTCTTACTCCATATTCTAGACTAAATCATCCATGAAACACTTCTGATTCACTTGTATTCTCAAACTCGTCTTATCGTGTCGAACCACAAGTCAAGACGATCCTTCAATTGTTACGCTTCGGTCTCCCGCAAGTTCGAATATCCCTGCTGGACGTGAGATCACCACCACACCAATGCTCTCACTAGATAATCGTCTTAATCCGGGCGTGATGCATGTATGCACATGGAGTACACTCGCATAAGACAAAAATATTGAACGTTATGGTTATCATCGAGACGGTCGAGACACCTTATCATTATACTTTGCTCTATCCAAGTTATATATGTTTAGCCACCAAGTTACGTTCATCCATTAACCGTTCATGCCGTGATCATAATTCGTCTAGCCAAATCATCCAACTTCAGTATTTTTGTTCGATCAATTTGTAGTCTACTTCTAGGATTTCTCAAACAACTAAGTTCAAATCCTTAAGCCAAAGTCTATCCACCTTCGTTATATTTTATTTTATCGAGTTCGTATGAATAATTATTGGACATGTTCCCATAAGTTCGATCATCCCCGCTGAACGTGAAATTACCACGTCAGCACTCCCGCGGGATAATCGTTCTCATCTGGGCCTGATGTCGAGTATTTTCTTTTGAATTAGATTCAAGATCATTCATCTAATTCAAGATCAAATCCGTTATCGCTTACCTCTTTTATCAAACCACAACATTCCTTTACTTGTATCAATCTATGCTATCTTCCAACTATCGATACAATATCAAGTCTATTAATTCAAGTTCAATCTGTTTTGATTCAATTAGAAATCTCACGCATGATCCACCAAGTTTCTTTGACCAAGATATTGATTCTATTTCCTTGAATCCCTATTCGATATAAGTCTTATCACTTGTTCAACACATTTTTAATCGTTTAAACAAACTATGGCATGAGACCTTCGAATTCATTCGAATATTTCCAAAATGATCCAAACACTACTCAGGAATCGAGTCATCTAATTAAATCCTCAATCGTGTTCGCATCACCCGCTCGCATATTCACCAAGTTGTTCCTTAGAACTCTTGCATGATACCTAAGCGTCGCCTCGATAATTTTTAGTCTCGTATATACCCCTATTGATAGTCATCCAAGTAAACCATATTTGATTTGTATCTGCCGACATGAAATACCGTCCGAGCTATTTCGTAAAATTCAAGCACGATCCACTATATTCGCCTTAGCGATAAACTGATAACATTTCTATCGATTGCCATTATAAGTCTGATTTATCCTTATCTGAACGTTATCCCAATCTCACTAGCAACTAGCTCGCACCAAAGGGTCTTGGCATGCGATACTCAACACAACTTAGCCGAAAGGCTGTGTACATAGCTAACCGTCAAAACGATATTCTATCTCGCACACTAACCTGCTTGGTAATCACGTATAGGTATTCGGGTTCGCACATAAATTACTAATTCAAGCACGAGTCTATTTCTACAAAGTCCAACACAGGTCAGCACAAGAGTCTTCTCATAACTATCACGTACAAGCAATCATATTAATCACAGACAATTTTTGAAATTCTTTAGACTCATTGTATGAAACATCCCAACGGGACAACGAAAGAGAGAATATCCACATAACCCATGAATGAGCTTTCAAAACTGAGAGGTTCGATACGAAGTCCAAGGATGTAAAGCCATGCTCTTATACCAATATGTCATGCCCCGATCTCCTGCAGGATCGGCCATCCCCACTAGGCGCGAATTATCGCGCTATTCCTCCCACGGAACGACCGTTCCCATCAGGAATATGATGTTGCACGAGCACTAGTTGCGCCCGTGGAAGGCCATGAATCCGAACAGGCGGAAAAATAGCTAAGCCACAGAGTCGCACATATAGTCCGAATGCAGCAGAGAAGAAACAAACAGGCGATTGGTAATAAGTTCACAGAGTCGTCATAGTAGAAGCATTGAATAACACAAGTATGGAATAAAACAAGCACTTTATTGATATTAAATCAATGTTACAAGCGACGCCAGGCTGAGATTACAAGTCGCTCAAGCCCTCTCTCTCGAAATAATAAAGGCATGCCAAGTGTCTTACAACATGAAATGATACATAGGTGATGTTCCAATATTATGTCTTGTATATGTGCTTCAGCTCCGGATGCAGCACTTCAAGGCCCCAGAGCGAACTCTACGCCTTAACGCACACGAGAGATTTTCACACTGAACGAGGTTCTTCTACACCCTGAAACCAATCTGGTGGGTTATCAGTACATGAATGCATTAGTGGGGAGGCTTCTCGCCCGCTTGATAAATTCAAATATGTTATATAGGTTCCTTACACCATCTATTAAGTTGTATTTCTAGTATTTCTTTAGGATCAATTTTATGACATAATATAAAGCCTAACTCGTATGGCAGTGTGCCGTGCGATATAAGAGAAACACGATAAAATTTACCAACATACCATCCATCCTTCCATGTCTAAAGATAAAAACCAAGTTAAACCAAGCTCGAATATATATATAATGAAATCCAAGAAATCGCATAAGCAAACATGAGTATCACGAGCGGGGTTCTGATTCAGGTGCACTAGTTCCACAGGTTACTCAGAAGTGTTATAGAAGATTATTTAATTATTAAAATATCTAATGCTTATATCTGATCATGTGTGTTATACTAGATGTCTCAGGTATTCAGATACATATATGGATACATATGTGTTACTCAGAATGGTCGCCTATGATGCAATGACTCGTACGCGAGTTACCGCAATCGAACCAACTTAATCTATATGACAGAAGATCACTAGCATGACTTCCATAGTGGACAATGTAGTCTCGAGGCAAGGATGGTGTACAAGCAATATATAATACGGATGGCATTGTAACCATCCCACCGAATAACAGACCACTACCAGTTAGTTCCCTCCAGTTCGGATCAGCCCCAGTGCCCCGACGACCGTCCACGGAACGAGATTCGAAAATCTTCCTTGTGCACAAGTTATTCATGACCGCACGTATCCTCAAGTATTCCAGATTCTTGTAGGTATAGGTACATATATAGATTCAAGTCAGGATCTATCAGGTATAAGTCAGGATCTAGTTCATAACTTATCGATTCTTCGAGCCATCAGATTCAGTACAGAACGAGTGTTGATTCCAGAGATGTCATGATGTTATCTTGCTTAACTTTCCATGTTGCAGTTCCCTTGTTCGGGAAATGCCTTGGCGACCTAACGGTCCCAAATACTTTCAAAGTTTTAATACTTGTCTCAGAATGACTATCTTGATAGTCTTCCTGCCTCAACTGAGTTAATCATAAGTAGTAAAGTGCATTGATTCGTGGCATGCATTTAAGTGATAAGCACTAATATGAGGCAAACGAGTACAAGTTAGCATTTAAGAAGGCTAGCATTTTATTTGTATGAAACATAAGCATAATGAATATACTGTATAGTCTACTTTAGAACATAAGCCTTTACGTTAGCACCGGTCTACGGGGCAGTGTGTGGAGTAAAATCGTACATGGGTATATTGGGCGGCATAATCTATGAGACGAGCCGTAAAAATATGTGAAGCGGTGTACTATGAAGAGTATATAATGATCTACTCGAAGCATTAGCGGAGTCTATTAGCACGAAGCTAAGGTAGCAAGCGAGGGTCCAACTATAAGTCAAGTTTTATTTCCATATTCTAACACAAGCAATACAAGATAGAATTATTCACTTAGCTAGGTGCGTTGTATTCTTTATTAGCATGCAAGGGGTGATTCACCTATCGACTAGCATATATCGTCCATATTTTTATGTGTGCAGGCTAAGCAAAGACAAGTTCATCATAGCCACCCACCTTAGCGATGAATTGCCTCGGTCGAGCAAAACTCTGAGCGCACCTTTGAAAGTCTAAACTCCTGAAGGGCCAAGTCTGAAATCATTTGCCTCAAGCAAGTCTTCTCGCTGAGCAAAGCGGGTCGGGTCATCGTACTTGCATTATTTGAATCAGCTCTCCGCTTGAGCGAAATAGGTCGTTATAGTGTGCATTCCCCACGGCCCTCATAGGAGTTGGCTGGAGTCCAGGAGACTGTTGACCGTCTGATTGTTTCTCTGGGATTACGGAGCAGCCCAGTCTCATCCGTAAACTGGACGATGCGACGCTTACCACACAATTTGATACATTCGAGCGCAGCATCATGGAGCTTAGGACTTTGAGCGAGAGGATTGAGCATGGCATTACTGAGCTGGCGCGTCGATAAAGCGCAGTATGAAGGCACTGCAGGTGTCACAAGTGGTCATGGACAAGTCACTAGCGAGGATGCAGGATTCAGTGACTCAGAGAAATTTGAGGCTGCTATCTACCATGGATTCATACAACTTTCGACTGGCATCATTGGAGCAGATACGTCCTTCTGGTGCGCATGCATGGACACCGACTCTGCCGATGACACTGCCTCCCCCGAATCTACCTCCGTTGGCATCGATGACGATTTTACAGGAGGAGTATGATATGATCATATCCTAAGTGCGCCACGGTGCTCCTCCTCCTCTCCAGATCAGCAGTAGTCCTAGTTATGACAGTTTATTTGTTCTGTTTGTGTATTGGCCCATGATCTTGGATCCTTTAAGTATTTTTTTCATATTTATTGAGATAGTTGTGTCATGACCCGTACCCGGTGAAGCGACACGAGTACGTGGGTACGTCCAGTCTACTTCGCAACATTGGCGGTAGACGCTGTCTATATCAACTATCTATGGCTAACAATCTTACACAATAATATATGTAACATGTCAATGGTATCTCAAATTCAAACATAGGACAATAAGATGGTAATTTAATGATACTCGATCACAAAAATCTATAAGAAAGAATGTACGATATCAAATAAGGAAAGAAAGTCACAAAGTCACAAGTCGAGAATAGCTACAATAAAACTCCAAGTCTAAGAGTATAACAATAACAAAATAAAGTCCAGGAGTAACAATAATACATCCCAAAGTCTAGATACTGGAGACAAATTCAGTACAAAATCTAAGTAATGGTAACAAGAATAACTGGCGACACTGGTCAGGCCTCTGCATCTACTCCCTTCTGTGGTCCGTAGAAGGTAGGACAAAAGTCCTCTAAATCATTTGAAAAAAAATCCAGTCAGGATGGAACGAGCACACCTCTAACAGTAGTTCCAGTTAATTGATAATGACTATAAACAATAAATAGTGACTGTAATACAAGACAAGAAAATAGTAAACAAATATCATAATGTAACAATAAAGAGAGAGAGAGAGAGAGAGAGAGAGAGAGAGAGAGAGAGCTAATAATTAGCTAATGTCATACGATGTTGTTTACAAGGTTAATGTTATACGACGTTGTTTAGTTGCCTAATGTAATACAACATTGTCTAATAATTGGCTAATATCATACGATAATAAGAAGAGCAATAGTCTGAACATGCAAGTAACATCTCATGACTGAGGGTCCACATATACGAATTCGTGTACCATCGTGTTAGAAATAAAGTATAATATTTCGAAAAACTTGTATTATAGTAATTATCAAATAATAAAACTATAGAGAATATACTCGCTTGTGGTCCAGAGCAATGGATATCAAACAGTGTTTGTCCCGGTGTCTCAAGGACCTAAATATGAAATATCATGTCAATATAGTATTTTGGAATGATAATGAAGTTAAACTAGTTAATTTCTAGGTCTTCAAGCCACCTCTAGGTCAAACTAGGCCAAAATAGTCAAATTAGGTCAACTCTAAGTCAAACCAGTCAACTTGGTCAAACTAGTCAATTCTAGGTAGCTATGTCAATACCTTGCTACTCTAGGTCAATATTAAAGTACACGAGTCAATACTAGTCGTATACTAGTTAATACTTAGCTAATACTAGTTACAATTTATTATGTTATATGCTAATAGTATATATATAGATTTCAGCTAACACCTTACTAAATAACTTAGTACTTAACATATAACTAGACTACATCATTATCCGATCTTTAGTTTACTAACATTACCCAAACTAACTTGGTATCATATTACCAGACCTTAGATAATACTTAAGTGTTCTAGCTGATACCACATAATACTCCAACGGATCTCTACTAATACTTGGCACTCAAAACCTACTCTGACTCCCCACAGTTCACTTGATTACTAATAACCATGCTCAAGACCATAACCAGATGATGTCATACCACTTGGGGTTGAACAATCCAGAGTGACACCAACAACTCCAACAACTTCAGTGACCCGAGCTCACAACTTTGTGCCTTTATCAGTATTTTAGTGCAACACTGATATCAACTGTTACTCTAATTTCTTGATTAATACACTAGTGTCAGATGATAAACCACACTAACCATTAACTTCTATATTACTACCAATCCCTCTTAATACACAGTTACCCTTTTGAATATTCATGCATACCTAAGTGCACAACAGCAAGGTAACATCATATGCAACAGATGTGCATCAGACCCTCACTAGCACTGGCTGCCCTCGAGCAATCCCAAATATAACCAACACCCCCTACATACTGCAACACTCAACTCCTCTATACCCGAGCCCCAACCAAGCAGTACTGCCACTACAACAGCTGCTGCTTTACCCTGCTCATACCAACTTGTGCACAGCAAACACGACCAAAATAATTCAAATCAACGACGAATTTAGCGACTCTGGACAACCACGTCACTAATACTATTAAAATTAGTGTTGTTCTTTATAAACATCATAATATGTCGCTATCAGCGACTGTATGCGACGGTTAGCGACAATATTTATTATTATGAAAGATTACGTGGCCTACAAGTCGCTAAACGTTGCTATATTTTTAAAAACAATGACGTTTAGTGACTCCAACAATTATATGTCGCAGGATATTTAAAATGTAGCGATATTTAGCGACGTCTCGAGCGGACGTTGCTAAATTACTGAATATAGGGTTCCCTGGTCTATTCGACTTTTTATTTATTTATTTTCTAACTTTTCGTTTTCTGTGCACTCCCACCGGCGATCCACCCTCCTCCGGAGACCCTCCGCTACTCCGGCGTCCCACCCGCCCCCGTCGACCGCCTCCCTTGCCCCCCTCCCCGACTCGGCCGTGTTCGCCCCAACCCCGACACAGGCGACCCCATACGCGGCTCCTTCCCCTCTGGCATGGCTCCTCCCCTCCGGTGTGGTCCTCCTCCATCAACCCCTCTCTCAGGTGTGGTGCCCCGTTCCCCCTATTCGGGGAGCACGACTAGGAAATACAAGACGGTATCGTTCGATCGGGATAGATTGAAACAAGAACCCATCCTCTTTATGGATTTGCTTCTTCGAAATTGATTCCCATATTCAGTGGACCGTGCCCCCGGAATCGACTTAGTGGCAGAGTCAGGAGGGACCTCTCCGCTGCATCTTTTGTTGCCTAGTTTTTGCTGTCGCTTGTTGCTTTCGTGCCTTGTGTTGGTTTTCGGATTTGCTTAAGTTTTCTTGAACGGTTTTGATGGATTTTATTATTTTTGTTCGTTGAACTATACTTCAATTCCAATATTGGAAAGAGTAGAAGAGGTATTAATCAGCTGTTCGTGGCAATGCAGGTGAACCAGCAGTAGGTAACGCTCGAACGGACTCCTGAAGCACCTTTTTGCTTCTTCCTTCCAACCAACTAAGTGAGTGGCTTATATTCTATACAGTTGGCCCTTCTTTCAGTCTTCACACCTAAAAATCTTGCATTCTTGTTTGCCCCGATCAAACGATACCAAGTAATAACTAAAAGATGTCAAGGTAAAAAGGGAATAAACTTGGATTATTATGCTTGTCAATCAAACTCGTAAACGGTTACTTACTTACATACTTGTTCGTTTGGAATGTTCATCATATGCATAAATACAAGTTAGAATGTATACTCTCCTTTAAATTATGCTATGTATAAGAACTCATCCTGAATGCAATAAACTGAACAAGAAGACTATGCAAAAGTAGATCTTGCCCTGTTACTGTCTCGTGCCTGATATTGACCTGATTGCCTCAACTGCTAACTTAGTGTACTACGCTTGATCACGGACAACTTGTGCACAAGGTCTTAGTTCCTGCGGGAGGTCGCTGGGCACTGGCATCGATCCGATCCTGACGGAACTCTCCTATTTAGTTATCCTGTGCAAGGATGGAATGGCGTACAACGCATCCTGTACTCTCGTTGCATACCATCCTCGTCAGCAGCTAAAATTGGTCCTTTATGGCATGCGCTAGTAATCTTCTCGTATATTTAAACCTGTTGCAAACTAACTTGTGTCTTCGTGGAAGTGAAAGACATGGTAAGTATTGTGCAGGTGGTTCAGACGGGCAGGTAAATATCACCGAACGGTGGCAAGTTATTTCATTGATTTCTATATCTATTACTTGCTTGTAAAATAAACTAAGGCAAGATAGAAAGACCACAAATAATATGCATGCTTCATCTAAACAACGAATTGATTGGTATAGTTGGGTTAGCTTGCCTTCACCAGTACGTTTCGATGTAGTGACCCTCGTTGAAACAGGTCCCCCGCACTAAAGAAAATCGAGCGAGGAGCTGAAGCCAATCCCCCAATCCAGTCCAGTTGTAGGCATGCCTTGATTTGTGCCACCTTTTAAAGTATTTTGAAGACAGGAGCTAGAACCCAAGCAAGAATGTAGCTCCGTGTAAAGGCTATCATTCCACCAGGAGGTCTTACATTTTGAAGTTTAGTGGGGTTGTAATATTCAGGATTGCTATCTCATTTTGTGTCAACACTTTTGTAAGCCCGTGCGGCAACCTTTATGACTCAGTTCAAGAGTTTGTAATAGATGTTCATTATCAATAAAAAGAGAACTTTTCCATGCATCCAACTTGTGTTTTCAATTTATCTGCGTACTCTGAATATGTGCTCGCTATGCGAAAATAAAATACTTAGCCTTGTGCGGTGCGCAACCTAGGCACGTACGACGGTCATGCCCGAGGGACGACTAACGATTCCATGAAATTGGGGCATGACATGTTGGTATCAGAGCACATCTTCAAGTTCCCTTAACACTTGTATGGGAAAAGTTTTTTTAACGATAAATCCCTGTGCGAACTCTTGAACTCGTTAGGCCAAAATGAGATGCATTCATACAATAAGTCCATAATACATTATGATCCTAATATAATTTACCTTCTCTTGAAGGAATGGCTCAAGCGCAATCATCAGCACAACCACCGGGCGAGACGCAAGCCCAAGAGAGCAGTTTCGACACTTCAGGAAGCTCTTAGAGCCAGCGAGCCATGTCTCGAGTTGATCCGCTTCAGCAAATAATACGGATATTGGAAGCTAGCCAACAAAGGGATGAGGCTCGTTATGAAAGGGCTGAGAAGCGAGCGGATGAGAGACTCCTCTAGTTTCAAGACAATATAGAGGCACGATTCTTAGTCCAACAAAATCAGGTAGATACCCTGCAGCAGATTTTTTAGACTTTGGCCTCCAACCACTCAAAAACAATAATAGCGACCCCGGTGGAGCAGCCAGTGCTTGAAGTCGAGATGCCTCAAACTCCAAGGAAGAGGGAATTAACTGCCTTCGACTTTGGCGACTTCAAGAAAGTCTGCAACACAATATTCAAGGGGACTGAGGATTCGATAGTGGCTCTAGATTGGTTGATCGAACTTGAGGATCATTTCTTATTGCTGGAAGTATCTGAAGAAAACTACGTCGCATGTTCTCAACTGCAGCTTCATCTCAATACGCACGATTGGTGGGACGTGCATCGACGATCTCTTCCAGTTGATAATGGAGGGGAGGCGATAGCACGAGCCACCTTTCGTGACACATTTGAGGAGAAATTCATACCCCCGCCTATACGTCGTCAGAAGGAAAATGAGTTTGTACAACTACGGCAGGACAGCATGACAGTTAAGCAATACTCCGCCGAGTTTGACAGGCTTGTCAAGTTTGCCAGTTCCTATCTACCCGATGCAGTGAGTCATGCTAGACGATTCGAAGGACGTCTACGTCCTGCTATCCACGCGCATGTAGTCGTTCCACAGTACCAGACAATGAGGGAAGTCTTGAACCACGCCCTTTCTCTTGAACCGCAGTATCCTCACGTTGCTGCCGGCACTGTACGTACCTCCAATCACAAACGCCAAAGCAACGATAGAAGAAACACCGCTGCAAAGTGTCCAAATAACAGCGGCAAGTAGAAAGCAAATCCAGACAAAGTATGTAACTTCTGCAAGAAACTGGGATATTTCTTCAACAATTATCGTAAGAGGCTTGGCACTTGCCTCCGTTGTGGTAATCCCAACCATCACGTCGATATCTGCCAGCTTCCTGATCGCCACCCTCAACAATAACATCAGGCTGCTGCAACCCAGACCAATCGAGCTGCGCCTCATCAAGAGCATCGCCAAGCTCAAGGTCGGGTATATACAATGACACGAAAGGAAGCTTTGGCCTCAGACACCGTCGTGTCAGGTACTTTGCTTTTCAATAACATACTTGCTTGTGTGCTATTTGATTCTGGTGCAACGCATAATTTTATTTCCACAAATTTTGTCGTGGAGAACAATATAGAAATGACTCTGTTGTATCTAGACTTAAGTGTTAGCACCCCCTCCGGCGCGAAAATACTTGTCCGTTCAGTATGCCAAGGTGGTTATGTCTGTATTGGAGGAAAAAAAGCTATCGCTCGATGTTTTAGTTCTAGATGTTCGAGACTATGATATCATTTTGGGAATGGATTGGCTCGGCACCTGCTCGACAACTATTGAATGTGCAGAAAAGTGAGTCGTCTTCCGCCTGCCTGGAGAAGCCGAATTCTGCTATACTAGTAGTCCAGCAACTGATGCGACCAGGGCCTGCATGATGATTTCTACAACATCTGCTCGACGAATGCTATACTCAGGCTGCGAGGGATTCCTATCATCGGTTCGGGACATGCAGTTAGACTACGCAAACGTCGAGTCTTCTTCCGTTGAGGTGGAGTTCCCTGACGTGTTTCTAAGCGAACTACCTGGCATGCCACCAGACCGAGAGATCGAATTCACCATAGACACCTTCCTGAATACACAGCCAATCTCTAAGCCTCCGTACATAATGGCCCCTGCTGAACTGAAAGAATTAAAGTGCCAACTACAAGAGTTACTAGATCGTGGGTTCATCCGTCCGAGCGTATCTCCTTGGGGCGCGCCTGTGCTCTTCGTAAAGAAGAAAGACGGGACGCTATGCCTTTGTATTGATTATCGGGAGCTAAACAAAGTCACTATCAGAAACAAGTATCCTCTACCACGGATAGACGATCTATTTGATCAGCTGCAAGGGGCAACCATGTTTTCAAAGGTCGATCTTCGCTCGGGCTACCACCAGCTGAAGATTAAGCCTGAAGACATGCCGAAGACTGCCTTCCGAACCCGTTACGGGCATTATGAATTTTTTGTTATGCCGTTTGGACTGATGAATGCACCTGCTGCATTCATGGACTTGATGAATCGAGTGTTCCAGCCATTCATCGATAAATTTGTGGTGGTTTTTATCGATAACATCTTAGTGTACTAAAAAAATAGGGATGAAAATGCAGGATACCTATGGATGGTGCTTCAAACCCTTCGAGACAACAAGTTATATGCCAAGCGAAGTAAATACGAGTTCTGGCTGGACAACATATCCTTTTAGGGCATATCATCTCTGCACAAGGTATTTCAGTTGACCCGAAAAAGGTAGAAGCCATTGTGCAGTGGAAACTGCCGGAGTTAGCTAGCGATATCCGAAGTTTTCTTGGACTGGCAGGCTACTACCGAAGATTTATACAAGACTTTGCTAGAATCACGTTGCCTCTGACTCAGCTTACTCGTAAAGGGGTAAAGTTTACTTGGACGGACGACTGTGAAGCTTTGTTTACGGAGTTAAAGCAGCGCCTCATCTCTGCTCTAATCCTTACTCTGCCGGACGGACCGGATGACTTCAAAATATAGCGACACATCAGAAAAAGGTCTGGGATGTCTCCTTATGCAAAGGGACAAGGTGATAGCCTTTGCGTTGAGGCAGTTAAAGCCTCACAAGAAGAACTACCCAACGCACGATCTTGAACTTGCCGCGATGGTATTTGCGCTGAAGCTGTGGTGCCACAACCTTTATGGTGTACCGTGTGAGATCTATACGGACCATAAGAGTTTGAAATATCTGTATACACAAAAGGATTTGAATCTTCGACAACGGCGTTGGCTTTAACTCCTTAGCGACTTTGACCTCATGATCAGATACATGCCTGGTAAGAGAAACGTTGTAGCTGATGCACTGAGTCGAGTGTTTGTTAGGAGTTTGGCTATTGATGACAGGCTACGCCGAGATCTTGAATCCTTGGGCATTATACTACTAATCAGATACAAAAAGGGGGCGCAAGTGGCACAACTATGCCTCGAGCCTGACTTGTTACAAAAGGTCAAGTCTGCTCAGAAGGATGACATATTCCTATAAAAGATGTATGGTCTTATCTCAGCAGGAAAGGCATCCAACTTTGTGGTAGGCACGGACGGGATGATTCGAGTGAAGGGAAGACTGTGCGTTCCAGACGATGCGGCCCTCAGAAGAGAGATACTCACTGAAGCATATTATGCTAGTTATACTTCTCATCCGGGTAGCACAAAGATGTTTCGAGATCTCCATACGACGTTTTGGTGGCACTGCTTGAAACAAGATGTGGCTTTGTTCGTGTCGCATTGCATGGCTTGTCAGAGAGTAAAGATCGAGCACCAGAAACCGGGCGGAGAGCTGCAGAACCTCGTTATTCCGGAATAAAAATGGGAACATATAATAATGGATTTCATTGTTGGCTTGCCAAAGACGCAATGGGAAAATAATGCTGTTTGGGTTATTGTCGATCGCCTCACCAAGTCTGCTCACTTTCTGCCTATCAAGTCTACTTGGAGCGTCGATCGCTTGGCTCAAATCTACCTCAATAAAATCGTTTGGCTCCACGGCGTGCCCGTATCTATAGTCTCTGATAGAGATGGTCGATTCATATCGCATTTCTGGGAAAGCCTGCAGTCAGCAATGGGGACGAAGTTGAAGTTCAGCTCCGCCTACCATCCACAGACAGACGACCAAACGGAACGTGTCAACCAGATCCTCGAAGACATGCTACTACTCTGTGCCTTGGACTTGAAGACTAGTTGGGACCTGCATCTACCGTTAGCTGAATTTGCTTACAACAACAGTTTCCAATCCAGCATTCAAATGGCACCGTATGAGGCATTGTATGGGCGGAAGTGTAGATCCCCGATCTGTTGGAATGAAGTTGGTGAACGGCAGATCCTTGGCCCTGAGCTCGTAGAACAGACTGTCCAAAAGATTCGCTTGATTCGGGAAAGACTAAAGATATCTCAAAGCCGCCAAAAGAGCTACGCTGATACACATCGACGGCCACTTGAATTTCTAGAAGGCGACCAGGTATTTCTCAAAGTCTCGCCCATGCGAGGATTCACCAAATTCGGAGCAAAGGGGAAGCTAAGTCCAAGATTTGTCGGTCCGTTCGAAATACTAAAGCGAGTTGCCTCAGTTGTATACCAGATTGCCCTACCGCCATCACTATCCGAAGTACACGATATTTTCCATATTTCCCAACTTAGGAAGTATGTGTACGACCCGAGCCACGTGGTAGATCTGGATCAACTAAATCTTCAGGCAGACTTGACATATGTAGAACAACCTGTGCAAATTTTGGATCGGAAAGAAAAGTTGCTCCGAAGTCGTTCGGTTCCTCTCGTGCGCGTGCTTTGGCAAAATTACTCTGTCGAAGAATCCACTTGGCAGCTTGAATCTGAGATGAGGGAAAGGTTCCCCTCATTATTTTCTAGTGGTAGGTTCTATTCGTAAGTTTTGGGACAAAACTTCCAATTAGTTGGGTAGGATGTGGTGCCCCGTTCCCCCTATTCTAGGAGCGCGGCTAAGAAATACAAGACGGTATCGTTCGATAGGGATAGATTGAAACAAGAACCCATCCTCTTTATGGATTTGATTCTTTAGAATTTATTCCCATATTCAGTGGACCATGCCCCCGGGATCGACTTAGCGACAGAGTCAGGAGGGACCTCTCCGCTGCATCTTTTGTTGCCTAGTTTTCGCTGTCGTTTGTTGCTTTCGTGCCTTGAGTTGGTTTTCGAATTTGCTTGAGTTTTCTTGAACGATTTCAATGTATTTCATTATTTTCGTTCTTTGAACTGCACATTAATTTCGATATTGGAAAGATTAGAAGAGGTATTGATCAGCTATTCATGGCAATACAGGTGAACCAGCAGTAGGCAACGCTCGAACGGACTCCTGAAGCACCTCTTTCCTTCTCCCTTCCAACCAACTAAGTGAGTGGCTTATATTCGATTCATTTGGCCCTTCTTCCAGTCTTCACACCTAAAAATCTTGCATTCTTGTTTCCCTGATCAAACTATACCATGTAATAACTAAAAGATGTCAAGGTAAAAAGGGAATAAACTTGGATTATTATGCTTGTCAATTAAACTTGTGAACTTAGTTGCATGCTTGTTCGTTTGGAATGTTCATCATATGCATAAATACAAGTTAGAATGTATACTCTCCTTTAAATTATGCTATGTATAAGAACTCATCCTGAATACAATAAACGGAATAGAAAGACTATGCAAAAGTAGATCATCCCCTGTTACTGTCTCGTGCCTGATATTGACATGATTGCCTCAACTGCTAACTTAGTGTACTACGCTTGATCACGGACAACTTGTGTACAAGGTCTTAGTTCCTGCGGGCGGTCGCTGGGGCACTGGCACCGATTCGATCTGGATGGAACTCTCCTATTTAGTTATCCTGTGCAAGGACGAAATGGCGTGCAGCACATCCTGTGCTCTCGTTGCATACCACCTCGTCAGCAACTAAAATTGATCCTTTATGGCATACGCCAGTGATCCCCTCGTATATTTAAACCTATTACAAACTAACTTGTGTCTTCGTGGCAGGAAAGGACATGGTAATTATTGTGCAGGTGGTTCAGACGGGCAAGTAAATATTACCGAACGGTGGCAAGTTATTTCATTGATTTCTATATCTATTACTTTCTTGTAAAATGAACTAAGGCAAGATAGAAAGACCATAAATAATATGCATGCTTTATGTAAACAACATGTTGATTGGTATAATTGGATTAGCTTGCCTTCACCAGTACGTTTCGATGTACTGACCCTCGTTGAAACAGGTCCCCCGCACTAAGGAGAACCGAGCGAGGAGCTAAAGCCAATCCCCCAATCCAGTCCAGCTATAGGCACGCCTTGATTCGTGCCACCTTTTGAAGTATTTTGAAGACAGGAGCTAGAACCCAAGCAAGAATGTAGCTCCGTGGAAAGGCTATCATTCCACTAGGAGGTCTTATATTTTGAAGTTTAGTAGGGATGTAATGTATAGGACTGCTATCTCATTTTGTGTCAACACTTTTGTAAGCCCGCGCGGCAACCTTTATTACTCAGTTCAAGAGTTTGTAATAGATGTTCAATATCAATAATAAGAGAACTTTTCCATGCAACCAACTTGTGTTTTCAATTTATCTGCATACTATGAATATGTGCTCGTTATGCGAAAATAAAATACTTAGCCTTGTGCGGTGCGCAACCTAGGCAGGCACGGCGGTCACGCCCGGTGGATGACTAACGATTCTACGGAATCGGGACATGAAATCAGGCGCTCCTCCTCCATTCCTTCTGGCTCGGTAAACCCTAACCCAGACCCGGACACAACTAGGACACACACATACACATACTGGACATAATTAGGATACATGGACATACATAGGACATAACCCTAACCCTGACACATGGACTCGAACACATGGATACACACACAGGACACAACCCTACATGACACGATTCGTACTAATATAGACACACATGTAGACACGCATGGACACGAACACATATAGACACACGTGGACACGGACATACATGGAGACACACCAAGACATACATGGAGACACACCCTAGTTAGTATGGAAGTTTGGTTGCATAATTAAAAATTTTGGTTACACTAGTGTATCACACACATGGACACACACATAATACAACACCCACAAATATGCTATATAGTCGTTTGATAGAATTTTATTATAAATTTAGTATCATATGTTATTGAGTATTATATAATTGGCTTGTGAGTATAGAATTGTGTGTGTGTGTTCATGTATATGCGTGTGTTCATGTGTATGTGTTCGTGTGTGTGTGTATGTGCATGTCAAGTCACTAAATTTTGTCCAATTAATGACGGGATGTTGGATTATATGAGAAGTGCAGTGCACACGGGATGTTGGATTAGCGACGGGATGTTGGATTATACCTTTATACTTTATAGTCGTTGATTTGGGGGGTTCCTTTGATATTATATATATATGATATGGTCGAGATGTTGGATTATATGAGAAGTGCTGCAGGTTGTGTGGGAGAGTGGTAATTTGGTTATGACACGACACAGGACATGACAGCGACCCTAACCCAAAGTCGAGACTCGACACAGACCCTAACCCTACCTGAGTTAATTAGACGCGGTCTTGGGTATCAAGTGAGGTATTGTGCAGTGCACACTTATGCATAGTGCAGTGAGGGTGTGTTTGTGTGGATATCTCAGTGCTACGGACATTAACCCTATCCTAATCCTAACTCTGACACACACACACCCGCGGACACTAACACTAACCCAAACTCAAAAATACGGACACACTAACACGCATATACTAACCCTAACATGGACACGAACACACACACATGTTTGTATCATGTCATCTTATGATACATATGGTAAAATTATAGGACACATGGATATGAAAGATTAGGACACAATATCAAGGATAAGGTTGTAAGCATTTTATCGAACACAGACACATACATACATGTCAAGTGTGAATATCCAGGAGTGTATCAGTGAGTGTCAACTATGTATCCTGGACCAAAAAAAAATTAACACTGGATATCCATGACTTGACTTTTCAATTAGAAAGTCATGGCCTAAACAAATATCAAGTATGGATATCCAGGATACAGAGTTGACACTCACTGATACACTGCAATATGAGTATCCAGGATACAGAGTTGAACGGAGAAGTATCAGTGCTAGGACTAGGTGTATTAGTGCATGTAAAGTATTCCTGAGTATTCTTATATGTGTGTAGACGAGTAGGTATATAACATAATTGGGTATTCCTGAGTATCAATGCTAGGACTAGGAGTATCAGTGCATGTACTATATTAAATAAAGAAGATGAGTTTTCAGAAGAGGATTAAAAATATCAATATAAAATCCATTTAGACTTATGACATTTACTGTAATTTAACTATTTTCTTGAATGATGTCTATTTATCTTTGCATATCTAGAGTGAGTGTCATTCTGATAATATACACTACCAAATATTTACATGAGTATATACTTGAATGATGTCTATTCATCTTTGTAAAAGTATATAGAAATGGATATGAATTACTATCCGCGTCATCGTTCGTGGATGTATAACCGTCATCCTGATGACATGTGCGGTGTGTGGGATGAATTCATAGAGGGTGTACAACAATTCATGTAGTTCGCTAAGGCGTTCCCTCGGTACATGGATGGTACCGAAATTAAATGTCCCTGTGTGAGATATCGCATCTTAAAATATCATCCAAAAGTGGAAGTCACACACATTTGTACTCGAAGGGTTTTACGCTGAATTACTAATAGTAGACTGTGCAGAGAGAACGTGTGTCTTTAGCATCGGAGTCGGAGCCTTATGTGGAACCGTATATGGATGTCCACGACCACGCTGCTTACGACGATGAGTGGGTGTGTCATGACCCGAACTCGATGTAGGGGCACGAGTAGTGAACAACGTCCAGCCTATGCCACAACATCGATGGTAGAACGTTGTTTGGATAAACTATCTATCTAGCAATCAAGATATAATAATGCCACCAATAAAAATATGAATACTCAATCACAGATCTATAAGATGGAACAATCGCACAAATATGATATAAAGAACTGAAGAGTCAAATATAACTCACAAGGAAAATAATATCCAATGAGTCATCTAATAATAAGAAATGGTAACATCAATGCTGGATACAAATCCAGTACAAATAAATCTATCTATTGAGCTATGGGTACTGTGTAATCTGTCTCAACCGAGATGATTCCCTCCTGAGCCAAAGTCTCTGGTTCTAAGCTAACTACGTCCTGAGGCTCGTAGTGAGTGGGATACCACTCCTTAGTGTCATCTGGAAAAAATATATCCAGTCAGGAAAGGAGCAAAGTACACCTCTAACAGCAGTTCCAATGAATGATATAAACTATATAACCGTAAATAGAGCGAATATACATGATGCAATATACCGGTATAAGAGATATGCATAATAGGAATACTTAAATTAAATACAACAATGAGGATCATGAATATGGGCAAGAATACTACTACTATGTTAGTGAGTACCAGCTTCAACATATGATCGACTTGGGAACTTGCACAAGGATTAGGGACTGGTTAATCATACATGCGGTGTATGATCAACACTCACAATGACATACACAAGGAGGGTATGATCACATATCTACACTAACACTCCCTGCCCCGACTGGTATAGTGGATCCAACCATGGTACGTTATGACAAGGGATTCACTGGGTATGTAGCTAGTCTCCCCAAGAATCAATGTCTGTACATGTACAAGAAGAACGAGGAACAAGGCTTGCACAAGATATACCATAAATACCAAAGAATAATATCTTATGACAAGATCCGGATATACCAATCCGTGTAACCATTGTGTCAAAAAATTAAGGATATCTACCATAAATACAAGAAACATAGGGGATATCATAAATAAGAAACTATCATAGAATGTACTTGCCTGAAATCCGGTGAACAGTATCAAAGATGTCCGTAACGGTGCCTTGGAGACCTAAATATGGAATATTACATCAATACAAGGTTTTGGAATAAAAATAAGTTAAACTGGTCAAATTCTAGGTCATAAAGCCATTTCTAAGTCAAAACAGTCAAACTATGTCAACTCTAGGTCAAACTAGTCAAACATGGTCAAATTAGCTAATTCTAGGTTGTATGAGTCCATCTCTAGGATATTGGGTCCATACACTATGTAACTAGGCTATACTAGCTATGTTGGGTTATTAGAGTATCAATACTATTCCGTATCATAAGATACATTAATTATTTCATATGAAAATACAATAATATATATATACAAGATGAAAATATATAGTATCCCTAGCTAAACTAATGCTAAGTGGATACCTTGGCTTTGAGCCAATACGGTATCACACCACATACACCCCCTCTTGTACACAACCCAATACCTTGAGTATAAACCAAAATACCTAACAATTACCTTGGTATCACAAGGTAATACTTAACCTTAGCTAAAATTTAACTACTAGCTATATATATATATATATATATATATATATATATATATATATATATATATATATATATATATATATATATATATATACACTAACTTAAGTATCTAATTATACATAACTAGTGGTCTAACACCAAACTCTAACTTATACTATATACTAACTTATAACATAATACATACTAACATCAAGTGTCTAGTACTTATTAACTAATCAACTGACATGCATCTTTTAACAATACACAACTTAATTTAACTTAACTAACTAACATCTCAACACTAACATACTAACATCAAGCCACTTACCTACTAGCCATTACATGACTGATACTAACCTCTACCTTATCCTAACTGCTCAGCAGTATAACACTACAACCTACATCTATGTGTTGCTGCCTTGCTCCTTATGCTGCTGCTGCTATACAAAATTGCTGCTGCTTTTGCATTGTTGCTGCTGCTGTTATTGCAAGATTGCTGCTGCTATTGTGTTCCTGAATACCCGAGCCTAGGTCCCCCCCCTCAAGATACTGTAGAGTGAACATCAGTGCACTGCATACCCTGCTGCTCCCTCTAGCTATCTAGACACCCGAACTCTTCCATAACACCACAACATCAATACTACACCACCAATACAATATAGTATAGCTACCCACAATATATATATATATATATATATATATATATATATATATATATATATATATACATGAATACATCCTAAATATAGAGATATAAACTCATATACATATACATATCATATAACAACTACAAATATAATATTCTAATAGCTATAACCCAGGTAAATTTAATTAAAAAATAAAGTATCAAATACGTGGAGTGTCCCGCACCCGTATCACACTCAATCTATGATACGCTTGCGATACGGCTCCACCATACCACCAAACGTATTTCGAAGGATACGAGCAAGTTTAGAATCATAATTAGAAGCAACACAAAGTGTTAGCTACACATCTACGTGCCCGTATCAAAATGTGACATGCTCAAACCCCCGTGTCGGAAGAAAAATCCCAAGCCAACCTGTATCGCCAAATTATCGTGATACGACCTACACGTATCTAATTATGGACACGACAGTAGTCTCATACAATCAAACATATATTAATTTGGTCTAATTGATCTATTGACAAATACATGATGTGCCAATCTCGGAATTTCCCTAAAATTGACACAAAATACAATATAACTTACTCCATAGGCCTTCTATGAACCTAATTCTACTTTTTATAGGTAGCCTTAGTACATGGGAGGGTTCCTAATGATTAAACTACAGATTTAAAGTCTAATTAGAGAGGAAAACTGAATTATACCTATTGGGAGATGGATTTCCAATGCAAGTCTCCAAATGAATGTCGAAAGCCTTCAATTTTTGCTTCTTCCTCCTCCTTATAGATCTTTGCCTCCTCCTTGTTCCAATAGCCTCCAATGGTGAGTAGAGAAGAAATTGTGAAGGAATTTGGGTAGAAATTGGTATAGGGATGAAGGAACTTAGATGAGAAAAATTCTAGATCTAGAATTGAAATGAATGGATAAAGAGAGAGTCTCTCTCCTCCCTCATACTATGGTCGGCCTTACCCCCTACTCCAAATTACTATGAAAAGTCCATAATACCCCTTGGGGCTTATCATGAAGGAATTAATTAAGAAAGAAAGGTTCTAATCCAATTGGTTTAACTAATTAAGCCATCCTCCTAATGAATGGGCTTGTTATTGGGCTCAAATCTAACTAGGATTAATGTTGGTCCATGAGTCTAGTATAATCTAGTTAGGTCCACTAACAAATGTCCAAAATCAAATCTAACAACTAACAATAATTAAATAAATAAATAAATAAATATTCAACAAGCACATAAATTATAAAATGACCAAAATACCCTCCCTAGAAAATGTGGTAGTGACAGGGTGAGCGTGGTTTTTGATGCGGCGGAGCCTAGTTTTGATCCGGACAATCATGATACAGCTGAGGAGGCACCGAATGCCGATGCAGCAAATTTTATGGACTTGCTGGAGAATACAAGGACTCCATTATATCCAGGTTGTGAGGATCATTCATCGTTGGAGGTGGTTACAAGATTGTTGAGCATCAAGTCCAATTTTAACATGTCGCAAGAATATTATAACCGACTAATGGATTTGATTATAGAGATCTTATCCGAGGGTGAAAAGTTGCCTAAAGGCTTCTACCGACCTAAGAGGATGGTGAGATCGCTCTGGATGGGATACGAGAAAATTGCTGCATGTCGCAATGGGTGCATGTTGTACTACAAAGTCGACAAGGATGAAGATGTGTACAGATTCTGTGGTGCTAATCGCTACAAGGCCACTGGTAGAGGAAAGTATGTTGGTACAAGAAAGCCTATCGATTCGATGCAATACTTGCCTTTGACATCGCGGTTGCAGAGGTTATTTATGGTGAAGGAGACTGCAGAAAATATGAGTTGGCACAAGCGGGAACAGTTTGAAGGAGTATTGGATCATCCATCTGATGGAGAAGCATGGAATCACTTTGATCGAGAGTATCCAGATTTTGCTTCGGATCCGCGTAATGTCTGATTGGGGCTCTCCTCCGACGGTTTTACCCCATTTATACTTTCGGGCTCCCAATATCCGTATTAGCTTGTGATCGTTACTCCGTATAATCTATTGTCTTAGATGTGCATGACGACTCTGTATATGTTCCTAACCATTATTATCCCGGGTCCAAACAATCCGAAGAGGAACATCGATGTATATTTATAGCCTTTGATAGATGAGTTGAATCAGTTGTGGGAAGTAGGTGCCAACACGTACGATATTTCTAGAAAGAAAAATTTTCAGATGAGGGCAACACTTATGTGGACCATCAACGACTTTTCGGCCTATGGAATATTATCGGGATAGAGCACTCATGGTCGTCTCTCATGTCCGTATTGCATGGACCGCACTAAGGCTTTTCGTTTAAAACATGAGGCAAACCATGCTTCTTCGATTGTCATCGACAATTTCTGCCGAAGGATCATCTATACCGGAGGATCATGAATGCTTTTTGTACAGGCGTTATGGAGAAGGCTAATCCACCACCAAGGTGGCCAGGATACATAATATGGAAAGAGGTAAAAGATTTACCAAGTGCTATCGAAGAGCCTGCTAAGGGGTACAAGTGTGACGAATTTAGTCGCACCCATAACTGGACAAAAAGGAGTATATTCTGGGATCTGTCATATTGGTGCACCAATCTAATCAAATATAACCTTGATATCATGCATATCGAGAAGAATGTGTTTGATAACATAATTAATACTGTAATGGAGGTAAAGGGGAAGACGAAAGACAATCCGAAGGCCAGGTTGGACTTAAAAAAATACGTAGATGTCCTACGTTGCATTTGATAGAGGGGGAATGGAAAGTTAAAGCAGCCTAAGTAAATTTTCTCATTGGAGAAGGAGGATAAAGGGAGACTTTGTAGGTGGATTTAAGGTTTAAAATTTTCAGACGGGTACGTGTCAAACTTGAGAAAATGCGTCGACCTCAAGGAGAACAAACTGGCAGGTATGAAGAGCCACGATTGTCACGTATTCATGGAGAGGTTAATTTCGATTTTATTTTTAGAATTCTTACTGTAAGTCGTTTGGGATCCATTAAAAGAGCTCAGCATATTCTTCAGAGATCTTTGTTCTACTAAGTTGCTTGTCGATCGTCTAGAAAAGTAAGAGAAGGACATTACGGTAACACTGTGCAAGCTCGAGAAGGTGTTTCCTCCTGGATTCTTTGACTCCATGGAGCATTTGCCAATTTATCTTTCCTATGAGGCATGTATTGGTGGTCATGTCAGTTATCGGTGGATGTACTCGTTTAAGCGGCATATGAATAACCTAAAGAGAAAGGTGAAAAACAAGGCACGGGTTGAGGGCTCTATTTGTAAAGCTTATATTCTCGAGGAGATTACAAACTTTTGCATGATGTATTTTAAACCTCATATTGCTATTTCAAACCTCATATTGCTACTAATAGAATAAGAGATCCGAGAGACGACGACGGATATCAGGAATCTAATGATGCAATACTGAAAGTATTCAATACGTCCGAAAAGCCTTCGGGGAAAATGAAGAAGAGATATTTGAATGATGACGAGCTAAGGGTTGCTCAGTTGTATATACTACTCAATTGCAATGAGAATAAAGTAGAGAAGCTAGAGGGGTAAGTAATTAATACGTTCACGTTTACGTCATCTCAAAGTAATAGTATAAGCTAATATTATGCTACTAAGCAGTGGTTGCTTCGTTATTTTTTAGCACATATAATGATGAGCTGATGTCGGTTAGACCCTACATAATAGACGAAGAAGTAGAACAAGAAATGAGACATTATTTTCCTTCTTGGTTGAGCGCATATATAAGGAGCTCGGTAATTACTTTTTCTGTATGTACTTGCACAATAAATAACTTACTATCGCTACTTTGGTATTTAGGTCGATCGTCTAATAACACCCGAGACTGAATCTATTAGAACTCTAGCCAAGGGACCAATTACTACCGTCAAAATATGGCCAAGTTACTGTATGAATAGGTTTAGGTTCAAGTCAACAAATGCTCCGATCAGAGATAGCTTTTTGGATCTTGATTCCACAAAAAATAGTTGTTTGTGTATCAAATCTTTGAACTACAAAGACATCGATCTAGGTAATGATTTCTTTGGCATCTTACGAGAGATTATGGAGTTAACATATAATTATGGCACAAAACCTGCTAAGATCGTGATATTCAAGTATGAATGGTTCGATCCAATTCAAGATTAAGATTGGAAAATTGACAAGCATGGTCTTGTGGATATAAACTACAAGCGTAGATATCAAGGCTATGAACCATTTGTCCTGTCAAGTCAGGCTCAGCTCGTGTACTTCATAACTTATCCTAGATGGGAGACAGCGAGGTCGGATTGGTGGACAGTATGCAAGACTAAAGATAGAAATACCATTGACGTTGACGAAATAACTTATCAGGAGGACGAGCTACCTCTTGTAACAAATATTATAGATGTGGACTCAACGGAAGTTACTCATTACACGACTAATAATGTAGAAGAGTAAAATTATCCGAAGTGGAAGACGAAGACAAAGATGAAGTAGACGAAAGTGAAGATAAGGAGGAAGAGGAAGAGTAGGACGATGAAGGCGAACAAGGTAAATTTTTTGAAGATGATTTAAATAAAATGAATCTATTTAGACTTGTGACATGTATTATATTTTGACTGTATAACGTACTAAATGTATTATATTTTGACTTTAGAATATACTATCCATTTAGACTTGTGACACTACTAGTTATTTACTGTAAAATTCTATTAATATTGTGAGATATGCATAATATTTTGACTGTAGAATGTACTATATAATTATTTATTTGTTCTATCATCATATATTGTTATCTGGTATGACAGGACGACGCGGAGCGTTCGACAGGTCCCGAGGTAGACAGAGTGCTCCTCCGGTATTGCCTACTGTTGGTTCTGGATCCTCGGCGCCAAGTACTCCAGTATATCGACCAGTCACATCTCCGACTACGACGACGTTACGTGGCAGCACTCCTGGGATGAGTAGTTCCAAGCCTGAGATTACTCCCTCGTCCAGCGTTCCTCCTGCTGACGAAACCGTGGAGACAGATGAGAATATGGCGCAGGTTGAGCCAACGTTGTCCCAGCATCAGCGAGATCGTCCATGTGCACCTCCGGACGAGACGAGGACGAAGATTTGGGTCGACGGTACAAAGTAAGTTAATTAGTTGGTTTAGCATCATATATATATCGTGTATTTCTTTATTCATCATATATTCATTTTTTTGATAAAAATAATTATCTCTGTATAGATATCGTCCCTCGTCGGTACAGAGACGCCTGGGCCACTTTCTGAGGTACAACTATGGTGGTCCTTTGATCAACTACTCTGATGCTCTGGATGAGAGAAAGGCGTTCTTGTTTGCGCACTTCAAGGTAAAAGTATATTTGGTTTTAATATCAATCATCTAATTTATGTATATTATATAACTTACTAAATTAATTCTTATAGCAAACATATTTCTATCCACCGCACTGGGCCGAGTTGATCGAGCAGATATTTCCTTCCGTTGCCGCCAAGCTGATCCGTGATGCTCTAGATGACCAGAAGGCTCATGATCATGAAGGAAAATCGATCCAAGGTTGGATCACGCCTGAGCAGTGGACTGTGATGAGGGCTAGATTCGATGATCCGAGGTACAAGGAAAGGTTTGAGAATGCCAAGGCGGCTAGAAAGAAGGCAACAAAGTGGTGTGGTGGCTCGATTCCGATAACAGAACATTTTTGTCGTTTGGTATATTTTTTATTTCAGATATATTATTTTAATACAAGTACGATAAAATGGTAGTAGGATAAAATGTTTAATTTTAGTACTAAATAATATATTTTTAACAAGTACAGAGGGGTGAGGATGCCAACATGGTGACCATCTTCCTGGCCACCCATCGAAAGGACAAAAATCGCATTAATGAGAGGGCCTTGCAGACCTATGTAAGTATTACTTTACTTTATGTTAATTTTAATATAACTTAGAAAATATACAAATAAATATCCATTTAGTTAGTAATAAGTACCTTAGACACATTAGCAATTATCGAGTATCCAAACTATTCTAGGTCGAGTATCTTAGGCTACGTGAGAGGGCAATTGCTAGTGCACCTACAGCGAGAGAGGTTGGTACTTTCTCGCAGCCCTCTCTAGCTCCATCGGCGTACGAGTTGTAGGTGACCGCCGCTGGTGGTATCCAGAGGGGTACATACTACGGTACGGGATCATATGGCGCCCTTGTTGTGATGCAGTCCTCTAGGGTCTCCACTACAAGTGTGAATTCCCCACAGCCCTCGCAGGCATCGGCTCGACTCCAGGAGACCATTGACCATCAGATTGCATCTCTCCGTGACGAGTTGCTGCAAAGGATGGAGGAGCAGCCCCTGTCCCAGACGCAGGCGGACGATAGGACGCTCATCGCATGATTTGATACGCTCGAGCACAGCATCATGGAGCTCAAGGATATAACACTTTATGTTAGAGCATCGACAGAACGTGGCATTACGGAGCTGCAGGCATCACAGTTTGTCCATGGGCGAAAGGCTGACGATAATACATGATTCAATGGTTCATAGTAGTACGAAGCTGTTATCTACCATAGATTCATACAACCATCGACTAGCAGCGTTGGAGCAGATACGTCCTCTTAATGCGCCTTCATCAACACAGACTCCACCGATGTCACTGTCTTCTCCATCGACATCGGTGTCGATTTTATGGGAGCAGTATGATTTATTCTTATCCCTGATGCGCGCCGGTGGTCATCCTCCTACAGATCCACAGTAGTCCTAGTTAGAATAGTTTACTGGTTGTTTGTGATTTGACCTATAATATTTGGTCATTTATGAATATTCTTTATTTTTAATGCTTTCAGACTTTATTTTTTTTACTCAGCTGTGTGAATATTTATTGTATTCTTTACGACGAGATTTTCTCCAGACTCAGTTTATAATCCCAATATTTTATTTTCTTCAAAATTTACTATATTATTCATATTAAATATTTGTTAATTTATCGGTATTGAGTGTTCCACTAAAGGGGTCGACGAACCCAGGAAATTCAACGGAGGGTTGCTCCGGGTCTATTTATGTAAATTGTTAATTCATAAACTATAGGAAGATTGGTTTGGAAACCATTTTATATTCTATTTTTTTATTTTTCACTAAAAATTTAGTGACATTTACCGACATTTATATACGTCGCTAAATTAGTCGTTAATTATGTAGCTAAATAAGTCGGTAAATACGTCGCTGAATGTCGCTAAATTGCTGACATGGCAGTATTTGCCAGGTCAAAAAAATTGTTAAATATGTTGCAAAACATCGCTAAATAGAAAAAATTTAGCGACGTTTAGCGACACATTTAGCGTCGCTATTTAGCTACGTTACATCTCTAAACGTCACTAATATGAAAAATATTAGCGACGCAAATACGTCGCTAGAAAATGTCGCTGTAGCGACGTTTTACAATATTTTTCCTGTCAGCGACTAGCTTAAACGCGACTTCATTGAAATGTCGCCAATTACGTCGCTAAATTTTTTTAGCGACGTCTTTAGGCCATTTAGCTACATTTCCAGACGTCCCTAATTTGACTTATTCTGGTAGTGAGATTTGCACCCATGTGCTACTGTTGAACCCGGCCCCCAATACTCTTCCAATACTACTGCTACTACTCGATCTAACACTTGACTGAACACACTCCATAATAATCAAACACCATTGTATATAGATATATATATCTACCTATATATATAAGGTCACACAGGTATATACACATTCATACATCATCTCACTCCTATATGAATACACCACCACCTTATGATACCTCATCACAGCCTCCCCTTCATCCTAAAAATATACACAGTATCAAAATCCTACTATTACTAAGAACTAGACCCAAGCCCTATATTCTCCTTCACAGACACGACTGATACCAACATGCAAACATCACTGATACATATCATCCCATCAAGCACCACAGTAATACTACAAGTATATGCAATCACAACATCTATATCAAGGTGTGTAAAAGGACGGGCAGCCCGGAACCCTGCCCGGGCCCGGCCTGGTCAAACCCGGTCTGGGACGGCCCGGACCCGGTCAACGAACCAACACGCTCCCCCCCACAGGTTCGGGCTGGGTCGGAGGATCCGACCTGTAAGCCCGGCCCAGTCTCGGCTTTGTTCGGGTCGGATCCGGTCGGCCCGGTCCGCCATGCCCAGACCGGCGGGGTTCAGGCTCGGTCAAGCCCGGATCGGCTGAGTTTTAAAAAAAAAATTCGGGATATATCCGTTAGGGGTAATTTTACCAAAATACCCCTATTTTAGTAGCTAATTTATGAACATTTTAGAGATATTTTGGTTATTTTCCTAAAAATGACCAAAATACTCATTATAACAACTCTTTTTTGAAGGTATGTGTCACGTCCCAGTCCCAAAATACGTAGGACTAGGAATACGTAACACGCCAGCCGTAAGTATACGAACTCCAATATATGGAAACCATATACACACGTATGCTGTACATGAATATCCAATCCATAGTAGTAATATACTGTCACAACAAGTCACACGTAAATCTATATCTCATCCACAGCACAAATAATAGATAAATGGAAATCAATAACTGAATATCAAATAAGTAGTCTCAAAGTATGATAGTCGGATGGAAACAAATCCACTGCAAATCGACTATAATAAACTACTAAAGAGAGAAGAGGATACAGTCTAATATAAGAATAAATGTCTCGAAAAGAATAGCAACTAGAATCTCTAAACAGCTGCAATGAATCACATATACTCAGAAGGTAAGATCTCCTCAGACTGATAGGTAGCGTCAGGTCCAGGGCCATACTCCTGCGGATACTCCTGCGCATCTATATCTGGAAAGGGACCAGGTCCTCAGAGGGACGTAACAAGATACAAAAAATATATGCCAATAAAGTACTGAAATATAAACATCCAATGGGGTCGCCTAACCGTCTAAGTGAATGCAGTTAAGAACACCTTTCCCCACAAGTGAGCTATCTGGCTGAAAACTGGGATTTAGTGTGGTTCTCTATTGGAGATCCAGGGGCCTACAAAGGCACGTCGTCTTTCGAACGCCGATGGCCCGCCTGATAATAATATAATATATAGTGGTCATCACAACCCGTATCTCCGGCGGAGAATCCGGGCGCACAATAGAAAAAGTACAAAGGAGCTCAAATGCGGTACTTGTTGTTCTCCCCACCCAATGCTCTAAGCATGTCATGTCCATGACATGATAAACCTCTAATAACCGCCAGGTCTACTAGCATGCAAAGTTTCTATTGGCAGTTATCCCTATCCGTCGCACGACCTATACGTACCAGTGGCCAGCCGAGTACGCAAGTCCATATCCTACATGTGACTCACACTCATGTAAGAATAGTGTCATGGCCAATGAAACATAAATGCCTCATAAAAATGGGGTGGTCTCATAAAGTAGGTCCAATGCATATACATAAATAAAAACATAGTACGATGACACCGTCGTTGTACCCAAGTTTCCTCGGACGCACAATTTATATAGCAGTTAAAATAAATGAACTAAATAAATAGAAATAAACATGCATGCATCATATGGAATAAAAATACAGTACAATGGCAAGGTATACTTGCCTGGCAAGAAATCTGTAAAGTGTAAGCGTCCAATGTCAAGGACACGGAACCTGGAACTAAGGCTTCTGAACAAACGTCTCCGGATGCTGAAATAAACATCACCAATATTTCCGAAATGAGCAAAATAACTAAAAAGCACTTCCCTTTCGTCCAATTTGGATACAGGGGCAAAACGGTAATTTTGGGTAAAAGTGGGGTCCACGTGTGGCCCACTTTGCACCAAAAAATGTGCCAAGTGTAATAGTCTCTCAATAGGATAAATTATAGGTCAAACAACTCTAAATGTCAATACCAACCCAACGGTATGTCCAAATGTGGATTCCGATGGGCCGAACACAATTTCGTCCAAAAAGTCAACTGTAGGGCCCGCCAATTGGCGACTTGGTCAACTGTCTCAGAATTGCGTGAAAATTGGCCATAGGACCAGCGCGTTACCACAAGTCCAGTGGCGTAAGTTTTGTCCCAATCTTACAAGCGTGCACAAAATGCGCGCGACTTCCACAAAAGTTACGACACAGGGTGTGTCCGCGGATACGGACTGATTTCGGCGCGTACACGCGTCCGAATCCGTCTTTGCCAATTTTTACGTATTCGGTTATGCTGTGTGCACCATTTGGTACACTTGTTACACGGCGGGGTGGTCCCTTTTGGCAGGGCGCGCTCCGTTTCACAACTTTTAGAAATCTAGTAAAGTGGGTTCGCGGGATTTTGTGACAAATTTAATTCTGTCCACAGCAGTTAATAATCTAGCATTATTTAACAGAAATTAAACTAGGTCAAGTGGTCTACACATACCAAAAATAATCATCAAATTTGGATCTCTGTGGTGAGAGATACGAACTCGGCAACATGGGTGGTCACCGCAGTTTTCTGCGATCCCAGAATTCGGTCTGTTTGTGCCAACTTTGGCACTGTTTTCGCCTATGGGTACACGTTGTTCGAGGTCTGCTATCATACAGATATGGAAGAGGGTTAAGGGTGAGCATACCGGTGAAGACGGGGCGGCATTTGGTCGAGCGAGTCGTCGGAAAACAACTCCGGAACGCAGGCACCCCGCTGTGGAAATCTGCAGTACGCGGGGTCGCGGTCGTCGGGATTTGTTTGGACGGCCTAGCGGGGTTCTCTGGCTGTGGTGGCGGATCTCTCTAGGTCTAAATGAGAAGAGGAGGGTCTGGATGATTAGGTTTAGGGTTTAGAGAGATAATGAATATATATGAAAGGGGCGGGTCTAACGCGGGCAAGGGGGAAAGTCTTGGCTGTGGTTCGGTTGCTTGCTGTGGAATGCTAATATGGGAATGGTTTGGTCGCTGCTTCCTAGGTGGGTAGGTGTGGTTGCTTTGGTTTGCTTAAGTGCTATTGTTTATTAGTTTATTAGTATAAGTTATTATTATTATTATTATTATTAGTTTATTTTTTTTCTTTTCCTTTTTTTTAAAAATATATATATGCATATATATATTTGTATATATATATATATATATATATATATATATATATATATATATATATATATATATATATATATTCTCATAAGAAAAATTATAGATTATATTAATGCACACCGTTAAGCTAGCAACTGCTCAAGGGGTCTCCTACATGAAATAAATTCCGAAAAATTCCTAATGGTCCCATAAATCCTCTAAGTGCACCAACACCTAAAATAAAAATTATTAAAAATCTATTTCTCCTATTTAGACACTAATTACTACAATTAAATTAATAATTAATAAATAAAAAGGGTATATACGATTTCTAGGAATAGGGGTTTTACAGTATGTGGGGTCATTTGGCACCAAAAAATTATTATAAATAGCCCATAATTCATGAAAAATAAATACAACACAATTTATTTTCTCTTACAAAATTTATTCTCTCTTACAAAGTTTAGAAGAAAGGCAATTACAAAGAAGCAAAGCAATTACTGGAGTCCAACTTCTTTTCTCTCAACACATTTTCTTGCGATTTCTTTTGGAGGCTTCTAGCAAACTTTACAAGTAATTTTAATATTACCAAAAAAATCTGATTTGAGATCTTTCTTTCCTCCCTCTCACTTTTTTGGTAGAGAAGTAATTAATTTTGCTCTAAATTATTTTGAAAAAATATTTTTTTTAAAATATAGACGGACAAGGTTCAAACCAACCTATTAAAAATTATGATTATTATAATAATATATTTGAAAATAATCATATTCCTAATTCTGTGCCACCGATACAAATGTCACTTCTTGAAGTTAGGAGTATGGCTACGGCTACAAACGTTGACAATAGGAAAGAATCTTTTTTATGGAATTATTTTACAAAAAAATTTGTCACTGATAGTGAGGGCGTACCGGTTTTAGATCCAAAAGATCAAAAACCAATACTTAAGACTGTGTAATGTAAGAAATGTAAGCGGGTTTACAAATAGAAAAAAAATTAAGGCACTGGCACTTTAAAAAGATACTACGAAAGTTGCTATGGCAAAGACACACGGCAGACTAGACAAATACAGCTAAGTACTGGTGGTCAAAGATCTTCTATAGGTAACTTTACTTATTCTGATGCTCGTAACAAGACAGAGTTAGCAAGATTTATTACTTGTGAGGAACATCCCTTTAGATTTGGTGAGAGTGATTTCTATTATAATTATGCAAGTAATATCATGCCCCAATTTTGCCCACTCGATAATCGTCCTCCGGGCGTGATGCCGTGCACGTGTAGGGCGCGCGTGCACAAGGCCTAGGCATAAAGATAATCTTTAGAGCATATGCAACAGAGTACACAAATAAGATAACACATCAGTTGAGGCATGGAAACGTTTTCTTTTTATTGATAATAAACATCTGTTTACAGACTCTTGACCAAAAATAGTAGAGATGCCGCACGGGCTTACAACTTGGACATAAAATGAGATAGCCGATCCATACAATACAACTTGGACAGTATAGGCTGTATAATGTGCTTCAGTGAGGATTTCCTTTCTGAGTTCTGAATCATTGGGGACGCATAGCCTTCCCTTCTCTCGCAGCACCCCATTTTCATCTACTACAAAGTCTTTCGCCTTCCCCGCTTGAACCTGCTCGCGCATTTTCTGGAGGAATGGGTCATCTCTTTGAGTGGATGTGACTCTCTCTATCAGATTGGGTACAAATCGCATCTGAGCAACCTGCGCGCCGCGATAACGAATCCTGAGTTCGATGCCCATTTTTTCTAACTCCCTTTGTAACCTGCGATCGACGGACAGAGATCCCGCAAAGACCCGACTCAACGCATCCGCTACCACATTTCCCTTGCCAGGTGTGTAGTCAATCGACAAATCATAATCTTTTATCAATTTTAGCTAACGTCGTTGTTGTAGGTTTAGATCTGCTTGGGTGAATAAGTACTTTAAACTCTTGTGATCGGTATAAATTCGGCAAGGCACCCCATAAAGGTAGTGTCGCCACAATTTTAATCCGAACACAATTGCTGCCAGTTCCAGATCATGCGTGGGATAATTCTTCTCGTACTTTCTTAGCTGTCTGGATGCATAGGCTATCACTATGTCTTGCTGCATAAGTACACACCCTAAGCCCTACCCTGATGCGTCGCTAAAGATTTGAAATCCCGAAGTCTCGTCCGGTAGTACAAGTAATGGGGCAGAAGTGAGGCGCTGCTTTAACTCAGCAAACAATGCTTCACAATCGAAGGACCACTCAAACGCGACTCCCTTCTGTGTGAGGCGAGTCAGAGGTGAGGCAAGTTTGGAAAAATCCTTTATGAACCATCTGTAGTAGCCCACTAACCCGAGAAAGCTTCGAATTTCACTAACGGATGCAGGTCGCTTCCACTCGATAATGGCCTCCACCTTCTTTGGATCGGCTGAAATGCCTCATGCAGAAATGATGTGCCCAAGAAAAGATATGCTGCTCAGCCAAAATTCGCACTTACTCAGTTTTGCATACAACTTGTTGTCTCGAAGGGTTTGTAGCACGGTCCGCAGGTGCTCTTTATGCTCTGCCTTATTCTTCGAATATACCAAGATATCATCAATGAACACTACTACAAATCTATCGAGGTACAGTCGAAACACTTGGTTCATCAAACCCATAAAGGCGGCAGGGGCATTGGTCAAACCGAATGGCATTACCAAAAACTCATAATGGCCGTAGCGAGTGCAAAAGGCTGACTTTGGCACGTCGTCCGGCTTAATTTTAAGCTGATGGTAACCCGAACGGAGATCAATTTTCGAGAATACTGTTGCATCTTATAACTGATCAAAAAGATCGTCTATCCTGGGGAGGTGGTATTTGTTTCAAACAGTTGCTTTGTTTAATTCCCGATAGTCGATGCAGAGTCGCATCGAGCCATCATTCTTCTTAACGAACAGTACCGGTGCACCCCACAGAGACACACTAGGCCGGATATACCCGCGATCAAGCAGTTCCTGTAGCTGAATTTTTAACTCTTTTAGTTCTGTTGGTGCCATTCGATACGGAGGTTTGGAAATGGGTTGGGTTCCTGGAAATGTGTCGATAGTGAACTCTGTCTCTCGATCGGGCGGCATACCGGGCAATTCGTCTGGGAATACGTCGGGAAAATCTGCCACAACGGGAATGGACTCAACGTTTGCGCAATCTTGCCGAGTGTCTCAAACGGAAGCCAGGTATCCTACGCAGCCAGAGTGAATCATCCGTCGAGCAGACATTGCTGATATCACCATGCAGCCATTCGACGCTTCTGACTGTGGACTGCACGAATAGCAAAATTCGATCTCACCAGGAAGACGAAACACGACTTTTTTCTCCGCACAATCGATAGTAGCAGAACAAGCGCCAAGCCAATCCATTCCCATAATGATGTCGTAGTCCCCTATGTCTAGAACTATCGCATCAAGTGACAATTTCCTTCCTCCGATGTAAATAAAGCCGTCACGACAAACTGAATCGGCAGGCAAGCTTGTGCCTGACGGTGTACTGACGCTAAGCCTTAGGCCTAACGGGGTTTGAATGAATTTGTGTTCCCTAGCAAAGTTTATTGACACAAAACTGTATGTGGCACCAGAATCAAACAATACTAGAGCAGGTACATCATTGAAGAGTAATATACCTGACACTGTCGTGTTTGATGCGAGTGCCTCATCCCGAGTCAGAGCATAGACTCGGCCTTGAGCGTTCTGCTATGCCGTCTGATTCGCTCGAAGTACTTGCCCCTAGTCCTGAGGCGCACAGTTTTGTTGTTGCTGCTGGTTAGGTCCACCTGCCCGACAGTTTGCTGCCATATGCCCCTGACGACCGTACTTAAAGCACGATCCTTTAAATACTTGACAGTTTCGAGCGATGTGTCCAGTACGATTATATCGGTGACAAACAAGCTCGCCACCTTTACCCTGATTTGCCCCCTTGTTACCGTCGTTATTGGAGCGCTTAGGCGCATTGTTACCCCCTGTGTTGCTAGGACGCTTGTGATTGAGATTTTGTACAGCGTCGGTGCAAACTGGTGGGTACTACGATTCAAGGGAGAGGGCGTGGTTTAGGGACTCACGCATGGTGCGGTATTGAGAAACGATGAAGTGGGCACAAATGGAAGGTCGCAGTCCTATCTCAAATCTTCGTGCACGTGTCTCTGCATCACAAATATGACACTTAGCAAACTTTGCAAGTCTATTAAATTTTGAAGCGTACTGCCGCACGGACATGTCTTCCTGCTACAGATGGGTAAACTCGTATTCCTTCTCGCGGCGGACGGCGGATGGAAGATACTCCTCTTCGAAGGCATTACGGAACACTGACCAGGAGATAATCGTTGTGCCACCTTCACTCAATAAAGCTTGTTTGTGCACGTCCCACCAATCATGAGCGTTTAAACGGAGCTAAATATGGGCGCAAGCGACTCTCCTGGTTTCGTCCACGCGAAGCACTTCGAAGTGGTCTTCTAACTCGACCAGCCAATCCAACGCCACGGAAGGGTCTTCGGTCCCCTTAAAGGTAGTATGGCATATTTTCTTAAATTCTGATATCTGTAGGATGGACCCCTTATCATATGAAAGTGGAGGTTCCGGAGAGCCCTGAGGTCCCACAATGTCAGCTACAACTAGTGCTGCTACGGTGGCCGCGAATACAGAATGGTTGCTGGCGACTAGCGTCATCACAATCGTTTGCAAGGTATCCATTTGCTTCTGCTGCATTTCGGCCTGAGTCTGTTGCGCCAGAAATTGTTCTACAATTCGAGATTCAAATTGACTCTGTCGTAGTTCTGCTTGTCTCTGTTGCATTTCCATCAAACACATCATTCGTTCGAACGAATCAACAGAGGGCGCGGCAGCCGGACTTCCTGAACTGCCTGACGTGCCAGAACTACTCCCTTGCACTTGTGCCACCATCTGCGCTTGTGCACCCGGCTCAGAGGCTGATCCTTCAAAGAAAAGTAACTTGTATCAGTCTCAAGGTATATTATGGACTCACTGTATGGAACGCATCTCATTTTGGCCAAGCGAATTCAGGGGTTCAGCTGAAAGGGACAGGGTTATTTTTTTTTTTGAAAACTTTTTGACACGAGATCAAAGGGTCTGAAGCTTGGCTCTGATACCAATATGTCACGCCCCGATTTTGCTCACTCGATAATCATCCCCCGGACGTGATGTCGTGCACGCGTAGGGCACGCATGCACAAGGCCTAGGCATAAAGATAATCTTTAGAGCATATGCAATAGAGTACACAAATAAGATAACACATCAGTTGAGGCATGGAAAAATTTTCTTTTTATTGATAATGAACATCTTTTTACAGACTCTTGATCCAAAATAGTAGAGATGCCGCACGGGCTTACAACTTGGACACAAAATGAGATAGCCGATCCATACATTACATCCCTTACTAAAATTCAAAACACCAAAACACCTTGGGTGTGGCTTCCCAAGAGTGAGAGTGAGCTCCTTGCTACTTATGTACTGGAGCTACCAAAAGTCACAACACGAATGCGTCTCGATTCAGGAAGAGGTTGGGGAAAAACATCAGCTCCTCGCCGCGTCGTCTTGGCTCGGGGAACCTGCTGTAACGAGGGTCAGTACTTCAAAGAGTACCAGTGAGGGCGAGCTAACCCAACTTAACCAAAATCTACAACGAGTTCATATGAGCATGCAACATTTGTTATCATGTGATCTATCTACCTTGCCTTAGTTTTATTCTTCGCATAAGATAGAGTAAAATAACATAATCAAATGTGCCTCCGCTCGGTGACTTTACCTGTACCGTCTGAGCCACCTGTACAAAACTTACCATGACCTACCCTGCCACGAAGACATAGTTAGTCTGCACAGTTTAAATATACATAACAATCACTTGGTTGGACTTGGGATGGGCCGACTGTCATTCCGCCTCGGGTAGCTAGCCCTTAGCGGACGCACGGACCCATCCAATGCTAGGACTACACTAGCAAATTGTTCTACCGGGGGCAAAGCGGTCCCAGTAACCCAGCGACCGTTCGTAGAACGATATCCCTTGTATACAAGTTGTCCAAGACCATTATTCCCCAACCAACTAAGTTATCATATGAAACACATTTTTAAGCAATACAAGCAAGTGAACATAGTGTGTTTTCCATAGTCTAGGCTACTTTGTGTAAAGATCACATCTTCTTTCCTATTTTGCACCATACCATAAACAGTTATAGATAAATAGATCTAACTACAACTGACACAAAAATGGTTATGTATATGATGGGCATGCACGCTACAGTATGATTGTTCAGAACAATTTCATATGACAAGCATTATTAGTGTTTCAAGTCTACTTCTTTTCTTTATTCTGACTCAAGCTATTGTTTCTTTGTATCGTTTGAACGAAATGCACAATGCGTTAATTATCTAAAGTGAAGACTTGGAAGAAGGTGCTAATCGAAATAAGGCCACTCACAAGTTGGTGAACTAGGAGAGAAAAGGGAGAACTTCAAGACTCTGTACGAGCGTCGTCTACCCGATCACCTGCACGCACCAACAGACGATCAATATCCCCTGCTTTGGTCTCTGAGGTTCGATACGAAATGCAAAATCCTAAGAACGAAAGCAATGAAATCCATTGAAATCGTTCAAGAAAACGTAAGTCATAAAACCAACAAGAAAGCAACCAAGCAGCCTCGAAAACTGGCAAGAAAACCAACGCAACGGAAAGGCCCCTCTCGACTCTGCCGCCGAGTCTTTCCTTGAGGCACGATCCATTGAATATGGGATCTGATTCCGAAGAAATCAATCCATAACGAGGAAAGGATCTTGATTCAATCTGTCCCGATTGGACGGTCTTAAGTATTTCTTGGTCGCGCTCCCCGAATAAGGGGAACGGGGCATTACAAGTAATACCCTTAATTCTTGTTTTTCTAAAGTTTCTAGATCTACTGCTAGAGCAGAGGCTCTGAAATTTTTCAAAAAGGTAAGGTTGCTTTGAAAGAAAGCTGTATGCATGTTAGTAAATTAGCTCTAACTTATTATATATGGACTACTAAGCAAAAGTATGCTTATATTTGTATCATGACACATTATATAGATCCAAGATGGTGTTGCAAAAATATATCATTTGTCTAAGGCGTTTTGAATTTCTACATATCGGCGCTGTAATCGAGAGCGCGATAATGTAATTTGTGCGTGAATATGATATTCACAATAAAATATTTTTGATTTTTTTTGTAATGCTAGTAATAACACTTCTTCTATTAATGTTTTAAAAACATAATTTATGCCTATATTAGAAGGTAGACTTTTTTATGTTAGATGTGTTTGTCATATTATTAATTTGATTGTACAAGAATGTCTTGAATTCTTTCAACTAAATTTATAAAATATTAGATTATGTTTACAGAGTTTGAATACTTCTACAAGTAGCCAACAAGCTTTTAAAATTTTATGTACACAATATGGTGTTACTTTTAGGCAATTTGTTAAGGATGCATCATATAGATAGAATTCTACTTATTTAATATTGTAATCTTCTATGAAGTTTAAATATGTTATTACACATTATTGTAATGATAATCCTAGTTTTGATTATCAAGTAACTGAGAATGATTGGTTAATTTCTACTTCTATTTTTGAATTTTTAGAATTATTTTACAATGCTACAACTATTCTATCAGGGGTTTATTATCCGACTTCTCATTTAGCTTTAACAAAAATTCTTAACATATCTTATTTATTTTCTAGATATAGAAATGTTCCTGGTTTTGATTATGTGGTTTCCAAAATGAAAGCCAAATTTAAAAAATATTAGGGTAATATACCTCTTCTATATTGTTCGGCTTTGATTTTTTATCCCAAAATTAAATTAGATGGTGTATATATTCTATTAGACGAATTTGAAATATGAGAGTTGACGTAGGTAGCTTGAAAGTAAAAATTAAGGATGTTTTAGATAGTTTAATTGTTTTATATAAAGAAAGAGTTGTATACACCCGACCCGGTACAAGCATTCAAGGTAGTAGCTCTGGTTTTGTATATAAATTATCGTATGCTAAAAGTTTACTGCAAAGGAAGAAATAAAAAAAATTCTTCCCAACCCACTCAAGAATTATCCTTATATCTAAGTTCTTATGAAGAAGATGAAAATGACTCTTCAACTTATTATTCAATTTTAGAATGGTGGAAGGGACGCAAAATTTTTTATCCTGTACTTTCTTCTATAGCACAAGATATTCTAATGGTCTCGGTGTCCACGGTAGCATCAGAATCTTGTTTTAGTGCAGGTTCAAGGATGCTAAACAAGAAGAGGAGTCGGTTGCTGCCAGATATTTTGGAAGCTTGTGTCCGTGTTCATGAATGGACTCGTGCTGAAAAAAGAACTCAAGACTCAAGAGATGAAAGTGCCGATATCTCAGAACTGAACTTTCAATCTCTTACTATGGATGACGCTACTGAAGGAGGAGCTGAGCAATAAACTTCAATGAAAGACGGGCGACGAAAATTTTGAAAAAACTTGTACATTTTTTTTACAAGATTTATGCAAATAAAATATTATTTACAAGTTTTTTTTACTTAATTTTATAATACATTTATAATTTTATTGTCATTAATAAAAAAAATTAGCTTTCTCTTACTTAATGTTCTAAGTTGTTCACATTTAACTTATTTATTTCTATATAAATAACTTCTTTAAATTTCAAGTTATAAATTTATATTTAAATTCAAAAAAAAAAAAGATTTATATTTTTTTAAGTTATTCAAAAAAATTAAAAAAAAATTCAACTTCTAAATATTTAGATTTTAACTTATACTTAAAGTTATATAAATATTTATATAAAGAAATTAAATAAAATTTTCTTACTTAATGTTTATATAAATTTTTACATAAATTATACCAAAACAAATTATAACAAATAACTTATAAATTTCAAATTATACAAAATTAATTTAGTAACAAAAAATCTATAAATTTTAACTGGAATTAATTAACATATAAGTTATATCATATAGATTATATATAAATAAACGTAAAAAAGCAAAAAATTTAAAACCCGGGCTGCCCAGACCCAGACCGATTTGACCTGGTCTACCGCGGATCTGGTCACGGTTCGGGATGGGTCGAGTGCTAAGCCGACCGGCAGGGCCGGGCCGGGCTGGCCCTCTCTCTACACCGGGGTGGTCCTGGACCGACCCAAACCCGGTCAAAACCTGTCAAACCGGGCCACGGGCCGGGCCAGGCCGGACCAATACACATCTTGACATATATATATATATATATATATATATATATATATATATATATATATATATATATATATATACACACACACACACAATAGTTACCATTCAAAGTCATATACTCAAACACTTAGAGTACAATAGGATGCACTATCAATAATGTACCCCCATTACATGAAAACACTAATGATATCACCTCTATTAATCATAATTATATCCATAGAATAACTCGAGGGTAATTTTTGATAGTAAAATAGTAATTATAGCTTAATATAATGAAATGAATAAACGATACCATCAATTGATCCAAATCCCCTAAAATAAGCTCATGTATCGTAGCGTATCACAACGTATCATGATATGTCCTACCTCGTATCCAATTGTGGACACGTATCTAGTTTCACACGACCAATACAAGTCTAATTAGACCTAATTGACCCATTATCAAATACTTGGTGCCCCAATCTCAGATTTCTCCCAAATTGGGTACAAAATGCAATATAACATTTGCAATAGGGATTATTAGAAGCTAAATCTTCACCCAATGGGTATCCCTAATGGATATGTGGGTTCCTAATTCTCAAATGCAACAATTAGAATCTAATTAAAGGAGAAATTAAGGGTTATACCTATTGGAAGATGGATTTCCAATGCAAAATCCAATAGACACAATTAGGACACAAGCTTCTAGCCAAATCATTCCTCTCCAAGTGCTCCTTTGTAATTAAAGCTCCTAGTGTTCCTTAAATGATGAATATGGAAAGGATTGAGAGTAATTTAGTCGAATTTTCTGGAGGAATGAGTCAATTTGGGGAAGAACACCAATTGGGAAATAACTTGGATGAAGAAATGAAGAGAAGAGAAAAATACTTCCGTAAATTGGGCCGACCACATGCACCCCTCTCCAACCAATATACATTATCATATTTATCCCTATTGTGTTGTCATAAAGAAAGTTAATTAAAGGAAGCTTCTATTCCTAATAAAGTTTAATATAATCCTTAATTAATAAATAGGGATGACTTAATTGGGTCCAAATGACAAGTCTAAAATATTGGGTTCGAGAAAGTCTAGTAAGGTCCACTATTGTCAAGTCTAGTAAGTAGTCTAGTCCACTAACTAATAAATAATAATAATAATAATAATAATAATAATCATAATATATAAAATATACACATTATATTTAAATAATACAAAATGACAAAAATACCTTTATTCTGGAAATATGGTAGTGACAGGTCTACCCCTCTTAAAAAAAAATTGTCCTCAAAATTTAAGATACCTCATCTTTCTTTCTCTGGCCAATCATAACGTATTCATCATAATCTTCGCTACGGTCAAACCCCCAACAATCATAGTCTATGAGAGTCCTATCTAAAATCATACAACATGCAATTCTATGGAAAGAAAACAAACATGCATGGTTATAGTCTTTGCTTGTCATGATATTGCAGTCTCTATCAAGGTTTACTACTAACTACATCCTAACATAAAAATCACTGATGCAAGCAAAAGGTACTAAGGAATAAACCAATCAATCAATTGATGGAAAGGACAGGAAGAAAGAACAGGAAAGAACATTCTAACCCATCACCTGCAGCATTGGTCCCCTCGACCGTCATCGCAAAAAGTATGCCCCGCTGGGGTGTATCCCTCTGCTGGTGCGTGGCAATTGTTGTGCCACAGGTAGCCTAACTATACCTCTCACAGCCTGGAACACTTACACTCCTGCTCTCATGATACTCCCTTACACACCATACACTAATACTTACACTGATACACCTAGCTGATACTATCACTCACGATAATACTCACTGATACTATACTGGTACGCTACACCTATTACTTAATACTCATTAATCTTGATACACCTTGGACACTGTCACTCTCTAGGCACTCTTAGTGCACTAATTCATAACTATAATGGATACTATAAACCCCCTAAAAATTTTAATTTTTATTTTAAGTATTTTTATTAAATTATTGAATTTCTTTAGGGTATTTTCATAATTAATTAGAAAATAAATTATATTGATTTAATTTACTTAGATAAATACTCATTTAGAATTATTCCACAAAATAATTTTTTTTTTAGTCTTGTTAGGTGTGATAGATTTTAGAATTTATTTGGTGTGTAAATATTATTTTTGGATTTTTTAACCTCATATATATATGTAATTATATATAAATAAATATATAGTTAATAGTAATAGTAATAGTAATAGTAATAGTAATAGTAATAGTAATAGTAATAGTAATAGTAATAGTAATAGTAATAATAATAATAATAATAATAATAATAATAATAATAATAATAATAATAATAATAATAATAATAGTGATAGATAATAATAATAGTTATAATAATAATAATAATAATAATAATAGTAATAATAATAGTAATTGTAATAATAATAATACTATTAGTAATAGTAAAAAAAAGAGAAAAGATAAGATAAGATAAGCAAAACCTAACTTAAAACTATTCCTAAACTAACCCCTAATCAATTACTAATTATTAAACCCTAAGTAACTACCCCCCCCCCCCCTCGTAACAAAATCCCCTCTAACAACAGCTAAACCCCCTGCTCTCCCCATCTCTCTCTCTCTCTCTCTCTCTCAGAGTCTATATATATATATATATATATATATATATATATATCACAAACTCAAACCCTAACCCTAGACCTCGACCGTCGACCCCCACCCTGACGCCGGCACAACCGCGCTGCGGTCCGCCTCCGCCCAGCGCCGACCGCCGCCGTCCGTATTCCGCGTGCGCGGACAGCACAATAACCCCGCCCGAGTCCCCACCTTGGAGGTATGATATCTCTCTCATCTCTCATCATTTTCTCGAGCGGTTTGTCCGTGTACGTTCACAATCTAACCTCTAGGCTTTTCTTCAAGCGGGGCGAGTTTTCGTGCCCTGGATTGGTCGAAAATTCGACCAAAAGTTGGTCGAAAAACTGACCAAAAATAGTCCCAGATTTCAACCCAAACCCCCATGTTCATGCCTAATTTGCCACCAACATGTTTAATATTTTTAAAATTTAATTGAAAGGTTTTCTTTCTAATATAACCGAGAATTTTTTTGTTCTTTTAGTTTTTATTAATATATTTCATTTGTTAAATTATTCGGCCTCCAAAACGACCAAAAACTTAATATTTTAAAACTAAGATTTTGTGATACGGAGTGCGTCCCGCCAAACGGGACCGTCTCGTCACGTACCAATTGCACCGAAAGGCGCGTATGGTATATCCTGCCATGTGGACTTTCGCGGAAGTTGATTCGGACGTGTGTGCGCGTCGGAATCAACCTATATCCGTAAAAAGTCCACCTATCGCAACTTTTGCAAAACACTACCCCACTTTGTGTACGCTCGTCCGAATACGACAAAACTTATACCATTGGATTCGTGGTATCACGCTGGTCTTGTGATCCAAGTTTCACGCGATTCTGAGACAGTTGACCAAGCCGTCTATTCGCGAGCCCTACGCTTTGACTTTAAGGGCGAATTTGTGATCGGCTCACTGGAATCCAAAATTGGAGATACCATTAAGTTCGTATCGATATTTAGAATTTGTTTGACCTATAATTTGTCCCATATAGAGACCTTTACCTCTAGCACGTATTTCGGTGCAAAGTGGGCCACAGGTAGATCCCGCTTTGACCTAAAATTACCGTTTTGCCCCTGTGTCCAAATTAGACGAAAGGATAGTATTTTTTTAGCTATCTCGCTTATTCTGGAAACGTTGGTGATGTTTATTTTATCATCCGGAGATGTTCATTCTGATGCCATAGTTTCTGATCCCTTGTGCCTGACGTCTGGACGCTTACACTTCACAGCTTTCTTGTCAGGCAAGATACCTTGCCAAATTGCCTATAGTACTTTGCATGCTTATTATATTTTTATATATTCATTATATATGTGTTTTCTTTCAGTCATAATTATATACTATATATATGTTGACACACACTTGACACATAGTATCATGGGAGGGGAGGACAATCCGTAGGCGTATGGACTACCCACTCTAGTAAACCGTAGTAACTAGCACGCAGTACGGTAGTTGTGTCGCGATGGTCGCTACCTTCACAGTATGTCGATTGATGGTGTCACGATTGTCGCTACCCTCGTGGTATGACGACTTATGATGTTCATGGATGTGTGTGTGAGTTATGAGAATAGATAGAGTATCCTACACCTACCCATACGTCGAAATGTGTAACACCCCGTTCTGCTCAAGCGGACTGCCGATTCAAACGGCAAAAGTGCAATGTCCCGACCCGCTTTGCTCAGGCGAGAACACTCGTTTGAGACAAAGGATATCCAGACTTGTCTCTACAGGAATTCGGCTTAGGCTTTCAGAGGCTCGCTTGACGTATTGCTCAACCGAGGCGAATCATCGCTAAGGTGGGTGGCTACGGTGAACTTGTCTTTGCTTAGCCAGCACACTTAAAAATATGAATTCTACATGCTAGTCGCTAGGTGAATCACCCCCTGCATGCTAATAAGAATACAATGCACCTAGCTAAGGGAATAATCCCAACTTGTATTGCTTATGCTAGAACATGGAAATGAAATATTGCTTATGTTCAGACCCTCGCATGCTACCCTAGATTATGTCACTCGAAAAGTCCCTTACGGTTTCACCTCTCGGCTTACCTTCGGGCCTGAGCCAATATATTTGCTTAAGTTTCTTAGAAACGCATGCTTGCCTGCTTACAAATGTCTAACGTTATTCGTATCGTGCATGCATTCTAGTTAGCCAGGAGACTATCAAATAGCTCTTCTATGAAATTAAACCTGCAAGTATCCAGGACCGTTAGGTCACCAAGGCAATCCCTGAACCAGGGGCATGCATCAAGGCAAGTGAATACTGAACTCAAATCATATCAAGTTTACCTCTGAACGAGAATCTTGTCAAGCAAATTCATGAATCCCAGCTCGTGGAGCAATGCTCGTTCAAAGCGAAAATTAAAAGATTGTACTCGTGTTATAGATTATCTTATTAAAGATGTGAATTTGGATAACCCTAGACCTGTATGTCGTGAACAACTCAAAAATGAGGTATAGTTCAACGGACGGTCACCGGGGCACTAGGACCAATCCGATCTGGATGAAACTCTATAGTTCAGTCTATTATACTGGATGAGATAGCGTGTAGCGCTCATTGTTCTTTCACTGCATACCATTCTCTCCATTGCTGAACTCTAATTATGTAGTCTATTGTAATGGGCGAGATGGCATGTAGCGCTCATTGTTCTTTCACTGCATACCATTCTCGCCACTGACTAGGGTCCTTTATGGCCATGCCAGCGACTCATGTTCATATAGATAAGTTATCCTCGCTTAGCGGCTATCCGCGTATGAGTCATTGTATCGCATCGAAAGAACAACTGAACACTTGAACAATCTTGATATAACAATACTCGTGTTGCATATGCTATTGTCTTGGTTTTCATTATGAATGCTCATGCTTGAATTAACTTGGTTTGCCTTGGACAGGGAAGGTAAATGGTAAGTTGGTAAGTCTCGCCGTATTTTCTCTTATATCGCACGGCGCACTGCCACATGAGTTAGGCTATTCAATCTTTGCATGAAACTGATCCTAAGACAACTAGAAAGACAACATAATAGTTGGTGCATGAAACCTATATTACGTGTTTGGTTTTGTCGAGCGGGCGAGTAGCCTCTCCACCAGTGCATTCGTGTACTGATAATCCACCAGGTTGTTGGCAGGGTACGGGAGAACCTCGTTCGGTGCGGATGCCTCCTTAGTGCGTGCTAAGGCTAGGAGTACACTCTAAAGCCTTGGAGCATTACGTCCGGAACAGAAGCACATATACAAGACATAATGTTAGAATATTGCCTGAACATCGCCTGTACAATCATTCCATAATTGTAGCCACTTGGCACTCTTTTACTGTTTCAGAGAGAGAGATTTGAGCCAATTGTAATATCGGCCAAGCACCGCCTGTAACACTTGTTATATCAATAAAGAGCTTATTTTACTTCAACTTGTGTTATTCAATGCTTCTGCTATTGTCGACTCAGTAAACTTGTTACCGATCGCCTATGCGTTCATGACTCCGCTGCACTCGGACAATCTGTCTGAATCTGTGGCTTAGAACTCTTACCGCCAGCCAATGAACCAAGGCCTTGCATGGACGTGGCTCACGCTCGTACGGTATCACGCCCGGATGGGTCAAAGCGATCGTTCCGTGGGAGCGCTGGCGCGGTAATTCTCGCCTAGCGGGGACGGCCGATTTAGCCTGCGGGAGATCGAGGCATGACAAAATGGTTGTTCTCATTATGCATATTCATATAGATTGTCTAGTACAATGTACTTATATATTTTTTGTCTATTATGCATATTTTACTGTATTCAATTGGCATACTTCTATGTATCTTGTTACGTCCCTCTGAGGACCTGGTCCCTTTCCAGGTGTAGACGATCTTGACTATTCGCAGGAGCACGGATCAGGACTTGCTACTTCTCTCTTTCGAGGAGGTCTTCTCTTTGAGCCTTATTGATCAGTTAGATGTACTTATTTTCTCTCTCTTATATTCTAGTTGGTAGTGGATTTGTCTCCACCCAACTACTTGTTCTTATCAAGCATTTTATACTTGATTCAGTTATATAGTTGATTGGTTATTTGATTCTACGGATGAGATCTAGTTATGCCCTGTGACTTATGACATAAATCTATACCACTTGTAAATTATTATTCATAATACAACGTACGTATGTGATATGGTTTCCATATATTGGAGTTGCCATATACATACGGCTGGCATGCTTATGTATTCCTAGTCCTACGTATTTTGGGACTGGATCGTGACATATTTTTGTGGTGGCCCATGCAGGTCAAGAGCATATTGTCTCGGTTACGTTATCGTACCGAGCAAGCCTGCGCATAGGATTAGAATATAGGATCTCATCTACTTATTTAATCACCTCCCTTGATTTCATTTCGTACTCTTGTTTGATTGCTTGCCTTGCATCTTGCTTGATCCTTTCACAACGTTAATCTTATCCTTTCTTTCGTGCTTGATAGGGATTAGGAATGTGACTTATACTAGGTATATATACCCTATTATTCAATAATAATATAAGTTAAATTATTATAAGTTGGGTAGTATGTCTCATAACCTAGTATCACATAGTCCCTTTTGACCCATTAATGAAGTGTAATTGAATGACACCAACTATAGGCTTGCATAAGAAGATAGTGTTTATCCAGACTGTAGAACTTAGAGGCTCATACCCCTATTTGGTCGACTAGAGACTTAGACAAGAAGTTAGTATGGCAACTGTAGAGGCACAACACCGGTCTTCTTTGTGAACTCTAATTATTTTTGTACCTTCCTTCATCATAATCTACGTACTTATATTTTCTAGACTACCTCCGCTTATGCTGTTATTTTATAGCCTAGTTTTGCAAGATTATTATTTTATCGAGCTTGTTCATGACATATGTGTTTTTGGGTACACCTACTAATACATTGTCTAAATCAGAATCAGTGTATTACGGTCTGATCAACTTAATACAATTTGTTCGCTCTTCGCATGACTACTTTACGTGGATTAAGATATAGTTGACTCAGCATGTTAGACAAATATACTTGCCCTTTAGACATGTTCGAGCATATCTTATCGGTTACATAACTGTACTGATATGAGCATGTGGATAGAAATTTACCAAAATAGGATCTCATCCACAACTGCCCTGACAACTCTCTTTTTGAATTCTTTAATCGCCTTGAACCCCGTACTTGTAATCTATCACCTCCTCCTTGAATTCTTTATTATTGATTTTTGTCTTCCCCTATTTCTTAAAGACGAATGCTCGTGCTTAATATAAGTTGATACACGGAGGATACTAAATATACCCCATCGGCCAATCATATTACTTTGTGATTATCTTTTGTGATTAAGGGCATATCACAATGTGATATATTTGGTGTTAAAACATTTGAGGATATGTTGATATTTTAACTAGATGGCATACCCACGATGCTAATGGATGACACGAGTAGCAGTAGTAGTATTCTCTTTTCTATCACCATCTTGTCCCCTTGGATTGCTCATCTTCTCTTCCATATTCATTCCTTATCCCATGCTTAATTCTTCCTATCGTAGTTGCATCTTTTCGTGCCATCATGAATTATTGATTTACTTCAACCTCACCCTTTATTTTGTTAGTTAAAACATAAATAGGTTAGTAATAATTAATAACTAAAAGACGAGTTCATAATGATAACCCTTATGTATATGCACTATAGCAATATCTGTATTCTCTTATTATTATTTTTAAACCTTAAGTAGCATCCTTTAGTCTAACATAAATTAGTTGGATTGTTGAAATAGTTTATACTTCTAATAGTTTTATAAATTTAGTCAAGACCTTAGTTGTTGCCCTAAAACTTAGACTAAGCTTAGACAAGAGTTGATGGCACTTCTTACGAATTGATGACTATGACAAATCATTGGCGAGGTAGCGACAGCTGCAGCTAGACCATTATAGTAGAGTAGTCAAATTATTTGCAGACATACTGGCCAGGTGGCATGGCAGTATTAGACACGATACTTGATGGTTACAGAGAAAAAAAATTATGGTTATGAGATTCCAGACAAGTATTCCAAAAAATTTGACCCAATAAATAAATTTGTCTTACAACCTAGACAATAGCCTCAAAAGACTTTGACTACTAGTAGAATTCTTGTAAGTTAGCTAGTGTAGATGAGTTAGAGGATAAAAGAATAGTATACATAAAATATGGGAGGAAAGTGTTAGGATGGCTGACCATAATCTTTTAGGAAGCGCTGCAAACTAGCAATGAAGTGTTAATAGCTATAGTGATTTATTACGAATATGGGTTAGTGTTAATTTTGAGGACGAAATTATTGTAAGTTGGGTAGAATGTAAACCCCCTAAAATTTTTAATTTTTATTTTAAGTATTTTTATTAAATTATTGAATTTCTTTAGGATATTTTTATAGTTAATTAGAAAATAAATTGTTTTGATTTAATTTACTTAGATAAATAATCATTTAGAAATATTCTCCAAAATAAATTTTGTTTTTTGAGTCTTGTTAAAGGGGTGATAGATTTTAGAATTTATTTGGTATGCAAATATTATTTTTGGATTTTTTAACCCCATATATATATGTAATTATATATAAATAAATATATAGTTAATAATAATAGTAATAGTAGTAATAATAATAATAATAATAATAATAATAGTAATAATAATAATAATAATAATAATAATAATAATAATAATAATAATAATTGTGATAGTAATAATAATAATAATGATAATGATAATAATAATAGTAATAGTAATAGTAATAATAATACTAATAGTAATAATAATAATAATACTAATAGTAATAGTAAAAAAAAAAGAGAAAAGATAAGATAAGATAAGCAAAACCTAACTTAAAACTAATCCTAAACTAACCCCTAACCTATTACTAATTATTAAACCCTAACTAACTACCCCCCCAAGCAACAAAATCCCCCCTAACAGCAGCTAAACCCCCCGCTTTCCCCATCTCTCTCTCTCTCGGTCTATATATATATATATATATCACAAACTCAAACCCTAACCCTAGACCTCGACCATCGACCCCCACCTAGACGCCGGCGCCGCCGCAACCGCGGTCCGCCGCCGCCCCGCCCCGACCGCCGCCCCGCGCCCACCGCAGCCGTCTGCCATCCGCGTGCGCGCACAGCACAATAACACCGCCCAAGTCCCCACCTTGGAGGTATGATATTTCTCTCATCTCTCATCCTTTTTTTCGAGCGGTTTATCCATGTACGTTTTCAACCTAACCCTCTAGGATTTCCTTCAAGCAGGACGAGTTTTCGTGCCCTGGATTAGTCAAAAATTCGATCAAAAGTTGGCCGAAAAACTGACCAAAAATAGTCAAGAATTTTAATCCAAACCCCCATGTTCATGCCTAATTTGCCACCAACCTGTTTAATATTTTAAAATTTTAATTGAACGGTTTTCTTCCCAATATAACCGAAATTTTTTCTATTGTTTTAGTTTTTATTAATATGTTTTATTTGTTAAATTATTCGGCCTCCAAAACGATAAAAAACTTGATATTTTAAAACTAAGATTTTGTGATACGAAGTGGGCCCCGCCAAACAGGACTGCCTCATCGCATACCAATTACCAAAAGGTGCGTATGGTATATCCTGACATGTAGGCTTTCACGGAATTTGATTCGGACGTGTGTGCGCGTCGGAATCAACCTGTATCCGTAAAAAGTCCCCGTATCTCAACTTTTGTAAAATACCACCCCACTTTATGTATGCTCGTCCGAATGCGACAAAACTTGCGCCATTGGATTCGTAGTATCACGCTGGTCCTGTGACCCAAGTTTCACACAATTCGGAGACAGTTGACCAAACCGCTTATTCGCGGGCCCCACGGTTTGACTTTAAGGACAAATTTGTGATCGACTCACCGAAATTCAAAATTGGACATACCCTTGAGTTTGTATCGACGTTTAAAATTTGTTTGACCTATAATTTGCCCCATTTAGAGACCTTTACCATTGGCATGCATTTCGGTGCAAAGTGGGCCACACGTGGACCTCGCTTTGACCTGAAATTACCGTTTTGCCCCTGTGTCCAAATTAGACGAAAGGGTAGTATTTTCTAGCTTTTTCGCTTATTCTGGAAACGTTGGTGATGTTTATTTCAGCATCCGGAGACGTTCTTTCTGATGCCATAGTTTCTGATCCCTTGTGCCTGACGTCTGGACGCTTACACTTTGCAACTTTCTTGCCAGGCAAGATACCTTGTTAAATTGCTTATAGTACTTTGCATGCTTATTATATTTTTATATATTCATTATATATATTTTTTTAGTCATAATTATATACTATATATGTTGACACACACTTGACACATAGTATCATGGGAGAGGAGGACAATCAGTAGGCATATGGACTACCCACTCTGGTAAACCGTAGTAACTAGCAGGCACTACGGTAGTTGTGCCATGATGGTCGCTACCCTCGCGGTATGATGGCTTATGATGTTCATGGACGTGTGTGTGAGTTGTGAGAATATATAGTGTATCCTACACCTACCCATACGTCGAAATGGTTGTCCTCATTATGCATATTCATATAAATTGTCCAGTACATCGTACTTATATATTTTATATCTATTATGTATGTTTTACTGTATTCAATTGGCATACTTCTATGTATCTTGTTGTCACTACTACATTTTCTAGGAAAGGATATTTTGGTAATTTCCTATTTAAATAAATATTGTGCATGGTAAATAATTATTTGTTGTATTATTTAATTATTGTTAGTTATTATTTAATTATTTTAGACTTATTTTAGTGGACCCAACTAGTTTAGTTTGGACCCATGGACCAACATGAATTAATTAGTTAGACTTGGCCCATTTAGAAAGCCCATAGTTAAGGAGATGGATTAAATTAATTAAATGATTAGACTAGAAGCTTCCTTCCTTAATTATTTCTTCATGAGAGGCCCCAAGGGGTACATTGGACATTTTACAATTGCTTGGGGGAGGGGCTATGGCCGGCCTATTAAAGAGGGGGGGAAATTTCTCTCTCCTCTCATCTCATTCCAAATCTAGATCTAGAATTCTCCCACTACCAAATTCCCTCCATTCCCAATCCAATTCCCTACCAAATTCATTCCAAATTCTTCCCAATTCACCATTAGAGAAGGAGGAAGCAAGGATCTAGAAGAAGGAAGCAAGGATCTACAAAGAGGAGCAAGGATCTACAATTTGGAAGCAAGTTCATCTCAATTGGAGGTTTCATTGAGAATCCATCTCCCAATAGGTATAATTCAGATTTTCCCATTTAAATAGCTTCTAAATCTGAGATTTAATCATGTAAAATCAACCTATATGTATGTAGTACCCATAGGACTTTGTTTTGTGTTCATAGGAGACCCATGGAGAAAGTTATGGTGCTTTTTGTGTCAATTTTGTTGGAATTCCGAATTTATATTTTGTTGTGTGTGTCAATTGATCCTATAGATCAATTGAACATGAGATTTGTGTTTGAGGCTAGTGTCGTGTCCATATTGGGATACTTGTGGTTCGTATCCCAACTATTTGGTGATACGTGTCATTTGGGGGTTTTCCTCCGACACGGGGCTTTGAACATGTCGTATTTTGACACGGACACATAGATCTACTTTTGACGCTTTGATTTGTTCATAAATATTATTTGTGATTTGTTTGTGTCCTTCGGGGTGCATTTGGTTGTGTGTTGGACTCGTGTCGCATGCGTATCCTAGATCTAGTGGGATACGGTGAGATACTCTCCAATTGTGTGTATTTTTGCATAGATCTAATTAATTGTGGTTCAATTCTTCATTTATAATTAGTATATATATATGGATATTAAATATTTATTTTGTGTATTTATTATAGTAATTATTGTAGCATAGATCTATATTTTGGGTGTGCTAATATAATGTACAATATAATATGTAGCTTTCTTGCATGCAAATATATATGTTACTACTTGTTAAATAATATAATTTATACATAAAATGTTTTATAAAATATATTTATGTGTTTAATTGTGTAATTATATTATTTATAATTATTATGTAATTATTTGTATATTAATGTATATATTTTAGGTGTGCTTCTAGCCATATAAAATATGAACATTAATATGTGCATGTGTTGTAACTATTGGTATTTAATTATAAGTTTATATGTGCATATATATATAAGTATATAATTATTTATTTATATATATGTATTGTGATTATTATTGTATATATATATGTGTGTATATATATGTGTTTTGTGAGGTATAATATTTGTAATAATATATTATGTTATTTGTATACATATTGGTTTGTATATATATTATTTTAGGGTATATATTATTTGTATTAGTAGTATACTTTGTGTGAGTATGATTTGGGATCTAATTTTTTATTCCTAAATTATTGTAGTTTATCTCTATATTATTTTATAGATGTCTTGTGAGGTTGACTTTGGGTTTGACCATGTTTGACTTTAGTGGACTTTAGAGTTGACCATAGTTGACTTTTGACTTAGAATTGACTTATTGACCTAGAAATTGCCTAGTTTGACTTGTTCTCTTTTCGGGACCTTGTTTTAATGTGGTATTCCATATCTAGGTCTTCGAGGCACCGAGTCAGACATTTGTGAGACTGTTCATTGGACTTCAGGCGAGTACATTCTCTGATAGTTTCTCATTTATGATATCCTCTATGTTCGTTGTATCTAGTGTAGATATACATGTTCTCTTGACACTATGGTTACACGGATTGGTATATCCGGATCTCGTCATGAGATGTTATTCCTTGGTATATGGTGTATATGGTGCAAGTATTGTTTCATTGGTTATCTTGTACATGTACAGACACCGATTCTCGGGGAGACTAGCTATCTTCTTGGGGAATCTAGTGCCATAACGTACCGTGGTTGGATCTATTATACCAGTCGGGGTGGGGAGTATTTTAGTGTAGATATGTGATCATACCCTCCTTGTGCATGTCTTGTTCTTTGTGAGTGTTGATCATACACCGCACGTATAATCAGCCAGGCCATTATACTCTTGTGCAAGTTCCTAAGCCGATCACATGTTAAAGCTAGTACTCACACACTTAGTCATTAGTATTCTTGTTCTATCAGCATATTGTTCATTATTGTATTTCTTTCCAGTACTTCCTTATTGTTTATATATCTCTTGTATCTATTTTGTGCATCCTGTTTATCCACAGCTATTTACTGTTACATAGTTTTTATCATGGATTAGAACTACTGTTAGAGATGTACTCTGCTCCTTTCCTGACTGGATATATTTTTTCAGATGACACTGAGGAGTACCCTACCTATTATGGACCCCAGGATATTGTGGGTTTAGATTCGGAGACCCTGGCTCAAGAGGGACTTATCCCAACTGAGACAGTTGACCCTGGAGTGTAGCTTTGTAGTATGGTAGTATTCTTTGTACTGGATTAGTCTCCAGCTTTTTGTATTGTTCTTCAGACTCATTGATGTATTATTTTAAACTCATGAGTTGATGACTATTCTATTCTTATCTGATTCGTGTTTATTCTATCTTAGTTCTGTGATTGAGTACACTATCTTTTGGTGGTTCATTATATTAGATAGACTTTCTAGACAGCGTTCTACCGCCGATTCTGCGGCGTAGGCTGGGCGTTGTTTCCGACTAGTACCCTTACCCCGGGTGCGGGTCGTGACACATTTTTGGTGGTGGCCCATGCAGGTCTAGCTTCACAAGTATGTGATGTCGTGGTAGTGCGACAACTTAGTTGTACTACTGCGAGCCTGCGATAGGATATAGGATATAGGCTGAGATACTCAATCACATCTAGGAAAATTATTTTGATTCAACTATTCTCCTTTGACGTTGATACTTGATCTCTTAAACTGTCCTTTCCTTGAATATCTTACATCTTGTGCCATATTGATTCTTTCTTTCGCTTTGTCTCAGGATGCCGCCTAAGACTAGATCACAGCAAGGGAGAGCAGTTTCTGAGAGGTCTGCGACATCCCGAGGGCCTGCACCAGTCACTTCTCCGGTGATTGGAGTGTCAGCTGCTTTCGGAGGTCCACCACCCACTCAGAGGACTGTGCCAGCTGTATCTGAGGGGCTTCCACCTCCACCTCCTGTGCCAGCAGAGGCGTCACAGATGTTTACTCTGTTTCGTGAGATGCTCGAGGCACAGAGGGCTCAGTCGGAGGCACATAAGAGGCAGACCGACGTTCTACGGCAGGGCATCGAGAGTGCTCATCAGCTTGCTCGTGCTGTAGTTGAGAGAGGAGTTCCGGTCCAGCAGCAGGTTGTTCCTCAGGTTGCTCAGCTTCGGCCAGGCAACATTCAGGACTTCAAGAAACTGGAGCCTAGGGTTTTCAAAGGGACGGAGGGCATCGTCTATGCTGATGATTGGCTCGAGGACATTGAGCGTCTTATGAGGGTGTCCCGTCTTTCTGAAGATCTGAAGGTTGAGGCGGTAGGACTTCAACTGTTCGACGTCGCTCGTACCTGGTTCAGGAATGAGCCGGTTCTAGTTGACGCAGGACAATCTTGGGAGGTATTCAGGGACCTTTTCAAGAAGAAGTTTTTTGTCCGGATAGACAGGCTTGACTTGGGGAGACAATTTGAGAGTCTCATTCAGGGAAGCATGTCTGTGGAGGAATACGCTGTAGAGTTCGGTAGGCTGAGCCGATTTGCAGAGTATCTGGTGAGGGAGCCGGAGGTTCGAGCTATTCGTTTCCGAGAGGGTCTAAACTGGGAGGTGAAGATTCTCATTCCGTCTTTTTATGAGACATACTCGGAGATACTTGCGGAGGCACGCAAGGTTGAGCGGGATCTGGGTTTGAAGACCAAGAGAGCCGTGATTCTTTTCTGGGGGCCAACGGCAGTGCAGTATCTGCCAAACGTCCTCATTTCCAGTCCAGACCTTTCTAGCAGCCACAGCAGAACCAGACTCCAGCTAGAGTGCCTTTTCACCAGGCACCTCAGCAGCAGAGGCAGTTACAGCAAGCTCTATGCAACTTCTGCAAGAAGCCCGGCCACATCTGGGAAGTTTGCAGAAAGAGGCTAGGAGTTTGTTTGTATTGTGGTACTGAAGGGCATCAATTGAGGGAGTGTCCTCGTCGTGCAGTTCAGGGAGCAGCTCCAGCTCCGAGGGCACAGATGAGACCACCTGCAGCACAACCGAGGGGACCGCTTCCGACACAGCAGCAGCGTTTTGTCCAGCATCAGCAGCAGGGAGGTGCTCGGCAGGGACGAGCGTTTGCTATGACAGTCGAAGAGGAGGAACCCACCGGAGATGTCATCGCAGGTTCTATTCTTCTTGATTCCATTTCAGCTTTAGCTTTGTTTGATAGTGGTGCTTCCCATAGTTTTGTATCTGTTTCTTTTGCTCTAAAGCATGGTTTGGTAGCTGAGTCTTTGCTTAGGACTTGCAAGATCATGACCGGGGGAGGCATTATCCTGGTTAATGATATTTGCAAAGATCGGAGAGTTACTCTGGGAGGCCGGGAGTTGAGTGCGTGTCTACTTGTAATGCCACTTCCGAGCTACGACATTGTACTCGGGATGGATTGGTTGAGTAGGCACCGTACTAGCATAGATTGTAGAGGAGGTAGAGTTTTGTTTGGTCCGCCAGGAGAGCCAGAGTTCGAGTTTGCTAGAGGAGCTGCGGAGCAGGAAGAAGGCATTATTTGTGGAGCTATGGTGGAAGACAAGGAGTTGCCACATCCGTTGATAGAAGAATTTTTGGATGTGTTTCCTGAAGAATTGCCAGGATTGCCGCCAGATCGAGATGTTGAATTTTCTATAGACTTGGTGCCAGGTGCAGAACCGATTTCGCAGCATGTCTATAGAGTAAACAACAGCGAGCTGGTCGAGTTGAAGAAGCAGGTGGACGAATTGCAGGATAAGGGGTTTATCAGATCGAGTTCTTCACCATGGGGAGCCCCGGTATTGTTTGTACCGAAGAAGGATGGATCGGTGCGTATGTGCATTGATTACAGGGCTTTGAATAATCTCACTATCAAGAATAAGTATCCTTTGCCACGGATTGATGATCTGTTTGATCAGTTGAGTGGTGCGAAGGTGTTTTCTAAGATAGATTTGAGATCAGGCTACCATCAGGTGAAGGTGAAGCCGGAGGACATACCGAAGACTGCTTTTAGAACTCGGTATGGTCAGTTCGAGTTTATGGTGATGCCGTTTGGTTTGACTAATGCACCGGCGGTATTTATGAACTTGATGAACAAGGTGTTCCACCAGTACCTTGACAAGTTCGTGGTGGTGTTCATCGACGACATACTCATATACTTGAGGACACCGGAGGAGCATGAGGAGCATTTGAGGATTGTGTTGGATGTGCTGAGGAAGGAGAAGCTGTATGGAAAGTTGTCCAAATGTGAGTTTTTCTTGGACAAGGTGGAATTCTTGGGGCATGTTGTGACTGGTGATGGTATTTCAGTGGATCCGAAGAAGATTTCAGCAGTGGAATCTTGGAAGACTCCGAGTTCGGTAGCAGAGATCAGGAGTTTCTTGGTATTGGCAGGCTACTACAGAAAGTTTGTGCAAGATTTTTCGAGGATTGCCGAGCCGATGACCAGACTCACAAGGAAGGATGTGGAGTTTGTTTGGACGGAAGATTGCCAGGCCGCTTTTGAGGAGTTGAAGAAGAGGTTGACGTCTGCTCCTATTTTGACATTGCCATCAGGGTCCGGAGGTTTCACTATTTATAGTGATGCATCGGAAAAGGGTTTAGGTTGTGTTCTTCAGCAGCATGGGAAAGTGATTGCCTATGCATCCAGACAATTGCGTCCTCATGAAAAGAACTATCCTACCCATGATTTGGAGTTGGCAGCTGTCATATTCGCCCTGAAGTTGTGGAAACATTATTTGTACGGAGAGCGTATGGAGATCTTCACAGACCACAAAAGCTTGAAGTACGTTTTCACGCAGAAGGAGTTGAACATGAGGCAGCATCGGTGGTTGGAACTGATGAAGGATTTTGATATCTCTTTGCAATATCATCCTGGGAAGGCCAATGTAGTTGCCGATGCTTTGAGCAGGTATCCGGTAGCTATGTTCTTGACGCAGGATCGATATTTGTTGGAGGACTTGGAGAGCTTGGGCATTGAGGTGATTGTTCCGGGTGGTGCTATGCAGATGTGGGGATTGCAGATACATTCAGATTTGATGGATAGGATCAAGGCAGCACAGTATGATGACGTATCTTTGAGGAGTATCAGAGCTCAGGTGAGAGCAGGATTGGAGGATGATTTCACTATTGCAGAGGATGGATCTTTGAGGCATGGAGTTAGATTGTGTGTGCCTAGTGGGGAGTTGCGAGAGGAGATATTGCAGGAAGCGCATCGCTCTCAGTATTCCATACATCCAGGTGCTAACAAGATGTATCGGGATATGCGAGAGAGTGTGTGGTGGTATGGCATGAAGAGGGAAGTGGCACAGTTTGTATCCAGATGCTTAGTGTGCCAGCAGGTGAAAGCTGAGAGGCAGAGGCCAGGAGGTTTACTTCAGCCATTATCTATTCCAGAGTGGAAGTGGGAACACATTACTATGGATTTTATGTCCGGACTACCACGATCTCCAGGAGGGAAAGACGCGATTTGGGTCATTGTTGATAGATTGACCAAGTCGGCCCACTTTTTGCCTTTCAAGGTGGGTTTGTCTACGGAGAAGCTGGCAGAGATGTATGTGAGGCAGATCGTTAGGATACATGGAGTTCCCGTCAGCATAGTCTCAGATCGGGATAGTCGTTTCACTTCTCATTTCTAGAGGAGTTTGCAGGAGAGTTTGGGCACTCAGCTCAAGTTCAGTACTGCATATCATCCCCAGACAGATGGGCAGTCAGAGAGGACTATTCAGACTCTCGAGGATATGTTGCGCACTTGTGTACTAGATTTCGGGGGTTCTTGGAAGGACCATCTCCATTTGGTAGAGTTTGCTTACAACAACAGTTACCAGGCCAGTATAGAGATGTCACCTTTTGAAGCTCTATATGGTCGGAGGTGTCGTACTCCTTTGTCTTGGGACGATGTTGGAGAGAGAGTTTTGCTTGGGCCAGAGATGGTTGTGGATGCAGCAGAGAAGGTTCAGTTGATCAGAGACAGACTTCGAGTGGCACAGGACAGACAACGGCATTGGGCCGATAGCCATCGGAGACCCTTGGAGTTTGAGGTATAGTTTAGATTTTATTTTGTGTGCTTGTTCTTGGTTGTTTGTTATAGATAAGTTCTTAAGGTGGTATTTTGTTCTAGGTGGGTGGTTTGGTGTTTCTGAGAATTTCTCCGACACGAGGCACGATTCGCTTCGGTGGAGGCGGAAAGCTTAGTCCGCGATTCATTGGACCTTTCACTATTCTAGAGAGGGTCGATGCAGTTGCTTGTAGACTAGACTTGCCACCTACATTGGAGGGAGTGCACAACGTATTTCATGTGTCGCAGTTGAGACGATACGTGGCAGATCCTAGTCATGTATTGGATCACTCAGAGATAGAGGTGGGCCCTACTCTTAGCTATCCAGAGCAGCCAGTTGGAATTCTGGATCGGAGAGAGAAGGTGCTGAGGAACCAGACTATTCCTTTGGTGTGCGTCGCATGGAGGCATCACTCTCCGGGGGAGTCTACCTGGGAGAGAGAGGATGACATGCGAGAGCGTTATCCATATTTGTTTGTACCTTGAGGTATGCTATTTCTAGTTATGTTCTGTTCATTGTTATGTTCTGTTCATTAGTTAGTTGTGATTCTTTAGTTCTGTTCTGTGATTTTCTGGGGGTAGTTTTCGTCTTTGAATTTCGAGGACGAAATTATTTTAAGGAGGGTAGACTTGTCACTACCACATTTTCTAGGAAAGGGTATTTTGGTAATTTCCTATTTAAATAAATATTGTGCATGGTAAATAATTATTTGTTGTATTATTTAATTGTTGTTAGTTATTATTTAATTATTTTAGACTTATTTTAGTGGACCCAACTAGTTTAGTTTGGACCCATGGACCAACATGAATTAATTAGTTAGACTTGGCCCATTTAGAAAGCCCATAGTTAAGGAGATGGATTAAATTAATTAAATGATTAGACTAGAAGCTTCCTTCCTTAATTATTTCTTCATGAGAGGCCCCAAGGGGTACATTGGACATTTTACAATTGCTTGGGGGAGGGGCTATGGCCGGCCTATTAAAGAGGGGGGGAAATTTCTCTCTCCTCTCATCTCATTCCAAATCTAGATCTAGAATTCTTCCACTACCAAATTCCCTCCATTCCCAATCCAATTCCCTACCAAATTCATTCCAAATTCTTCCTAATTCACCATTAGAGAAGGAGGAAGCAAGGATCTAGAAGAAGGAAGCAAGGATCTACAAAGAGGAGCAAGAATCTACAATTTGGAAGCAAGTTCATCTCAATTGGAGGTTTTATTGGGAATCCATCTCCCAATAGGTATAATTCAGATTTTCCCATTTAAATAGCTTCTAAATCTGAGATTTAATCATGTAAAATCAACCTATATGTATGTAGTACCCATAGGACTTTGTTTTGTGTTCATAGGAGACCCATGGAGAAAGTTATGGTGCTTTTTGTGTCAATTTTGTTGGAATTCCGAATTTATATTTTGTTGTGTGTGTCAATTGATCCTATAGATCAATTGAACATGAGATTTGTGTTTGAGGCTAGTGTCATGTCCATATTGGGATACTTGTGGTTTGTATCCCAACTATTTGGTGATACATGTCATTTGGGGATTTTTCTCCGACACGGGGCTTTGAACATGTCGTATTTTGACACGGACACATAGATCTACTTTTGACGCTTTGATTTGTTCATAAATATTATTTGTAATTTGTTTGTGTCCTTCGGGGTGCATTTGGTTGTGTGTTGGACTCGTGTCGCATGCGTATCCTAGATCTAGTGGGATACGATGAGATACTCTCCAATTGTGTGTATTTTTGCATAGATCTAATTAATTGTGGTTCAATTCTTCATTTATAATTAGTATATATATATATGGATATTAAATATTTATTTTGTGTATTTATTATAGTAATTATTGTAGCATAGATCTATATTTTGGGTGTGCTAATATAATGTACAATATAATATGTAGCTTTCTTGCATGCAAATATATATGTTACTACTTGTTAAATAATATAATTTATACATAAAATGTTTTATAAAATATATTTATGTGTTTAATTGTGTAATTATATTATTTATAATTATTATGTAATTATTTGTATATTAATGTATATATTTTAGGTGTGCTTCTAGCCATATAAAATATGAACATTAATATGTGCATGTGTTGTAACTATTGGTATTTAATTATAAGTTTATATGTGCATATATATATAAGTATATAATTATTTATTTATATATATGTATTGTGATTATTATTGTATATATATATGTGTGTATATATATGTGTTTTATGAGGTATAATATTTGTAATAATATATTATGTTATTTGTATACATATTGGTTTGTATATATATTATTTTAGGGTATATATTATTTGTATTAGTAGTATACTTTGTGTGAGTATGATTTGGGATCTAATTTTTTATTCCTAAATTATTGTAGTTTATCTCTATATTATTTTATAGATGTCTTGTGAGGTTGACTTTGGGTTTGACCATATTTGACTTTAGTGGACTTTAGAGTTGACCATAGTTGACTTTTGACTTAGAATTGACTTATTGACCTAGAAATTGCCTAGTTTGACTTGTTCTCTTTCCGGGACCTTGTTTTAATGTGGTATTCCATATCTAGGTCTTCGAGGCACCGAGTCAGACATTTGTGAGACTGTTCATTGGACTTCAGGCGAGTACATTCTCTGATAGTTTCTCATTTATGATATCCTCTATGTTCGTTGTATCTAGTGTAGATATACATGTTCTCTTGACACTATGGTTACACGGATTGGTATATCCGGATCTCGTCATGAGATATTATTCCTTGGTATATGGTGTATATGGTGCAAGTATTGTTTCATTGGTTATCTTGTACATGTACAGACACCGATTCTTGGGGAGACTAGCTATCTTCTTGGGGAATCTAGTGCCATAATGTACCGTGGTTGGATCTATTATACCAGTCGGGGTGGGGAGTATTTTAGTGTAGATATGTGATCATACCCTCCTTGTGCATGTCTTGTTCCTTGTGAGTGTTGATCATACACCGCACGTATAATCAGCCAGGCCATTATACTCTTGTGCAAGTTCCTAAGCCGATCACATGTTAAAGCTAGTACTCACACACTTAGTCATTAGTATTCTTGTTCTATCAGCATATTGTTCATTATTGTATTTCTTTCCAGTACTTCCTTATTGTCTATATATCTCTTGTATCTATTTTGTGCATCCTGTTTATCCACAGCTATTTACTGTTACATAGTTTTTATCATGGATTAGAACTGCTGTTAGAGATGTACTCTGCTCCTTTCCTGACTGGATATATTTTTCCAGATGACACTGAGGAGTACCCTACCTATTATGGACCCCAGGATGTTGTGGGTTTAGATTCGGAGACCCTGGCTCAAGAGGGACTTATCCCAACTGAGACAGTTGACCCTGGAGTGTAGCTTTATAGTATGGTAGTATTCTTTGTACTGGATTTGTCTCCAGCTTTTTGTATTGTTCTTCAGACTCATTGATGTATTATTTTAAACTCATGAGTTGATGACTATTCTATTCTTATCTGATTCGTGTTTATTCTATCTTAGTTCTGTGATTGAGTACACTATCTTTTGGTGGTTCATTATATTAGATAGACTTTCTAGACAGCGTTCTACCGCCGATTCTGCGGCGTAGGCTGGGCGTTGTTTCCGACTAGTACCCTTACCCCGGGTGCGGGTCGTGACACTTGTTACATCCCTCTGAGGACCTGGTCCCTTTTCAGGTGTAGACGATCTTGACTTTCGCAGGAGCACGGATCAGGACTTGCTACTTCTCTCTCTTTTGAAGAGGTCTTCTCTTCGAGCCTTATTGATTAGTTTGATGTACTTATTTTATCTCTCTTATATTCTAGTTTGTAGTAGATTTGTCTCCACCCAACTACTTGTTCTTATCAAGCATTTTATACTTGATTCAGTTATATAGTTGATTGGTTATTTGATTTTGTGGATGAAATCTAGTTATGTCCTGTGACTTATGACATAAATTTATACCACTTGTGAATTATTATTCATAATACAGCGTACGTATGTAATATGGTTTCCATATATTGGAGTTGCCATATACATACGGCTGACATGCATACGTATTCCTAGTCCTACATATTTTGGGACTGGGGCATGACATATTTTTAGGGTGGCCCATGCAGGTCAAGAGCATATTGTCTCGGTTACGTTACCATATCGAGCAAGCCTGCGCTTAGGATTAGAATATAGGATCTTATCCGCTTATTTAATCACCTCCCTTGATTTTATTTCATACTCTTGTTTGATTGCTTGCCTTGCATCTTGCTTGATCCTTTCACAATGTTAATCTTTTCCTTTCTTTCGTACTTGATAGAGGTTAGAAAGGTGACTTATACTAGGTATATACACTCTATTATTCAATAATACTATTAGTTAAATTATTGTAAGTTGGGTAGTATGCCTCATAACCTAGTATCACATAGTCCCTTTTGACCCATTAATGAAGTATAATTGAATGACACCAACTATAGGCTTGCATAAGAAGATAGTGTTTATCCAGACTGTAAAACTTAGAGGCCCATACCCCTATTTGGTCGACTAGAGATTTAGACAAGAAGTTAGTATGACAACTGTAGAGACACAACACCGATCTTCTTTGTGAACTCAAATTATTTTTGTACCTTCCTTCATCATAATCCACGTACTTATATTTTCTGGACTACCTCCGCTTATGCTGCTATTTTATAGCCTACTTTTGCAAGCTTATTCTTTTATCGAGCTTGTTCATGACATATGTGTTATTGGGGATGCCTACTAATACATTGTCTAAATCAGAATCAGTGTATTATGGTCTGATCAACCTTAATGCACTTGGTTCGCTCTTCGCATGACTACTTTATGTGGATTGAGATATAGTTGACTCAGCATGTTAGACGAATATACTTGCCCTTTAGACATGTTCGAGCATATCTTATCGGTTACATAACTGTACTAATATGAGCATATGAATAGGAATTTACCAAAATATGATCTCATCCACATCTTCCCTGACAACTCTCTTTTTGAATTCTTTAATCGCCTTGAACCCCGTACTTGTATTCTATCACCTCCTCCTTGAATTCTTTATTATTGTTTTTCGTCTTCCCCTATTTTGGAAATACGAACGCTCGTACTTAATATAAGTTGATACACGGAGAGTACTAGATATACTCCATAGGCCAATCACATTACTTTGTGACTATCTTTTGGATTAAGGGCATATCATAATATGATATATTTGGTGTTAAAACTTTTGAGGATATGTTGATATTTTAACTAGATGGCATACCCATGATGCTAATGGATGACACAAGTAGCAGTAGCAGTAGTAGTATTCTATTTCCTATCACCATCTCGTCCCCTTGGGTTGTTCATCTTCTCTTCCATATCCATTCCTTATCCCATGCTTAATTCTTCCTATCGTAGTTGCATCTTTTCGTGCCATCATGAATTGTTGATTTACTTCAACCGCACCCTTTTATTTTGTTAGTTAAAACATAAATAGGTTAGTAATAATTAATAACTAAAAGATGAGTTCATAATGATAACCCTTATGTATATGCACTATAGCAATATCTGTATTCTCTTATTATTATTTTTAAACCTTAAGTAGCATCCTTTAGTCTAACATGAATTAGTTGGATTGTTGAAGTAGTTCATACTTCTAATAGTTTTATAAAGTTAGTCAAGACCTTAATTGTTGCCCTAAAACTTAGACTAAGCTTAGATAAGAGTTGATGGCACTTGTTACGAATTGATGACTATGACAAATTATTGGCAAGGTAGCGACAGCTGCAGCTAGACCATTATAGTAGAGTAGTCAAATTATTTACAGACATACTGGCCAAGTGGCATGGCAGTATTAGACTACGATAATTGACGGTTACATAGAAAAAAAATTATGGTTATGAGATTCCAGACAAGTATCCCAAAATATTCGACCCAATGAATAAATTCATCTTACAACCTAGACAATAGCCTCAAAAGACTTTGACTACTAGTAGAATTCTTGTAAGTTGGGTAGTATAGATAAGTTAGAGGATAAAAGAATAGTGTACAGACAATAAGGGAGGAAAGTGTTATGATGGCTGACCATAACCTTTTAGAAAGCACTACAAACAAGCAATGAAGTGTTAATAGCTATAGTGATTTATTACGAATATGGGTTAGTATTAATTTCGAGGACAAAATTATTGTAAGTTGGGTAGAATGTAAACCTCCTAAAATTTTTAATTTTAATTTTATGTATTTTTATTAAATTATTGAATTTCTTTAGGGTATTTTCATAGTTAATTAGAAAATAAATTATATTGATTTAATTTACTTAGATAAATACATATTTAGAATTATTCCATAATTTTTTTTGAGTCTTGTTAAAGGGGTGATAGATTTTAGAATTTATTTGGTGTACAAATATTATTTTTGGATTTTTTTACCTTATATATATATGTAATTATATATAAATAAATATATAGTTAATAATAATAATAGTAATAGTAATAGTAATAGTAATAATAATAATAATAATAATAATAATAATAATAATAGTAATAATAATAATAATAATAATAATAATAATAATAATAATAATAATAATAACAATAATAATAATAATACTAATAGTAATAGTAAAAAAAAGAGAAAAGATAAGATAAGATAAGCAAAACCTAACTTAAAACTAATCCTAAACTAACCCCTAATCTATTACTAATTATTAAACCCTAACTAACTACCCCCCCCCCCCCCCCCGCAGCAAAATCCCCCCTTACAGCAACTAAACCCCCCGCTCTCCCCACCTCTCTCTCTCGGTCTATATATATATATCACAAACTCAAACCCTAGACCTCGACCGTCGACCCCCACCCTGACGTCGGCGCCGCCGCGCAGTGCCACCGCAGCCGCCCAGTGCCGACGTCCGCGTGCGCGCACATCACAATAATACCGCCCGAGTCCCCACCTTGGAGGTATGATATCTCTCTCATCTCTCATTATTTTCTCGAGCGGTTTGTCCGTGTACGTTCACAACCTAACCCTCTAGGATTTTCTTCAAGCTGGACGAGTTTTCATGCCCTAGATTGGTCAAAAATTTGACCGAAAGTTGGCCGAAAAACTGATCAAAAACAGTCCAAAATTTTTACCCAAACCCCTATGTTCATGCCTAATTTGCCACCAACCTGTTTAATATTTTCAAAATTTAATTGAAAGGTTTTCTTCCCAATATAACCAAAAAAATTTCTGTTCTTTTAGTTTTTATTAATATATTTTATTTGTTAAATTATTCGGCCTCCAAAATGACCAAAAACTTGATATTTTAAAACTAAGATTTTATAATACGGAGTACGCCCCGCCAAACAGGACCGCCTCGTCGTGTACCAATTGTACCGAAATGCGCATATGGTATATCCTGACGTGTGGACTTTCACAAAAGTTGATTCGGACGTGTTTGTGCGTCGGAATCAACCTGTATCCGTAAAAAGTTCATGTATCGCAACTTTTGTAAAATACCACCCCACTTTGTGTACGCTCGTCCGAATACGACGAAACTTGAGCCATTGGATTCGTGGTATCACGCTGGTCCTGTGATCCAAGTTTCACGCGATTCTGAGACAGTTGACCAAGCCGCCTATTCGCGGGCCCCACGGTTTGACTTTAAGGGCGAATTTGTGTTGGCTCACCGGAATCCAAAATTGGACATACCGTTGAATTTATATCGACATTCTATAATTTGTCCCATTTAGAGACCTTTACCTCTGGCACACATTTCGGTGCAGTGGGCCACATATGGACCCCGCTTTGACCTGAAATTACCGTTTTGCCTCTGTATCCAAATTGGACGAAAGGGTAGTGCTTTCTAGCTATCTCGCTTATTCTGGGAAAGTTGGTGATATTTATTTCAGCATCCGGAGATGTTCATTCTGATGTCATAGTTTCTGATCCTTTGTGCCTGACGTCTGGACTCTTACACTTAGTAGCTTTCTTGCCAGGCAAGATACCTTACCAAATTGCTTATAGTACTTTGCATGCTTATTATATTTTTATATATTCATTATATATGTGTTTTCTTTCAGTCATAATTATATACTATATATATGTTGACACACACTTGATACATAGTATCATGGGAGAGGAGGACAATCAGTAGGCGTATGGACTACCCACTATGGTAAACCGTAGTAACTAGCACGCACTAAGGTAGTTGTGTCGCGATGGTCGCTACCCTCACGGTATGTCGATTGATGGTGTCACGATGGTCGCTACCCTCGCGGTATGATAGCTTATGATGTTCATGGACGTGTGTGAGTTATGAGAATAGATAGAGTATCCTACACCTAACCATACGTCAAAATGTTTGTCCTCATTATGCATATTCATATTGATTGTCTAGTACAGCATACTTATATATTTTCTATCTATTATGTATGTTTTACTGTATTCAATTGGCATGCTTCTATGTATCTTGTTGCGTCCCTCTGAGGACCTGGTCCCTTTCCAGGTGTAGACGATCTTGACTATTCGTAGGAGCACGGATCAGGACTTGCTACTTCTCTCTCTTTCGAGGAGGTCTTCTCTTCGAGCCTCATTGATCAGTTAGGTGTACTTATTTTATCTCTCTTATATTCTAGTTGGTAGTAGATTTGTCTCCACCCAACTACTTGTTCTTATCAAGCATTTTATACTTGATTCAGTTATATAGTTGATTGGTTATTTGATTCTGTGGATGAGATCTAGTTATGCCCTGTGACTTATGACATAAATCTATACCACTTATGAATTATTATTCATAATACAGCGTACGTATGTGATATGGTTTCCATATATTGGAGTTATCATATACATATGGCTGGCATGCTTACGTATTCCTAGTCCTACGTATTTTGGGACTGGGGCGTGACAGACACATGCATTTAATAGTCTAGAATACCAACCACTAACTATACTCTGACACCTACCATAGGAATATTGTTACAAGGATACTATACTATGGGTTTCCTAGGATTAAACACTAATACCTAATACTTATATACCCAACCAGGAACCACTCTCAGGCACATAAACTACACTCCAATAATTAACACTAATACTCAACTAGAAACTAACCTACCTTGTAAGTTACCAAACTAATACACTATCCAAGGAAACCTCGGGAACTAATGAAGTTAAGGCTCTATATGCACTAACTAGAGAAACTAAAGATATCTCTATCATGAGCTAATAAGGTGATGGAACAATTCAATGATAACAGGATTGAATGATAGAGACGATATATTAAGTACCAATTTAAGATATAATCTGATAATCATACATGTCTATCTGAAACCATGTTACCCAGAATTCTCGCCACGCCAATAAGCATAACTGCGTTAAACTATAGAGTCCGTAACTAAGGTACATACCTCTAGAATCATGGTATCTAAAAATTTTGCCCTGCCGCATGCTTGGCTGCAAAAACTATAAATTCTATAACTAAAAGAAATGTATCCAAAATCAGGCTCTATGACTTCGCCACTCTAGCTAATATGGTTGCGATAAACTCTAGACTCCATAACTAAGTCAGACGGTTATCTTTTCTACTGTTCTTATCCATTTACTTTATTAGAGTATACCTCAACCTTGTCCATAAGATTCATCTCGATACAAGAATCAAATTCAACAACGGACAAGTACAAAGGTAAAACGAAGCAAGTGGTAATAGATTCAAATAGAGTTTATAGTCAGATTCTCAAGGGTTATCCCAGGAATCTCTCAAAAAAATCCTAATTTATGATTGAGTATTCTCTCATCCTAATATCTTATCAATCATATTTATTGCAGGCTCACAGAAGTATGCCTAAGCCGACGTACTACCACGATATCGCACAAATTGAGAAGCCAGACCTGAATGGGCCACCATAATAATGTGTCACGACCTGCACCCGGTGAAGGGGCATGAGTACGTGGGTATGTCGGCCTACGCCGCAACATCGACGGTAGAACGTTGTCTAGGTCAACTATCTATAGCTAACAATCTCATACAATAATATATGTAACATGCCAATGATATCTCAACTTCGACAATATGATAGTAATGTAATGATACTCAATCACGATAAGCTATAAGGAAGAATGACATGATACCAAATAAGGAAAGAAAGTTATAAAGTCAAAAGTCGAGAATAGCTACAATAAAACCCCAAGTCTAAGAGTATAACAATAACAACATAAAGTCTAGGAGCAATAATAATATATCCCAAAGTCTAGATGCTGGAGACAATTCCAATACAAAAGCTAAGTAAAGGTAACTAGAATAACTGGCGACACTTGTCAAGCCTCTGTATCTACTACCTTTTGTCGTCCGTAGAAGTTAGGACAAAAGTCCTTTAAATCATCTAGAAAAATATATCAAGTCATGATGGAACGAGCACACCTCTAACAGCAGATCCAGTTAATTAATAATGACTATAAATAGTAAATAGTGACTATAATACAAGACAAGAAAATAGTAAACAAATATCATAATGTAGCAATAAAGATAGAGAGGTGATAATTAGCTAATGTCATACGATGTTGTTTACAAGGTTAATGTCATACGGCATTGTTTACAAGGTTAATGTCATACGACGTTGTTTACAAGGTTAATCTCATACAACGTTGTTTACAAGGTTAATGTCATATAACGTTGTTTAGTTGCCTAATGTCATACGATGTTGTCTTAAAATTGGCTAATATTATGCTATAATAAGAGGAGCAATAATCTGAATATGCAAATAATATCTCATGACTGGGGGTCCATATATACTAATTCGTGTACCATCGTGTCAGAAATCAAGTATAACATTTCTAAATACATGTATTTAGTAATTATCAAATAATAAAAACTATCAGAGAATGTACTCGCCTGTGGTCCAGAGCATTAGATATCAAACAGTGTCTATCCCGGTATCTCAAGGACCTAAATATGGAATATCATGTCAACACAGTTCTTTGGAATGATAATAAAGTTAAACTAGTTATTTTCTATGTCTTCAAGCCACATCTAGGTCAAACTAGGTCAACTCTAAGTCAAACCAATCAACTTGGTCAAACTAGTCAATTCTAGGTAGCTATGTCAATACCTTGCTACTCTAGGTCAATATAAAAGTACACGAGTCAATACTAGTCATATGCTAGTTAATACTTAGCTAATACTAGTTACTATTTATTATATTCTATGATATATATATATATATATATATATATATATATATATATATATATATATATATATATATATATATATATATATATATATATTTCAGCTAACATCTTACTAAATAACTTAGTACTTAACATATAACTAGACTACATCATTATCCTATCTTTAGTTTACTAACATTACCCATACTAACTTGGTATCCTATTACCAGATCTTAGTTAATACTTAAGTGTTCTAGCTGATACCACATAATACTCCAACTGATATCTCCTTATACCTGGCACTCAAAACCTACTCTGACTCCCCACAGTTCACTTGATTACTAAAGGCCATGCTCAAGACCCTAACTAGATGCTGTCATATCACTTGGGGTTGCACTGTCCGGAGTGATACAAACAACTCCAACAACTTCAGTAACCCGAGCTCACAACTATGCCCCTTTATCAGTATTTTAGTGTAATAGTGATATCAACTGATACTATAATTTTTGATTGATACATTAGTGTTAGTTGATACACCACACTAACCATTAACTACTACATTACTACCAATTCCTCTTAATACGTGGTTGCCCTTCTGAATATTCATGCACACCTAAGTGCCCAATAGGAAGGTAACATCAGATGCAAACTGATGTTGCATCAGACCCTCACTAGCACTGGCTGCTCTCGAGTATGCCCAACTGTAACCAACATCTCCTACATAATGGAACACTCAACTCCTCTATACCCGAGCCCCAACCAAGCAGTGCTTCTACTGCAATAGCTGCTGCTCTACCCTGCTCACACTAACTTGTGCACAGCAGATTTGCACCCATGTGCTGTCGTTGAACCCGACCCCAAACACTCTTTCAATACTGCTGCTACCACTCGATCTAAAACTTGACTGAACACACTCCATAATAATCAAACACCATTATATATATATATATATATATATATATATATATATATATATATATATAAGGTCACATAGGTATATACACATTCACACATCATCTCACTCCTATATAAATACACCACCACCTTATGATACCTCATCACAGCCTCCCATTCATCCCAAACATATATAAGTATCACAATCCTCTTTTTACTAAGTACCAAACCCGAGCCTCATGTTCTCTTTCACATGCACGACTGATAACAAACCTGCAAGCGTCATTGATACCTATCAACCTATCAAGCAACACAGCCACACTACAAGTATATGCAATCACAACATCTATATATATATATATATATATATATATATAGTTGTTTGATAATAAATAAAAGAAATAAAACAAGGTTTATATGAAACCCTCTCTTTAGTTTACAAACAAGAAGTACAATTAATCCTATACGAGGATGTCAAGTACAAATTTTAATCTGGGTAAATATTGTTATAGGAGTCTGATCTGCAGTCGATCACTTTGTCCCTTGGACCACACGATGATGAAGAAGCGCTGTAGAAGACGGAGAAGCTTCAAAGATTGCAAAGGGGAGTGGATGCTCGATGCCAAAATCGTCAATCACTACTCTCTGTCTGTGCTATACTCTCTCTGTTCTTCAATTTTTTTGAATTTTATTCTCCGAGTTTTCCACCTTTTCCCCCGACCTTGGACCTCTATCAATAGAGGTCTCTATTTATAGGGTTTTAGTGACAGTAACCGTCCAGTCGGCATAGAAGCCGGATAGTGGAGAGTATGGCACTTTTTACGCGACGGTTACAATAACTGCCACCCACGTATAAATGATCCTCTGAATTTGCGTGTGACGCGTGTCCCATTATGAGATAATACTTATAACTACTACGAAGATCATGGCATGCAAGCCACGTATGTAGCTGTCCCTCGCGTAGAAAAGGTTGGCGTAGAAGCCAATAACTGTCACCATGGCGTAGAAGCCAAATAGTTGTCAAACTGGAGTAGAGGCCAGGTAGGCGTAGAAGCCCAATAGGCGTAGAAGCCTGATGCTGCGTGGATAGGTAGCTAGCGTACAAGATAGCCGATCCTCTTTCCTTGACTGAGGTCTTGAGCTAATTCTGGACCAAATACCCTTAATACGCACCAATGCAAATGTAGCCTGAGTTGGCGTATTCCGAGGAGATAGCATACGACGTACTCCTTATAGCTGAAAATAGCCAGGTTGGCATATTTCAAGGAGATAGCGTACAGTGTGCTCCTATAGCTGAAAATAGCCTAATGGCGTAATATGCAAAGGTGATGATGTGGACGTATTAGCCGTAATTATGGCTCACCAGTCTTTGAAAATAGGACCAAATCTCGTGCATTAAATACAGAGATCTGCCCCCATCATGCGCATTAACTGCAGAGATGTGCCTTGAGCTCTGTACGAAGAGCAGCTTTTGACGTGGCGGTTTATTTTGTCTTCTGCGGAGCGTAAAAGCTTACATATGCCTGTATAAAACTAGGCGGCATATTCCCTTGAACGCGTAAAAGCGATTTGTATCAAGGAAACGTCACTAAACGATGGTCAGGGTCTCTATGCCGTACCATCATTACAGCCGTCGTCTAGATAGTCGTGCAGTACTCTTTGTCAGGAGTTAGTTTCACTGCATGATCTGACAGGTTCATTCGAGGAATACGAAGAGTTCTCCGTACGACTTCCCACTGCATTAAAAGCGAGTAGGTTTTACGCCAAAGTGGCGATGTAACAACCTTTTTATGCCGGAGCAGACTGGAAATACTGTATTACGCGGGCTGTTCTGCAGCTATATTTTACGCTGTACCAGCGATAAAGCTCTGTTTGTACGCCGATGGCTCTGAAGTCACGTCTTACGCCACACAACACTGAAATACTGTGTATAACTCTGCAGCGTATTTTTTATGCTTCTACAAGACCCCCTTCAAAGTTTTCAAATTTCTCGTAATTTGAAACACTTTGAATGAAGCATGAAACGGTCAAGTCTGACTCGTTCCTCGAGGCTGATTTCTTGGCGGATTCTTGGAGATTTGTTGGGATTCGGTGTGTTCTCTTTTGCCTATATAAAGGCTGAGGAGTTAACCTATTCTTCCCACATTTCCTTCACCACACAGAGATGATTGCCGGAGTTCGTCGGGTCAACTTGAGGAAGAAGAAGACCATGTTCTTCCAGAATGTAAGGAGCCAAAAAAGAAGGCATCTTCGAGCAAATGTCCTCTGCAAAGATGGATCATGGAAGGATATCATAGCTTCCTTTGATCGGGGTAATCAGCAACTTCATATGGCGATTCGTCTAGGAAAGAGGAAGGGTCACATTCGGCCATACAGCTTGCAAGCTGTATTTTCTTCCGTCGTTGGTGGACGAGGTTAGACAAACTAGCCCTGTCTTCCAGTATTGAGTTGGGTCTAAAACCTCAACTCAATCTGTCATGGCGTATGGAGGATGGGCTCTTGAAAAATTTACACAAGCCCAGTTTTGTATCCTCCCGCCGTTAATCATTTTCTTGTTAATCGGCCACGGAAGCCGATTAACTGCTGAAGAAGACGGAAAAAGATCTCCACCAATGCGAGAACCTGACAGAACAGATTCTGGGCGTGATCTTTAAATGAAGATGAGAAACCCTTTGTAGACGGGATTTCCCTCATATGTAATCATGAAGATGAAAAATCCTTTGTAGACTGGATTTCCCTCATATGTAATCATGATTTAATAAAGTTGTCTTCTCTTACGCATTTGATGATTTGCCATTTTTTTTGCTGTGATGAAGTCTGAATATGTGTAGCTTCGACACGTCTGAATAACTTTACGCTGACTCTAATAAAAAGAGTATTTGGTCCCGTCCTGTCTTTTACGCATAACTAAGGACGCGTAGAAAACTGCTTGGCATTTAAGTCAAATATTAGAACTGTCCTGCTATTAGGAATGAGGAACTGCGTAGAATTCTGAACTGTCACTCTTGTGAGAAGGAGAATTTTTGTTCAGACCATCATCTTCAAGAATGATTTCCCGAGAACTCCTTGAAATAGGGCGAGAAATGGTTGTCAAAACTGACCACGCTTGAACTGTCAAAAAAATATTCTGACTAGATTTCGGATGAACTTCCAATCGACCCAAGGAGAAGAGTCATATTCAATGCTGAACTCTGTATGCTTTGGGTACTTGGGGTGTTTTGAGGCCAATAAGGAGCATCTTCTGCGTGAACCCTTGCAATTGACCGCCTTGATATTTGTTCAGATATACGAATACTCTGGCCTGTGTATTTTCAAATATACGAAAAGTCATAGATCTGTAATGTAGATGAGCATAAAATTATAAGTTTGTAGCCTTTCGAGCGTAAAAGCTGCTGAGCATAAGAGCATCCGGGCGTAGAACTGTAGATTTGTAGCCTCTGACAAGAAAGCTTCCGAGCGTGAAGTCGTAGATTTGTCGCCTCTGAGCGTAAAAGCTACCGAGCGTGAAATCATAGATTTATAGCTTCTGAGCGTGAAGTCGTAGGTTTGTAGCCTCTCGAGCGTAAAAGCTACCGAGCGTAAAAGCATCCGGGCGTAAAACCGTAGACTTATAGCCTCTGAGCGTAAAATCGTAGATTTGTAGCTTCTCGAGCGTAAGAGCTCTTTAGCGTAAAATCACGAATCTGCTCTGCACGAAAAACTTTTTGAATTCACTGACTGTCCGTCTTGCCTAAATGATAGGCTGACGTGGTCCCGAATCATAACCGAATATTAAATATCGGATTTGGTTAGGGATTCGAGGAGTCCATCTGAACACTATATATACCCCAAGGCCTTCAGAGAGAAAACTCTTCACCTGTCTTTTACAAAAGAAAAATCTTTGTCTCTTTGAGAACTCTCCTTCGTTTCTTCTCCGAGCACTCTAAGTTTTTTAGCAATGGCACCGAAATAATCTTCGACTGCTAAGGGGAAGAAAGCTTCCTCCTCTTCTCGCTCCTCTGCCCAAGCACGAGCGACTCCGATCGGGCAGAGCGAACCTCGCTCTGAACGAAGCGTCCCACCGACGAGCTGTGCACCGGGCGTTATAGGTAAAGCTTTTGGGACGAGAAAAATGAAGAAAACCCTTTGCACACGTTGTACGTGGATGCGCTAGGTCATCTTCTGTGCTGAACGCCTCTTCGAGGAAGATGATGCACAGAGATGTTTTATCTTTTACGCCCACATTTCTAATGTGTCAGCGTAAAAACTCCATATCTTCGCAGTCTGGCGTAAAAGCTTTGACTGCCGAAATTTGGCGTATACTACAAATTTTGGGTGTTACGCTCTGGATGAAAATTCAGGCGTAATAACTCAAACTTTGGCAGTCTGGCGTAAAAACACAGAGTGTCAGATTTTTGTGTATACTGCCAATCTTGGATTTTATGCCTTGGAATGAGATTCCAGCGTAAAAACTCAAGTTTTTACAGTCTTTGGCATAAAAGCACAGACTGTTTGATCTTTAGCATAAACTGCAAGACTGTGAGGTCTAGTATAGAAACTGACATATTTTTCTTGCACTTTGTAGTTAACTTGCAGATACCTCCGTTGGCTGAGATGATGGATTCTGCTGCTGGGATGCTGAACTCCAATTACCTGGAAGATCTGTCCCATGTGACATTTCCTATTTTCGGACCCCAGTATCCTGAAGGAAGGGAAAATCTGATATCGTCCCAAGGGGAACGGATGTTGTTGAGCATGATCAACTGAGAGCCCCTGGCGTGTATAGATGGGGCCAAGTATGTCAAACCAGGTTTCTTTTTCGGGGATATGATTGACAAACAATCCCAAACAAAGCCCAAGAAGGAAGACTGGCTTTTCACTGCTGGGGGCATGGTCATGTACCTGCCAAGGATGCCGAGAGATTATCCCATCTCGGCATTCTTCCATGCCACGCATTCGAGGAAGATGTCGTAGACTCTTACCCCCAATCTTCACGGCCAGACGGGAAAGATATTTTACCAGAAAGGGTTCGACCAAGGGTTATTTGTAAGTCGCCCTTCCGGCTCTGTAATGCCCTTCAGGGGATTATTTTCGGGCAGTATCCCGAGTGAAGACACTTTATTGCTCCAACCAGTCCAGTTGCCGACTTTCTGCAATGACTTCATGGGACAAGAAGGAGTATACCCCAAGGTTAATCCTTGGACCAATGGGTGGCTTACCCCTACAAATCTTCGATGGACTCGTTTCGCTGCCTGGGCCCTGAAGCATTTTCAGACTGAGCTGGAGAGCATTGGAATATTCGCGGCTGTGAGTGCTACTAGTGTTAGGCTGCCTCCCAATCCTAACCTATTTTTGGCTCTAATGGAGCGGTATATCTCGCTCACCGGGACTTTCACCACTCCGCTAGGGGAGTTAGGATTGTCCCTCCACGAGATGGCAGAGATTTCAAGACTGCCAATGGGGGATACTCCTTATGAAGAGTATGTTCCCACAAACCGGGAGCTGGGGGATACAGACCCTCGGGTAGTGGCAGTGTACCAGAAGCTGATGTGCCACTACCTTGCTTGCACCACCTTTTATAATGAGCCCTCCAATTTGGCACATACCAACAAGTTGGCGTCCTATCTCTTCTTTCATCAGGCCAGGGCTGCTAAGCCAGACAAAGTCGTGGATAGCAGGGATAAGCCTCTGAGCCTTCTGAGCGTGCTTAATGCTCAGGTAGTCAATGATCTTATCGAAGACACTGGGGCTTCAGATCAGGTTCTCGATGAGGAGATAGAGAGTTATCCTACAGGCACTAAAGCCTACAGTTATATGAGGCATTGTCGCAGGCCTCTGTAAAGGGAAGCTCAACTGGCTGGCTTTCTCTCTGTATGGCTACGCCGACTGGTAGTACCTGGCATTGCATCTTCGGATCGTATTCACTGCAACACCTTGTGACCTGCAGTGCATCTGGTGTTCAGAGCAAGACTGGGCCTTCTCCCTGCCATGGTATGCCGCATACAAGCTGGCCTGAGGGCCATTACTGATAGGCTGCTTGCCGATGAAATACGGCATGACAGCTTCCTAGGGTAGAATTACCGTTCCTGTATTTGATGGGATGGTTAATTCTCCATAACCCCAGGGTAATGTCTCCCAGCTCTGGCAGCAGTTCGGGGAGTAATTTTTTATTGAATTACAAGAATTCTACCTGGAACGTAACTACAGTTGTAGACTGTCAGCGAGCGTTAAATTTTGCTCACAGCTGGAAGCTCTTCTGTACCGTTCCCACTGTACATCTCAATCAACAGGGGACGAGACTTCAGGATTCAGGTAAAGGGAAGATCGTTCTTTCTCCTGAAGCTTTTTATTGGTTGGTCTGCATTAGACCTTCCCATTTATTATACAGAAGTGAAGACCATTACTTCTTGGAGCCCTATCTGCCTAGTCAGTTCGCCAGGCAGTTCGGGTATGACCAGTTGCACGTGGGAAACGCCATCACCAGCTTCAAGTCTAGAGGTGGACTTATCGACGGAGCGAGAGGATGGCGGTACTTCATAATGGGTTGTACTGGAGCGGACTTCACCATACCTGCGACTTCTCTCTCCATGGAGTTGCGCATCCTCCATTTATACGCCCAGTTTTATGTAGCCATCAATACCTTCCATCACGATTTTGATATGTGTTAAAGTTTAGGATGCCCACTTATAAGTCTGTTGGAAGAGACGATGTCCCATCAGTCTCCTCTAACGAAGGTGAAGACCCTGTCGGTACAGATGAGCTTTTGATGACAGTACCGAGAGGTATAATACCTCCGCCTAGAGAGCCCCTTATTATCCCTGGAAAGCGACGGGCTCCTATTCTGAAGGAGGCTTCCCCTCGCAAGAAGAAGAAGAAGACGGTTAGTGGTCCTGTCAGGACTTTTCGCCCTGAGGTTCCTAGGAGTGAACCTGCTGTTTTCCCTGTTGGGGATAAATTTTTGACTAGAGGTCCTTCGCCTATTAGAGAGGGAACCTCCACAGTTCCGGCTAGCAGTGCCGGAGATTCTTTGCTCGAGGCTGCTGTCGCTGCTACCGCCTCAGGTAGTGGTACGAGATCGCCTTCGAGGTCGAGCAAAATAAGAATATCTTTATCGAGACCAGCAACGGGAGTAACCCCTGCTGCGTCTATAAGTACATCCAGCGAGATTCCACCCGATGAGCCTCGAGTGGATCTTGGTAAAAACCTGGAGGAGTACCTGCCAGTATCAGTTGACACACCCCCTTCTCCAGGTATGACAGCTCGCTTAGCATCATTAAGAAATGATTTAGCTGTACTGGCTGCCGACGCGACATATATACCATAGGCCATGGGTAAATGTCATCTTTATGCCTCTTTTAGAAAAATTAACATCACGTTGATATTAACTTTCTCTTGTCTTCTTTTCAGGGGAAGACATCTACGGGGAGGGCAGTGTCGACGCAACTTTTGGCTCTGTTGCTGCTCCTGCCGACGACATGGAGGTTCTCGACTTCGAAGAGGAAACATTTTCGGGTGCCGGCTCGCCCGAAATAGTTCTGATATCTCGAGAGGAGGATGAGCCTGTCATTATGACTATGCCTCCTTTGAGTACGCCAGCTACTTCGGCCGTTGTCGATGCCTCTACCTTTGTCGCGCCCTCTACTGAAGTGACGACTGTGACGACACCCTCTGCAGTCGTTCCTAGAAGAGGATTCGCCGATATTGCAGCCACTCCCAGCACCCAATCTGATTTTGCCATGCTGATTGAGCAGTATACTAGTATTTTCTACACCACTTTGAAAACGCTGATATCAATAGTGCTGGAGAAGAATCTAGGCTTTGAGGCTCTGAGGAGGTCCTCCCAGTTTGTGATAGCACCGATCAGAGATTTCAACGACGCTGGGAGAGCTGATACACTGGAGCAGATAGTTAATTGTTTGGAATAACCCATTAACAATTATTTGCAATTATCCCAGGGCATCATTGATGACCTGGTCCAGGCTGAATATGACTCTTTGACTGTGAGGCTTGTTGGGGAGATGGAAATTCTGAGCAAGTCCATCGAGGCTCAGCAGAAAGAGATAAATGAGGAGCATGCCTCATTGGGGTATGTCATTCCCCAGCTGGCCAAGTGCGAGGCCGAATATGAGGAAGAGGCAGCGAGGATCTGCCAATTGAAAGATGAACTCGCCAAGGCCAAGGAGAAGGCTCTCTCTTTGTCGGCAGCTCGAGATATGTTGAATGACCGAAGGAAAGCATCTCAGCAGAACCTAGCACGTGTGAGTATCATCCACGCAGATTATGTTCGTCATTGGTCTGAAATGTCTGCCTTGAACAATGAGGAGGCAAGGTTGGAGCAGGCTCGCGCTACCGTTCTGAGCTGCAGGAATAAGAAGATGGCCGCACTGGCGCAGCAGATCCGTAATTTGACTGCTCCTCCCAAATGATGTACTTTTTTGTTTCTCCTGTAATTTCTTGGAGATAATAAAGACACATTTTCTGACTTTGTGAACCCATCATTTTAGAATGTGATAGGCTAGGATGAAAGTGGTATCAGAGGTATCATTAATATGATATTCTTTTGTTAAGGTTTTGCTGAAATGTAAATCTATTCAGAGTTAACGTGAACCTGAAAGAATATAATCCAACTAAATTTGTATACTAAACACTATCAGAGGTAATATGAACATGATAGGCTTACAAATTAGTTAAGGATATCTATTCGGAGGTCACATGAACCTGATAGAATATGATCCAGCTAACCTTTGTGCATGGTATCGTCAGAATAAGATCTTCGTCATACTCCGTTAAATGAAGGAGATCAAATATAGTACTTCTTCGGTAATTTGCAGTTGATAGTAGCCATTGCCAAATTTTCATTAGACTTGGCTAATCTGTAAGCGCCATTTGCAATCATATAAGGGCCCCTCATTTTTTTATGATTGTTTGCACAAATTTTAGATATCATACTAGAGGTAATATGGACGTAGTATGATACCATATTTGTTGAGGACATCCCACTAGGGGATTTTTAGTGGACTCATTACTTTTTGCGCACATTAGTGCAAGTAATAGGTTTGAGACAAATTCTGCCAGAGGTAATATGGACATGGCAGTTTTTGTGGACCTAAAACCACCGGCGTACTTAGAGTTAAGTACGGGTGCTAAGTTGAGATGACAACCGATATCAGAGGGAATATGGACGTGATGATCGATAGCCAAAACTCGGATGGTTTGTTCAGAGGTAATATGAACATGACAAACTCTTAAGTTATTACTCCATTGGGGATGGAGGTATACATCTGCTCAGAGGTAATATGAACATGGCAGTTTTTGTGGACCTAACACCACTAGCGTACTTAGAGTTAAGTACGGGTACTAAGTTGAGATGACAACCGATATCAGAGGTAATATGGACATGATAATCGATAGCCAACCCAGGAAGGTTTGTTCAGAGGTAATATGGACATGATAAACTCAGCTGGGAGAATAAAGAAATGTTTTGGACAATAGTTCAGAGGTAATATGGACGTAAACTCCTATACGAAAAAATCACTGTGGAGTGATTTTCTTGAGTGGGGATAGACATGAAGAATCCGCTGGGGAAACTTTAGGGACTAATCATCCGGTATCTTCTTAAGGGAGTAAATGGTCACGTTTAAAGTGAAATAAATTTGCAGTGATCGTCCCCTCGTTTACAGATGTAAAGTGATGACCTTGGCATCGATCAACTCCTGGATTCTCCTTTTCAGTACGTAGCACGCCCTTGTAGGGTGATAAATGTACCGATGGAAGAGACAATAATCTGGGTCATCAACTTTGCCAGCCCTCTCAGGGTATCTGATGTTGGGTAGCCGAAGTTTGTGTTCCTTCATCAACATATTAAAGATTTTAATGATGTCATCCTCATTGAAGGAGAAAGTCCATTTTGGCCTTCGGGCTCCCGATACCTGAGTTTTACGGTCTTCCAAGAAGATCATCATCGTTGTATCATCTTCAGACTCAGAGGGAATTCTACCCCCAGCTTTAGATGCTGCCCTATTTTGTCGAGGTAGGCTACCCCCAGACATGTCGTGGCATTTGTCCACAGAAGTTGATTTAGAAGGACCTGCCTCTGGTTGTACAGGATCAGACTCTGAAGATTTGGAGTTTGCAAGAGATGCAGTATACCCCAACCCAAAACGAGTTTATTGACAGTAAGGATTACCATGCAACGGTGTTCGTCTGCCTTTTCCATAGTTGAGGCCTTATTTCAACTTCAAATCATAACCCATGCTTTGTATAATCTTTAAAGCTTATGGGCTATACTTGTGGATTTGCATTTTGCCACCCTCAGACTCGCAATATTCTTCTTGTACAATCGGTCTGCTCCGCATGCGACCGAAGACTATTGGACGCTGGTCGTCGCGAGTTGGAGGAACAATAAAGACAGAATCTTCATGTGGCCCATATGTCATGACGATATTAGATGTTGACGCATCTTCCCATATGATCTCCCCATGCTTGGTAGTCAGGGGAACAGAATCCTGGTTATGACTCCTGTCTTTGCATTTCTGGATCAGGAATTCACGCAAGTCAGGATAATTAACAGAAAAAGAAGAAAAAGGCTTGTTCCTCCTGTTTACATCAGTTGGCATGCGGATGTTGGGAACCATAACTTTTCCTCTGGCACCCGTATATAGTAGTTCAGCCATCTGAGTAGCAGCTGATCCCCGAGGAGTGTGTCTTCCCTCAAACTGGGCCTTTTTTACGCTGAGGGGCTTAACCTGGCGTAATCTGGAACTCTGCTCTGGTTGGCGTAAAAATGAGGAGGTCCTCCATCGGCCATCAGCTTCTCGCGTAATCCGGAGGGCGGGCAGATTCTTCTCTTGCTGGCGTAAAGGCCAAAAAGTTGATAATTCTACCACTTGTTTTTCCTTGCATAGATTGCAAGGACCATCTGCTTTTCCAAGGAGGGCAGATACATTTTTACGCACGAAGCACGTATAAAATTTCTGATTTGGCTCTGAGGCATTGTTAGAAATTTTGTATGCCACGTCACAAACGGAAGACAGAGTTTTACGCGCAGAGCGCGAAACAGACTTTTGGACTAGCACTGAGGCATCACCAGAAGCTTTGTCTGCCAGGTCACGGACAGGAGACAAAGTTTTACGCACAGAGCGCGAAGCGGACTTCTGGATTAGCACTGAGACATCGTCAGAAGCTTTGTCTGCCACGTCACAGACGGGAGACAAAGTTTTACGCGCAGAGTGCGAAGGTTGCAAAGCTACAACCTCATTGGTCGAAGAAACCTGAGAGTCGGCAGGAATGGTAGGGGATGTCCGAGACATCCAGATCTTACGCAGTTTCCTGTTGTCTTGGACAGAGAGAGAGTGAGAGCTACCCCCTGCTCGAAGCATATCTTCGTAGGCAGATTGGTCGAACTGGACGACCAAGGTCTTCTTTATTGATCCTATTGATACTGTATCGTGTTGAGCAATTGCTTTCTCGTCAGATGAGAAAGAGGTCCCCAGCAGAGTCACCATCTTGTGTTTGATAATAAACGAAAAAAATAAAACAAGGTTTATACGAAACCCTCTCTTTGGTTTACAAACAAGAAGTATAATTAATCCTATACGAGGATGTCAAGTACAATTTTTAATCTGGGTAAATATTGCTATAGGAGTCTGATCTGTAGTCAATCACTTTGTCCCTTGGACCACACGATGATGAAGAAGTGCTGTAGAAGACGGAGAAGCTTCAAAGATTGCAAAGGGGAGTGGATGCTCGATGCCAAAATCGTCGATCGCTACTCTCTGTCTGTGCTATACTCTCTCTGTTCTTCAATTTTTTCGACTTCTATTCTCCGAGTTTTCCACCTTTTTCCCCGACCTTGGACCTCTGTCAATAGAGGTCTCTATTTATAGGGTGTTAGTGACAGTAACCGTCCAGTCGGCGTAGAAGCCGGATAGTGGAGAGTATGGCACTTTTACGCTGTGGTTACAATAACTGCCACCCACGTATAAATGATCCTCTGAATCTACATGTGACGCGTGTCCCATTATGAGATAATGCGTATAACTGCTGCGAAGATTACGGCATGCAAGCCACGTAGGTAGTTGTCCCTCGCGTAGAAAAGGTTGGTGTAGAAGCCAATAACTGTCACCATGGCGTAGAAGCCAAATAGTTATCAAACTGGCATAGAGGCCAGGTAGGCGTAGAAGCCCAGTAGGCGTAGAAGCCTGATGCTGCGTGGATAGGTAGCTAGCGTACAAGATAGCCAATCCTCTTTCCTTGACTGAGGTCTTGAGCTAATTCTAGACCAAATAGCCTTAATACGCACCAATGCAAATGTAGCCATAGTTGGCGTATTCCGAGGAGATAGCATACAACGTACTCCTTATAGCTGAAAATAGCCGGGTCAGCGTATTTCAAGGAGATAGCGTACAGCATGCTCCTATAGCTGAAAATAGCCTGATGGCGTAATATGCATAGGTGATGATGTGGACGTATTAGCCGTAATTATGGCTCACCAGTCTTTGAAAATAGGACCAAATCTCGTGCATTAAATACAGAGATCTGCCCCCCATCACGCGCATTAACTGCAGAGACGTGCCTCGAGCTCTGTACGAAGAGCATCTTTTGACGTGGCAGTTTATTTTGTCTTCTGCGGAGCGTAAAAGCTCACATCTGCCTGCATAAAACTAGGCGGCGTATTCCCTTGAACGCGTAAAAGCGATTTGTATCAAGGAAACGTCACTAAACGACGGTCTGGGTCTCTGTGCCGCACCATCATTACAGCCGTCGTCTGGATAGTCATGCAGTACTCTTTGTCAGGAGTCAGGTTCACTGCATGATCTGACAGGTTCATTCGAGGAATACGAAGAGTTCTCCGTATGACTTTCCACTGCATTAAAATCGAGTAGGTTTTACGCCAAAGTAGCGATGTAACAACCTTTTTACGCCAGAACAGCCTGGAAATACTGCATTATGCGGGCTGTTCTGGAGCTATATTTTACGCTATACCAGCGATAAAGCTCTGTTTGTACGCCGATGGCTCTGAAGTCACGTCTTACGCCACACAGCACTGAAATACTGCGTATAACTCTGCAGCATATTTTTTATGCTTCTACAATAGTTACCATTCAAAGTCATATACTCAAACACTTAGAGTACATTAGGATGCACTATCAATACTGTACCCCCATTACATGGAAACACTAATGATATCACCTCTATTAATCATAATAATAGCTATAGAATAATTCGAGGGTAATTTATGATAGTAAAATAGTAGTGATAGCTAAATATAATTAAATGATGAAACGATACAATCAAATGAAGAAACAATGTACCCCCATTACCTATTGGGAGATGGATTCCCAATGTAAAGCCCAATAGACACAATTAGGACACAAGCTTCTAGCCAAATCCTTCATCTCCAAGTGCTCCTTATATTCCAAGCTCCTAATGCTCCTTATATGATGAATATGGAAGAGATTGAGAGTAATTTGGTAGAATTTGACGGAGGAATGAGTCAATTTGGTGAAGAATACTAATTGGAAAAGAACTTGGATGAAGAAATAAATAGGAGAGAGGAATACTTCCCTAAAATAGGGCCAGCCACAAGCACCCCTCTCCAAGCAATGTACATTGTTATATTTATCCCTATTGGGTTGTCATAAAGAAAGTTAATTAAAGGAAGCCTCTATTCCTAATGAAGGTTTAATCTAATACTTAGTTAATAAATAGGGATGACTTAATTGGGTCCAAATGACTAGTCTAAAATATTGGCTTTGAGTGTCATGTCAAGTCTAGTAAGGTCCACTAATGTCAAGACTAGTAAGTAGTCTAATCCACTAACCAATAAATAATAATAATAATCACAATATATAAAATATATATATTATAATTAAATAATGCCAAATAACAAAAATACTCCTATTATGAAATATGGTAGTGACAAGTTGATTGTTCCAAACTTTATGTATCTCGGTCTTGAGACCTAGTACTAGTTGTGATGATTTCTGGATATTCAGTTAAAAATTTATGTCTCTTACTCTTTTTACTCAGTTTGTAATGCCAATGTGTCCTTTACTTAAAATTTTTACTTTATTATTCATATTAAATGCATGTGGATTTATCGGTGTTGAGTGCTCCACCGAAGGGGTCGGCGAACCCAAAAAATTTAATGGAGGGTTGTTCCGGGTCTATTTATATAAACTTTGATTCGATAAAAATGTAGGAAATTATTTTGAAAACTATTCTATAATAATCTATATGCTTTTTTATATTTTTCAGATTAACGACGTTTAGCGATGTAGAAGGACGAAAGCTAAACGTCGCTAACATGTATCACGATGTCACCACTCTGTTTTGTCGATGCCGTTAATGTGTCATGAAATGTCGCTAACTCCAAAAATTTCAACGACGTTTAGCAGCAAAGAATGTCATCGCTGACTTGGCGACATCATGTTGCCATACTTCACTAAATGTGAAAAATTCAACATCGTGTATACGTCGCTAAAACACGTCGTTGTAGCGACAAATAGCAACATTTATGTCATCATCGACCATTGAATACGCAAGAATACTTTGACATCGCTAAAAATGTCACTAATTTAGTTTAGTGACATTTTACTAATTAGCGACATTTTTATGTGTCGCTAATTTGTATTATTTTGGTAGTGATAGATATGATTATTTTCAATTTATTAATTGTATAGCATTGTACATACTTTTATCCTAGAACTTTACAGGTGACAATCGTGATACATACATGTGTATTTGTTTGGTTCATAGCCTAGGATGTTAGTTACGTACCCAATTCGCCATAATCTGGGAGCGAAATGTGACAACTTCAAGATAACCAAGCAGCCTCTTTAGGTTACAACTTGAAGACTAAATGTAATATTAAGAATTTAAAGCAATAATGTCCAACAAGGTGTATGCAAACTAGCATGTTCGACAGTAATGTTCAACTTTAACTAGTATTCGATGAATACATCTAAATAGTGCTTGTATGAGATTATGCTAGCCGAACCAACCAAAACGTTTTCCCACAAAGTAAGACGATAAGAATTCATTTCTAGACCATGATGATGTTTGTTGTTAATCCTTTATCAGATACATATTTATTTTACACCATATCTTAAACTATAAAATCATACTTCCTTGATTAAGCTTCCAAAGTGTAGTATGTATTAGCTCTCTGTTCTTGGCTACAGCTGCAACTTGTATTTCATAGAACCTTGATATGTTTAGTCCTATTAACTTCTTCAAAAAGGGTTCACATAAAGGGGCATGCAAAGCTTAATTCTTAAATTCTTTTATTCCTTGCTACCTAAAAATCTGAATATGAACACAAACTGCTGCAATCTCAACAAGGACCATTGTCACTAGTAAGAAAAAATAAATCAGTAAGCAAAGAATATTGGAACATCTTCTACTGCCTCGAATTATGAAACACATGTTGGGAATGGATAAAAAATAAGCAAAATAATTGTCGTTCCCAAACCCCAAAAAACTTGACAAGGATCAAAAAAATCACACAACCCAGATACGATGTTAAAAATCCACACAAATAAGCACAACACAAACACATGAGAAAATTTTTATGTGAAAATTTCAGTTGAAAAAATAATGACACGATTGGAGTCCAACCCAGAAAAGCCTCCACTAACAAAGAAAATACAACAACTTCTATAGATACTTCTCCATTGATCCAACATGGATCACCGCAACTCCTCAACTCTGATGGAAAAATATATAAATGAGAAATAAGGGTTAACAAGATGACGAAGAGAACCGATGTAGAACTCTCTTTATCAAACTCTTTTCCAAACAACCCCTGAAACTCCGTATCCTTTCTTCTTCTCCTTTAAAAGTTGCAAATCTTTGAGAACTCTCTCCCCTTGATATTTTTTTGCATGGATTATAGTTAGGAAACTCTAATTTAAGTCAACTTAATCCCAAGACAATAATGACAGTCCATTAAGATCCAACAATGTTAGTAAAACATCTAAATTAGGCCTTTAGCCACTGTAGTTGTATACCACCAAAAAGGTTCTGGAATGGGAGCAGCTTCAACTTCATATTGGCAATATCCATCAATGTACTGTTTGCAGTAAAACTGCTCAATTCAAAGACTGATACTGACCATCTTTGTAGTGCCTCGTTCCCCCTTTTTGGGGAGCGCGGCTAAGAAATACTTGGTATCGTTGGATCGGGACAGATTGAATCAAGATCATTTCCTCGTTATGGATTGGTTTCTTCGGAATCAAGTCCCACATTCAGCGGATCGTGCCACAAGGAAGGACTCAGCGGGAGAGTCGAGAGGGGCATTTCTGAGTGCTGGTTTCTTTGCTCATTTTTGATGCCTCTTGGTTGCTTTCTTATTGGTTTTGTGACTTGCGTTTTCTTGAACAGTTTTGATGGATTTTATTGTCTTCGTTCCTTGAACTTCGTATTTCGTATCGAACTCTGAGAGACCGAGGCAGAAGATATTGATCATTTATTGATTCTTACAGGTGATCGTGTAGGCAACTCGCGAGCGGAGTCCTGAAGATCCTCCCTTTCTCTTTCCCGATTCACCCAACTTGTGATTGGCCTTACTTCCGATTAGCGCCCTTCTTCCAAGTCTTCATTCTCCATAATCTAACTCGTTTGTGTGTTTCGATCAATGATACCATAATAATAAAATTGAGTCTAGATAAAAAGAAGAAGTAGACTTGAAACACTTATTGCTGGTCACATAAAATCACTATACGATCATATTGTTGCATGCTTGTCCCCTATGCATGTATCTATTTTATATTTCAGTTGTAGCTAGAACATATTCATCTATAATTGTTCAATAAGTAGTATATAACTTAAAATATGATCATATCAGTAGGTAGACTTTGCCATCGCACTGTGCTAAAATAGTTATGTTCATTCTGATATCTTAAAATTCTTCGTATGTTAACTTAGTGTTTAGATCGTCAATGATCATGGACAACTTGTGCACAAGGTATATGGTTCCTGTGAATGGTCACCGGGGCACTGGGGTCGATTCGTCCCGGGTGGAAAAATAGATAGTTGTACTAGCAACCTAGCATAAATGTGGCAGAAATTTGTAGCGGGGCTCACTACCTGAGCTGCAAGCATCTCCGTCTACCCAGACTATAGTCCATGATGGCTAGTCAAGACAGTGATCCTTATGTATATTTAAACTATACAAACTAACTATGTCTTTGTGGCAGAAAAGGTTATGGTAAGTTGTGTACAGGTGGTTCAGATGGTGCAGGTAAAATTTACCGAGCGGTGGCACATTTTTTGTTATATCATTACATTCTATCACATGTTGTAAAATTAAACTAAGGCAAGATAGAAGGATTACATAATAATAATGTTGCATGTTCACTTGAATACGGTATCAATTTGGTGTGTTGGGTAAGCTCGCCCTCACCGGTACTTTTCGAAGTACTGACCCTCGTTGCAACAGGTTTCCTGAGCCAAGGTGACACGGCGAGGAGCTGAAGCTTTCCCCCAACCTTTCACTAATCTAACGCGTTCGTGTTCATGACTTTTTGGAGCACAAGTACATATTCTCAAGGAGCTCGGACATACCCTTTTGAAGATCCTGCACCTAAGGTGGTTTGCCCTTTTGAATTTTAGTAAGGGATGTAACGTATGGATCAGCTATCTCATTTTGTGTCCATGTTGTAACCCCTTGCAGCACCATTTTCACTTTTGTGTCAAGATTTTGTGACAAGATGTTCATTAGTAAGAAAAAGAACTTTTCTTTATTCCAATGTATGATATTTCATTTGCGTACTCTGTTGCATATGTTTCTCAAATATATTATTATGCCTAGGCCTTGTGCGGGCGCTCCTTACGCTCGCACGACATCACGTCCGGGGGACGATTATCGATTTAGCGAAAATCGAGGTGTGACAATCTTTGTCGGTATTGACTCCTCGGACTTCTTTGACACACGGATGGCATTCGCCGCACACAGGGGTGTTCTCCTCATAGGTTGGGAACCCCCACCCAACACCAATAATTTTTTCCCTTCCCAACTTGGTGGAGAAACACATCATTCGGACGATCATCCTGCAAAACTCAAATTTTTCCTTAGTAAAAACTTGTAAGCATACCTGCTCCATTGTCCTATGTATTGACCTTCTCAAGTGATGCATTATTTGCCTCCAGCACTTCTCGTATCCAATGATACTAAGTTACAATGTGATTGGACCTACTAAGAAATATTGAAATCTTCCAAAGGTGAAATATACTCTATTTATTGCTAAAAAATTTGTATTGCTCTTCCTTTAGCCCCATCTCCTATAGGAACTTTCCATCTATAACAACTCCTCGCAAGCATCCGTCACCGCAATAAATTTAGCATTTGTCATAGACAAGACTACACACTTCTACAATTATGATTGTCACAACACTGCTCCACCAGCAACCATCATCACATAACCCGAAGTTGATATCCTAATATCAATATCCTTAGTATAACTAACAAGCTTCGGCTCGTCACTCCCAAATAAAAGTCTCCAACTAGTGGTGTCATGGGGATAACGAAGGATCCACTTGACCGCACTCTAATGCATCCTTCTCGGATTAGAGAGATACATTCTAACCAAACTAACAGCGTGAGCAATATCTGACCTCGTACACACCATAGCGTAAATAAGACTCCCTACTACTTAAGCATACGAAACTCGTTCAATATCTTCTTCTTTTTCTCCTTGGTCGATGGATACTGCTCAATGGTAAGCCTTAAGTGAGCTACAAGGGGGTGCTTACTTTCTTTGACCCGTCCATCCCGAATGATGAAGTACCCTATGAATATACTTTCCTGGGATACCCTAAAGTAATTTGGACCCTCTCTCTCGGTTGATCTCTATCCCAAGTGCGGTCTTTACTATATCCAAATCCCATGCTCAGTTGGTGCTTTAACTTTGCTATCCTGAAGTATTCCGTTCCACCAACAATATTCCATCCACATAGAGCAACAAGATAAAGAAATTGACCTGGGTAGAATACTTCACGAAGATAGTTATCCGAGGTGATACAAGCATAACCATGCTCCACCAAAAATGACTAACTTCTTGTACCACTACCGTGGAGCCTGTTTTAAACCATAGAGACTCTTCTTCAACTAGCAGACCAAACATGACTAGTCTTTCTCATAAAACCCTCGGGCTACTCCATGTACATTGTCTCCTCTAAATTACCATGGAGGAACGTCCTCTAGACATCTGTCTGCTCATTCTTCAAATTAAAACTAGCTGTTACGCCTAGCACCACCCGGATAGATGATGACTTGACGACTGGTAAAAAAATCTTATTGATCTATATGCCCTTTCGCTGACCGTAGACCTTGACTGCTAGCCCCACTTTGTATCGAAGGCAAGTAGCATCTTCAGTCTATTTCACTCTAAACACCCATCTATTTTTAAGGCATTCTTGCCCATTGGAAACCGTACCAGATTATAAATAGAATTATACTACAAAGAACTCATCTCTTCCTACATGGCCTGCATCTGCTCCTACCTTTATTTGTCTTCCATCGTCTTTATAAAACTCACTCTCCTCTGTCAGTCAATAGGACGTACTCATTAGGCAAGTACCTCATAGATGGTCGATGCTCTCTCATATTCCTCCTCAATGGAGCCTCTGGTATTGGCTCTTCACCAACAACCAAACTTGATGAGGACATCATGCCATGCCCCGATTTCGTGGAATTGATCGTCCCCCGGCCGTGATATCGTGCATGCATAGGTTGCGCAATGCACAAGGCCGAGGTATTTGATATAACGAGCACATATTCAGAGTACACTGATAGTTGAACACAATATTGAAACAAGAAAAAGCTATCTTTATTGATATGAACATCATTTACAAACTCTTGAACAAGTACAAAAGGTTGCGGCACGGGCTTACAAAAGTGACACAAAATGAGATAGTCGTCCGATACATTACATTATTTTACTAAAATTTCAAAAGCTATAGACACCTTCGGGCGAAGCTATCACCTTGCCACGGAGCTGCATAGGATATGTGCACGAGCTCCTAGAACTTCAATCATGCTTCAAAAGGGCACAAGAAGAGCGTGCTGGTAGGTGGACTAGATTGGAAAGTCACCTTAACTCCTTACAGGGTCGCCTTGGAGTGGAGAACCTGTTGCAACGAGGGTCAGTACATCAAAATGCACAGGTAAAGACAAGCAAACCCAACTATAGCAATCAACACGTTATTTATGTGAAGCATGCAAGTTATTATGTGGTCCTCTTTCTTGCCTTAGTTCAAGTTACAAGCAAACAATGGATATGGAAATTTACTCAAATAAATATGCCACTGTTCGGTGACTTTTATATGCCAATCTGAACTACCTGCACAACACTTACCATGACCTTTCCTGCCATGCAGACATAGTTAGCTTGCACAGTTTAAATATACGAGGGGGTCACTGGCATGATGCCATAGTGGACGAGTTATAGTCATTGATGAGGATGACGTGCAATGAAAAGTATATGAGGCGCTACATGCCATCCCGTCCAGCACATGAGACTACCGTAAAGTTTTGTCCAGGTCAGATCGGTGCCAGTGCCCCTGCGACCGTCCGCAGGAACTATAAAACCTTGTGCACAAGTTATCCGTGACCAAGCGGAGTCTAATACTAAATTATCAAATAATGCATTTCAAGGCAACGCAAGCACGAGGCAAATAACATGGCAAGATCTGTTTTGCATAGTCTTCCTGATCAGTTTATTCCATAGTTAAGTTTGTTCTATACATAGCACAATAATAGAAGAATATGTTCTAACTAGAATTAAAATGCGATGAAAGAATATTCTAAGCGAACTAGCATGCAACATGGTAATCGTTCACAAGTTGATTGACAAGCATTAAGTAATCCAAGTCTATTCCATTTTATCTTGACATCTTTTAGTTATTATGGTATCGTTTGATCAGAACAATCAATAGGGAAAATTTTTAGGTATGAAGACTTTGTAGAAGGATCAACTAATCGAAGTATAGCCACTAACAAGTTGGTGGAGAGAGGAAAGAAAAGAGGTTCTTCAAAACTCCTCTCGCGCGATGCCTACTGCACGATCACCTGTATTGCCATAAACAAATGATCATTACCTCTTCTCATTTTTCCAAGCTTGAGAAAGTGTAGCTCAATGAATGAAAGCAATAAAATCCATCGAAAGCGTTCAAGAAAGCACAAATCTGAAAAGCAACTCGAAAGCACAAAAGCAACAATATGATAGCGAAAACTAGGCAAGAAAACTTGCAGCGGAGAGGTCCCTCTTGACTCTTCCGATTAGTCCGTCCTTGAGACACGGTCCACTGAATATGGGAATCAATTTTGAAGAAGCCAATCCATAACGAGAAAACGATCTTGATTCAATCTATCACGATCGAATGATACCGAAAGTATATCTTAGCCGCGCTCCCCGAATAGGGGGAACGGGGCACCACACATCATGCATCCAATTACGAAGACCTACCAACGTAGAAGATGGTGCGATATAGCTTCAATATGGATTAGTCTCTCAATTTGAATTTGAGTTTGAATTCATATTTTATTTTGTTATTCTATTTTTTTATTGTTTTATTTTTTTATTGTTACCTAGTCTTTAGGAGGAGGTTGTGTGGTTGTGTGGTTGTGTGGTTGTTGGGTTGTTGTCTTCTTGTTGCAACTTACCAATTCCTTAGGAATTGGTTAGTATGTTGGTTGTTTTATTTGATTTAAGCATATTTATATCCTTGTTTGTCAAAGGATAGAGGCAATGAAGGAATCAATTAAAAAAACTTTCTAATATGACTCTCTCTATGTGGCTGAGATAGCCAATCTTTTCTCCCTTTCCTACTCCTCTCCCATTCTCGGTCCCATTTTCCTCTACCGGTAGCAATATAACAGCAAACACAGCAACTGTAGCAGTAAAAACAGCCACTGTAGCAGCAAAAACAATAGTTGTAGTAGTAAAAATAGCCCCAACATCAGCAGAAATAGCAGTGACAATAGCAGTAATAGCCGCAAAACAGGAGCAGCAGTAGTACAAGAGGCAGGGGCTGATGTAGTAGTCCTTCCCCCTTTTGGTAATCCCTCGATATTTTGATTCTAATCTCCCTTTTTATTCTAAATCAAGTAAGTATGACTACTGCATCTATCATCCAATATGCTATCAATAAGCTGTTGATCCACCCATAATTTGAGTGCTTCTAAAAAAGGAAAGAAAATAGAACTTGTTGTTAGCAACCTACATATTAAATAGAGAACTATCATTAATTAGTGGTAACTTGATTCAATTTTCTATAAGATCTAAGGATGCATGATATATTATTATCTCTTGTCTTACATAATCACTAATCTTGGCAAACTTAAAAATTCCTTGGTAACTAGTAGATAGCCAAAATGAACTTACTTTAATCTAATTTAATTTGTTGTTTTAATTCTCATTCATCCTGCATCAATTTTTAGTATCAGAGCATGGTTTAGGTTTCAGTTTGTATTAGATTCCTATAATTTGTGCATTGAGAACATATAAAATTTTGTTAGGACCTATATCACATTGCATGAGTACCCGTAGTGGTAGACAATACCAACCCACTCCTGCTATGACCCCTGAACAAGATCAAATATTGCAAGATATTCTTAACCGCCTTATTAACATGGAAAATGATATCAATGCGCTAAAAACGACTAATGAATATACTAGAAAGCGAATCAAAAGACTTGAACATGAACGTCGTAGAACTCCTGACCTGTTAGATGAGGGTTCCCATCATAGTAGCCATCGGGAGATGGATAGAGACAGATATAGGGGTTTGGATCATCGTAGGGATGACCTAGTTAGACATCAAGACTATAGACAATGCCAAGATAATATTGATAGGGGACGTGAAGACCCTAGGCTTGGTGTTGTTCAATGTGTCTTATCATAAGCTAGAGATACTAACAATTGGAGTCGTACCTCTATTTTTCATACCTTTTATTAGAATTGGTAATCAATCATGTAAGGTGATTTTGGATAGCGGGAGTTGTGTTAATGACATTACCTCTAACATCGTAGCCAAGACTGGTCTTAAGACTGAACCTCACCCTAACCCGTATAAGGTTAAATGGGTAGATGAGTCATCCATCAGCGTTAAGGAGAGATGTCTTGTTCCTATAGAGTTTGCTATTTACAAGGACAAACTGTGGTGCGATATAATTAAGATGGATGTGGGACATATCATTTTAGGAAGACCTTGGCTATTCGACTTAGATGTCACTCTCTATGGTCATTCTAACTCTTGCACATTCATGTATACGGGTCAAAAGATTAGGATTAACCCTATATAACCAAAGCCTAATCCAAATATTAAGAAGAGTGGAACCTCCGACAAAAAGAAAGGGCTTACCCTTATAGTCCCTAAAGGAATAGAAGAAGAGAATTCTAAAGGGACCACAGTAGTTGCCTTGGTTTCTTGGGAAGTCCAGGATGACTCTTGAGAGTAAGTCCCAACTGAAGCAATCCCTGTCCTAGAGGAGTTTAAGGATGTTTTTTTCGAGGATCTCCTAAATTGCTTACTACCGATGCGTGATATCCAACATGCTACTGACCTTGTTTTGGGCGCAACCCTACCTAATCTATCGTACTATCGACTGTAGAAGCATAAAAAATACGCTGGAGAATAATACGCATAAAACCCTCAACATGCAGGAAGCCCGCGTAAAACAGAGCTCCAGCACAGGGGGGGCGTAAGACATGACTTCAGAGCCATCAGCGTACAGCAGAGCTTCATCGTTAGTTCAGCGTAAAATGTGGCTCCAGAACAGCCAGCGTAATGCAGTATTTCCAGACTGTTTCGACGTAAAAAGGTTGTTATATCGCCACTTTTGCGTAAAACATGCTCGCTTTTAATGCAGTGGGAAGTTGAACGAGGAACTCTTCGTATTCCTCGAACGAACCTGTCAGATCAAACAGTGAACCTGACTCCTGACAAAGAGTACAGCACGACGACCGAGAGGACGGCTGTTATGATGATTCTGCACAGAGCCCCAGACTGTCATCTAGTGACATAACCCTTGATATAAGATATCATTTACGCATTCAAAGAATACGCTGCCTAGTTTTACACAGGCAGACGTGAGATTTTACGCTCAGTAGGAGACGAAACGAACCGCCACGTCAAAAGCTGCTCTTCGTGCAGAACTCGAGGCACGTCTCTGTAATTAATACGCATGATGGGGGCAGATCTCTGCATTTAATGCACGAGATTTGGTTCTACTTTTAATGACTGAGTGAGCCATAATTAAGGCTAATATGTACACAACACCACCCTTGCATATTATGCCATCAGGCTATTTTCAACTATAGGAGCACGTTTTACGCTATCTCCTCAAAATACCCCGACCTGGCTATTTTCAGCTATAGGAGCATGTTGTACGCTATCTCCTCGAAATACGCCGACCTGAACATTTTCAACTATAGGAGCACATTGTAAGCCATCTCCTCGAAATATGCCAAATCAGGCTATATTTGCAAAGCATTACGCTTCTACGCCTATTTGGCTTCTATGCCAACTTGACAACCACTTGGCTTCTACGCCAATTTGACAGCTACTGGGCTTCTACGCCTATTTGGCTTCTATGCCAACATGACAGTTACCTGGCTTCTACGCCGGTATGACAGTTATTCAGTTTCTACGCCAATCATCTCTACGCAAGGGGCAGTTACCCACGTGGCTTGCATGCCATGATCTTCGCAGAAGTTATACGCGTTACCTCATAATGGGACATGCATCACACGCAGAGTCGAGAGATCATTTAGACGTGGGTAGCAGTTATCATAAACGCCGCATAAAGAGCGCCCCACTCTCCATTATTCGGCTTCTACGCCGATTGGACGGTTACGGCAATGGGACTCTATAAATAGAGACCTCTATTGACAGAGGTCGAAGGTCGAAGAAAAGGGTCAAAAATCGATTTTTGAGAGAGAAGAATCCAGAGCACAGACAGAGAGTAGTGATTGACGATTTTTGCATCGAGCATCCACTCCCTCTTGCGATCTTTGAAGCTTCTCCTTCTTCTACAGCACTTCTTCGTCATCGTGTGGTCCAAGGGACAAAGTGATCGACCGCATATCAGACTCCTATAGCAATATTTACCCAGATTAAATTTGTGTACTTAACATCCTCATATAGGATTAATTGTACTTCTTGTTTGTAAACCAAAGAAAGGGTTTCGTATAAACCTAGTTTTATTTCTTTCGTTTATTATTAAGTCCACAAGATGGCGACTCTGCTGGGGATTGCTCATGGACAGGCTCTTTTTCATCTGACGAGAAAACTATTGCTCAACATGATGCTGTATCCGTAGGATCAACGAAGAAGACCCTGGTCATCCAATTTGACCTATCGGCTTACGAAGACATGCTTCAAGCTGGGGTAGCTCTCATTCCCTCTCTGTCCAAGACAGCAGGAAATTGCGTAAAGTATGGATGCCCCGAACATCCTCTACCATTCCTTCGGACCCTCTCACTCCGACCAACAAGGTTGTAGCATCGCAACCTCCGTGACCCGCGCGTAAAACTCAGTCTCCCATCTGTGACGTGGCAGACAAAGCTTCTGGCAATGCCTTAGTGCCAATCCAGAAGTCTACTCCATGCCCTGTGCATAAAATACAGTCTCCCATCTGTGACGTGGCAGACAAAGCTTCTGACAATGCCTCAGCGCCAATCCAGAAGTCTACTCTGTGCCCTGCGCGTAAAACTCTGTCTCCCGTCTGTGACGTGGCAGACAAAATTTCTGATAATGCCTCAGTGTTAACTCAGAGATTCTAAACGCGCTCCGTACGTAAAACTCAGTCTCCCGTCTGTGACGTGGCAGACAAAGCTTCTGGCAATGCCTCAGTGCCAATCCAGAAGTCTACTCCGCGCCCTGCGCATAAAATGCAGTCTTCCGTCTGTTACATGGCAGACAAAGCTTCTGGCAAGTCCTCAGCGCCAATCCAGAAGTCTAATCCGTGCCCTGCACGTAAAACTCTGTCTCCCGTCTGTGACGTGGCAGACAAAATTTCTGATAATGTCTCAATGTTAACTCAGAGATTCCAAAATGCGCTCCGTGCATAAAAATACATCTCCCCTCTACAATGAGGCATATGGTCATTGCAATCACCGCAAGGGAAAACAAGTGGCAGATTTTCCGACCTCTCGGCTTTTATGCCATCAAGAGAAAAATCTGCCCGCTCTCCAGATTACGCGAGAAGCTGATGGCCGATTGAGGACTTCCTCAGTTTTACGTCAGCCTGAGCAAAATTCTAGACTACACCAGGTTAAGCCTCTCAGCGTAAAGAAGGTCCAGTTTGCGGATAGATACGCTCCTCGTGGATCAAGTGCTACTCACATGGCTGAACTACTGTATACGCGTGGCTGGGAGAGTGTTATGGTTCCCAATATCCGCATTCTAACTGATGTAAATAGGAGGAACAAGCCTTCTTCCTCTTCTTCTTCTATTAATCCTCCTGACTTGCGTGAATTCCTGATCCAGAAATGCAAAGACAGGAGTCATAACCAGGATTCTGTTCCCCTGACTACCAAGCGTGGGGAGATCATATGGGAAGATGCGTCAACATCTAATGTCGTCATGACATATAGGCCACATGAAGATTCTATCTTTATTATTCCACCAACTCGTGATGACCAACAGCAAATAATCTTCGGTCGAATACGGAATAGACCAGTTGTACAAAAAGAATCTCGCGAGTCTGATGTTGGCAAAATGCAAATCCACAGATATAGCCCATAGGATTTAAATATTATACAAAGCATGGGTTATGATTTAAAGTTGAAACAAGGCCTCAACTATGGAAAAGGCAGACGAACACCGTTGCATGGTAATCCTTACTGTCAATAAACTCGTTTTGGGTTAGGGTATACTGCATCTCTTGCAAACTCCAAACCTCCAGAGTCTGATCCTGTAACACCAGAGGCAGGTCCTTCTAAATCAACTTCTGTGGACAAAAGCCACGACATGTCTGGGGGTAGTCTACCTTGACAAAATAGGGCAGCATCCAAAACTGGGGGTAGAATTCCCTCTGATTTCGAAGATGATGCAACGATGACCATTTTCCGGGAAGACCGTAAAACTCAAGCATCGGGAGCCCGAAGGCCAAAAGAGACTTTCTCCTTCAATAAAGATGACATCATTGAAATCTTCAATATATTGACGAAGGAACACAAACTTCGGCTACCCAACATCAGATACCCTGAGAGGGCTGACAAAGTCGATAACCCTGATTATTGTCTCTTTCATCGGTACATTCATCACCCTACAAGGGCGTGCTATGTACTGAAAAGGAGAATCCAGGAGTTGATCGACGCCAAAGTCGTCACTTTGCATTTATAAACGAGGGGACAATCCCTGCAAATTGATTTCACTCTAACGTAACAATTTGCTCCCTCAAGAAAATACCGGATAATGAGCCCCTAAAAGTTTCCCCAACGGATTCTTCAGGTCTATCCCCACTCCGAAAAATTACTCCACAGTGAATTCTTCGGACATGAGTTCACGTCCATATTACCTCTGAACTATTGTCCAAACATTTTTTTATTTTCCCAGCTGAATTTGCCATGTCCAAGTGACCTCTGAGCAAACCTTCCAGTTTGTGGCTATAGATCAGTTCACGTCCATATTACCTTTGAACTACGTCTCGCCACTTTCTCCACCAGAGTAAATATATCACCACAAAAGTTTGTCATGTTCATATTACCTCTGAACAAACCCTCCGAGTTTTGGCTATCGATTATCATGTCCATATTACCTCTGATATCAGTTGTCATCTCAACTTAACACCCGTACTTAACTCTAAAGTATGCCAGTGGTGTTAAGTCCACAAAAACTGACATGTCCATATTACCTCTGAGCAGATGTATACCTCCATCCCCAGTGGAGTTACAACTCAAAAGTTTGTCATGTTCATATTACCTCTGAGCAAACCTTTCGAGTTTTTGGCTATCGATTATCATGTTCATATCACCTCTGATATCGGTTGTCATCTCAACTTAACACCCGTACTTAACTCTAAATACACCAGTGGTGTTAGGTCCATAAAAAACTGCCACGTCCATATTACCTCTGGCAGGGCTTGTCCTAAACTTATTACTTGCACTCTTATACACAAGAAGTAATAGGTCCACAAAAATTTCCCTGTGGAATGCCCACAATGGAAAACAAAATGTTCATGTCCATATTACCTCTGAGCTATCCTCATTTTCCCAGCGAAGAAAGAGTCAGTCCCTATTTCAACCCCCCACAGAGTCGTATTTTATCGCGTCTATATTACCTCTGTCAGAATTTGTCTCAAACCTATTACTTGCACTAACGTGCACAAAAAGTAATAGGTCTACAAAAAAATCTCCTAGCAGGATGTCTTTACCAGCCACAATACCTATCACGTCGCCATTACCTTTGATAGGGCTTGTTTCGAACTTATTATTTGTACTTAACGTGCGCAACAAATGATAGGTCCACCAAAAATCCCCCAGTGGGATGTCCTCAACAAATACGGTATCATACTACGTCCATATTACCTCTAGTACAATATTCGAAGTTCGTACAAACAATCATAAAGAAATGGGAGGGCCCTTATATGATTGCAAATGGCACTTACAGATTAGCCAAGTCTAATGAAAATTTTTGGCTACTATCAACTGCAAAATCCCGAAGAAGTACTATACTTGATCTCCTTCGTTTAACGGAGTATGATGAAGATCTTATTATGACGATACCATGCACAAAGGTTAGCTGGATCATATTCTATCAGATTCGTATAACCTCTTAATGGATATACTTAACTAATTTGTAAACCTATCATGTTCATATTACCTCTGATAGTGTTTAGTATACAAATTTAGTTGGATTATATTCTATCCAGTTCATATTACCTCTGAATAGATTTACATTCAGCAAAACCTTAACGAAAGTATGTCATGTTAATGATACCTCTGATATCACTTTCATCGTAGCCTATCATATTCTAAAGTGATGGGTCCACAAAGTCAGAAAATGTGTCTTTATTATCTCCGAGAAATTACAGGAGAAACAAAAAAGTACATCATTGGGGAGGAGCAGTCAAATCATGGATCTGCTGTGCCAGAGCGGCCATCCTCTCATTCCTGGAGTTCAAGACGTTAGCGCGATCCCGCTCTAACCTTGCCTCCTCATTATTTAAGGCAGACAGTTCAGACTGAGCATGTACAAAACCTGTGTGGATGACACCCGCATGTGCCAGGTTCTGCTGAGCTGCTTCCATTCGGTCCTTCAACACATCTCGAGCTGTCGATGAAGCGAGAGCCCTCTCCTTTGCCTAAGCGAGTTCATCTTCCAATTTGCAGACCCTCGCTACCTCTTCCTCATATTCGGCCTCGCACTTAGCCAGCTGGGGAATGGCATACCCCAATATGGCATGCTCTTCATTCATCTCTTGCTGCTGTGCCTCGATGGATTTGTTCAGAGTTTTCATCACCCCAATAAGCTGCACAGTCAGGGATTCATATTCAGCCTGAATCAGGTCATCAATGTCGCCTCGAGATAGTTGTAAATACTCGTTAATGGGTTGTTCTAAACCATTAACTATTTGCTCCAGCGCATCAGCTCTCTCAGCGTCGTTGAAATTTCTGATCGACGCTATCGCAACCTGGGAGGACATCCTCAGAGCCTCGAAGCCTAGATTCTTCTCCAGCACCATTGATATCAGCGTTTTCAAAGTGATGTAGAAAATGGTAGTATACTGCTCAACTAGCATGGTGAAATTCGAATGGACGCTGGGAGTGGCTGCAATATCGGTGAATCCCCTTCCAGGAATGACTGTAGAGGGTGTCGTCACAGTCATCTCTTCAACATATGGCGTGACAAAAGTAGAAGCACCAACAACGGTCGAAGTTGCCGGCATGCTCGACAGAGGAGGCATAGTCGAGACAATCGGCTCATCCTCCCCCGATATTATTTGCACTGATACTGGCGGAACAATATCTGATAATGTTGCATCAGCAGCATCAAAGCTTGCTCCCTCAACGTTGGACACCGCCGGTTCATTAGTAGAGTCCGCAATAAGCTCAGAAGTGGTGTCAACTCCACCCTCTCCAATGATGTCTTCCCCTGAAAAGAAGACAAGAGAAAGTTAATATCAACCTGATGTTAATTTTTCTAAAAAGAGGCGTAAAAGACAACATTTACCCATGGCTGATGGTATATATGCCGCGTCCGCAACCAGTACAGCTAAATCATTTCTTAATGATGCTAAATGAGTTATCATACCTGGAGAGGAGGGCGCACCAAATGACGTCTGAGGGTAATCTTCCCAGTCTTCACCAAGATCCAATCGAGGTTCATCAGGGGAAATCTCGCTGGAGATACTTACAGATGAAGAAGGGGCTGAACCCATTATTGGTTTTGATAAAGATATCCTCAATACGCTCGGCCTCGAAGGCGATCTCGTAGCACTACCTGAAGCAGTAGTAACAGCAGCGATCTCGAGCAAAGAATCTCCGGCACTGCCAGCCAGAACTGTGGAGGTTCCCTCTCTAATAGGCGAAGAACCTCTAGTCAAAAAATTATCCCCAACAGGAGAAACGACAAACTCACTCCTAGGAGCCTCGTGGCTGGAAGTCCTGGTAGGACCACTGACAATCTTCTTCTTCTTGCGAGGGAAGGCTCTTTCAGAGTAGAGGCCCTTCGCTTACTGGGGATAACAAGAGGCTCTGCAGGCGAAGGTATTATGCCTCTCGGTATTGTCAACAAAAACTCATTTGGACCGACAGGGTCTTAACCTTCGTCAGAGGAGACTGATGGGACCTCCTCTCTTCCAGTGGACTTATGAGAGGGCATCCTAAAACTTCCACGCACATCAAAATCACGATGGAAGGTATTGATGGCCACATAAAATTGTGCGTATGAATGGAGGATACGCAACTCCATGGAGAGAGAAGTCGCAGGTACAGTAAAGGTTGCTCCAGTATAACCCATCATGAAGTACCGCCATCCTCTCGCTCCGTCGATAAGTCCCCCTCTGAACTTAAAGCTGGTGATAGCATTCCCCACATGCAATTGGTCATACCCAAACTTCCTGGCGAACCGACTAGGCAGATAAGGCTCCAAGAAGCAATGGTCTTCACTTCTGTACAACAAATGGGAAGGTCTAATACAGACCAACCAATAAAAAGCTTCGGAAGAAAGAACGGTCTTTCCGTGACCTGAATCCTGAAGTTTCATCCCCTGTTAATTGATATATACAGTGGGGATGATACAGAAGAGCTTCCAGCTATGAGCAAAATTTAATGCTCGTCGACAGTCTACGACGGTGGTCACGTTCTAAGAAGAATTCTTATAATTCAACAAGAAATTATTTCCTGAACTACTGGCTGAGCTGGAAGACATCACCCTGGGGTTATAAAAGATTAACCATCCCATCAGATATAGGAATGGTAACTCCACTTTAGGAAATCCTTCAGGCCGTGTTTCATCAGCGAGCAGCCCATCAGTAAGGGCCCTCAGGCCTGCTTGTATCCGGCATACCATGACAGGGAGCAGGCCCAGTCTTTCCCTAAATACCAAATGTACTACAAGCCATAAGGTGTTGTGATGAATGCGATCTGCAGATGAGATGCCAGGTACTACCAATCGGCGTAACCATACAAAGAGGAAGCCAGCCAGTTGAGCTTCCCTTGACAGAGGCTTGCGATAATGCCTCATATAACTGTAGGCTTTAGTGCCTGCAGGGTAACCCCATATCTCCTCATCGAGAACATGATCTGAAGCCCCAGAGTCTTCAATAATATTATCGACCGTCTGAGCAGTAAGCACGCTTAGAAGATTCAAGGGTTTATCTCTGCTATCCACAACTTTGTCTGGCTTAGCATCTCTGGCCTGATGAAAGAAGAGATAGGATGCCCACTTGTTGGTGTGAGCCAAATCAGACGGCTCCTGATAGAAAGTGGTGCAAGCAAGGTAGTGGCACATCAGCTCCTGATACACTGCCACTGTCCGAGGGTTTGTATCCCTCAATTCCCTGTTTGTAGGGACATACTCCTCATAAGGAGTGTCCCCCATTGGCAGTCTTGAAATCTCTGCCATCTCGTGTATGGCTAAGCCCAACTCCCCCAGCAGAGTGGCAAAAGTCCCGGTGAGCGAGATATACCGCTCCAGCAAAGCCAAAAATAGGTTAGGGTTGAGAGGTAACCCAACACTGGTAGCACTCACAGCCGCGAACAAACTAATTCTTTCCAGCTCCGTCTGAAAGTGCTTCAGGGCCCAAGCAGTTAAACGGGCCCATCGAAGATTCCCAGGGCTAAGCCACCCGCTGGTCCAAGGATTAACCTTGGGGTATACTCCTCCATGTCCTATGAAGTCATTGTAAAAAGTCGATATCTGGACTGGCTGGAGCAATGAAGTATCTTCACTCGGGACGTTGCTCGGCAGTAATCTCCTGAAAGGTATGACAGGGCCTGAAGGGCGGCTCACAAATAATCCTTGGCCTGATCCTTTCTGATAAAATATCTTCCCCGGCTGGCCGTGAAGATTAGGGGTCAGGGTCCATGACATCTTCCTGGGATGCGTGGCATGGAAGAATGCTGAGATAGGGTAATCTCTGGGCATCCTTGGCAGGAACATGACCATGCCATCAGCAGTAAACACGCAATTTTCCTTCTTGGGCTTTGTCTGGGATTGTTTATCAATTATATCCCCGAAGAGGAAAGCTGGCTTCCTATATTCGGTCCCATCTATATACGTTAGGGGCTCCCCACTGAGCATACTTAGCAGCATGCGCTCTCCTTGGGACAATATCAGAATTCCCCTCTCTTTAGGGTAATTGGCTCCAGAAATGGGGAATGTCACATGTGACAAATCCTCCAGATAATTAGAGTTCAGCATCCTAGCAGCAGAACCCATCACCTCAGCCAACAGAGGGATCTGCAAGTCCACTACAAAATGCAAGAAAAATGAATCAGTTTTACACTAGACGATACACTCTTGCAGCATATACCAAAAAGTGTGTTTTTATGCCACACTACAAAAACCTAAGTGCATAAGAACATAAGGGTTGCACTTTCTACGCCAAAACCTAACAGTATGCACTTTTACGCCAGACTGTTAAAAATATGATTTTTATGCTGGAATTTACATCCAGTGCGTAAAAACACAAGGTTTTGTCGTATACCCCAAATTTTGATAGTCTGAGCTTTTACGCCAAACTACGAGATTATAGAGTTTTTACGCTGACACATTAGGAATGTGGGCGTAATGATAAAACATCTCTGTGCATCATCTTCCTCGAAGAGGCTCTCAGCACAGAGGATGACCTTGCACGTTCACGTACAACGTGTGTGAAGGGTTTTGTTTTTCTCTTCCCAAAAACTTTACCTATGACACCTGGTGCACAGCTTGACGCCGGGACACTTCGTTCAGAGCGAGGTTCGCTCAGCCCAATGGGAGTCGCTCGTGCTTGAGCAGAGGAGCGAGAAGAAGAGGCAGCTTTCTTTCCCTTAGCAGTGGAAGGTTGTTTTGGTGCCATGGCTAAAACTCAGAGTGCTCAGAGAAGAAGCGAAGAAGAGTTCTCAAAGAGACGAAGGTTTTTTGCAAAAGATAGATGAAGGGTTTCTTCTCTGAAGGCCTTGGGGTATTTATAGAATTCAGATGACTCCTTGAATCCCTAACCAAATCCAATATTTAATATTCGGTTATGATTCGGGACCACGTCAGCCGATCATTTAAGGAAGACGGACAGTCAGCGGATTCAAAAAAATTCGCGCAGAGCAGATCTACGGTTTTACGCTAAGGAGCTTTTTACGCTCAGAGGCTACAAATCAATGGTTTTACGCTCAGAGGCTATAAGTCTATGGTTTTACGCCCGGATGCTTTTACGCTCGGTAGCTTTTATGCTCGAGAGGCTACAAACCTACGACTTCACGCTCAGAAGCTATAAATCTACGATTTCACGCTCAGAAGCTATTTTACGCTCGAGAGGTTACAAACCTATGATTTTACGCTCAGAAGTTACAAATCTACGCTACAGATCTATGACTTTTTCATATCTTAAAATACGCAGGCCAGAGTATGCGTATATCTGAACAATTCTCAAAACGACCAATTACAAGGGTTTATGCAGAAGATGCTCCTTCTTGGCCACAAAACATCCCAAGTACCCAAAACATACAGAGTTCAGCATTGAAAATGACTCTTCTTCTTAGGTCGATTGGAAGTTCATCCAAAGTCCAGTCAGAATCTTTTCTTTACAGTTCAAGCATGGCCAGTTTTGACAGCCATTTCTCGCCCTATTTTAAGGGATTTTCGGGAAATCATTCTTGAAGATGATGGTCTGAACAAGAATTCTTCACATCAGAGAAGTGACAGTTCAAAATTTTACGCTACTCCTCGTCCAAAATAGCATGACAGTTTGGATCTTCAAAGACGACTTAATGCTAAGAAGCTTTCTACGCATCTTCAGTTACGCGTAAAAGACGGGACGAGATCAGATACTCTTTTTATCAGGGTCGGCATAAAGTTATTCAGACATGCCAAAGCTGCACATATTCAGACATCATCACAGCAAATATGGTAAATCATCAGATACGTAAAAGAAGACAATTTTATTAATCATGATTACATATGATGGAAATCCAGTCTACAAAGGGTTTTTCATCTTCATGATTATATATGATGGAAATCCTTTTTCTACAAAGGGTTTCTCATTTTTATTTAGGATCACGCCAAGAATCTGTTCTGCCAGGTTCTCGTATTGGTGGAGATCTTTTCTGTCTTCTACAGCAGTTCATCGACTTCCACAGTCGATGAACAAGAAAATGATTAATGGCGGGAGGATACAGAACTGGGCCTATCTAAATTATTCAAGCCCATCCTCCATATGCCATGGCAGGCAGAGCCCTAGAAATTGAGTTGGGGGTTCAGACCCAACTCAATACTGGAAGACAGGGCCAAACTACCTATCCTCGGCCAGCGCCGTAACGGAAGAAAATACAGCTTGCAAGCTGTGTGGTTGAATGTGACCCTTCCTCTCTCTTGGATGAATCGCCATATGAAATTGCTGATCATCCGAAGCAAAGAAAGCTATGATATCCTTCCATGACCCATCGTTGCAGAGGACATTTGCTCGAAGATGCCTGTTTTTACGGCTCCTTATATGCTGGAAGAGCATGATCTTCTTCTTCCTCAAGTCGACCCGACGAAGCTCGACAACCATCTCTGTCTAGTGAAGGAAGTGTGGGAAAAACAGGTTAACCCATTCGCCTTTTTATAAGCAAAGGAGAACACTCTGAATCCCAACAAACTCCTAAAAATCTGCCAAGAAATCAGCCTCGAGGAAAGAGTCAGACTTGACCGTTTCATGCTTCATTCAAAGTGTTTCAAATTATGAGGAATTTGAAAACTTTGAAGGGGGTCTTGTAGAAGCATAAAAAATATGCTGGAGAATAGTACGCGTAAAACCCTCAACATGCAGGAAGCCTGTGTAAAACAGAGCTCCAGCATTGGGGGCGTAAGACATGACTTCAGAGCCATCGGCGTACAGCAGAGCTTCATCGTTAGTTCAGCGTAAAATTTGGCTCCAAAACAGCCAGCGTAATATAGTATTTCCAGACTGTTTCTGCATAAAAAGGTTGTTATATCGCCACTTTTGCGTAAAACCTGCTCGCTTTTAATACAGTGGGAAGTTGAACGAGGAACTCTTCGTATTCCTCGAACGAACCTGTCAGATCAAACAGTGAACCTGACTCTTGACAAAGAGTACAGCACGACGACCGAAAGGACGACTGTTATGATAATTCTACACAGAGCCCCAGACTGTTGTCTAGTGACATAACCCTTGATATAAGACATCATTTACGCATTCAAAGAATACACTGCCTAGTTTTACACAGGCAGACGTGAGCTTTTACGCTCAGCAGGAGACGAAACGAACTACCACGTCAAAAGCTGCTCTTCGTGCCGAACTCGAGGCACGTCTCTGCAATTAATACGCGTGATGGGGGCAGATCTCTGCATTTAATGCACGAGATTTGGTTTTACTTTTAATGACTGAGTGAGCCATAATTATGGCTAATATGTCCACATCAGCACCTTTGCATATTACGCCATCAGGCTATTTTCAGCTATAGGAGCACGCTGTATGCTATCTCCTCGAAATACGCCGACCTGGCTATTTTTAGCTATAGGAGCACGTTGTACGCTATCTCCTCGAAATACGGCGATCTGGCCATTTTCAGCTATAGGAGCACGCTGTACGCCATCTCCTCGAAATACACCAAATTAGGCTATTTTTAAAGCATTAGGATTCTACGCCTATTTGGCTTCTATGCCAACTTGAAAACCACTTGGCTTCTACGCCAATTTGACAGCTACTGGGCTTCTACGCCTATTTGGCTTCTATGCCAATATGACAGTTACCTGGCTTCTACGCCGGTATGACAGCTATTCGGTTTCTACGCCAATCATCTCTACGCAAGGGGCAGTTACCCACGTGGCTTGTATGCCATGATCTTCGCAACAGTTATACGCGTTACCTCATAATGGGACATGCCTCACATGCAGAGTCGAGAGATCATTTAGACGTGGGTAGCAGTTATCATAACCGCCGCATAAAGAGCGCCCCACTCTCCACTGTTCGACTTCTACGCCGATTGGACGGTTACGGCAATGGGACTCTATAAATAGAGACCTCTATTGACAGAGGTCGAAGGTCGAAGAAAAGGGTCAGAAATTGATTTTTGAGAGAGAAGAATCCAGAGCATAAACAGAGAGTAGTGATTGACGATTTTTGCATCGAGCATCCACTCCCTCTTGCGATCTTTGAAGCTTCTCCTTCTTCTACAGCACTTCTTCGTCATCGTGTGGTCCAAGGGACAAAGTGATCGACCGCAGATCAGACTCCTATAGCAATATTTACCCAGATTAAATTTTTGTACTTAACATCCTCGTATAGGATTAATTGTACTTCTTGTTTGTAAACCAAAAAAAGCGTTTCGTATAAACCTAGTTTCATTTCTTTCGTTTATTATCAAACATCGACTAAATCTTACTAAGCATACAAAGTTAAGATGACAAGTCGCAGAGTTATTAGGTAAAGAGTTTAGCAAAGAGAGCATGAGCCCTTGCGTGGTACCTGCCCTTCTGACTCCAAAAAAAATGGTACATGGAGGATGTTCGTAGATAGCCATATGATCAATAAAATAACAATGAAATACCATTTTTTTGATTCCCAGACTGGACGATATATTAGATATAGTGTCGAAAGCCACTATCTTTTAAAATATTGATCTCAAAAGTTGCTACCATCAGATTCGTATTCATCCAGGGGATGAATAGAAGACCGCTTTTAAGACAAAAGATTGTCGTTATGATTGGTTGGTCAAGCCCTTTGGACAATCCAACGCCCCTAGCACCTTTAAGAGAGTAATGATGCAAGTTCTTAGACCTTTTATGGGTAGATTCTTGGTTTTATATTTTGATGATATACTTATCTATATCCAATCTAGGGACCAACATATAGATCAATTAAGACAAGTGTGTGCCACGTTATGTAAAGAGATCCTATATGCAAACCCTAAGAAATATGCATTCTTTACTGAAGAGATTATTTTTCTAGGGTTTGTCGTATCTCCTGCGGGAATCTCTATCGATCCCCAGAAGTAGCAATTGAAGAGTGGCCCAAGCCCCAGAGCATTAGAGATGTTAGGAGTTTTCACATGCTAGCAACTTTCTATCATCGGTTTATACGGGATTTTAGCACCGTCATGGCCCCCATAACCGATTGTTTAAAGAAGGAAGCTGTTGAGTGGTTAATTGCCACTGTCAACACATTCAAAGACATTAAGAAAAAGACAACGGAGGCTCCTATTATGCGCCTTCATGATTTTTCGAAAGTGATTGAGGTTGCATGTGATGCTTCTGGCATAGGCATAGGCATAGGTGGGATCTTGGCTCAAGAGGGACATCCAATAGCTTTTTTTAGCAAAATTTGAGCGATACCAAACAGCTCTAATCTACCTAAGATAAGGAGTTATATGCGGTTATTCAGTCCCTTCGTCATTGGCGACATTATTTTCTACCGCGTGAATTTATTATCTATTCTGACCAAGAGACCTTGAGATACCTTAACTCCCAAAAGAAATTGAATGCCAGACATTATATGTAGGTCGAGTTCTTGCAAGGCTATATTTACGTATTAAAATATAAGGTGGGAGTTGTCACGACCCGCACCCAGAATTTGGGCATTAGCCGTGGGTACGTCCAGCCTATGCCGCAATATCGGCAGTAGAACGCTGTCTAGGTCTCAAGACTAACAACATAACTCATCCTGTCAATGGTCTCAACTCCATAGGGAGGACAAAGATAATACATGAATCAACAATTTATAATATACTCAATCACAAGACTATTAGAAAGTAAATGGCACGATGAGATATAAGGATAAAGAGCACTGACATAAGTCAGCACAAAAATAAATACATCACAAGTCTAGAGTCTAGATATCCACCAAAAGTCTCAACAATAATACAACCCAAAACTCGGTTCTAGAACAATGATACATAAATAAGACAGTCTAAATGCCTGTAGCTGGTGTCTCCTCTAAGATGGGAAATTCCTCTAGAATTTCTGGTACAAAATCTCCCTCTGCTCCCGGGCCATAGTGGGTAGGACAGAAGTCCTCCAAGTCCTCTGAAAAATATTATCCAGTCAGGATTGGAGCAAAGCACAAACACTAAACAGCAGTTTTATTTATGTTGACAAAACTATAAAAAATAGTGTAAGGAATACAAGATAAAAGAAATACTGGAAATATGAAATACTAGAGAATATGTAATAAGCAATAGAACATCTAGTGATGAATAGAAATATAAGTGAATGCTAGAACAAGTGAACTGAAATAAAGAATAAATATCTGGCTATGTGTTTGAAATATCAGTTTCTTATGTGATCGGCTTGGGACGAGATCAGACTTGTTATATATTATTGGCTATGATACATGTGAGGTCAGGCTAACCATCTGGTTAGCTATGATGCAAGCAATATTCAGACTAATCATATATAACAGGCTATGAGGCTTGTAAATGGTCAGGCTACACCCGACGTGATGTGTGGGATGAGCTATGATGCATGTAAGGTGGGGTATGATCACATAATCTTCTAATATTTCCCCATCCCCAGCTAGCACGATGGATTCTAATCACGACTCCTCATGAAAGGTATCTAGGATGCTAACCCGTGTATCCACAATGTCAGAATCAAGTATACAATACAACTAGAATTATAGAATTAATCAACAAAAACAAAAACTGTCAGAGAATGTACTCGCCTGTGGTCCCGAGGAAGGTGCGAGGATCAATGTCCAAGGCGAGATCACAATGACCTAATTATGGAATATCAATGTCAAAATACTAAATTAAAGGAATAAGCATGTTTAACTAATTAATTACGAGGCCTCTAGGTTAATTCTAAGGTTTACTGGTCAATACTAGGTCCACTAGTCAGTTTTTATATCATGGAAGTGTATAGTGTACACTATCTATCTAAACTAGTCTTTACTTAGCTGTACAAAACCTCAGTGTTAAGGATCTACAAGGTATTAGGTTATAACTATATCCTATAGCCTAGTTAGTATATAAGTAACTTATATTAGTTACCTTGCTAGTACTCAACCTTAAATAGTATTAACCAATTCTTTACTCTAGCCATACTAGTGCCAACTTAGCTGATCACTAATGCAATATACTAATTCTTACACCCTTAATAAATTAATACCTTAACTAACACTAGTCATTTACTAGCTCGTAGTAGTGGTACCAAGGCATTCTAACCTGTGGCAAAACCCCACAGGGAGAAACCTGGGCAGTATCAGAGCCCAGAGGTAGCCAAGGTTCTGATTTAATGAACCCTTCACAGTTTCTCAGTCTGAAGTTGTTCAGACTTTCACATACATGGCTTAATCCTTGAGACAACATAACAGGTAGGTCTGAACCTGTTCAACTTACACAGGCATGGCCTAACCTCTGAGGCAACCATAACAGGTACCTTTGAGGCAACCATAACAGGTAGGTCTGAACCTGTTCAACTTACACAGGCATGGCCTAACCTCTGAGACAACCATATGGCCACTAGCAGGATCCAGGTAAGTCTGAACTTTGTTCACTGATACAAAGTATCAGGAACTCACACCCTCACTGATACACAGGTGACTGGACACCCATGATACTCACTAAACTCCATGTTTCCCTGGCACTCAACCCCTAAACTGGCCTTCCTAAATCCACCAATCCACTGGAGACTGATACACTGTTCTAACCACAGATACCTAGTATTAGACACTTGACCAATGCATAACCAAATACTCATACATATAGGTATGTATTCTCATAAAACTAGCACTAGTATTAACCTTGCACCTATGCACACTCACACTAGGAATCTTACTAAACTGACACACACACACGAAGTGAACTGATACCTGCCAAGCTCCCCAGCTAACCAATACTAGTAATGAACTGCCCCCTTACAGCTGTGCTGCTCACTGCACAGTTTTACCTCCCCCTGCACTACCTGGAACTAAACACACTGAACCAATCACTGGCACTCAAGCAACTGGTACTGAATACACGATTCATACACTGGGAACTTAAACCCACAGCATGATGCTAACAGACCCGACTTTCCATAACCTACTGCTACTGCAAAAACTCACTGAATTGATACTGATACACAACACACAGTGAACTGGAGTTCACTGAAACTATCACAACTGAGACACTGAACTTCCCATACTTACACATCTACACAACACAGTGCTCAAAAACTGCACTCTGATTACTGATATAGTGAACACAGTAAACTCAAACAAACTGGAACTGACTACACAGTTTTTTCTCCAAAATATAATGCACATTCAAACCCTTAACACTCTACACTCACCGAAAACTCTGATACCTATACCCTATTTACTGATGCCCTAAACTACCACATACTGTCTACTGATACAAAACCCATTGCTTACTCAAAACTAATACACAGAACCCGGCCTCTCATAACCCCTAATTACTGACATAAAGAACACAGTGAGCTGATACAAAACTGCTCAACACAGGTACACAGGAAATCTAACTCACAGGTCCCGAGCCTCACTGAGACACTCACAGCCACATGGATATAATGAACCACAGGGTCAGTGTCATTGAGACACTCACACCCACAGACACAAACACAACTGGACGGATATACTGATACACCTAACACTCACAGAACCCAAACACTGATGCACTTGCTGTGCTGAATACAATACAACACCACATCAAACAAAGTGAACCCGACTGTGCAGTTCATCCCCCTCCCCACAGTGTATTTCCTCTCCAAATCACACAACACACGCACACACACACACACACACACACACACACACACACACATATATATATATATATATATATATATATATATATCAAATTAGGTAATATAGAGTAGACTAGATAGGTATTCCCCTATGAAGCATTTCATCAAACATATAAAGTGCTGAAAACGGATTCCACAATAAGAACTCATGAATACCCAACCAAAACCCTAAAATCAAAATCCAACCTAAAATTATATGATGCAAACATGTGTAGACACATATACCCATAACTAGGGCTCACAAAAAATTAGAGAAAACCATCATTTGAACATTAAAACCCTAAAATCCCCATGACTCCATGGAAGAACCAAAAGAGTCATTCTTAATTCAAATGGTGGGCTCCTAATGGCCAAACAACAATAAAAACAGAATTAAATAAGGTTTAATTCGGATCCTCACCTATTGGGAGATGGATTCCCAATGTAGCTCCTCTTTCTTCAAGCCTCCTTGGTCCAAGCTCCTAGATCTCTCTTGATGGAGAAGGAAGAGGGTTTCTAGGGCTATAAATTCCTGAAATTTGAGGAAGGGAATGGTTTTTCTAAGTGGAGGCTAGGTTTAGGGTTTTTCTTCATGAATGAAGAAGCTTGAGGGGGGCTCCCTCTCATTAAATAGGACTAGGGTTAGGGCTTCTAATGCCAAGTGTCTTAATTGCCCTTCATGATTTGTCATGAAGAACTTAAATTAATAAGGGTTTTAGTCATTCATTTAGGGTTTAACTAAAAGCTAAAAATAATAATTAGGGTTTGGTTACAAGGTCAAATCTAATGGGTCTTTAGGTCAAGCCTATAAACCTATGCATTAAGAACACCCTATAATTTATTTAATAAACTTATCATACATTATAATAACAAAATAAATTAATATGGTAATTTACAATAATGCCCTAATCTAGAAATGTGGTAGTGACAAGTCTACCCTCCTAAAAAAAAAATTTGTCCTCGAAATTGAATTGAACTAGAACAAGAACAAAATCAGGCAAGGAATTATACCTCAAGTCTCGAAGAGATACGGGTATTGCTCGCGCATTTCGTCCTCTCTCTCCCAGGTCGACTCGCCTGGAGAGTGATGTCTCCATGCAACACGAACTTAAGGAATAGTCTGGTTCCGCAACACCTTCTCTCTGCGATCCAAGATCTTTACGGGCTGCTCAGGATAGCTGAGAGTCGGACCAACCTCGATCTCCGAGTGATCTAGTATGTGACTAGGGTCTGCCATGTATCGTCTCAGCTGTGACACGTGGAACACGTTATTCACTCCCTCTAGTGCAGGTGGCAAGTCTAGTCTATACGCTACTGAACTGACCCTCGCAAGGATACCGAAAGGTCCGATATAGCGTAGACTAAGCTTCCCGCCTCCACCAAAATAAATCATGCCTCGTGTCGGAGAAATCCGTAGAAATACTAGATCGCCAACCTAGAACAAAACAGTCTCAACACACAGTCTAAAACAAAACAATCACAAGCCAGAAAAATAACAAACCTATACCTGAAACTCAAGGGGTCTACGGTGGCTGTCGGCCCAATGCCGCTGTCTGTCCTGCGCCACTCGCAGTCTGTCTCTGATGAGTTTCACTTTTTTGCTGCATCCATGACCATTTCTGGTCCTAACAAGGCTCTCTCCCCGACGTCATCCCAAGATAATGGTATACGACACCTTCGTCCATATAGAGCCTCGAATGGTGACATCTCAATGCTGGCCTGGTAGTTGTTGTTGTAACCAAACTCTACCAGGTGTAGATGATCTTCCCAAGAACCTCCAAGATCTAGAACGCAAGTACGTATCATATCCTCGAGAGTCTGAATAGTCCTTTCAGACTGCCCGTCTATCTAGGGGTGGTATACGGTACTAAACTTGAGCTGAGTGCCCAAGCTAGCCTGCAGACTCCTCCAGAAGTGGGAAGTGAAACGACTATCCCGATCCGAGATGATGCTCACAGGAACCCCATGTCGCGCCCCGATCCCGTAGGGGCCGATCGTCCTCGCTTGGTCCCTACGGAACCGCTTATTCATCCTCGCTTGGGCGCGATGCCGTACAAGCCTAAGTTGCGCTTGCACCAGGCACGTACCTGCACTAGACACAAATTAGACAAAAATATACATATATAGGCATAGAGTAAAAATGCAGAGAACCAAAGTTGAACACATTTGATAGCACACAAAATACTTTCATTTTATTGAATACTGAAGATTGGATTACAAAGGTTTGCTTGGCTGAGTTATAAAATATGCCTTAGAAGGCTTACAACTCTTTTTACATTCCCAAAATTAGCCACAATGCCCATTACATTATGTCCTTGTAGTAGGACCAAAATAACTAAAACATCTAGCAGAAGGAGAGTAGCCCACTGGAGAGGTAAGCAGCAGAGGAAGCAGCACGAACACAGTCCTACGGAAGGGTGCGCACACGCTGATTCAGGTTGAGGATGCTTGCCAAACTCTCGCTTCCAGTACCTGGATAATTGCCCACAAACGTGAGTCAGTACTACCACATGTACTGGTGAGCGACCGTGGCCAAACTCACCTTAGAAATCCACACTAAGTAAAGCATATGAAGCTAGCATTATTAGGTGATCTTTCTAGTTGTCTAGTTTCATTTTTAATAATTCATGCAAGGAAACATAGACGATATATAGCATATGCATATGATATTTCTTACCCACGGCCGAGCGGTTATCCCTGTAGCAGACACACAAGTTAGGCACAATTGTATATATATGCATAAACTTATGTATCAATCTTTTTGGTGTCACAAATGATAGGTATGCAAGAAGGTAAACCTAGCATGCGCCCTATCTATATGACGGTCCATGGGTCGCCCCATGATTAGCAGTTGGAACATACAAGGCCATCTCACTAATAGACATATCGCCCCACTAGACCCCCTTACGGGCCGTATACCTCAGGGTGATCCAAAAATCTCTTCCGGACCGAGCGATTCCCAGTGCCCCAGGAACCGTTCGAGAGACGAGACCTTGTGCACAAGTTGTCCGAGACCAATGCATGGCATGAAACATCTAACAAATATAACACTACAATGCACAGTTCAAAGAAACGAACACACAATTTCCATCTTTTATTCTTTTCCCACTTAACACATTTGAAACATAGGGACTTGCCATAAATCGGGTCGTGCAGCATAGGGACTAAGAACATGCAACATAATTGATAGCAAAAGCATAAATCTAATACTTTAAGCATGCAGTTCATTTCTTTAGCTTATCTTTTTAGTGAGGCAACATTTAGTGAACTAGAGATTCTTTTCATTAGGCATGTGAATTGAAAGATTCATCGAAGGGCCTAAGCCACTCACCGAATCAATTGAACGAGAGGATGGGAAAGCCTAGGCGACGTTCACTCTTTGGTTATGCGTCCTAAAAATGCAACAATACTTGGTTAGCATACTTCAATCTCTTTCCCTTACGATTCAAAAAGAACGCGCAAGCGAGAAAGCAAAATCATGAAAATCAAGTCATCAAAAGCAACTCAAAACACAAAGCAACACAAAACCAAAAAGCAAAGCAACCAACGAAAACTCTTGGACTCATTTCAATAGAAGCCGTTCGATTAATTCAAAGGGTTCATTGCACTTCGTCCGTATTGATTTGGCGGTAAGGTTTCCCCGAGACTCGATTCTCAACCGAGTCGAAGCAGCGTAGTGTTTCATAAGTAACCGTTCGGAGCGGGGCGTTACACCCCATGTAATCTGATAATCTGTCGCACATACACATGCTCACAGGAACCCCATGTAATCTGACAATCTGCCGCACATACATCTCTGCTAGCCTCTCTGTCGATGTGCCCACCTTGAAGGGTAAGACGTGGGCTGATTAGGTCAACCTATCCACGATGACCCAAATCGCGTCTTTCCCTCCTGGAGAACGCGGAAGCCCTGAAACAAAATCCATGGTCACGTGCTCCCTCAAGTCTCGATATATCTTGTTGGCACCGGGATGCATCGAGTACTGAGAGATGTGTGCCTCCTGTAAAACCTCCTCGTGCAGCTCCCCGCTCGGCATACACATTCTCGTACCGTGCCGTAAAGATCCATCATCCGCAATAGTAAAGTTGTCTGATAATCCTGTCCGAACCTGTGCCCTGATACTCGTCAGAGCCTCATCATCATATTACGCAGCTCTGATTCTGTCCATCAGCTCGGACTGTATCTGCAATCCCCACATCTGAATCTCAATACCGGGAACTAGCACCTTAATTCCCAAGCTTTCCAGATCAGCCAACAAATGTCTATCTGTCGTCAAGTACATAGCCATCGGATACCTGCTCAAGGCATCGGCGACTACGTTGGCCTTTCCTGTGTGGTACTGTAATGAGATGTCGAAGTCCTTCATCAACTCCAACCACCTCCTCTGCCTCATGTTCAGCTCCTTCTGTGTGAACACGTACTTCAAGCTCTTGTGGTCTGTGAAGATCTCCACACGCTCTCCGTACAGGTAATGTTTCCACAGCTTTAGAGCGAAGATAACCGCTGCCAACTCCAAATCATGGGTGGGGTAGTTCTTTTCATGAGGGCATAATTTCCTGGAAGCATAGGCAATTACCTTCTCGTGTTGCTGAAGAACGCAACCCAAACCCTTCCCTGAAGCATCACTATAGATAGTGAATCCATCTATCCCCGATGGCAACGTCAAAACTAGGGATGTCGTCAATCTCTTCTTTAGCTCATCAAATGCGGCCTGGCAATCCTCCGTCCAGACAAAATCCACATCTTTCCTGGTCAGCCTAGTCATTGGCGCTGCAATCCTGGAGAAGTCTTGTACAAACCTCCTGTAGTATCCTGCTAGCCCGAGAAAACTCCTGATCTCAGCTACCGAACTGGGGTAGCCCACGACTCCACTGCCTCGATCTTCTTTGGGTTAACTGAGATTCCTTCACCCGTCACCACATGCTCAAGAAATTCAACCTTGTCAAGGAAGAATTCGCACTTTGAAAGTTTCTCGTATAGCTTCTCCTTCCTGAGAGTCTCTAAGACCATCCTCAGGTGCTCTTCGTGCTCCTCTGGGATCTTGGAATACACAAGAATATCATCGATGAACACCACCACAAACTTGTCAAGGTACTGGTGGAACACCTTGTTCATCAAGTTCAGGAATACTGCCGGTGCATTGGTTAAACCAAATGGCATTACCATGAACTCAAACTGGCCATATCTGGTCCGAAAGGCTGTCTTCGGCGTGTCTTCTCTCTTCACCTTCACCTGGTGATAGCCTGACCTCAAGTCTATCTTTGAAAACACCTTCGCCCCGCTCATCTGATCGAAAAGATCATCTATCCTCGGCAGCGGGTATTTGTTCTTGATAGTGAGGTTGTTCAGAGCTCTATAATCGATGCACATGCGTACCGTGCCGTCCTTCTTCGGTACGAACAATACCGGAGCTCCCCATGGTGATGAACTAGATTTTGTGAAGCCTTTGTCCTGCAGCTCCTCAACTTGCTTCTTCAGTTCTGCCAGCTCGTTGTTGTTGACTCTATAGACATGTTGTGAAATAGGCTCCGCTCCTGGCACCAAGTCTATAGAGAATTCAACATCTCTGTCTGGCGGCAAGCCTGGCAACTCCTCTGAAAATACATCCAGGAACTCCGCTATCAGAGGATGTGGCAACTCCTCTTCTTCCATCCTGGCTCCGCAAAATGTGCTTCTGCTCTGCTCCGCTGCTCCTTTGGCGACCTCGAACTCTGGCTCTCCTAGTGGTCAAAATATCACTCTGCCTCCATGACAATCTATAGTAGCATGGTGCCTACTCAACCAGTCCATTCTGAGTACAATATCGTATCCCGGAAGTGGCATGACGAGTAAGCACACGCTCAACTCTCGGCCTCCCAATGATACTCTCTGGTCCTTGCAATAATCATGGATTAGAATAATACCTCCGCCAGTCGTGATCTTGCAAGTCCTATCTAATGGTTCCGTCTCTAAATGAAGTTTAAGAGCATATGATATAGACACAAAACTATGGGAAGTGCCATAGTCAAATAATGTAAATGCTGGAATGCAATCGAGAAGAATTGAACCTGTAATCACGTCTCCTGCTGGCTCGGCCTCCTCGACCGTTATGGCGTATGCTCGCCCCTGGGGTACACCTCTCTGCTGCTGGTGTTGAGCAAACCTCTGCTGCTGCGGTGGAAGTGGTCCCCTCTGCTGGCCTCCTGGTACGGTAGGTACCCTGGCTGGTCCCCTCTGGGCGGCTGTTCCATCCTGACCTGGACGAGTCTGAATAGAAGGGCAATCCCTCAGCTGATGTGTGGACGATCCGCAGGACAAGCATGTACCCAACCTTTTCCTGCAGATCTCTCTAGTGTGTCCTGCCTTCCCGCAGTACGCACACTTGATAGCGGGCTGAGTATGTCTCTGCTATTACTGCTGGGTGTGTCCTCGGGCTGGTGCCTGGTGCTGCTGATGCTGCTGCTGGTATTACCTCTGTTGCTGCTAGAAGTGTGGACGCTTGCCCGATCCCGCACTACTATTTGCTCCTCCTGAAGTGTCGCATCCCCTCTTGGGCCTGAGGTCCAAGTCATCCTCAGCTATCTGGGCATCCATCAATATGCCCTCGAAGGTAGCAGTGCGACGTCCCGACGTACGAGACTTGATCTCCCTTGTCAGCCCCTTTCTGAACTTCCGGGCCCTGTCTCCTGGATCTTGAATCATCGATGCGGCAAAACGACTCAGGCGGCAAAACTCTGCGGCGTACTCATCAACTGACATGCTCCCTTGGACCAAGTTATGGAACTGACTCTCCAAGGCTCCCAAGGCAACATCAGGAAAGAATTTCTTCTTAAAGAGCTCCTTGAAGGCCTCCTAAGTAAGTCCCCCAACAACGAGTCTCGTCTCAGTGCGAAACCACGTCAGCGCGATGTCAAACATCTGGCTGCCGGCGGCCTCGATCTGAAGAACCTCCGGAAGCTGCGGCAAGCGCAAGTTTCTCTCTATGTCCTCTAGCCAATCGTCGGCGTAGAGTATCCCCTCAGTACCTTTGAACTCCCGAGGCATCATCCTCTTGAAGTCTACGATAGTGCCCGTCCTCTGGTGGTGCTGGTCAGGATGCTGCTGCGCAACTCTCTCCACAGCCTGGAGAGCCACCTGATGAGCATTCTCCATGCCCACCCTCATCAGCTCGGTCTGGGCCTGGTGCGCCTCCGCCTGCACCCTCTGAGCCTCCGTTGACGTCCTCTGGGCATCAACCATCCCCTGGATCAGCGCGAACATCTGTGCCCCATCAACGGGCATACCTCCTGGAAACGGAGTCGGTGGTGGTGGAAGAGGCTCCGTCACAGCTGTGACAACCCTCTGAACAGGTGGGGGAGGAGGACCCCCGAAAAGTGCAGATACTCCCATATACACAGGAGATGTAGGAGGTACTGCGGATGTCTGTCCAATAGGTCGAGAGGTGGCAGACCTCTCTGAAGCTGCTGCTCCCAGTCTCAAGGACCTGGTCTTCGGCGGCATCCTGAAGACAGATTGAAAAGAATCAATTATGGTAATAGACATGATATCATCAAGGAAGGATAATAAAAAATTCTAAAGGAAGTAATCATTAAGAATAGCATTATAAGGATCAGAAATTTCCTAATTATGATTTAGCATATTCTCGGCCTAAATCCTATTTCCTAAAACAGGATCGTAGCAATACTCTGAGCGAGCACCACTACGATATCGCTCTAAATGCGAATCTAGACCTGCATGGGCCACCACTAAAAACGTATTATGACCCGCACCCAAAATTTGGGCATGAGCCGTGGGTACGTCCATCCTACGTCGCAGTATCGGCGGTAGAACGTTGTCTAGGTCTCAAGACTAACAACATAACTCATCCTGTCAATGGTCTCAACTCCATAGGGAGGACAAAGATAATACATGAATCAACAATTTATAATATACTCAATCACAAGACTATTGGGAAGTAAATGGCACGATGAGATATAAGGATAAAGAGCACTGACATAAGTCAGCACAAAAATAAATATATCACAAGTCTAGAGTCTAGATGTCCACCAAAAGTCTCAACAATAATACAACCCAAAACTTAGTTCTAGAACAATGATACATAAATAAGACAGTCTAAATGCCTGTAGCTGGTGTCTCCTCTAAGATGGGAAATTCCTCTAGAATTTCTGGTACAAAATCTACCTCTGCTCCCGGGCCATAGTGGGTAGGACAGAAGTCCTCCAAGTCCTCTGAAAAATGTTATCCAGTTAGGATTGGAGCGAAGCACAAACACTAAACAGCAATTTCATTTATGTTGACAAAACTATAAAAAAACAGTGTAAGGAATACAAGATGAAAGAAATATTGGAAATATGATATACTAGAGAATATGTAATAAGCAATAGAACATCTAGCGATGAATAAAAATATAAGTGAATGCTATAACAAGTGAACTGAAATAAAAAATAAATATCTGGCTATGTGTTTGAAATATCAGTTTCTTATGTGATCGGCTTGGGACGAGATCAGGCTTGTTATATATGATTGACTATGATACATATGAGGTCAGGCTAACCATCTGGTTAGCTATGATATGAGCAATAGTAAGGCTAATCATATATAACAGGCTATGAGGTATTTAAATGGTCAGGCTACACCCGACGTGATGTGTGGGGTAAGCTATGATGCATGTAAGGTGGGGTATGATCACATAATCTGCTAATATTTCTCCATCCCCAGCTAGCACGATGGATTCCAATCATGACTCCTCATGACAGGTATCTAGGATGCTAACCCGTGTATCCACAGTGTCAGAATCAAGTATACTATACAACTAGAATTATAGAATTAATCAACAAAAATAAAAACTGTCAGAGAATGTACTCGCATGTGGTCCCGAGGAAGGTGCGAGGATCGATATCTAAGGCGAGATCACAATGACCTAATTATGGAATATCAATGTCAAAATACTGAATTAAAGGAATAAGCATGTTTAACTAATTAATTACGAGGCCTCTAGGTCAATTCTAAGGTTTAGGGGTCAATACTAGGTCCGCTAGTCAGTTTTTATATCATGGAAGTGTATAGTGTACACTATCTATCTAAACTAGTCTTTACTTAGCTATACAAAACCTCAGTGTTAAGGATCTACAAGGTATTAGGTTATAACTATATCCTAGAGCCTAGTTAGTATATAAGTAACTTATATTAGTTACCTTGCTAGTACTCCACCTTAAATAGTATTAACCAATTCGTTACTCTAGCCATACTAGTACCAACTTAGCTGATCACTAATGCAATATACTAATTCTTACACCCTTAATAACTTAATACCTTAACTAACATTAGTCATTTACTAGCTCGAAGTAGTGGTACCAAGGCATTCTAACCTGTGGCAAAACCCCACAGGGAGAAACCTGGGCAGTATCAGAGCCCAGAGGTAGCCAAGGTTCTGATTTAATGAACCCTTCACAGTTTCTCAGTCTGAAGTTGTTCAGACTTTCACATACATGGCTTAATCCTTGAGACAATATAACAGGTAAGTCTGAACCTGTTCAACTTACACAGGCATGGCCTAACCTCTGAGACAACCATATAGCCACTGGCAGGATCCAGGTAAGTCTGAACTTTGTTCACTGATACACAGTATCAGGAACTCATACCCTCACTGATACACAGGTGCCTGGACACCCATGATACTCACTAAACTCCCTGTTTCCCTGGCACTCAACCCCTGAACTGGCTTTCCTAAATCCACCAATCCACTGGAGACTGATACACTGTTCTAACCACTGATACCTAGTATCAGACACTTGACTAATGCATAACCAAATACTCATACATAGGTATGTATTCTCACAAAACTAGCACTAGTATTAACCTTGCACCTATGCACACTCACACTAGGAATCTTACTAAACTGACACACACACACACACGAAGTGAACTGATACCTACCAAGCTCCCCAGCTAACCAATACTGGTAATGAACTGCCCCTCACAGCTGTGCTGCTCACTGCACAGTTTTACCTCCCCCTGCACTACCTGGAACTAAACACACTGAACCAATCACTGGCACTCAAGCAACTGGTATTGAATACACGATTCATACACTGGGAACTCAAACCCACAGCATGATGCTAACAGACCCGACTTCCCACAACCTGAATTGACACTGATACACAACACACAGTGAACTGGAGTTCACTGAAACTATCACAACTAAGACACTGAACTTCCCATACTTACACATCTATACAACACAATGCTCAAAAACTGTACTCTGATTACTGATATAGTAAACACAGTGAACTCACACAAACTGGAACAGACTACACAGTTTTTTCCCCAAAACATAATGCACATTCAAACCCTTAACACTCTACACTCACTGAAAACTCTGATACCTATACCCTATTTACTGATGCCCTAAACTACCACACACTGTCTACTGATACAAAACCCATTGCTCACTCAAAACTAATACACAGAACCCGACCTCTCATAACCCCTAATTACTGATATAAAGAACACAGTGAGCTGATACAAAACTACTCAACACAGGTACACAGGAAATCTAACTCACAGGACCCGAGCCTCACTGAGACACTCACAGCCACACAGATACAATGAACCACAGTGTCAGTGTCATTGAGACACTCACACCCAGAGACACAAACACAACCGGACGGATATAATGATACACCTAACACTCACAAAGCCCAAACACTGATGCACTTGTTGTGCTGAATACAATACAACACCACATCACACACAGTAAACCCGACTGTGCAGTTCATCCCCCTCCCCACAGTGTATTCCCTCTCCAAATCACACAACACATCTATATATATATATATATATATATATATATATATATATATATCATACATCAAATTAGGTAATATAGAGTAGATTAGATAGGTATTCCCTTATGAAACCTTTCATCAAACATATAAAGTGCTGAAAACGGATTCCACAATAAGAACTCATGAATACCCAACCAAAACCCTAAATCAAATTCCAACCTAAAAGTATATGATGCAAACATGTGTAGACACATATACCCATAACTAGGGCTCACGAAAAATTGGGGAAAACCATCATTTGAACATCAAAACCATAAAATCACCCATGACTCCATGGAAGAACCAAAAGAGTCATTCCTAATTCAAATGGTGGGCTCCTAATGGCCAAACAACAATAAAAACAGAATTAAATAAGGTTTAATTCAGATCCTCACCTATTGGGAGATGGATTCCCAATGTAGCTCCTCTTTCTTCAAGCCTCCTTGGTCCAAGCTCCTAGATCTCTCTTGATGGAGAAGGAAGAGGGTTTCTAGGGCTATAAATTCCTGAAATTTAAGGAAGGGAGTGGTTTTTCTAAGTGGAGGCTAGGTTTAGGGTTTTTTTTTCATGAATGAAGAAGCTTGAGGGAGGCTCCCTCTCATTAAATAGGACTAGGGTTAGGGTTAGGGCTTCTAATGCGAAGTGTCTTAATTGCCTTTCATGATTTGTCATGAAGAACTTAAATTAATAAGGGATTTTAGTCATTCATTTTGGGTTTAACTAAAAGCTAAAAATAATAATTAGGGTTTGGTCACAAGGTCAAATCTAATGGGTCTTTAGGTCAAGCCCATAAACCTATGTACTTATCCGACGTATAGTTGTACTGTCTGGCATGAGTGCAAAAGTTGTTGGCTTTGATAAAGTCAAAGAAAAGTACAAGTTGTATCATAATTTTGGTGATATTTATACACTTTTGAGAGATGGTTTGACTCGTTAGATAGATGGGTTTCTATTGACGGATGGCTATTTATTTTGATTTAGCAAGCTATGTATCCTACATATATCATTAAGAGATTTTATGGTGGGAATTACATGTAGGTGGTTTGTCCGGTCACTTTGGGCGAAATATGACTATAGAAGCTGTTGAGGGTCATTTTTACTGGCCTAGTGTCAAAAGAGATGTTGTAAAACTCGTGGGTCAGTGTCGTACTTGTCAACTAGCTAAGCAACAAAAATAAAATGCGGGCTTGTACACTCCACTTCCTGTATCTAACCGCCCATGGATATATGTTAGTATGGATTTTGTGCTAGGTTTACCTACGACCCTCAGGAAACACGATTCCATCTTTGTGGTAGTAAAACGTTTTTCAAAAATGGCCCACTTTCTGACATGTTCTAAAACGTCAGACGCCTCCAAAATTACTAAAATTTGTTTTGATGAAGTTGTTAGATTGCATGGGTTACCCAAAACGAATGTGTCAAACAGGGACATTAAGTTTCAAAGCTACTTTTGGAAAACCCTATGGCACTTGATGGGAACAAAGTTGACCTTTTCCATGGAAAATTATCCCCAAACTGATGGGCAGACTGAGGTGGTTAATAGGAGTTTAGGGAATCTTCTATGTTGCTTGGCTGGGAAAAATATCAGGAATTAGGATCTCATTTTACCTGGAGCCGAGTTTGCATATAACTGTTTAGTTAACATATCCATAGGCATGATTCCATTTTAGCTCGTGCATTATTTCAAACCAATAAGGCCAATAGATCTCATTCCCATGTCTTAGCATTCTAGGGTTTCTGAATCAGCATCTGCATTTTTCGAACATATTCATAATTTGCATAAAGAAATCAGCAAAAAAATTGAATTAAGTAATGCACAATATAAGTCTTCTGCTGGTAAACACAAAAAAAAATATTGAGTTCCAAATTAGTGATTATGTTATGGTCCAGATTAGACCGAAGCGGTTTCCTCCAGAATCCGTTAAGAAATTACATGCTGCAATGCAGGACCATTTAGAATTTTATAGAGATTAGACCGAATGCATATGTCATTGACTTACCACATGGATTCAGGATCAGTTCTACATTTAATATTGAGGATTTTATGGCTTACAAAGGTCCCCCAATTAGTCCAGAAAATCTACTTGTGGATTCACATGAGCCTACCCTTGAGACTATTCCAGAGAGTTCCCCACTACAACCCTCACTCCCATGGTCCCAATCAGCAGATCATATTGATAGAATATTAGATAATCAGATCATCTCTACTAGAGATGGTGGTTGTCAACGTTTCTTGGTTCGATGGAGAGGTCGCCCAGAATCTGATGATTCATGGATTACACGGAAGGAGCTGCAGCAGCTTGATCCAAACTTACTGGGCTACTACGACAATAATCATTGTAGTCATTCGCCAGAGGCAAATTCTTTTTACCCCGGAAGAATTGATGAGGACATCAAGCCTCCAATTACGAAGACCTACCAACGTAGAAGACGACGCGATATGGCTTTAATATGGATTAGTCTTTAAATTTGAATTTGAATTTGAATTTTGAATTCAGATTTCATTTTGTTATTCTATTTTTTTTTATTGTTACCTAGTCTCTAGGAGGAGGTTGTGTGGTTGTTGGGATGTTGTCTTCTTGTTGCAACTTGTATATGCCTTAAAAATTGGTTAGTTTGTTGGTTGTTTTGTTTGATGTAAGCCTATTTATATCCTTATTTGTCAAAGGATAGAGACAATGAATGAATGAATGAATAAATGAAAAAAAATCCATTATGAACTCTACTCTCTCCATATAGCTGAGATAGCCAATCTTCACTCCCTCTCCTACTCTTCGCCTATTCCCGGCCCCATTTTCCTCCACCGGTAACAGTATAACAGCAATTGTAGCAGCAAAAAAGCAGTTATAGCAACAAAAATAGTAGTTGTAGCAGTAAAAATAGACCTAATAACAGCACAAACAGTACTGGCAGTAGGAGTAGTAGTAACAGTCACAGAAATAGGAGCAGCAGCAATACAAGAGGCAGGGACTGAAGCAGCAGTCCCCCCTTCTGGTAATCCCTCGACATTCTGATTCTAGTCTCCATCTTTATTCTAAATCAAGTAAGTATGACTACTGCATCTACCATCCAATATGATATCAATAAGCTGTTGATCCACCTAATTTGAGTGCTTCTACAAAAGAAAAGAAAATGGAACTTGTTATCAACCTATATATTAAATAGAGAACTATCATGATTTAGTTATAACTTGATTCAATTTTCTATAAGATCTAAGGTTGCATGATAGCTTATGATCTCTTGTCTTACATAAATACCAATCTTGGCAAACTTAAAAATTCTTTGGTAATTAGTAGAGAGCTAAAATGAACTTACTTTAATCCAATTTAATTTGCTGATTTTAATTCTCATTCATCCCGTATCAAAACTCCTACAATAACTACCTCCATGGCATACTCATTCTCCTGAAGGTCATACTGATCATCATCAATAGGCTGATGACCAAGTTTATGAGAAACTCCATGTACTGGCTCCTCCATATCTGAAATATCCATAGTGTCCACTTTAACTGGCTCAAACCAAAATGACTCGAACTCAGGCAAATCCTCAGCCTTAGAAGGCATCTTGGAATCCTAAGTGTTGTTCATTGTATGATCCTCGACGAATATCACGTCCTTGCTTTGGTAGATATTTCTTCCATAGGATAGTAGATTCTATACTCGAACCCATCCCGACCATAGCCGACAAAGATACACTACCTCTTCTTCGACTCAAGATTGGACCTCTCGCCCTTTGGTACTTACACGAAGGCCTTACATCCAAACTCATACAAGTGATTATATGATGGCTCCTTGTCATACAATACTTTGTCAGGCACATCATTATGTAAAGGAGTGCTAGGAAATAGATTAATAACATAAGTAGCAGTGTTTAGAGCCTCACCCAAAAAATTATTCTGTAACTTTGTCTTTGATAGCAAATACTACACTGTATCCATCAATTTCATGTTCATACGCTCCACTATGCCATTGAGCTGAGGCATCTTTAGAGGAGACTTATGGTGTCATATCCTATGCTCTTTATAGTATGCATCAAAGGGATGGATGTGTTCGTCGTTGTTGTCAGATCAAACATACTTCAACTTCTTGTCGGTCTCCTCTTCTACATAGGCCTGAAACTCTTTGAAAGTAAAAATACATATCCTTGATCTTTAAAGCATAGATCCAAAATTTTCTAGAACAATCATCAATAAATATTACAAAATAAGAAGCACCACCAATAGATTATCTTCATGGGATCGATGACGTCCGAGTGAACCAATTCAAGCAATATTGGCTTCCTTGAAGATGAATAAGTCTGGAATGACACCTTATACTTCTTCCTTGTCACGAGGACGTGCACTTCTCCAATTTTGTAAAGTTCGGCCCTTGAATCACCTTCATGATCACTAATTAGCTCATTCTCTTCTCGTTAATATAGCTGAGTCATTTGTGCCACAACTCGATAGATGTAAGACTGATTGCATTCATCTCTTGTGCCCTATGTGCACTCCCTTCCATATAATAGAGGCTAGACTTCATGCTTCCTCTGGAAACCACCATCGAACCTCCGGAAAGCTCACGCCGATCATTCTTGAAGATATTGAATAATCTCTTATCATCCAACCTTTCAACCAACGATAGGTTGACACAAATATCAGGGACATGGCAAACGTCTCTGAGCACAAGAACTACTATTGTACTTGTCTTCAAATGCACATCTTCTATAAAAATTGCTTTTGAACCATTTTTGTTTCCCATCTTTAACACTCCACAGACTCCTGACATATATTTGGTGAATAGTACCCTATTGTGACATACATACACTGAAGTCCCTAAGTCCCCTAGCCAATAATTGTTATGGTAGGCGAGATAATATTACCACCCACAATAATGGTGTTGCATCCATGAACAGAGGCCATTGTTATAGTATTCTCACTTTGTTTTACCTTGTCACATTTTTTCACTCTTCCAAGAGAAACAGTTCTCTTGATGTGACCCTTCTTACCACAGGGTAGCATTCAGAGTCCTCGTACCAACCCTTGGACTTCCTTTTGCTCTTGTCTCTCCTACCACCTGGACCCTTACTTTTACTCTTCCCTCGGATTTCTAACACAAGTGCCTCTGAATGAGTGTTTGATGAAGTGCCATAATATTTCCTACGCATCTCATTATTCAACACAGCACTCTTTGCAAACTCTAGACAAACCACATCTTCAGGAGAAGAAACGGTCATAGACACTCGTATGGTCTCCTACGAATGTGGCAACATACACAACAACTAAAACCCAAGTATTTCGTCGTCGAACTTTAGTCTCACAGAGAATAAATGGTCAACCATGTCTTGGAACTCACTCAGATGATCCATAATGGACGTACCATCCGTGTACATAAAACCATCATATGTCGAATCAGATTCACTTGGGTCTTCTTTGCATACAAGAACTCCATCTTCTCCCAAAGTGTTTTTGGATGCTTAATATTGGCGACGTGATTATACATACTCTCGTCTACCAACTACCTAATATACCCATAGATTTGTAAATGCTCAAAATTCCAGTCATCCTCAGATTTCTTATTGAGCTTCTCAAAAGCAAATGCCAACAAATTTATCTTCTTGACGAATAAAAAATTATTCATCTTGCTTCGTCATTAGTGATAGTTGAAACCATTCAGGTTAATCATGCATACTGGATTCACATTCATCTCTTCTAACCAGTTTGACTGTCAACCAATAACACCTATCAACCATTGCTCTGATACAACTATTTTGGAATGGATATAGAATGAATGGAATAAATGTCATTCCCACACATGAAGAAACATGTTGAGGACCCAAAAAAATTTGCACAACCCAGACACGATGCTAAAATCTACACAAATAAGCATAATGCAAACACATGAGGCTATTTTTACATGCAAAGCCATGATGAGAAAAGGCACGGAATGATCGGAGTCCAACCTAAAAAACTTCTACTAAGCAATAAAGAAAATACACTGAATCCATTACAAACTTCATCACCAATCAAATACGGATCACCATAACCCTACAAAACTGATAGAAATAGATTATAGTGAAAAATATTGGTTACTGAAGATGAGATGACAAAGAAGAACCTGATGTAGAACTCTCTATATCAAAATATCTTCCAAACAGCCCCTAAAATATTGTATTCCTTCTTCCTCTCTTTTGAAAGTTACAAAAGTTTGAGAACTCTCTCTCTCTCTCTCTCTCTCTCTCTCTCCTTGCTATTTTTTTGTACATGGATTAGTGTTAGAAAACTCATATTCAAGTCACCATAATCCTGAGACAATCCTGATTGTCCATTGTGATACAACAGTGTTAATAAAAATTTGAATTTGGCCTTTAGCTCTCGCGGTGATTTACCGGTATGAGGCGGTAACTGCCAGAGGTTAGGGAACGATAGCAGCTTCAGCTTCATATCATCGTTATACTTCTGGTGTATAGCTGACACTAAAACTACTCAGTACATATATAGCCTGAAAGTTACTACCTTTGTCATCGTTGACTCCTCAAGCTTCTCTGACACACGAATGACGCTCGCTGCACTCTGGGGTATTCTCGATGTAGGTTGGGAATCCTACCCAACATCAACAACACAAATAATGAATAAAAGGACTACTACATGAGCAAATAGGTTGGAAGAATGGCAGATAGCAACCCAATTAAATTGCATTTGGCGCTAATTATTTTATTTCCAAGAGAGACATAATTATTTCCAAAGTATTGTACTAATGGACCTCCATAAGCCCTTTTCTTTTGCCAGTATTCCTCTTTAGGAATATATCTTTCGCTTTAATATATTGTACTTGTTGGTATTGAAAGTGCGAAAACCGTTCCCCAAATCAGAGAGTAACTACAAGAGAACCGAACAAAATGCACAAACCAAAAACACCAAACAAAAATCGCAGACACAAAGATTTTTGACGTGGAAAATCCTTGCGGGAAAAACCACGGGACGATCGGAGTCCAACCCTGAAAAGCCTCCACAAATGGAATAAGAAATACACTGAATCCTTACAAACTTCTCACCGATCCAAACGGATCACCACAACTCTTTTGGAATAGAAAATAGATTATAACCACGAAGAAGAAAGACAACGAGAAATACCCGAAACTGATCTCCTTCTTCGAAACGGCCTCCAATCCTTCTTTCTCCTCTCCAATGTTGCAATGGCACTCTTGCCTCATTTTCTCTCCTTGTTGCTATGTCTTTTTTTTAGAGAAAGAGATATATTTTAGGGCCAAGAGACACCTATATATAGCCTCAAACCCACAACTAGCATTCCTATTATAGATAGGAATATCCAATCCAAATCCATTGAGATATTCCTATTATATTTATGAATATCCAATCCAAATAAATTGAGGTATTCCAATTATATGTAGAAATACTCAATCCTACTCTGGGATATTTTCCACATAGGTAGGGAACCCCCACCCACTCCAACAAATCTTTCCTTTCACAACTATGTGGAGGGGGTCGTTATCCCGACGATCCGCCTGCAGTACTCAAACTTTTCCCTTGGTAGAACCTTTGTGAACATATCTGCTCCGTTGTCATCTGTATAAAACTTCTCAAGCGCCGCTTCCTTCTTGTCAACCATATCCTGTATCCAATGATACCGGGTATCAATATGCTTGGACCGGCTATAAAATGCATGGTTCTTCACAGGGTGAATAGCACTCTGAATATCGCAAAGCAAAGGATATTTCTCCTACTTTAGCCCAATTTCCTGCTACAGCTTCTTCATCCCCATTAACTCCTTGCAAGCCTTCGTCGCCGTAATATATTCCGCCTTTATCGTCGACAAGGCAACACACTTCTGTAAACGCGACTGTCACGATACTGCTCCAACAGCAAACATTATCACATAGCCCGAAGAAGATTGCCTTGTCTCTATATCTCCACGCATATCAGTGTCGGTATATCCAACCAGCTTCAGCTCGTCACCACCAAATAAAAGTCTCCAATCGGCAGTACCCTGAAGATATCGTAGAATCCACTTGACACCACTCCAATGCACCCTTCCAGGATTGGAAGTGTACCTGCTAACTGTGTCAACTGCGTGAGCAATGTCTGGCCTCGTACAAACCATAGCATACATAAGACTCCCCACGACTGAGGCATAAGGAACTCGATAAATATCTTCCTTCTCGTCCTCAGTAGATGGACATTGCTCCTCAGTGAACTTAAAGTGAGCCACAAGGGGGTTACTCACTTTCTTTGACCCGTTCATCCCGAAATGCTGAAGTACCCGATGAATATACTTCTTTTGAGACAAGTGTAGCAGTTTGGAATCTCTCTCTCTCTCTCTCTCTCTCTCTCTCTCTGTCTTTCAGCTGATCTTCATCCCAAGAATAGTCTTCGTTGTGCCCAAATCCTTCATAGAGAAGGTCGCGCCCAGTTGGCACTTTAACTCTGCTATTCTGGTAGAATTCTGACCCACCAACAGCATGTCATCAACATAAAGCAACAAAATGATGAAATCATCCTCGACGAAGTACCTCACAAAAATACAATGATCCAACGTCGTTCGTGTATAGCCATGCTCCCCCATAAACGACTCAAACTTCCTGTACCACTACCTCGAAGCCTGTTTCAGACCATACAAGATCTTCCTCAATCGGCAGACCAAATATGACTTGCCCTTCTCACAGGATCCCTCTGGTCTCTCCATGTACAACTACTCCTCAAGATCACTGTGGAGGAATGTCGTCTTCACGTCCATTTGCTCGACCTCCAAGTCAAAACTGGCTGCCAATGCTAGCACCACCCGTATAGACGACTGCTTGACGACTGACGAAAAGATCTCATCATAATCTATGCCTTTTTCGTTGACCGTAGCCTTTAACTACCATCCTCACTTTGTATTGAGGTCCAGTAGCATAATCTGTCTGCTTCACTCTGAACACCCATCGATTCTTCAAAGCCTTCTTTCTCTTTGGCAATCGCATCAGATCATAAGTAGAGTTAGCCTCCAAAGAACTCATCTCCTCCTGCATGGCCTCCATCCACTCTTGCCTGTGTTCGACTTCCATATCCTCTACAAAACTTTCGGGTTCTCCCCCGTCAGTTAGTAGCACATACTCATCCAGTGAGTATCTCGTAGATGGTCGACATTGCTCTCTATCGCTCCTCCCTCAATGGAACCATTGGTGTTGGCTGTATATCTATAGTCTTCTCCCCTCCATGAACTACCTCATCGGCATGCTCATCCTCCTGATGGTCACCCTGACCACCATCAGCAGGTTGATGATCAAGGTTGGGAGCAACTCCATGTACTGTCTCCTCCATAACTGGATCCTCTGTGATGTCCTCTAGAAACTGCTCGAAGCAAAATGACTCTAACTTAGGCAATTTCTCAGCCTTAGAAGGCATCTTGGAATCCTGAGTGTTGGTCATGGTCTGATCCTCGACAAAAACTACGTCCCTGCTTCTGTAAAGCTTTATTTCCATTGGATCGTAGAGTTTATAGCCAAACTCATCCTGACCGTAGCCGACAAAGACGCACCGCCTCATCTTTGGCTCAAGTTTGGATCTTTCGTCCTTCGGTACATGCACGAAGGCCTTACAACCAAACACTCGCAGGTGATTGTATGACGGCTCTTTGTTGTACCATACTTTGTCAGGCACATCATCCTGCAAAGGAGCACTAGGAGATAAATTAATAACATAAGCAGCTGTGCAAAGTGCCTCACCCCAATAGCTGCCTGGCAAGTTTGCTTCTGACAGCAAATACCGCACCCTCTCCATTAACTTCATGTCATCCGCTCCGCTACACCGTTAAGCTGCGGTATCTTTGGTGGAGTCTTCTGGTGTCGTATCCCTTGCTCTCTGCAATAAGCATCAAAGGGACCGATATAATCGCCGCCATTGTTCGACCGAACACAAAGCAGCTTCTTGCCCGTCTCCCTTTCAACAGAGGCCTGAAACTCCTTGAAAGTGGGCAGCACCTGATCCTTGGTCTTTAAGGTATAGACCCAAACTTTTCTGGAACAATCATCAATAAATGTTATAAAATAAGAAGCACCACCAATGGATTTTACCTTCAAAGGACCACAGACATCCGAGTGAATCAACTCGAGGAACGCCGACTTTCTTTAACTTGGGTGACTTTAGAAAGACACCATATTTTGCTTCCCCGCTAAACAGTGCGTGCACTTCTCCAACTTTGTAGACTTTAGCCCTGGAATCACCTTCATGTTCACTAAGTAGCTCATCTCTTTCTCGCTGATATGGCTGAGCCGCCTGCGCCATAACTCAGTAGACGCATCAGTAGCTGCGTTAACCTTATGTGCCCCATGTGCGCTCCCTTCCATATAGTAGAGTCTGGACCTCTTGCTTCCTCTGACAATCACCATCGAACCTCTAGAAAGCTTCTATTGATTGTTCCTGGAGAGACTGAAGAAACCCTTGTCATCCAACCTTCCAACCGACACCAGGTTGAAACGAATATCAGGGACATGACGGACATCTTTGAGAACAAGAACTGCACCTGTCTTTGTCCTCAAATGCATATCTCCAATGGCAAACGCCTTCGACACATCTCCATTGCCCATCTTTAACACTCCACAGTAGCCTGTTGTGTATGTAGCAAATAGTGCAATGTTGTGAGATACGTTCATAATTACCTCATCACCTATAATGATCACGTTGCCTCAATGTGTAGAGGACGCCGTTGTAGTGTTCTCACTTTGCTTCCCCTTGTCTCCCTTCTTCCCTCTCTTCCAAGTGAAACATTTTCGCTTGATGTGGCCCTTCTGCCACAATGGTAACACTCTGAGTCCTCGTATCGACCCTTAGACCTTTCCCTGCTTTTGTCTCTGCCACCGCCTGGACCTCTCCTTTTACCCCTTCCGCGGCACTCTGAAACAAGCGCCTCTGAGTTGGATGTGGATGGATGAAGTGCCCTGAGAACGTCTTCGCATCTCTTCATTCAGCACTCCACTCTTGGCAAACTCCAGACTGACCACGCATTCCAGAGCAGAAGCAATCATAGACACTCGTACGGTCTCCTACGAGTCTGGCAATGTACACAGCAGTCTTAGTCCCTGAACCTTGTCGTCGAACTTGACTCCCATTGAGGATAGATGGTCAACCACGCCCTGGAACTCACTCAAGTGATCCGCAATAGACACATCATCTTTATACCGCAGACCCATCATCATCCAGATCAGGAACAATTTATTTACTCCGGTCTTCTTCATATACAAAGATTCCAGCTTATCCCACAGTGTCCTCCCGTGCTCAATACTGGTAACGTGGTTGTATACGTTCTCGTCAATGAACTGCCTGATGTACCCACACACTTGTATATGCTCAAAATTTCAGTCATCTTCAGATTTGTCATTGGGTCTCTCGGAAACAAATACCGGCAGATGCAGCTTCTTGACAAATAACAGATCCTTCATCTTGCTCCTCCAGTAATGATAGTTGGTACCGTTCAGGTTTACCATGTGCACCGGATTCGCGTCCATCTCTCCTTCCTGATTTGCCAGTCAACTACTGGCACCCTTTTGAAATTCCAGAACCTGGCTCTGATACCACTTTGTCGGGAACGGAAGTGCAAAAATCGTTCCCCAAACCAGAGAGTACCTGTGAGAGAACCGAGTAAACGCACAAACCAAAAACGCCAAACACAAATCGTAGACAGAGATTTTTGACGTAGAAAAACCTTGCGAAAAAAAATACGGGACGATCGGAGTCCAACCCTAAAAAGCCTCCACTAATGGAATAAGAAATACACCGACTCCTTACAAACTTCTCACAGATCCAAACGGATCACCACAACTCTTTTGGAACAAAAAATAGATTATAACCACGAAGAAGAAAGACAACGAGAAATACCCGAAACTGATCTCCTTCTTCGAAACGGCCTCCAATCCTTCTTTCTCCTCTCCAATGTTGCAATGCGACTCTTGCCTCATTTTCTCTCCTTGTTGCTATGCCTTTTTTTTTTAGAGAGAGAGATATATTTTAGGGTCAGGAGACACATATATATAGTCTCAAACCCACAACTAGCATAGGAATATCCAATCCAAATCCAAATCCAAATCCATTGACATATTCCTATTATATGTAGGAATATCAAATCCAAATCCATTGAGATATTCCTACTATATTTAGGAATATTCAATTCAAATAAATTGAGGTATTCATTTTATATGTAGAAATACTCAATCCTACTTCGAAATATTTTTCACATAGATTGAAAATTCCATCCACTCCAATAGTACTCTGGCTCCTAAGGAGCGTTCTGAAACCTTGGTTACTCTACAACAAGCACAACACACCCTTCAAGGCTACTCATATTATTTCTTTCTTTTTTTTCCCTTTTCTATTGCTCAACCCAAACTCCATCATAGCATTCCTCCAGTACAGCATCTTTTTTTTTTCCTTTTCCTTTTCCTTTTCCTTTTTCTTTTCCTTTTCCTTGTTCCTTTCTTTGTCATATTGTCTTAAATTTAAGCACTCGTGCCAATCCATTTATTCACTACTAGATGTTGTGAAACAAGAAAGAGTGCCTTAAAATAGTTGGTTCATTAATTGCCAATAGCATTCTTCCGTGTTTGAGCAATGGTGGGAGCACTGACTCCCCCCATAGTGAAGGTATACTATCCGATGCCCATGTTGCCAGATGCATCGAGGGTACTGGTGTGTCTATACGAGAAGGATGTCGAGTTTAAACTCATTAACATGTATGAAGGACAGCACATGACGCCCGATGTCATCAAGTTACAGGTATATTACATGACTACTTGTTATATGCATGCATTTTTGCCTCTCACTCCTAATAACCAAAATATGCGTCTAATTTGAACAGGCATCAGGAGCACATGTGGCTGGATTTGAAAATGGAAGCACCAGGCTATTTGGTATTCATCTCATTTCACTAAAGATCACTACCAAGAAATGCATCTCCATTACAAATATGTCTTTAGATTAGAAATTTTCAAGTTCCATTTTTTATATATATTAATGCCAGGCTACCAATTGTTTTCACTAGACTCAAACTGACCTACTAATTCATGTAGAAATAGAATATAGTGTTACGAAAGGTAAGTCATTATGATATATTCAAGACAAGATCAACTTAGCATAAGATAAATACATGCATATTTATATAAACTAGCACACTGGGAACACACGGATAAACATTAGAGAGAAGTTAAGCAATTAAAGATGGAACCTATAATATTCTCATACATTAACTGTTATTTCTTGTAGCAGTAGTAAGAAGTCAAATTATCGTAGCAATATGACAGGGATGAAGATGAACATATTATAACTTCATTAACACTTTGCCCTCTTGTGTGGTCTGATAGCTAATGCTCGAAGTCGTTCGTTCTGTAAGTCTGTACCAGGAGAAAAAATCTGAAACATCATATATCATATATCATATAGACATTAGACAAAAATTGGTCTGAATGCTAAATTTAGAATGCTTAATGTTTAGGATCCGTACATAATTATGGAACCACGATAGAAATTTTCTATCAACCTCTCTAGCAAGATCATCTTCATTAATATTAGGTCTCTCCATTTTCACCTCAGCCCTAAAAGTACTGTGATAATAAGGAGAACAATTAGAGCACTTAATTTTCAAGTATATACAAAATTGAAATATCTAGGAAAGATGTGTCACTTACTTCTCAATATATTGCATCTCTTTTATACCACTATTTAACAATATATACCGATGAGCGACTTCAAACTCATCGTCTTCCAACCAACGTACTTTAGTAGCACTTGTAGGCTTCCCTCCCATATTGAAGATAGTGTTGATTATACTATTTGGAGCATTAACCCCACCGTCATCATTCCTTGGGGGTCTATTGCGATTTGTTCCGACATGAGTATCAAAGTAGATAGAGTAGAAGTTTGAAACCTCCTCAATGATATATGCTTCGCATATCGAAGCTTCTACATGAGCCTTATTGCCAACATTTTTCTTCAGGTGATGTAGATACCTATAGATAATATATTGAATCTTAGAATTATTTGAATAAATAAATTATTAGTATAAAGGATTTATACCTCTCAAATGGATACATCCATCGATAATGGACGGAAGCACCGACGCGTGCTTCGTATGCAAGATGAATTGGCAAATGCTCCATACTATCAAAAAAACTAGGGGAAGTACCATTTCTAACTTACATAGTGTCAATACAATCTTCTCCTCAAGTTCTACTATATGTTGCACCGTCAACTTGCTTGAATACAAATCTATAAAGAATATAGATAATTCAGCCAATGGAGTCCATACTTGATGAGGGAACATCTCTTTCAGAGCAATAGGTAGTAACATCTCCATAAACACATAGCAATCATGACTCTTCATCCCTGTCAGCTTGTGTTCGTTGAGATCAACACATCTTGCCAGATTTGACATGTAGCCGTCAGAAAATCTCAACTTGCAATTCAGTTGAATATTATCAATTTATCTTCCCTACTCAATGTAAATGACGCTGGAGGCTTGACCCAATTGCCGTTGCCACTTCATTTTAGGTGCAAATCTAAACACCTACAAATAATTTTCAAGTCATTTCTTGCTTTGACATTGTCTTTCATTTTCTCCTTAATATCCATCAACGTATTGAAGATGTTGTCGAATACATTCTTTTCAATATGTATGACATCAAGATTGTGCCTTATGAGATTGTCCTTCCAATAAGGTAAGTCCCAAAAGATACTATGCTTCGTCTAATTATGCATACGTCCAAACCCTTCAAAGTGATCGCCCGATATCGGATCTTCCATCACAGTCGGCAATCCATCTACCTCTTTCCAAACTGCGTCTCATGTCAGTCTCAACGGGGGAGGAGATAGTTCATGTTTACCAGCTCTAAAGGCATCTATGTTCCTTCTCCACGGATGCGACGCAGGAAGGAACTGACAATGACAATAAAAAAACATGATTTTCCCCCATTTTGGGGACAGAATATCTTACTTTTTCCATACATATCGGACAAGATAAAGTACCATGAGTACTCCACCCCGATAATATTCCATATGATAAAAAATCGTTGATGGTCCACATGAGAGACGCTCTCATCTGAAAGTTTTGCTCCTTGGATATAGCATATGTCCGAATGCCGAATTACCATAATTGTTTTAACTCATCCACCAATGGCTACAAGTAGATATCGATGTTCTTCTTTGAATTTTTCAGCCAGATATAATAGGTGTCAAGAACATATAAGGAGTCTTCATGCACATCCACGGTGGTAGATTGTAAGAAATCAAAATCACCGGCCAACAAGAGTACTGAGATCCCGACTGTCCGAAAGGAGTGAATCCATCAAAACATAAATCCAACCGGACATTCCTGGGCTCCACAGCAAATTTAGGATGACACAAATCAAAATGCTTCCATACCTCTCCATCGGAAGGATGAGATAATTCTCCTTCATCCATCTTTCGTTCCTTGCTATGTCATATCATGTGTTGTGCTGTATTTACGGACATATACATCCTCTGCAGCCTCTTTGTGATCGACAAAAACTACATGTAGTTGTAGGGATGCAACCTTACTCAGGCAGTTGACTTTCCTTTGCCCTGAATTGGCTTGTACCAGTCCATATGACATAAAATGCATTTATCTTTATCATTATTCTCCTTGTAGTACAACATGTAACCGTTTTGACAACAATCTATCTTTTTTTATCCTAATCCGAGTTTTCGTATCATTATCTTCGACTTGTAGAAGTTTCCAGGCAACTCATTCGATCCTTTTGACAACAACTCTCTAACAAACTGAATTATCCGGTCGTAGCATTCCTGGGGCAAGTTAAAATCAGACTTTAGGTTCAACAGTCGCATCATCACCGACAGAACAGAATGAGAATCACAACTCGGGTATAACGGAGTATCGGCATTCTTGAACATATCATAGAATTTCTTCGCATCAGGATTAGGATCCTCCGGATCAAAACTTGGACCGGCCGCATCAAATACCAACTCACGCGCCTGGTTTCGCGGTCGATACTCAAAGTTATCTCCGAAAGTGGACTCTTATACCTCCGTATTGAAGGAGGAATGATGATATTGTAAAAACAAAGGTTCTCCTTGAGTCGGCCACTCCTTGTAGTTCGGTACAAAATGCTTCTTGTAGATATGCTCCATCACGAGATCCACCTCTTTGAATGGTATATTATGACATTTGACATAAGGACACTTGATGAGCCTCTCATCCATGAAATAAGGTTGACTACTGGCGTATTTGAGAAATTTCTCAACGTCCGCCATGAAATCATCTGTCAAACAAATCCTACTCTCATGTCGCCGATTGTACATCCACGATCGGTCAACTAAGTATCGACTCATTGTTCAAACCAATTATGTATGTACGTACCATATATATTCAAACAATATAGATTAAATACAAGTATCAAAAAACTTGAAGAATAAGAATATTATAACTTAGTACTTAATTGTAATAACTCATTATTATTCACACTAGTTCAATAAAGTAACTATACCCTATATATTGATACCCCTAGAACCCCTTCCTAGTATTTTCTAAAATGTTAATAATTTACTAATAGTTATTTTTTTCCGATACCAAAAAATTCGATATAGGACTAGATGCATTTTTATTACTTGGAATTTGTTTTAATTTCTGAATAAATTTCTCTTCTACCTATTCGCAAATCCTACATTCTAAATATTTTTTACTTTAATTTTTTCAAAGCCAACCCATTAGGGTTATGGTTTACCAGCGTATCGTGTCCGTACATATTCGTGTCCAACATATCGTGTCCGTGTCCAGCGTATCAAAAATACCAAACCATTCATTTTCTTTTCGTGTCGGTGTCCAGCGTATCGTGTCTGTACGTGTGTCCAGACACCCACAATCCAAATGCAATAATTAACCAAATCAAAATGAGGGTTAGGAGTACCTTAGCCGGAAGAGAAGTCGATCTGACGGAGGCGAAGGGGGTCGGGGTTGGAGGAGGAGGACTTAGGGGTCGGACGCCGGAGGAGGAGGAAGAGGAGAGGGGGTCGGGGGTCGGTGGAGGAGGAGGAGGAGGAGAGGGCGAGTGAGGGGGAGGGGCTGCCGGAGAGGTGGAGGTCGCCGGAGAGGGGGAGGGGGTCGGGGGTGGAGGAGGAGGGCTTGGGAGTCGAACGCTGGAGGAGGAGGAGGAGGAGGAGGAGGGGGTTTGGGGGTCGTCGGAGAGGGGGGTCGAGGAGGAGGAGGGCGGGGTCGCCGGAGAGGGGGCCGGGTCCGGAGAGACGGAGGCCGCGGTCGAGGTCGGGGAGAGAGAGAGTGAGAGATTGAGAAAGGGGAAAAATAAAACGCGCTCTGAAATTTTAAGTCTTCGCAACGACATATATTTTCGTCGCTATTCCGTCGCTAAGATAACAGCGACGGATTAGCGACGAACTATTGACGAAAAATAATATAATTTGTTTACATAAATAAAATAGTGTTAATTTCGTCGAAAGTCCGTCGCTGATTACTTTCCATCGCTGAGATTCATCGCTATTTAACAGTATTTTTGTAGTGTATGATCGAGCGCACGGCTCTATGTTATCCTTTAAGTCGATTGTGAACATAGTCTATTATCCCTTGACATTCTGCCCAGGTGAATATTGGACTGATAATGGTAAACTCAAATACTTCATCGATAAAGTACCTTTATCTATCTGAAAGAGAGATTGCCACAGATCTTGGTATTGACAAGTGCGGTTAAAAAAATATACTCGGCTCTTATCTATATTCAGTTGTAACCCGAAAATGCTTCCAAACTCAGCCATCAAAGTTGTCAACGTTGTTATTCCCCTGTGAGAAGGCACTATGAACATCAATAGGTCACCAGCATAGATTAATGAGAAACAACATGAGTTGCTTGCTTGAACAAAGACGTAAGCTTCTTCGGATACATAGCCAAGTTCATCAAACATGTAAAGTACACCATGACTATAGTAAACAAATATGGAGATAGTGGATATTCCTATGTCGCAACCACCAATTACTAGTAAAGAAACCTTAAGGTTGTCCCTTCACTATCATGAAAAATAATAGAGTTGTGATCCATTCACGGATACGAGCCACCCACCAAGTATCGAATCCCATGGCTAGTATCAACTGTCACAAAAATTTCCTATTCACTATATCGTAACCTTCGCATAAATCCTACTTTAATACATACCTTTCTCTCCCTACCTTGTTGAATTTCGAAACAATCTCATGAGTTAGTGGACAATTCTTTGAGATTGAACCACCTTTAATAAAGGTCGACTAATTAGCCGAAATAAAACGTCATAATAATTTGCATTCTCTAGCACATCAAGCGGGTAATTAGCTTGTTAATATAATTATATCAGGAACTAAGACGAAAATCTTATAGCGATGTAGCACCTTCTATCTTTGGGGTCAATGAAATAAAAGTATGGCTCAACTCTTTTAAAAGTCTACCATGCTTAAAGAAATCTTGAACAAGGTGTAATACCTTTTCCTTGAGGGAGAACTAATGCACTCTGTACAATTTTACCCTAAAGTCATTTGTGTGGATCTCCATTGTGATAGGCGTTTTTAACCGGTTGTTCCCCTTTGTGGTAACTATTCACTTGCATACATGGTTGGGGAAGACAGTAGCATAGTCCACCTTGTTATACAGCTCTGTGTAAAATCGAGCCGCTTCATCATTAATTTCCTGGGAAGTCGAGATCACATTGACGTGGGGACCAATAAGTTTCAAAATAGTATTCTTGTAGAGACGAGCTTTAATCATAGCATAAAAGAATCTAGAACACTTGTCAACCTCCCGCGACCATGAATACTTCACACTCTGCTTCAGATGGACCTCTTCTTGGAACTGAAGACGTCTTACCTCATCTTAAGGAAGGAAGTCGTGCTCAGCAAAGCTCTCATTCTCTGGGTCATGCTGCAATCCTATTTGAACACACTCAAGTTCATCAACTTTAAACACGAGAGAAGGCTTTGGTCGATGTTTATTCTAGCTAGCACTTGAGAGCCTGTTTGACCGGCTTCAGAGCCTAAAATGAATGAAACTGAACATTACCAGAAACTCTATCCCCTAATGCAGCTACCACATTATACACATAACCTTCCATCTCGACCCATGCAGTATTATAGCGGAAATGACACTTAGCAGGGCGAGCACCATTAGTGCGTAGCACTAAAAAGGGAGAATGGTAGCTAGAATATATAGGTAGACACTCAGTTACTGCTTTAAGGAACATGTCGAATCATTTGTTGTCTCAATAGCCATATCCATTTGATAATGATTTCGGCTCTGTACAGCCTTATTATTCCATAACCACAAAATCTTATCGAGTAAAAACACGCTGACCTATGCAGACACTGCTGAAAGTCCATAAATATAGGATTAGGTGTCAAGTCCCGGTTCCGTAGAGCCAAAAGTCGCCACTATCTGTGAGGTCATACAAGTATAGATTATATTTATATAAGACAAAAACAAACACGACCGATAAAATATCTCAGAAACAAAGTTATTGAATGAAAATAAGCAGAAAATTGATAGACACGGGATATATGAAAATGATTCTCTTTATTAATAATTTGCAGCAGAATTTTAGCGGCTCTTAGGTCAAAAGAACAACTGGATTACAAACAATAGATCTTATTACAATAAACGATGCCACAAGATTTACAACTTGTGAAACTAATACAATCAACAATGGTTTATACGTTATGTCATAAACAAAAGATAGCATCTTCCAGCCGAACAATTTTAAGTTGCTAAACGAGTTTCAACGTCTTAGAATGTCCAAGTGAATTCCTGCAATATGGAGGGGTCAGCACATTAGGGAATACACTGGTGAGTGGTCTTAACCCGACTCACCTAAACCAACATAGTAATCATGTGAGAACAAGTAAAATTATTATGTGATCTTTATACTTTCTCTATGGTGGATTAACAATTCATAATCAGAATATAATGCAATAAATGTGTCATTGACATAGTAAATCGTACCCAAGGCCACTATCCCTTTCCTACAAATAAGTGTTAAAATTTATAATATACAAATGTATCATAAGTCTATCCCTGCAAGCAAGTGTTAACACTTATAATATACATGTGTATGTGTCACGAGTCTGTCCTTGCAAGCAAGTGTTAGCATTCATAATATATATTAGTAACCAGTTCGTCCCTGCAAACAACTTGTTAAGCCTATAAACAGATATCATTAGCATTCAGCCTAATTGTATGACGTTCACTAGTAATATACTATTTTGGACTACATGGTATTTCAACGCGCACTTCTAGTCTATGTGGCTATCCCCACTGAAGATCCCGCAATATCTCGTACGTGAAGCATGTTCCAAATAATTTTTCCTAGGCCAAATCGATTTCGGTGTTCCATACCCCATTCGAGGAAAGCCAAAGTTTGTGCACAAGTTGCTCATAACCAAACATGCATATACAAGTTAGTTATTAAAACATTACATGCATTATAACAAAACTGAAATAAAGTGATGCAATTATCTACTTGTATAATAGTTCATTCTCACAATATCCAAATTTTTATTCAGTGTTATTCCAATTGACCCATTGGTTCCAAATCATTCTAACTTTACGTGGTACTATACCACATATATACCACTTTTCAATCCAGGAATTTTCATCCTAATCTACTTAACGGTCCCAAACCATTTTCTCTACAATTCTATTTCATTATAAATACAACAATACAATATTTTATATTTCTATACAGTAAGTTAACAATAATACGATTACTCTCTGTTTGTCTTGGTTCTTTTACGTAACATTAATAGTCATATGAAATATAGAAACAAAGACTAAGAAAAAAAAAATTTTATTTAAGTGTGAATGTAAATGAGAGAATGATCAAAACCATCTACAATTTTACGAATTGTCTTTTTGTTCCGGTCACATAGATCTCTGAATGATTCCTCCACATGAATCCAAGTCCAACTAGGCCCTTAGAGCCAAAAAAATCAGCCCAACGCATTACAAGAAGTGGGACATTACATAATATATCGCTCAGAAGAAAAACATTGTCATCAAAAATTATAAGAATAAATTCCTCCCCCTATATCAATTGACCAACGAAGAAAGTTCCTTACTCATCTTTGATTCAAACTCCCATGTCGATTCCTCGTCTTAACACGCAGATCAAGGCCCAAAACAATTACAAAACACCTTCTATTTCTGATCAACACTTGAGCAAGTTATTCACCACATAACAAATACACCTGTAGCAACTCTCTCCGCTTATGCATATTCCTAATCTTTCAATCCAAATTCGCACCAAAATACTTAAACAAATAAACTCAATGAACTCCACGAAGCCTTTTCCTTCTTGTCCAACTTTGAATACATCTCACATAACTTTAAAGGTCACTCAAACACAACTTTCATCATTTTTTAATAAATACCAGCTTAATTACGTCTTAGCCAAATCTATCGCACAACTTAGACCCCCATATTCAATCCAAACATTTTTAAAACTTTACCAACAGTTTATACCTCCATCAATAGCACACCTCGCATAAACCATAGTTCATAAACTCACTAGGCAAGATATCACTAGTGAACATAAGCTACAAACAAAAGCATCTGAAAAATAAATACAAACTAAGACAAATCTACCCAAGCATGATATTATTATATTCTAAATCAAAAGGACATAGCCAAAATCAACTAGATCTAATTTCCATGTAGTCAACTATATTGTAATTAACCTATTAATACTAATCAATACATCTCAAATTCTTATAAGCATTTCAAGAAACTTACCATACATCTAGATTTATGCAACTAATATCAATATACTTGAGGCCAAACTCAACTCATATCTCTATACAAATCTAAAGTGTTACACCCTAAATGATCTAAACCATTCTTAAGGGATCAATTTCGATTATATACCAAACTGTCAAACATGACTGCAGCAAAGTCGTAATCACAATTATACCTCAATACTCAGGAATAGAAGAATCATATTATCTTAAAAGTTAATATTGAATCAATCCACCTTCCATCTTTCAAGAATTTATCAATCCAAGAAAGTAACTAACCAAATCTGAATTACTTAATATGCATATCTCAATTGTACTCTTTTCTAAATATGATCTCAATCTCAGTTAGCATCGTCCAATTTCAGTCTCGTTTCAAATTTTAAAGATTTCTTCTTCGACTAAAGTTAGTTCCTACCATCACTACAAGAAAAGAAAAAAAAACTTCTATTTCATCTACAACACATCCTAAAAATGTTAAAAAAAGGGGTTTCTACAACCTTTATTGTAAAAACGTTGTAAAATACTTGTGCAAACAATGTTTTATATTCAAACGTTAAGGCTTTTACAATGATCATTCACAAAAGTTGTGTATTACTATCCGACAAATGAATGTCAATTTTCTTTCACCGATAAAAGTCGCACCAATATTCAAAAGATTTACTATTCTGCAAGACCGATCTGCTTAAAATATATCAATCACAATCTCTAAATATTTAATCAAGCTATAAAATCACCATTTATTATTCCCAAGATCAATCTCAATTCGTAGCTAACTTACAAACATAATATATCCATCACACTCACTAACTTGCGTCTAATAATAGAAAATCTTGGACCATTAAAACTTAATCTTTTCCATGAGATAAAACTCAATCATTTCAACCAAATTCTTATGATGGTACAGTCAAAGCAGAGGTTTGAATTCTTACCAATATTCTAGCTTATTGCAAAACAATGTGACCTTACAGGAGATCAATCAAAAACTAAGCTAAATTTAATCCAAGGATCAAACTACCATCAATCATTCTTCCATGTGTATAATTTTGAATCACAATCCAATCTATCAAGAAAATTGTATACATCACTTTCACTTAAGTATGATCAACTAAGACACAATCCAATATTAAATCATCAAGATACTAAATGCAAATATAATCTTTTTCTTCTAACTGCAAATAATTAATCAAAATTTTCAAGGATGAAATTACTTCCTAGACTTATCTCCACATATTTGCAATCTCATCTCTATTTTTATCGCAATCTACCTAGGCAACTCTTCTTAAGGTTATCATATCAATTCCTAACACTCAACATTGGAACATCCATCTAACTACTAAGGCTAGATAAATCATAAACCACACTTAAATATCATGATAACTCGACTCCAAAGGACAACCAGAAATCACTACACCCATTCCATATTCTAAGTCCAAGTCTTTGTCCAACAAGTCTAAAGGATTCTAACCCAAACATGGAAAAAATGCTTCTAACTCAAAACAGCTAAGTTAACATAAGCATAATCAAAAAATTCAAAGGTCGAAGTCTATCTAGCATAGATGTTTTCTAGGATAACTACACCCAACAAGAAATATCGGCTACATCATAATTGTTGAAATTAATCCAAGTAACTCTAAAATTCCAAATCCTAAATATGTACGGTAAATTTTCACCAATCATAAGTCATAAATCTCAATCACAAATCCCAAGCCATAAATCTCAATTTACCTTTTTTCCATAATCCATCTATCACAACTTACTCCTAATTTTATTCGTACTCAATTTCTATGTGTCTAATTCACTTGTACAGTCAAAATCAACTTAAAACCAATCAACAAGTCAAGACAATTCTCGAAGTCACCAATTATTTCAAACTTACAAATCCATTCCAGCCAAATTATAGGTCGACTCAATAATTCACATAATCCATCAATTTTGCTATTTCGAATAAATTAGATTAATCACAAAAAATTTCAACATTTGCAAAGACGAGTTTAACTAATAGACGTTCATGTCATGCTTAGGATTATATAACCAAGTCATATGAAACTCCAATACTACCATTCAATCCATCTATGATTTATATTGTCACGACCCAATTCCGTAGAATCAATTGAGGCGTCCCCCGAATCGTGACCGCCGTGTGGGCCTGGGGTTGCGCCCGCACAAGGCTTTAATGATTTGCATAGCAAGCACATATTCAGAGTACGCAGATAAATTGAAACACAGATTTGAAAACATGGAAAAGTTCTCTTTATTGATAATGAACATCTATTACAAACTCTTGAACGAGTTAGCTAATATGCCGAACAGCTTACAAAAGAGATGACTCAAAATGAGATAACAGTCCTGTACATTACATCCCTTTATAAACTCAAAAGATAAAGACCTCCAGGCTGGAGGACGGCTTTTCCACGGAGCTGCATTTGTGTATGAAGAGTTGCAGCTTCGGACTTCAAAAGGCTTCAAGGGCGCGGTGAAGATGCGCCAACAGCTGGACTGGATCGGGAAGACGACTTCGGCTCCTCGCTCGGTTCGCCTTGGTGCGGAGAACCTGTTTCAACGAGGGTCAGCATATCGAAACATGCTGGTGAAGGCGAGCTAGCCTGACTATACCAATCAACACGTTGTTTAGTGAAGCATGCATATTTTGTGGGTTTCTATCTTGCCTCAGTTCATTTACAAGTAAGCAGCATATTGAATTTACTGAAATGAACGTGCCACCGTTCGGTGGATTTTACCTGCCCGTCTGAATTACCTGCACAATACTTACCATGCCTTCCCTGAAACGAAGACACAAGTTAGTATGCAACAGGTTTAAATATACACAGGGATCACTGGCTTGATGCCACAAAGAGACGGTTTTATAGTCTCGGGACAAGAATGTTATGCAACGCAGGTGGCGAGCCCCGCTACATAGCATCCCGTCCATGACAAACGACTATACGAACTCTTCTGCCCGGATCGGATCGGCCCCAGTGCCCTGGCGGCCGTCCGCGGAAGCCAAAATACCTTGTGCACAAGTTGTCCGTGATCGAGCATATTTAGTTCGAATTATTTCACACGAATTTACAAACGAATTTCGAACGAATAGGAGCAAGCTCCATAGCCAAACAGTTTTGCATAGTCTTACTAACAGTTTGTTTCATAACAAGCATATATTTCCATACTTAGCACGATTCATAGAACAGTTATAAACGAACTAGCATACAGGATGATAACCGTTCATAAGTTTAGTTGACAAGCAATATTTCAAGTCTATTCCCTTTTATCTTGATCTCTTTTATTATTACTTGGTATCGTTTGATCGGGGCGAAGGAGTGAGGCTTGGAAGCAAGGCTAGCTAATCGGGTTGGTAGCCACTCACTTAGATTTAGGAAGGGAGAAAGAAAGAGGTGCTTCACGACTCCGCTCGCAAGCCGCCTACTGCTCGTTCACCTGCACACGAACAACTCGATTAATACTTCTTTCTCTCTTTCCAATCTCAGAATAGAAATGCAGTTCAATGAACGAAAACAATGAAAACCATCGAAACCGTTCATGAAAAACAAGCAAATCCCAAAACCAACTCAAAGCACGAAAGCAACAAGCGACATCGAAAACCGAGGCAGTAAAAGATAGCAGCGGAGAGGTCCCTCCTGACTCTGCCGCTAAGCCGATCCTTGGGGCGCAGTCCACTGAATATGGGAATCGATTCCGAAGAAACAAATCCATAACGAGGACGAGTTCTTAATTCAATCTATCCCGATCGAACGATACCGTTTGTGTTTCTTAGCCGCGCTCCTCGAATAGGAGGAACGGGGCGCTACATATATAGCTAGAATCCAATAAGAAAATATAATTTAACGTTTTAATATGTTACACAATCTTCGCTCGTCCAGTCACAATATCCACGAGTCAACATATGTCGATCTTTTATACACCTTAGTCCCATCAACTATATTATAACTAGAAAAATATTTATTCTCTAAACTCAAATTATTACAACCAATGCGATCTCTCAAACTAGATATAAGATCTACGATTCTATACTTAAGGCCAAATCAGCTTAGACTGTCTTAGGTCATCAAGCAATAAAATTTCTAAATCCTTAGGGTCATTCATATATGCTCCAGATAAACTTTCAATTGTACCACAAATTCCTTACACTCAACTTAAAACTCAATCCAATTGATTCAAGCCACAATTTAATACACATTCCACATTGATTTCTCAGCCAAGCCATCAATTTCATAATTTTGAATTCTTATCCAACACTATCTTATTATGCCAAAATTTGTTTATTGATCATTCGAACCAATTTAACAAGTGACATTTGAAATCGTATATAATCGGGCATACTCTTAACTGAGACCTCGTACTACCCCATCCAATACAAATAGGTTTATTGATATTAATATCACACATCAAGTATACACCACTAGGGATAAACAATACACCACTCAGAGAACTAAGTCATTTAGCACACAAACATTCATTTTTTACACATTGAGTCAACGTCCCTTCCGGACAATCCTTACTAAAATGATCCCAACGACCACAAATATATCATCAACTTCCCCGCCACTCGGTAATCGCTTAAAATCAAATTCTAATCATTCTACTTAAACAACTTAACTTATTTTCATTCGTTAAAATTTTGGCATACTTCATTCTTGACTTGCAACAACAATACTAACAACTTACTACTGTACCTCTAATGACATTTTTTTGATTATCCAACATTCAAATTACCCTTTATCCAAACACTCCGCCTTACAGTCATCTTAAACCATTGTTGTTTCTCACCGAAACCATAGCTAATCAACAAAATATCCACCTTAGAATCAAGAAATATCTAGACTTATTATATGGAACTTTCAGCAGAACATCACGGAGGGTCAATAAACATTGATCATGGAAATAACTTAGAGTTGAAGAGAATCAATTGAGGGTCCAAGTAAGTTAACATCGCTCTAATACCATTATATCATGGCCCGATTCCAAAGAACCGAAAGTCGACACTAAGCGTGATGTCGTACAAATCTAAATTATAATTGTACAAGGCAAGAACAAATATAGTTTATAACACATCTCAGAAATAAAGTCATTACAATAGAAATAAGCAAAAAAAAATTGATAGACACAAGATATATGAAAACGATCATCTTTATTGATAATTTACAGCAGAATTTCAGTAAATTTTAAGCCAAAAGAATAACTCAATTACAAACAATAGATCTCATAACGATATCATAAGACTTACAACTCGTGAAACTAATACAATCAACAATGTTCCATACATTATGTCCTTTATAAGCAAAAAAACATCTTTCAGCCGAACAGGTTCAAGTTGTCAAACAAGCTTTACCGTCTCAGAATGTCCAAGTGACTCCCCCCGCACTTGTGGATGAGGGGATCAACACATTAGGGAATACACTACTAAGTGGTCTCAATCCAACTCACCTAACCAACATAGTAATCATGTGAGAACAAGTAAAATTATTATGTGATCTTTATACTTTCTCTAGGGTAGGTTACAATTTATAATTAGAATATTAAGCAATAAATGTGTCATTGACATAGTAAATCTTATCCAAGGCTACTATCCCTTCCTATAAGTAAGTGTTAACATTCATAATATACTAATGTGTCATAAGTTTATCCCTGCAAGCAAGTGTTAACATTCATAATATATATATGTGTATGTGTCATGAGTCCGTCCCTACAAGCAAGTGTTAGCATTCATAATATATATGAATAACAAGTTTGTCCCTATAAACAACTTGTTAGGCCTGCAAACATATATTATTAGCATGAAGTCTAACTATGACGATCACTAGTGATACACCATTTTGGACTATACATGGTAGTACGATATGTCCTTCCAGTCGGGGTAGCTAGCCCCACTGAAGGTGTCGTAATACATCGTGCATGAAGTATGTTCCACATAATTTTTTCCTAGTCCAAATTGGTCCGATGTCTCGGAACTCGTTCGAGGAAAGCCCAACCTTGTGCACAAGTTGTCCATGACCATGCATGCATATGCAACTTAGCTATTAAAACATAATATGCATGATAACATAAACTGAAATAAATCAATACAATTCTCTACTTATACAATAATTCATTCTTTCGATATCTAAATTTCCATTTAGTATTATTCCAACTATTTTGTAGTACCACACCACATTTATACCGTTTTCTAATCTAGAAATTTTTATACTTGTCTACTCAATGGTCTGAAATCCTTTCTCCATAATGTTATTTCATTATAAATGCAGTACAATATTTCATATTTCTATACAACAAATTAACAAAATATGATTACTCTCTTTTTATCCGGGTTCTTTTACTTAGCATTAACAGTCATATAGAATATAGAAACAAAGACTAAGAAAACTTATTTTTATTTAAGTGTGAAGATAAAGGAGAGAATGATTAAAACCACCCACAATTTATGAAATGACTTATTGTCCCAATCACATAGATCCCTGAATGATTCTTCTACATGAATCATAACTCCAACCAGCCCCTTCAAGTCAACAAACTAGCCCAATGCACCGCATGGAGCGGGATATTACATTAGAAACTCTCCTTCCCCTACGTTTTCATGTGCATAAAGGATTGTATTAAAATCTTTAAGCAATAACATTGGATGACCATCCCCAGCCATTATGCTACATTGTTAAATATCCTGCTATAAATGATAAGTCTCCTATCATTAACCACTTCTACCACTAGTTTCAAACCACATTGATTTGCAAACTAAATTACTATGAGTTGTTCAGTTCTCCAGCTAACCACATCCTTCCATATACAGCCATCCTACAGCTCCCAAATCCTCACCATACCAGACAGGTCTATATTGTTAATCGCTTCCTAATGTGCAGGCACACAACGTTTTAACTCTCTCTGACTTAATCTTTGATTCCATAACTAATGTGATAGTACACTGACAACATTTAATACAGTCTCATATTTTCCTTTATCGGCTAATCGAGTTTACTCCACACATGTTCCATGCTATTATAGTCATTTTAATAACATGGTGGGATCCCCTTATTAATCCTTGGGCACACCCTCAGGAAAGGAGTAAGCACCCCTGCTTCACCATTCAACTGAATTCGAGCTTCAAAGCCTCATACATCACAGCTGCGCAATAATAGTTACCATTTCGGGTTATCCATAGTCAGTTCCCCATTGCTATTAATTGGCGCTAATTGGTTCATCTTATCCCAACATCAGATAACGGCTCTGCAATCCTCCCAAACTCCTTATGTATCACCACATGTCGAACTCTACTTAGTACTCCTTCCCTCTGTGGTAGATGTTCTACAGACTTGAAAGACAACCATGGCTGATTAGTGTGGCTATAAACAACTAACTGGGACACAGTTTCAATAGGATCTCGTTGTAGACTGCTATCTACAGGTACCAACCTCAAAACTGGAGGATCCTCCCCTTCCTTACTAAAATCTATTATTGCATCCTCCATGTCTCGTTCTATCGAACTTCCCTCTGCAATCGATCGTTTACCAAGCAAACATTGAGCCTACCTCTCATCATCCATCCTTTGGTATCATGGCTTCTTGTCCTAAATCAGAATCCTCCTCCATCTAATTATCTCCTCCTTCATTATGATTATCTAGGTTGTTAACCTAATTAGACTCCACAGGTGGAACTTCCCCTCTTCTTGGTTGTCGTTGATGTGTACAGGATGTTATAGTATGCCCAAAGCACTGACATCTGGTACATGTAGGGGCATCCATTCATACTCAATTAGTTATGATTTACGGTGGCCCCTGGGTAGATCAAAACAACTAATTGCGGTAGCACGTCAGTTGCTTGGACTTCAACAAATACACGTGTATATGAAAGTCGTAAGTGTCTCGCCGTAGGGATATCACTTCTAATAGGCTTTCTTATTATAATTGCTACTTTCATGATAACTGAAGCACTCCATAAGCGCATAGATAAACCTGGAAATCTAATCCAGATAGGAATCGCAAATAACCTTTCCTTTTTAAAATTAGAATATGGTATCCACTAGCAAAATATTACCAATCTTTCGTCGAAAGTTCTTGGTCTTCCTTGCAAAATACGATCCATATCCTCCTTCAACCCGAATCTAAAATAATAGAATACATTCTCTCGTGAAAAAAATTCCATGATGTCAACAGGACTCTAGACACAATAAGCAAACGCTCTAATTTGTCCATAATAAGGACGATCACTCATGACATACACCACCAGTGTTCGATTCCAGTTTTCATCAGTCTCCTCAAAATCTTCTACATAGACTTCTGCAATCTTCTCAACTTCATCATTATTCAGTTTTTGTGTTGATATTCCAACTCCTCTTGGATTTCTGCTATTTTACAAACGTCTGCCAAAGACTTCAACTTGATTGGCAAGTCCAGGCCAATTGCACCATCCTAACTCCCCTCTTATCTAGACTCTATCAAGAAGAAGTATCTCCTCTTCGTGGTGAGATCAGTATTTTCTTCCAATAGTAGAGAGAGTCAATCACCCAATATGACCCCTAGTGAGAGAGAAATGCTAGAGATATAGAAAAGCAAGAAGCTTGGAACCAGCGACAGTCGAGCCAACACCTCGGGGGCACATAGGTGTGGTGGGGCTACATATATAGGAGAGGCTAACTGTTGATATGGTATGTTGGGTGTCATATTTAAGTATAATATAAGCACATGAGAATATTCTGAGGACATATTTGAGATGCCAGAATATGTCACAGGATATTCCATTATGAGATTATTGTCATAATGATTGAGATCATTGTATTAATGACTGTAAGGCTATATAATGCCAATGAGACAATCAATAAAAACATCAACTAATTTCAACATGGTATCAGAGCCAAGTTTCCACAAACCCTAGCCGTCACCAAGCTTCCACAAACCCACAGGAGGATTTCCTGGATCTCCTCCACCGAACTCTTCAACAAACCCCCCCCCCTCTTCCCTTCTCCTCCCTTCGCAGGCCGCCCTTCGCTGTTGCTGCCCCGTCCCGCTACTGTTGCGGCTGCTGCTGCGACTGCTGCTGTTGCTGCGACGGCGGCTGTGACATGCGTGCTGCCGCCTCCTCCGCACCAGCACGAGACAGCGCCTAATAGGGATGCCTAGATCTGAAAAAAGGAGGGACATGTTCGGATCTAGGAGCGGACGACGAGGACGAGCGTGAGTCGTGGAGCGGACGTGACGTGATTGGATAGACGAGGCATCGATGGAGGAGATCATCAAGAAGCTAGATTCTACAGAGGTGGCGACGTTGATGAAGTTGTTGACGATGTCCGCTGGTGAGAACACGACACGAACATCGCCGGAGTTGAAGCTTCCCTCCATCGATCTGAAATTAGAAGGACCAGTCACCAGCTCAGGTAACACAGGATCTAAGGGAGAGCCCTGGCAGCATAACCGACAGTGCTACAACTGTGGGGAGATGGGTCATCATCGGTATGCTTGTACCAAACCACCTAGGGAGGGAGATTCAGGTGGTGGACGAGGACCGTTCGGCGGACGAGGATATAATGGAGGACGTGGTCGTGGTCGAGGGGGTAGACGAGGCGGCCGAGGAGGTTATCGGGCGAACCTCCTGATATCAGAAGGGAACGGAGAAGCTGATGGCACCTTTACTGTGGAGGACCAGGCACTGGGAGACATGAGGAGTAGAACAGAGGAGGCGTCCACCTCATTCTTTGTTAGGGGCAACGCTGCCATGTATGCCCATCCATCAGAAGGTACCGACGAATCACTTGCCCTTGCGTCTATCTCTTCCCTTAAATCATCAGACTGGATTATCGACTCGGGAGCATCTCGGCATGTGACGGGGAATGCTAGTGAGTTTTCTTCCTACACTCACCTAGCATCAGCAGACAGCATTCAGACAGCTGATGGCACTTTCCAGCCAGTGGTCGGTAAGGGTACTGTTAATTGTACAGGTTCAGTAAGATTATCCAATGTTTTACATGCTCCATCCTTTCCAGTCAGTCTCTTGTCCATTAGTTCTATAATCCTCCAACTTAAATGCATTGTTTCTTTTGATATTCCTAAGGTGACCTTCCAGGAGAAAGGGACAGGACGAAGACTTGGGACTGGCACTTGGCATGAGGGACTGTGGTACCTAGATCGAGAAGGACTGGACTCAGCATTGGTATCTATGGCAGAGAAGGCTGGCATGGAAGGACTGCAGCAGAGGACTGAGGATACCTTGATACTCCATCATCGGAGGATGGGACATTCTTCCTTTGATACTCTAAGTAAGTTGTATCCAGAGATTTATGCAAAAACAAATAAAGAAAAATTAGTATGTGATGCGTGCGAGTTAGGAAAACTTACTAGGAGCTCATATGTTGGCACGGGTCATAGGAGCACTTTTGCTTTTGAGGTAGTACATTCTGATGTCTGGGGTCCATGTGCTACTAACACTATGAATGGTTATAAGTACTTTGTTTCTTTCATTGAGTGTGCCTCTCGTGTTACCTGGTTATATTTGATGAAAAATAAGAATGATGTACCTGTTTGTTTTCGGGATTTCCATAAGCATGTCCAGACTCAGTACAAAGCAGTTGTGAAGGTACTGAGGTCTGACAATGGAACGGAGTATACCAACAGGACGCTTGCAGAATACTTGTCATCACACGGAATACAGCATCAGACCACCTGTGCATACACACCAGCACAAAATGGAGTTGCAGAAAGGAAAAACAGACACCTTCTGGAGGTCGCAAGAAGTATGATGATCGACATGAATGTCCCACAGAGTCTGTGGGGGCATGCAGTGTTGACAGCAGCTCAACTCATCAACAGGATGCCCTCGAAGGTCCTCGGATGGAAGTCCCCATGTGAGGTATTGCAAGGCAATAATAGTGGGATACTCCCACTGAAGGTGTTTGGGTGTGTGTGTTTTGTGAAGGACAACAGGCCATCAGTTGGGAAACTTGACCCTAGAGCAGTCAAATGCATCTTCGTAGGCTACTCGGCGACCCAGAAGGGGTATGTGTGCTGGAGTCCAGTAGAGAAGAAGAAGTTTGTCAGTATGGATGTCCATTTTCGGGAGCATGAGCCATACTACCACCAGGACGGAACTTCACACAACACGCCTAATACTGCCAGTATTAGACGAGAGGGGGAGATGGAGAACTTTGTGGTAACCGATTTAGAAGTTTGGCATGGAGGCACGGAGAAGGGACAAGAAGGTGAAGGTGTTAGGCCTACGGCTCAGGGAGAGTTACTTACCTACAGCAGGAGAGAGAAGCAAACTGCAGGACCAGTACCGACAGTGCCAGTGCCAAGTCCCTTGCCTGCGTTCGTCCCAACTTCTGAGGCACCGACACCAACCCCCCTTCAGGTGATACCCCCTCCTTCACAAGATATCATTCCTCCTACTTCTACTCCTCCCACACCACTATCTGTACGGAGGACCACTCGCAGCAATGCAGAAAATCCTCCAAACAGATATGGTTGGGATATTGCTCAGTTTGTTTCTTATGACCATATCCCTTCTTCTTATGGAGCATTTATAGCATCTTTGGATAGTATTACTGTACCTAACAATTGGCAGGTTGCCAAGAACGATCCAAAGTGGAAAGCGGCAATGCACGAGGAGTTGGGAGCTCTGGAGAAGAACCACACATGGGAGCTTGTGAGACTGCCAGAGGGGAAGAGAGCAGTTGGATGCAAGTGGGTCTTTACCGTGAAGCAGAACCCAGATGGACAGGTTGAGCGCTACAAAGCTCGACTAGTAGCCAAAGGATACAGTCAGACGTACGGCATCGACTATGACGAGACCTTTACACCAGTTGCAAAGATGAGCACTGTCAGGACTCTGATTTCTCTGGCAGCGAATGGTGGATGGAAGCTACACCAACTGGATGTGAAGAATGCGTTTCTTCACGGAGATCTAGTGGAGGAGGTGTACATGGAGATACCACCAGGATTTGGCACCAATCAGACAGTAGGCAAGGTCTGCAGGTTGAAGAAGTCCCTCTATGGACTGAAGCAGTCTCCTCGAGCGTGGTTTGACAGATTCAGAAAGGCGATGATAGGGATGGGATATCAGCAGATCAATGCTGATCATACTGTGTTCTTCCGTCGGAGTGGAGGCCACATCACCATGCTTGCGGTGTATGTGGACGATATGATTATCACAGGAGATGATGAGCAGGAGATCGCCCAACTCAAAGGAAAGCTTGGCAAGGAATTCGAGGTGAAGGTTCTCGGCCTTCTTCGGTACTTCCTTGGGATTGAGATTGCTCGAGAAGCAGAGGGGATTGTTCTCTCTCAAAGGAAGTATGCACTGGACCTTCTCACAGAAACTGGGATGTTGGGGTGCAAACCTGCAGCTACACCAATAGATCAGAGGTTCAAGATTGATGCTGAGGCTGGAGAACCAGTTGATCGGGACAGATACCAGAGACTGGTTGGCAAGTTAATCTATTTGAGCCACACACGTCCTGATATCTGCTTTGCAGTAAGTGTGGTGAGCCACTACATGCATGACCCACGGAAGGGTCATATGGATGCAGTGTACCAGATTCTGAGGTACTTGAAAGGTGCTCCCGGGAAGGGACTAATATTCAGGAAGAACAATCACGTGAGCATCGAGGGCTACTGTGATTCTGACTGGGCTAGTTGTGCTGATGACAGGAGGTCTACCTCGGGATATTGCATATTTGTAGGAGGTAACTTGGTCTCCTGGAGGAGTAAGAAGCAGTCTGTGGTGGCCAGATCGACAGCTGAAGCAGAGTACAGAGCTATGGCCTTGGGAGTTGCAGAGCTGCTATGGTTGAAGAATATGCTGGTGGAGCTGAAGCTGGATCAAGGAGCCAAGATGAAGTTGTGGTGTGACAATCAGTCAGCTATTAGTATCGCCAACAATCCAGTACAGCATGACAGGACCAAACACATCGAGATTGATAGATTCTTCATCAAAGAGAAGTTGGATAGTGGATTACTGGAGCTTGGCCATGTTCCAACCAGGGATCAAGTAGCAGATGGACTAACCAAGGGACTCGCCTCAGTGAGCATGATTAGAGGATGTGACAAGATGGGCTTAGTGAATATCTTTCACCCATCTTGAGGGGGAGTGTTGATATGGTATGTTGGGTGTCATATTTAAGTATAATATAAGCACATGAGAATATTCTGAGGACATATTTGGGATGCCAGAATATGTCACAGGATATTCCATTATGAGATTATTGTCATAATGATTGAGATCATTGTATTAATGACTGTAAGGCTATATAATGCCAATGAGACAATCAATAAAAACATCAACTAATTTCAACACTAACCCCTCTCTCTACTATTCTACTAGATGTGGGACTAAGCACCCACTAATACTCTCAACACTCTCCCTCAAGATGGACGATAGATATCAATTATCCCCATCTTTTTACATAGTTTAGAAAGACTCGATGAATTAAGACCCTTAGTCAAACAATCTGCAATTAGTTCTTCTGAGCGAAGGTGATCGAGCTTTAATATCCCTTTTCTAGCTCCTCTTTGATGAATAACCGATCGATCTCGATGTGCTTAGTTCTATCATGCTGGACTGGATTGTTAGCTAATACTTATTGCAGCTTGACTGTCACTCAGAAGACGCAACGGTGTTTCCTGGTCTAGCTCAACTCAGTCAGCAGTTCTCTTACCCACAGCAACTCTAACAATCCCAGAGTCATAGCTCTAAATTTTGCTTCAGCAGTCGATCATACTACAACAGACTATTTCTTGCTTCTCCATGAGATTATGTTACCCCCCACAAAGACACAGTACCCTGAGATAGACCTTCTATCATCCATGTAGCTTACCCAATCTACATCGCAGTACCCCTCAACACCCAGGTGTCCATTTTCCTTGAACCATAGCCCTATTCTAGGAGTCTCCTTCAAATATCCCAGGATACGAAAAACTGCATCCATGTGGCCCTTTCTTGGATCATGCATATAGCGACTCGCTACACTCACAGCAAATGAGATATCAGGGCGAGTGTGGCCTAGATAAATCAATCTGCCAATAAGTCTCTGATATCTCTCACGATCAACAGGCGCTCCAGCCTCTGCCCCCAACTTATCTTTCTGATTGATCGGAGTGACTGTCGATCGACATCCCAGCATACTAGTCTTTGTGAGCAGGTCTAGTACATACTTTCTCTGAGAGAGGACGATCTTATTTCTTCCTCGAGCTACCTCGATCCCGAAAAAATATCTCATCATTCCCAAGTCCTTCACTTTAAATTCCTTGGTGAGTTTTGACTTTAGCTCGAAGATCTCCTCCTCATTATCACCTGTGATCACTATATCATTCATATACACTGCAAGTATGGTGATGTGGCATCTTGCATGCTGGAAGAAGACCGTATGATCTGCATTGGTTTGGCGGTACCACATGCTTGTGGCAGCCTTCTTGAATCTATCAAACCAGGCTCGAGGAGATTACTTGAGTCCATACAGTAATTTCTTCAGCTTGCACACATTTTTCGTCAACTGCTTTGTGCAACATCCCGAGGGGGTCTCCATGTATACTTTCTCTTGTAGATCCCTGTGAAAAAAAAGCGTTCTTTATATCCAATTGATACAGCTGCCACCCATGATTTGCTGCAAGAGAAACTAGTGCTCTCACAGTGCTCATATTTGCCACCGGAGCAAATGTCTCATCATAGTCGATGCCAAAGGATTGAGTGTATTCCTTTGAAACCAACCTTATCTTGTACCGCTCCACCTTACCTTTTGGCATCTCCTTTACTGTGAAGACCCATTTGCATCCAACTGCCCTCTTTTCTTTAGGCAATAGAACAAGCTCCCATGTCCCATTTCTTTCGAGTGTCCCAAGTTCCTCTAACATTACAGCTTTCCACCTTGGATCTTCCTTCGCTTCCTGTCAACACATAGGCAAAGAGGTGGTGTCTAACGATGTAATAAATGCTCTATAAGTAGAGGATATATTAGAGTAAGATAAAAAATGACAATTTCATGTTCATAACCAAAACGATTAGGGGCTCTTCCCGCATTACTGCGAGAAGATCTCCTTAAGGGAGCATGAGGTAGTGGTGGAGAGATCATACCATCCGAATCAGAGGGATCCGCATCCGAATCAGAGGGATCCGGTACGGGAGGTACATCTTCAAGAGTTAGGGCAGTGTTAGGCGAGGGACATGGCACAGTAGGGGCAATAGGCACAATAGAGAACTGTTGCTTTCTCCTTTTGTAGACTTAGAGCTCTGTAGATTGTTCCTCCCCCTGCACCGGAGCATCACTTTCTTCCTCCTGATTGTGTGTATCCTCATCACTTTCCTCACCCTCGCTATCTCCCCTTGTTCGCTTGGACTAGCTTCCATCATTAGGCATAGAACTGACCCGACAATCACGCTTGGGCCTATCTCCCCCTCATTCCTAACACGTCTTGTGTTAGGTATATCACAAAATGCGGAGCCTTCATTTGAACAATTGTGGTAGTATGGTTCCATCTCTCTGAATGTAACGTCCATGCTCACAAAGAGCCTTCGCTCCACCGAACTCCAACAAGAGTATCCTTTCTGAGTCCCTGAGTAGCCAACAAAGACGCACTTCACTACCTCAGGGTCCAGCTTTTCCACCGCAGGCCTGTTATCTTTCACAAAGCATACACATCCAAATACCTTAGGAGAAACAATGTACTTATTCTCTCATGTAAGGATCTCAAACAGTGTCTTCCATCCTAGAACCTAAGAGGACATCATGTTGATGAGATATGCAGCCGTCAACACGGCATGCCCCTACAAGTGTTTAGGAACATTTATGGCAAATATCATTGACCGTGCTACTTCCAACAGGTGCTTGATCTTCCACTCTACCACGCTATTCTGTGCTGGTGTATAGGCACACGAAGTCTGATGTTGTATCCCATGGACTGATAAGTACTACTCAATAGCCTTATTGGTGTATTCTGTCCCATTGTCAGATCTCAAAATCTTCACTTTAGCACTATATTGTGTTGTAACCCGCGATAAAAATCTTGAAAGCATGCAAAGACATCACTCTTACTCTTTATTAGGTATATCCATGTGACACGAGTGTAGCAATCAATAAAGATGACAAACCATTTAAAACTATTAACCGCGGTTGTAGGACAAGGTCCTTACACATCAGAGTATATCATATCAAAAACAGCTAAACTTCTATTTCCAGAACTCACATAAGAGCTTCTGGTATGTTTTCCAAGCTCACAAGCATCACAAACCAATTTTTGTTTATTAGCCTTTTGATACATAAATGGATACATCCGACTCAGTAGACTGAATGACGAGTGTCTCATGCGCTGATGTTGAAGTAATAACTCTTCTTCCACTATTCTTTGCGGCTCCTTCGATTGAGTTTCTTCCACCAGTAACGCTAGTGCTGCGTCCAGCCCACTCCTGTCCAAGTACCAAAGCCCCTTATGCCAAGTGCCAGTCCCCAACTGTCTCCCAGTTCCCTTCTCCTGAAAAATCACCTTAGGAATGTCAAAGAAAATAACACAATTAAGTTGAAGAATAATGACACTAATGAATAATAAATTAACAGCGAAAGATGGAGCATACAAGACATCAGTAAGGGTTATGGAAGGGGTGCATTCAACTGTGCCTTTACCCATAATGGGTCTAGCCGTACCAACAGCAGTCTGAATGCTTTCAGGCGTCGTCAGGTGAGTGTAATCTTGGAACTCATTATGGGCACCTGTGACATGACGGGATGTCCCAGAGTCAATTATCCAACCTGGTCTGTGGATAGATGCCAGGGCATGAGCATGTATACATGTGCTTGTATGGGCATAGTAGGTAATGTTACCCCCGGAGGTGGTTGGAGTTGATGTCCCAAAGGTGTTGGCTCGACTGTAGCTGATTCCAAGCTTCATGTTTCTCCATATCTCTAGCATTTCTCTCACTAGGGGTCATATTGGGTGACTGACTCTCACTTTCCTCTTCTGTCAGGTTTGCCTTGTGCCCTATGGAATGATTACTTCTGCCACCAGCATAGCCTCCTCTGCCACCCCTATGCCCTCCACGGCTGCGTCCTCGACCACTGGACTGGTTTCTCAGGGATTTCGTACAGAATCTGATGAAGTGTCCAGGGTCTCAACAATTGTAGCACCCTCTCCCTCCAGAAGGGTTTGGGTTAAAAACTGTTAGGGATAATTTTTCTTCCAGAGAGCTAGTGGTGCTAGGCATCAGCTTCAGTCGTACCTCTTCTTGTGCCATAGTAGCTATGGCCTCCTCCAGAGATGGTAGCCTAGGTTGAGCAAGTAGGATATTCCTTCTCTGCTCGAATGTTGGATCGAGCCTCTTTAGGAACTTCATCATCCTCTGTCGCGAAACATACTCCATGAACTTCTTATAATGTTTCGCAAATGCCGGTTCTACTTGCTCATCTTCCACGCCAATGGGGTCATAGTGGTCGAGATCTGACCAATACTTCTTCAGCAGAGCCGCATACTCAGAGATGGTATGATCTTCTTGGACCACCTTATCAAGTTCATCTTGTAGTTGAAAAACCCTTATAGGGTTGCCCGACCCTGAGTACATATCTCACAGCGTCATCCAAATGTCACCAGCGCCCTCCATTGCATCCATGTTGTCCGACACTTGGTCGGTCAATAAGGCTGTCAATCATCCAGCAACAATATTATTGATTATCTTCTATACAGAAAATTCATGCAAGGAGTGATCTTCAGGTGCCTTGGTTTGGCCATTCACATAGCCCACCAAGCCTCTTGCCTTCAGAGTTTGCATCGTCTGACGGGACCACTTCAAGTAGTTGGAAATATCCTCCAACTTTATCTCCAGTTTCTCCAACTTTTCCATTTTGTATGGTGAAGGATCCACATCTGCGTGTGTACCACGGAAGCTAGTCTCGGTCAACCTCTTGGAGAATATATCGTCCACCAAAGCCTTCATCTCTTGGGCCATCATCTTGCCATAGATCGTCTCCATCGTCTTCTTTTTGTCCTCTTCCATCAGCAAGATCAGCAAGACGGTGCCAGATCTAGATCGTCTCCTCATTTGATCGTTGTCTTCTCCATGTCCACTATTCCTCCTTCAGCAACAGCGGTGTCCCTGAGAGTTGATGCTTACGTCTCGTGCACGGCTTCGACCCGAGGTCGCATGGCCTGATGAAAAGGAGGAACCGACAGTTGTAGTCGAGATCAGGAGTTTACACAAAAGTTTCCTCACTGATATACCTCGATCCAACTAGCAACTATATAATTAATATTCTAATTACAACTTGATGCTACAAAACAATAATCAAAAAATTAAATTTTTTGGTCTTCAGTGCAATCGCAGATGCATATGGACAGAACCGAGTTACAACTTGCAGGAGAGAAGACGAAGAAGAAGAAGATCGTCGGGGTCGGGGGTCGCCGGGATCACAGCGGCAACAACAGTAGTCGCGACAACATCTGCAACAACAACAGCCGTGACAATAGCAGTAATAGCAGTAGCAGCAACCGCGGCGGCGGGGCAGCCGGCGGTGCCCTACCAGGAGGCGCTGGCCGAGGAGCGGCGTTGTGGTGATGGAGGGGCCGGCGGGGAAAGAAGGGAGGGGGCGGTTGTGAGAGGGTTAGGGTTAGGGTTAGGGTTTGGAGAAGGGTAGGGGGTTTGGCTCTGATACCAACTAAAAATTTGGTTTAATATTTGGCTTAATTTTATTGATGGGTGGGGCTACATATATATAAGAGAGGCTAACTCCTCTCTCTACTATTCTACTAGATGTGGGACTAAACATCCACTAATACTCTCAACAATTTTCTTCCAATTCACATTGTTTTGATACCCATTAGTTGCCCCCATCCTCTTTTATCATGCTCCGATTTCATAGAACCAAAAGTTGCTAATGGACATAATGTCGTACAAGCATAAATTGTACTTGTACAAAGCAAGCACAAACTCGATCGTTAGAACATCTTAGAAACAAAATTATTGCAGCAGAAATAAGTAGAAAAGTTAAATAAACACAAGATATACAAATTAATTCTTTTATTGATAATACTAGACCGGAATTACAACTACTCGAAGCCAAAGAACAACTCGATTACAAGCACTCTCTCTCACTATAATGAAATATGACACAAGACTTAGAACTCAAAAAACTATTACAATCAACATTTTTCCACACATTGTCTCTTATATACCCAAAAAAATATCTCAACCAATCGGCTTCAAATTGCCAATCCGAGCTCTAACATCTCAACACGTCCAAGCAAAACTTCATACCTGGGGAGTTGGGGGTTAGTACATTGCCTTGTACTGATGAGTAGTATCTAACCAACTCAACTAAAACCAACACGGTAAAAATGTGAGAGAAGACAAAAATTATTAAGTGGCCTTTCTAATTTTACCTTAGGATCAGTTAACACTCCTAAAGCAAGTCATATAAAGCTTACAATGACATTGGTAAACAGTTTTCATAAGAAATGTACATATATAGTAGTGAATCTTACCAAACTTACCATCCTTCCATGACATCATTCAATATATATATATATATATATATATATATATATATATATATAGAGAGAGAGAGAGAGGAGGGATCCACATTCTCGATTTTTTGCATCCACAAGTATCCTCATGTTATCAACCGTTAGATCTTGTTTAAGTCGTCTAATCTTAACCATTGATTTGAATTGTTCAAATCAACGTTAAGATTATATGACTTAAATAATATCTAATGATTGTAAACATGAGGATGCTTAGGGATACATAATAGGGGGATATGGATCCCTCCTAATATATATATATGGGTAAACGGGATATGAGCCAAAGTGCTCATATTCCTACATGAGCCATGCACATGTGGACCAATAGGAATAGAGTGTACTAGTGCACATGAGTCTATTCATATTGGTCCACATGTGCACGGCTCATGTTGGAATATGAGCACTATGGCTCACACCGATGCTGTCAATCTCATACACACTTCATGATACCATATGTCCCCTCTTAGTTTCTGTCACGCCCCGATCTCCCGCAGGCGAATCGGCCGTTCCCGCTAGCGAGAATGACCGCGCCAGCGCTCCCGCGGAATGATCGCTCTGACCCATCCGGGCGTGATGCCGCACGAGCGTTAGCCGCGCCCGTGCAAGGCCGTGGTTCATTGGCTGGCGGTAAGAATTCTAAGCCACAGAGTCGTACAGATTGTCCGAGTGCAGCGGAATCATGAACGCATAGGCGATCGATAACAGGTTCACTGAGTTGACAATATAACGAAAGCATGAAAACACAAGTTGGAGTAAAGCAAGCTCTTTTATTCATATTGAAACAAGTGTTACAGGTGGCGTATAGCCGAGATTACAAGTCGCTCGAGCTCTCTTCTCTCTGAAACATAAAAGCGTGCCAAGTGGCTACATTTATGGATGATACGCAGGCGAGGTTCTGGCGAGGTGATGTTCCAACATTATGTCTTGTATATGTGCTTCAGTTCCGGACGTAGCGTTCCAAGGCTTCTGAGTTGAACTCCACGCCTTAGCACGCACGAAGGAGGCATCCGCACCGAACGAGGTTCTCCCGCACCCTGCAAGCAATCTGGTGGGTTATCAGTACATGAATGCACTGGTGGGGAGGCTACTCGCCCGCTCGTCAAATCCAAACACGTAGTAAAGGTTCTGTGCCCAACTATTTAGTTATCTTTCTAGTTGCCTTAGGATCAGTTTCATGCAAGATTTGAATAGCCTAATCCGTGTGGCAGTGCGCCGTGCGACATGAGAGGAAACACGGCGAGACTTACCAACTTACCATTTGTCCTTCCCTGTCCAAGGCAAACCATGTTAAATCAAGCAGAAACATGTATAAGCATTCAGAGCAAGCATATGCAATCACAAACGTTTCAGTGCGAGATCCCGTTATGGATGTACGGTTTACAGGATATATCAGGAGTGTTGCATACAATGATCAAGTGCTCTTTATGCACAAGTATTGTTGTAACAAGATCGTTCAGGTGTTTAGTTATTCTTGATGCGATGTTGTGACTCGCACGCGGATAGCCGCTAAGCGAGGATGACTTATCTATATGAACAGGAGGTCACTGGCACGGCGCCATTAGTGGACGGTCTAGTCTCAGTACGGAATGTCGTGCGACGCATAGAGCAGGACGTCCCAGGGCATTCCGTCCTATAGCAGGCGACTATCAGGAGTTCCGTCCGGATCAGATCGGTGCCAGTGCCCCAGCGACCGTCTGCGGAACTATACCTTGTTTGTTACAAGTTGTCCGGTGACCATGCAAGTCTCTAATCTTCAGGGTCAGGTCAGGTACAGGAACAAGTTCAGGGCAGGATATATATATACATAGAACAAGCTACATGGAACGAGTTCAAGTCAGGATGTATATATATATATTTGTAACTTGTTGAAGCAGGATCAGGATTACTCTAAATATTGAGTATTGGCTCCACGAGCTATTTGATTCAGTGCAGGGCAGTATTGCTCAATGATCAGGGATTCTTGGATCACAGGATTGGTGCAAGTTCCCTGGTTCGGGAATTGCCTTAGCGACCTAGCGGTCCCGGATACATTTAGGTTTATTTATGCACGGAATGACTATCGGGTAGTCTTCCGAGGAGAACCTAAATGAATGCATGACAAGCATTGTGTTTCACGGTCTGGGCATAGTTATACAACAAGCATTGAACTAGGCAATATATATGTAAGCAGGCAAGCATGCACTTGTTTAACTTAAGCATTCAAGTCCGCTCGGGCCCGAAGGTAATCCGAGCAAAACCGTACGGGGCCTTTCCGAGCGATGTTATCTAGGGTTGTGCAGTGTTAAGGAGTGAACAGTGCACTACTGAATATATATACACAAATCGTTCTACTCGAGGCATAGCGGGTCCGGTTGCACGAGGCAAAGGTAACATGCGAGGGTCTGAATATATATTGAACAATATTTCATTTCCATGTTCTAGCATAAGCAATACAAGTTGGGATTATTCCCTTAGCTAGGTGCGTTGTATTCTTATTAGCATGCAGGGGGTGATTCACCTAGCGACTTAGCATGTATCGTTCCATATTTTATGTGTGCTGGCTAAGCAAAGACAAGTTCACCGTAGCCACCCACCTTAGCGATGATCCGCCTCGGTCGAGTGATACTGCGAGCGAGCCTCTGAAAGCCTAAGCCGAACTCCTGTAGGGACCAAGTCTGGATATCCTTGCCTTAAACGAGTTGCCTCGCTGAGCAAGGCAGGTCGGGATGTTTGCACTTTGCCGTTTGAATCGGCAGTCCGCTTGAGCGGAACGGGGTTTTACAGTTTCGACGTCTTTATATCCATACAACCGTAGCTATATCCTTGACATCTCGACTACACAACCGCAGCTTCTCCCCCTTAGCCCACCAAATAGGCCATATAACTGGGCATTTGTAGAACAGATATTCCATTCTCTCATCAGCGTGTCCACACATAACACATAGTAGGCTCCCAGTTTGAATGCCAAACCTTGCAAGTCTATCTCATGTAAGTAATCTCCCCATCAGCAAACGGTACAAGCAGAGTTGCATCTTTTTAGGAATGCCTTTCATCCAGGTGATCTCCGCATGCCCCCCATTTCTCGTACATCGACATGGCTTAGTTGTATGCTACCTTACATTCAAACATGCCACTACTAGAACCATCCTACATCCAGGTTTCCCGCTGGAGCATGCTATCGATCTGCTCTCTATGGATTTGAGCACCATAATGTCGTGTAAAATAGTGTTCCTCTACCCGCCAATGACCGTCGTGGATAAGCACCGCAACCGTTCCCCGCCTGACCGCCTCCCCTACTGCATGCGTGCCCACCCAATGGCAGCCCCCTATGCCTAATCCACAGGTCCAACCACATCCATTTCATGCACTTCACTGAGTACCCGTGTGATGCAATTCTGGACCAATCCTCTATAATTGAGCAATTGTTTGAAGGTGCCTAGCTCATTGTTGGAGCAATATTCCCAGAAGTTTGCCTCCTTCAAGTACCGACTTCACATCCACATAACCCACAAGGAATCCCCTTGGAGAAATCATCACACCAATTTCATGCATGCCACCTTTCTCATCATCTGGAGGGATTGGAGGTCGACTCCCCCTTCATCACGCAGCCGACATAAATCATTTCATGTAATAGCGTGCACCCCGACCCTCCAAATGAAGTTAGCGCACAACTTCTCCAAACGTCTAATGGTAGCCAGAGGTAGCATAATTGATTGAAGCCAGAAGTCAGCAATAGACATGAGCACATCTTACCAGCTCAATTCTGCCCCTAAATGACAGGCATTGTGCCCGCCAGCCTTCCACCCTCCGCTTAGCGTACTCCACCATGTTCCGACACTCGATATCTTTGGCATAGTTGACAGATAGTGGAAGCCCCAGGTACTTGACAAGAAGGTCCCCTCGATCGATGCCTAGTACCGTCGTCCACTCATCTTTATATGTACACTATTTGCTAAAGAACACCATACACATCTTTATTCAGTTTCATGCCAGACAATGTACCGAACTTTTCCATAACATCTGACATAGTTGTAAGGCCTGAAAGTGATGGTACCATGAAAACCAGCAAGTCGTCAACATAAATTAAATAAGAAATATATGGTTGTACCTGTCTAAACATCGATACTATCCTCCACCTGTGAGTAGCAATGTCCATCAAACACGTAAAATATTCCATCACTAATGTGAATAAATAGGGGAGAGCGGGTCTCCTTGTCGAAGATATATAATGTCATATGTGTGTGTCCCTATATCAATTGGTAGGATTCATAAAACAATAATATGAAGACATAATATATATATCACCAAATGGTGATTCTTATCCACAACCGATTGCCCTTCCCTGCAAATAAGGCTTATCATATTCTTCCTTGCAAACCAAAGACATCATTAACTTGTAACTTAGTCAATATGAAAGTAACTGTCACCACAAGCTGTCACGCCCCGATCTCCCGCAGGCTAATCGGCCGTCCCCGCTAGGCGAGAATCACCGCGCCAGCGCTCCAGCGGGACGATCATTTCGGCCCATCTGGGCTTGATGCCACACGAGCGTGAGACGTGCCCATGCAAGGCCGTGGTTCATTGGCTGGCGGTAAGAGGTCTATGCCACAGGATTGCACAGATTTGTCCAAGTGCAGCAGAATTATAAACGCATAGGCAATTTGGTAACAAGTTCACTGAGTCGACAATAGCGGAAGCATTGAACAACACAAGTCGAAGTAAAACGAACTCTTTATTGATATAAACAAGTGTTACAGGCGGCACTTGGCCGAGATTACAAGTCGCTCAGATCTCTCTCTAAAACAGTATAAGCGTGCTAAGTGGCTACATTTATGGAATGATAGTACAGGCGATGATCAGGCAATGTTCCAACATTATATCTTGTATATGTGCTTCAGTTCCGGACGCAGCGCTCCAAGGCTTCAGAGTGAACTCCATGCCTTAGCACGCACGAAGGAGGCATTTGCACCGTACGAGGTTCTCCCACACCCTGCAAACAGTCTGGTGGATTATCAGTACACGAATGCACTGGTAGGGAGGCTACTCGCCCGCTCGACAAATCCAAACACGTAATATAGGTTCCGTGCACCAACTATTATGTTGTCTTTCTAGTTGCCTTAGGATCAGTTTCATGGCAAACATTGAATAGCCTAACTCGTGTGGCAGTGCGCCGTGCGATATAAGAGGAAACACGGCGAGACTGACCAACTTACCATTTTTCTTCCTTGTCCAAGTATAAACCAAGTTAAATTTAAGTACCAGCATTCATGAACATTTAGAGGCAATAGCATATGCAACATAAGTGTGCTACGAGCGGGTTCTAAAACAGGTGCAGGAGTTCTTCTATTTAATTTGTGGAACACAAGTGTACTTGTTACTCAGATTCAGGAATGATTCACAGATTCATTGTTCTTTTATCAGGATACTTGGATTCAGATTCATAGATGCAATGCAATGCAATAACTCGCACACGGATTGCCGCTAAGCGAGTATGATCATGTATGCACAGGAGTAACTGGCGTAGCCATTATGGACATAGTCGTAATAAGGCGGTGGTCCCGATGCCCTGGCAACCCGACCGAACTTATCCGTGCTAGGAACAAACTAGCGCGACTACCGGATCTTCCCCCTAGGCCGGATCGGTCCCGGGGCCCCGGCACCCCGTCCGAGGAGATCAAGCTTGTGCACAAGCGTCCGCGACTGAATGAATGAGTTCTTGTTGTTCTTTCATTATTCTGAATAAACGACAATGGTTGTAGGCGCAGGTCATGATCCTCGCTACAAGCCATCCCAGGCCGTTCCTAACTCAGTGGTTCATTTGTTATGAATTTCACACAAGTTGATATGACAATCCATGATTCATTGTTCAGATGTAACTAGACATGATGCGTTCCCCTGGTTCGGGGATTGCCTTGGCGACCTAACAGTCTCGAATACTTTCAATGTTCACACTTTCACGGAACGACTATTAGATAGTCTTCCGGTGGTTTGGATGAAACAAGGCAAGATAGCATTCACTAGATATTGGCATGCAATTATATAACAAACACTGAATCGAGGCAATATATAAGCAAGCAAGCATGCATTTGTATAATACAAGCATTCACATTAGCTCGGGCCCGAAGGTAAGCCGAGTAGTAAAACCGTAAGGGAACTCTCCGAGCGACATGGTCTAGAGTCGTGCAGTGTAAACAAGTGAACAGTGCACTAAGAAGAGCATATATATATCGTTCTATCGAGGCATAGCATGGTCCAGTTGCACAAGGCAAAGGTAGCATGCGAATGTCTGAATATATAAGCAACGTTTCATTTCCATGTTCTAACACAAGCAGTACAAGTTGGAATTATTCCCTTAGCTAGGTGCGTTGGATTCTTATTAGCATGAAGGGGGTGATTCACCTAGCGACTAGCATGTATCGTTCCATATTTTAAGTGTGCTTGCTAAGCAAAGACAAGTTCACCGTAGCCACCCACCTTAGCGATTATTCGCCTCGGTTGAGCGATACTCCGAGCGAGCCTCTGAAAGCCTAAGCAGAACTCCTGAAGGGACAAGTCTGGATATCCTTTGCCTCAAACGAGTATTCTCACTGAAGTAAAGCGGGTTGGGACGTTGCACTTTCGTCGTTTGAATCGGCAGTCCACTTGAGCGGAACGGGGTATTATACAAACCATCTTGGACGTCTAGTGAAACGACGATCCTTCCAGTCCGGTATCTAGCCCCACTAAAGACCCTGAAACATTCGGTACTAGTACGTCAGCAGTATTCCCCTAGGCCGATCTAGTCCCGGTGGCTCGACAACTTTTCTAAGAATAAAATCTTGTGCATAAGTTATCCATGACCATACAAATATGTTAACAGTTCTAACTATAAAACATATGTATGATACATAAACTAAAATAACTACACAACAAATCTCTTCTATTACTAATTCCTCGGGACATCGCTCGAACTATACTTCCCATTCCAAGTATTTCCACGTTTACTTACTTCTCAGTCCACGGATTCTACCTTCGCGACCCAACAGTACAAAACTTTTTTCACACAAATTTCTTCTTTAAACCACATAATGATAATCTAAACAGCAGTATAGTATTCACACCTCTCTAACAATAGAACAGCATTCCACATTCTATACAACAGTACTATAGTCCATATGATAAAGTAACAACTTCACATTATACAAGCCTATATCAATAGTTCAAAATTTCATGTTCTATACCAGCAAGTTGACAAAAATGATATTACTCTCTTTACCTATCTTGGTTCCTTTTTACTAGCTTTAACAAACTCATAGAACATACCAACGAAGACATACAAAGATAATTTTATTAAATGTGAAGGCAAATGAGAGAAGAATCAAAATAACCCACCTTATAATGAATCAACTTTGTCTTGATCTTAAAGAACTCTGCTTCACAACTCTAAACCCGCAATTTCTTACACAATTCAAACCTAACTAGCTAATGCAATTCCAGAAGCCAAAACAATGCCGCGCCTCAAAGCGAGACATAACGCCAAACACATAGATCTCTGACTAATTTCTCTATATGAATCCAAGTCCAATCAAGCCTTCGAGCCAACAAACTATCCAAATGCACCGTGCATGTTGGAGTGGGTAGGGTTCCCAACCTATGTGAAAAATACCCCGGAGTAGGATTGAGTATTTCTACATATAATAGGAATACCTCAAATTATTTGGATTGGATATTCCTAAATATAACAGGAATATCTCAATGGATTTGGATTGGATATTCCTACATATAATAGGAATATGTCAATAGATTTGGATTTGGATTGGATATTCCTATCTATAATAGGAATGCTAGTTGTGGGTTTGAGGCTATATAGGTGTCTCCTGGCCCTAAAATATATCGCTCTCTAAAAAAATATAGCAACAAGGAGAGAAAAGGAGGCAAAAGTGCTATTGCAACATTGGAGAGGAGAAAGAAGGATTGGATGCTGTTTCTAAGAAGGAGATCAGTTTCGGGTATTTCTCGTTGTCTTTCTTCTTCGTGGTTATAATCTATTTTCTGTTCCAAAAGAGTTGTGGTGATCCGTTTGGATCGGTGAAAAGTTTGTAAGGAGTCGGTGTATTTTTTATTCCATTAGTGGAGGCTTTTCAGAGTTGGACTCTGATCGTCCCGTGGTTTTTCCTGGAAGGATTTTTTACGTCAAAAATCTCTGTGTCTGCAATTTATGTTTGGCATTTTTTGGTTTGTGTATTTTGCTCGGTTCTCTCGCAGGTTCTCTCTGGTTTGGGGAACGGTTTTCACACTTTCGTTCCCAGCAGTGCAGAGCGGAAGATTACATAATACATCACTCAGAAAAAGTTTTGTCATCAAAACATACAAGAACATACTCCTCCAACTGTATCACTTAACCAATAAAAAAATTTATTACTTAATATCTTATTCAAAATATGAATCAAACTCCTATGACGATTCCACGACTAAACATGTTGATCAAGGCCCAAAATACTTATAAAACACCGCCCATTATGATTAATACTCTTTAGAAAAACCTTCATAATACAATAATTACACCTGCACCTACTCTCTCCTCTATGCCTATGCACTACTCTTCCAATCCATAACTGCAACAAAATACTCAAATAGATGAACTCAATAAACTTCATAAAGCCTCTTCCTTCTCATCCAACTTGAATACACCTTGCATAACTTCAAAGACTACTCATGTACAACTTTCCATCATTTCTCAATCAATGCACACTCACTTACGACTTCGTCAAATTTCTTGAACAACTTATACCACTATAATCGATCCAACTATTTACAACAGTTCTCCAACACCCACTGCCTCCATCCATAGCATGCTTCGCACAGAACCAAACTTCTCAAACTCTCCAGGTAAGATATTACATAAACCAAAGCTGCAAACACACACCCCAAGGAACCAAATTCAGACTAAGACAAACTACCATAGTACTATACTACCTTCTATTCAGCATCAGGGAACTCAACCAAAACTAGGTAGATCAAATTTCTATGGGTCCATCCATATAGAAATCATCCATCAATATAAATTCATCCACATTCTTATAAACCTTCAAGAAACTATCACATTGCCTAGACTTACTCAACTAATATCAATACACTCAAGGCCAAATCCAACCGATATCTCCATTCAAATTTCAAGTGTTGTACCTTACACAATCCAAAAAAATCTTAAGAGATCAAATACAATCATCCACCAAATTGCCAAAATTGACAGCATCAAAGTCCCGATCACAATTATGCATCCATGCTCAGCTCTAAAAGAATCATATTATCTTCGAATTTTTACCATCAAATCAATGTATGTTCCATCTCCCAAAAACTTCTCGATTCAAGATAATAACTTAATCAAATCTAAATTAATTACTATGCATATCTCGATCATACTCTTTTCAATATTATTATATTCTTTGTTAATATCGTCTAATTTCAGTCTCATGTTAAATTCTAGAAAATTCATACACAATCAAAGTTAGTTCCAACAAATGTCATGATCCAACCAACAAAAATCAATCTCCTAAAATTTTCAGCCAAACACAAGGCCATCATCAATTCATAGCCAAATTGCAAACATATTAGAACATGTATCCATCACATCCACTTGAGTATAAACCACTAGGACAATCTAATAACACGCAATTCAGCCATTGAATCCAAAAACAATGTTGCTCTACAAATCAATAATCAATCAAATTTCCAAGAATCAAATTACATCCTAGTCTTATCTCCCAATCTCGTTATCCTATCTCTATTCTACTCAATCTACCTAGGCAACTCTTCTTAATGTCATCCTATCAATTCCTAGAATTCAGCATTGGGACATCTGCCTAACACTAGGCCAACTAACTCATCAGTAACACTCCAACATCCAGATAGCTCATCTCCAAGGACGACTAGAAATTACTATACTCATCCCAAATTCTAAGACCAAACCTTACTCAACAATCTAGGGATTCTACCCAAACTTAGGAAAAATGCTCTAACTCAAACAGCTCATGAACCAACTCAGACCAGACCGCTAACATCATCATGATCATAAAAACTCTAGGGGCCAAAGTCTATCTAACAAAGTCTATTCCTAAGGTAAACCTACCCAATAATATCCTCATTATTATCATAATCGATAACATCAATCCAAGAAACTCTGATGATCCAAATCCTAAATCTGAACAAAAAATTCTACCAAACCACACAAACCATAAAATCTCAATCAGCAAATGATAAGTCATAAATATCCCAATTCCAATCTAACTTGTCCTCAATTCTATGCATCAAATTCACTCGTATAGTCAAGATCAACTTAAAACCAATCAACATTTCAATGCAATTCTCGCAGTCATCAATTGTTTCAATCTTAAAAATCTATTCTAGACGAATTATAAGACTCCAAAAATTCTCCTACTCCATCAATCTTGTCGCTTCGAATCACCTAGATCAATCACAAAAAAATCGAACATTCATCAAAACGAGTTCAACTAATACCCATTCATGCATGCTCAGAGTTACCTAACCAAATCACAGGGAACTTCAATAATATCCTCCAATCCATCTATAGTAGACATCATAATTCTATGCTCCAATATGTCAATATGTTATGCAATCACATCAATCATCCAGCCATAATATCCATGAGTTATCTCTATCGATCTTCAATACACCTGTCTTATCAAATATGCACCTTTAGGAAAATATTCATTCGCTAAACTCTAATATGTTTCAACCAATGTTATCTACCAACCAGATATCAGATCATCTCATACCATACTAAGATCAAATCATCTCAGGCTATCTATGGTCATCGAGCAATAACATCCCTATATCTTTATGGTCATCCTCAAATGCTCTAATAAACTTTAATCACACCGCAAATTCCTTCATTCAACTCAAAACTTAATACAATAGACTCAAGCCATAATTCAACACATTCACATAATAATCTTTCAGCTAAACTATCCATTCCATAAATTTAAATTCTTATCCAATATTATCTTAATCTCTCAAACATTATTCTCGATCATCCGAATCAAATCCGACAATAGACATCCAAAATCATATCAAACTAAATTAAGACATCTTACTACCCCCATCCAATACTAATAGGCTCATCAATATCCATAACTCAAAATCCAGCATACACTCCTAGGGATACCCAATACGCCATTGAAGGATCTAGCCACTAAGCACACAAACATCCTTCTCTACATACTGAATCAACATCCCTTCCGGACCCTTACCAAGGTGTCTCCAATGACCACAAACATAAATCCACTTCACTGCCAATCATCAATCACTTAAAATCCAACCGAAATTATTCCAATTGAACAACTAAACTCATTTCAATTCATTAAAATCATGCATACTTCTCTTAATACTCACAACATAGTGCAATACCTCTACTGATATCTCTTGTTGATCATCCAATATCCAATTTATCCTTTATCCAAACACCTTGCTCTTATAATTCTCTTAAACCATTCCAAACATGCTACATTACAATAAACTCAAACCATGCTGCTACTCTTCAAAACTATCTACGATCAACAAAATATATATCCACATGAGATTCGTAACATATCTAGACTTATTATATGGAACACTCAGCATAACATCAAGGAGGGTCAAAGACTTTAGATCACGAAAGCATCTCAAAGTTAAAGAAAATATAAGAGTCCAAGAACGCAAAGTCATGCTCTGATACCAATATGTCATGTATCGGTTCTGCAAAACCGAAAATCGCCACTAGGCATGATATCGTACAAGCCTAAATTGTAGTTGTACAAGATAAGCATAAACATGATCAATAGAACATCTTAGCAACAAAGTCATTACATCAAAAATAAGCCAAAAAAAAAGTTGAATAGACACAAGATATACAAATTGATTTGATAATATTGCAGCAGAATTACAACGACTTGAAGCCAAAGAACAACTCAATTACAAGCACTTTCTCGCAAGAAAATAAAATATGCCACAATGCTTACAACTCAAGAAACTATTACAATCGACGTTGTTACATACATTATGTCTCTTATATATAAAAGAATAAACATCTCAAGCCAATCCACTTCAAATTACCAACTCGAACTCCAAAGTCTCAGCACGTCTATGCAAAACTTCGTAGCTCACGAGTTGGGGGTCAATACATAATCGTGTACTGGTGAGTAGCCTCTAGCCAACTCAACTAAAACCATACGGTAATCATGTGAGAGCAGACAAAAATTGTTAAGTGGCATTTCTAATCTTGCCTTAGGATCAGTTAACATTTCATAAGCACGTGATATAAAGCATATAGTGACATTGGTAAACAGTTTTTGAAATATACATATACAATAGTGAATCTTACCCAACTTGTCATCCTTCTCTATCATCATTCATATATATATATATATATATATATATATATATATATATATATATATATATATATATATATATATATGTGTGTGTGTGTGTGTGTGTGTGTCCCTGTATCAAAATGTTAAGTTTCATAAAACAATAATATGAAGACATAATATGTATCATCAAATGGTGATTCTTGCCCACAGACAATTGTTCATTCCTGCAAACAAGACTTACCATATTCTTTCTTATAAACCAAAGATATGATTAACTTGTAACTTTGTCTAAATGAAAGTCATTGACACTACAAGCCATCTTGGACATCTAGTGAAACGGTGATCCTTTCAATCAGGGTAGCTAGCCCAACTGAAGGTCCAGAATCACCCTGGGCTAGTACGTTAGCACCGTTTTTCCTAGGACGATCCGGTCCCAATACCCTGACAAGTGTTCGAGAAACAAAACCCGATACATAAGTTGTCCATTATCATGCAAATGCGTGAATAGTTTAACTATAAAACATAGATATGGTATACAAATTGAAATAACTACACAACACCTCTTCTATTTCTACATTCCTAGAGTCATCGCTCGAACCATACTTCCAATTCCAGAAATTTATGCATTTACTTACTTTTCAGACTAGGAATTCTATCTTGGTGACACAACAGTCCCAAACCTTTTTAATACAAATTTCTTCTCTACACCACAGTACGATAATCTATATGTTTAAACAACAGTATAATATTCACATGTCTCTAACAATATAACAACATTCCACATTCTATATATACAATAATACTATAGTCCATATGATAGAGTAACAACACCTCTGCATTACACACGTCTATATCAATAGTTCAAAATTTCATATTCTACTGCAGCAATTTAATAGAAATTTGATTATCTTTTTATCTATCTTAGTTCTTTTTAAATACCAACGAAGACACAATGATCAAATTTATTATGTGTGAAAGTAAAGGAGAGAATGATCAAAACCTACCTTATGACGAATTAACTTCGTCCCGATCGCAAAGAACTCTGCATCACAACTTCAAACCCATGATTTCTCGCACAACTCAAATCCAACCAGCTAATGCAATCATAGAAGCCAACACAATTTCTCTTCTCAAAACGAAGCATAACATCAAACACATATACTCCAACTAATTTCTCTGCATAAATCCAAGTCCAACAATGCCTTTGAGCCAACAAATCATCCAAATGCACCACGCAGAGCACGATATTACATCATTGTCCCCTCAGTTGCATTATCGTGTATATGAGGTTGAAACCGCACTGTCGTGTTCATAGCAGAGTTTCTTCCCGTTGTCATTGGTTAGGAAGGACGACCTCCATCCCTCCGTACATTGCTACCCTTACTACGTCGTCGTCTCTCAATTGTATACCATCCTCCTTTATCCTCTCTATGTGGTGTGCTCCCTGGAGGCCTTATCGAACTATCCCTAAATGTTTTCGCTGATATACGCCAGTCAGAACCACGCGACACCTCAGTACCCTATATATATATATATATATATATATATATATATATATATATATATATATATGACGGCTGCTAGGGTAAACCTAGAGAGAGAGAGAGAGAGTTTTCCTAAAACCTTAAATTGAAAAAATATAGACTATTCTTATGAAATGTACATATTCACATTTACTAACACTTATCTAAATTTTAAGGTAATATTATCTAATCTTAATACTATTAGTTATTTAGTTTATTTGTATGTTCCTATATATGCTTCCTATAATCACCCAACTATCAAAGTCAACCTAGTCCATATTTATTTATATAATATTATATCAACATAGAAGACTCTACACAATTAAGGTAATATCTTAATAATATACCTATGATTGTATGTTTCTTTTTCGAGCTCCATCATGTTCTCCAGCTTTATCTTTTAGTTATCATATTTTTCCATCTATTATTTTATATTATAATAACAACATGATAATCCTTGTCTCAATTAAATTTTATCCAAGTAAACAACGAAAGATACGATTAGCAATAAGGAGAAGAGGATACCATATCAAATCCAAACATACAAAATCATATTTGATATATAAACTTAATTCACCTTTAAATATTATACTGAATTAATTAAATGATATTTTCCAAAACAAAATTTTACAATGTCCCTATTACGAGATCTTAGACCGCTCTCCCCCTGCAATTGCCTAAAGACAAGGGCAATAGGTCAGGGCATGCCAGCAAGCAGCTGGAACTAAACAAAGAGGAATTGGGTAAATTTTCCTTTTACCCTTCATTGTCAACGTGCGTGTTAACAATGTGAGAATAAATGTTTAAGGGTATTAGAGAACAAAAAAAAATCTTAATGTATCAAAGTGATAATAGAAAATTGTTATAGTTATTTAAATATAGATTAGCCCAAAACTTTAAGATAACTCGAATTTTGATATAAGGATATAAAATGAAAAAAAAAATCAAAATTCCATCATTTCTAATAAGTATAAACCCCTCTAAGAAGGTAAATATTAATACTTTCTCCTGGTAAAAACAAGAAAATGGCCCAAAGGCTTACAAAAGCATACCCTTATGCAATGAACAGAAAAGAACTAGCATAACTACATACAACTACTATCAAGAAATTAATCTAACCCTGGAATCGAGCAACCGATGGCCATCCCTTGTTCGCACGAGTTCTCTCACAACAGGGCAACGAGCCACCCTCTAGGTTCAAGTATTCATTTTGCTTACTCGCTACCTTGGCAGACCAAATAGGATTAGGTTCTGCAAATGTCCCCTTCAGTGAAGTACAAAGTAATTATAGTAAAGTCACATCTTCAGGGATGGCGCCTTTAGTCTTTCGTCGAATCTTCTTAGATTGCTTCCCTTCTAGTCTAGAATGAATGATTAGCTGAGAAGGTAATCGAGGCAGAGTTCTTATGAGAGGTTGTTTGAGAGCTTTCCGGCTCGAGCAGCATCAAGATTTGCTGGTTCCCTTGGCCAACATCAGTGGTCTTAGGTACCTTATGTTCGGGTCCCAGCCTCTTTCCCAAAACAGACCCCACAACCAGGGACCCGAAAACCCCTGCAACACATCCCCCTTCCTCTTTGACCATAGGCTCCCCTACGGGAATTCCTTCCGTCTCTTCCTATTCCGTCAAGCTATCCGAGTGTGCCCGCTCATTGGTACCTCGTATGGTTGAGTCCCTATCACTTGTACTTCTAGGCACTGAGAAGTAGTGCCCAAAGCATTTACAACCGGAGCATCTCGAAGGAACCCATTCGTATTCAACTTTCTGGTATAGAACTTCCCCATTAGGTAGCTCTATTTCAAGTTCCTCCACTAGTGGGTCAATTGCGTTAATTTTTACAAATATTCTCGCATACAATGGCCTCTCCTTCCTCGCGGTGAGGGTGTCTGTGTGCAACGGCTTACCGATACCACTTGCAAATTTCATAATAGCTGCAGAGCTTCACAGTTGTGGGGGAAGCAAAGGAAGTCTAATCCAGATAGACATCATCATGAGGCGATCACGAGCGAAGTCGGACGAGGGGTCCCAACGACGCATAACAATCAATCTCTCATCAAAGGCCCATGACCCGTTGTCTAGGACCCTATCGAGGTCATCAATAAACTTGAACTTTATGAAATAGAAGCCGTTCTCAGGAGAATAGATGTTACTGGACCCATATAGACCCCTGTTTGCAATAATACGACTATTGAACTTGTATATCACCATTTTTTTTTCATATAACTTGAAAATTTTAATCTCTCTAGATTTAATCTCTCTAGACATTTGGAAGAAAAGTTGACAGCAACATCTAGCCCCAAATGTAAAATGGTTGTCCGTTTCGTAATATGATTTTGAAGTAATATGCTATTGAAGTTCAGTTTATCATGTTAGACGAGGAAGAGCTCCTAGGGCCAAGAAAATTATTAAGCGGATTGGCAATGTAACTTTAGTTTAAGTACAGTTCTCGACAAATAGTTAATTTTGAATTCAAGGTCTACTAGCTGTGGACTAACAAAATTTAAGAAACATGAATATCAGTTGTTTTTTTTTACTTTAACCATTGCCTCAACACAACAGTTGAGGAGTAATTACGTAATTAACTGGAAGTCACTGATCTCCTTTTATACCCTTACGAATATTAAAAGAAACTGTTTATTTTGTCACTTTACAATTTATATTTTCACTTTTCCAACTATGAATGCAGCTACAAGAAAACTACTAGACATGCATTCATAAAAGTTCCATAACTATAAAACATACATATAAAAAACAAAAATCAAACCTGCAACATCTGAAATCAATTGTGAGTAAAATTCACCTGACTATTTATATAAAAAGAAACACTTCGAAGACAATGTAGTTTGATGTAACTAACCATTTCTCATTTCCTAGTTGTCTCTTATATATCAACTAAGGTAGATAAATACGCACCAGTATGAACTAATGATGATTGTTTCAGATGAACCGGACTCTGAACTTTCCACACTAATTCATAATATGGAAATGGAAGTACAATACAGAGTTAAACTTCAATAAAACATGAAGCGTTTGAATTAGGGAACGACTAGGTGTGCAGAGAAATGAACATCACTAGAAGGAAATATAGTTCTTCAAAACCATAGTGCCAATGGCCTGTTGAGATAAAATAGATGAGTTAATGGGGTGTTCTGTTCGTCTTGTAATTTGTAAATAATATAAGCTTGGAGATGGTAAAGTCAAATGGCTTAGGAATGAGATATTTGATGTTGAAAAGTTCTATGGTACCAGAGGTTAGAATTTGTTGTATATGTGTGCACAAAGGATGTGTTTTCTTCTCAAACCAACTTTAATGATACCCAATTTTAGAAGGTTCTTTTTTATTTTGTTCGTTTATACCCATGTGTCGTTCTTTTGGTGCCCATGACTAAAGGTATATATATATTACAAAAATGGTAAAGAAAAAAATGGTAAAGAACAAAAGAAGAAGGATATTTTCCAAATTTGCCATTCTCCACCAACACGACCAACATCTCTCCTCCATCCTCACCAACACCACACACTTCCTTCTCTTCCTCCAATACCAAAACCCATATCCCCACCCCTCTCCAAACACCACCATTCCTTGTCCTCTCCTCTCCTCTCCCAGGACCAACACTACCTCTTCTACCAGAACTGTTGGTATATTAGAATATTCGTGGTATATTTGTTGGTATATTAGAACATTCTTGGTATATTTGTTAGAATATTAGAATATTCAACAAGGGGTTTTAATGGAGTATTAATGTAAGATGAAGGATTGTAAGGCTATAAATAGCCAAGAGATTATCAATAAAAAATATAACAATTACTCCAAAATATTCTACATGGTATCAGAGCCCAAACCCTAGCCACCACCTCCCAAATCCTAGCCGCAACAACTGCCACCGGTGCCACACCGTCCGCCACCACCGCTGTCGCGCCGCAACCACCGCTGTCGCGCCGTCCGCCACCACCGTTGCCGCACCGCTCGCCCGCCACCACCGTCGCCGCTCGCCCGCCACCACCATCACGAATCCCCGACTCCCGCGGTGCCTTCTGCCGCCGTTCCGGGCGTCTCCCACTGGTCATTCCAGACGTTGACATCGAATGCCTAGATCTGATGAGGGAGAGACATAATCGGATCTAGGAGAGGACGAACAGGGCGAACGTGAATCGTGGAACGGGTGTGAGGTGATCGGAGAAGAAGAGGATCGATGGATAAGATCATCAAGAAGTTGGACTCTGCGAAGGTCGCAACATTGATGAAGCTGATGAGACTGTCAGCTGGTGAGAGCACGACACGAACATTGGCGAAGTTGGAGCTTCCATCCATCGATCTGAAGCTTGATGGACCGACCACCTATCTGAGTTGGTCACGACGGGTGAGGAGAACCCTCGCAGGAAAGAACCTGGAGGATTTCTTGTCAGGAGAGAAGACAGAGTCGGATGAGGGCTCGGCAAGACGCGACGAGTGAAAGTCCACTCATATGGTGGTATACATTTGGCTCCTCAATTCTTTAGTCCAGTCGATCGCCGCCACAGTGGATAGCCTTGAGATGGTGAAAGACGTGTGGAAGAAGTTGAGGAGAACCTATGATAGTATGGGGAATAACTTGAGAGTTTTCCAGATCAAGGGGGAGATCGACGACACCGTACAAGGAGAGAAGACGGTACAGGAGTATGCCACGGAGTTGGAGCGTCTGTGGTTGGATTATGATCACTTCTCAGATCAGACGAGCTGCGAGGACCCGAAGTGTAAGAAAAGACAGGTATATCTGCAGGAGAGGACGATGAAGTTTCTTAAGGGGCTGGCCGCAATGTTTGCTCAGAGGACAGCACTACTTCTAGCCCAACTGAAGATTCCTATACTTGAGGAGTCTATCTCTGCCATGATCCAGGAGGAGACTCATACAAGCTACAGGCAGTGACAGGTGGTCCTCCTGAAGTGAAAACAGCACTGGTGGTTGCCAATTCAGACGGCACAGGACCTAAGGGAGACCCCTGGCAGTGTTACAACTGCGGAAAGGTAGGCCATCTGAGGTATGCTTGTACCAAACCACCCAATGAGGGAGATTCAGGTGGCGGACGTGGACAGTTTGGATGACGTGGCCGTGGTCATGGGAGTCGACGGGGTGGTCGAGGAGGTTATCGGACGAACATGCTGGTAGCAAAAGGTGAGGAGGGAGCTAATGGTGCCTATACTGAGGAGGATCAGGCACTACTGGGCATGCTGAAAGTACTCAGGAGAAAGCAGAGAGCGTTAAGCGATGGAGACAGGAGGAGTGGGACTGAGAAGGCGTCCATCTCAGTCTTCGCCAGAGGCAACGCTGCCATGTATGCCCATCCATCGGAAGGTACTAATGACTCACTCACCCTTGCATCTATGTCTTTCCTTAGATCGTCGGACTGGATTGTCGATTCGAGTGCGTCTCGACACGTGACAGAAAATGCTAGTGAGTTCTTTTCCTGCACTTACCTAGCATCTGCAGACAGCATTCAAACAGCCGATGGTACTTTCCAGCCAGTGGTCGATAAGGGTACTGTCGATTGTACAGGTTCAGTAAGATTATCCAATGTTTTACATGCTCCTTCTTTTCCAGTCAATCTTTTGTCCATTAGTTCTATAATTCTCCAACTAAAATGCATTGTCTCTTTTGATATTCCTAAGGTGATCTTCCAGGAAAAAGAGACGGGACGAAGACTTGGGACTGGCACTTGGCATGATGAACTCTGGTACCTGGATCGGGAAGGACTGGATTCGACATTGGTGTCTGTGGCAGAAAGGGCAGGAATGGGAGGATCAAAGATGAGTGTCGAGGATACACTGATACTCCATCACAGGCAGTTGGGGCACTCCTCTTTTGGTATTTTGAGTAGGTTGTATCCATCTATTTATGAGAAGGAAAATAAGGATAAACTAGTATGTGATGCATGTGATTTAGGTAAACTTACTAGGAGCTCATATGTTGGGGCGGGCCATAGGAGCTCTTCTGTTTTTGATATTATACATTCTGATGTCTAGGGGCCGTGTGCCACAACTACTATGAATGGTTACAAGTATTTCGTCTCTTTTATTGATTGTTCCTTCCGTATAACCTGGCTATATTTGATGAAGAATAAGAGTGAGGTCTTTGCCTGTTTCTGGGACTTTCATAAACATGTCCAGACTCAGTACAGAGCAGTGGTGAAGGTACTAAGGTCTGACAATGAAACAGAGTATACCAACAAAGCATTTGAGGAATACCTGTCAGCCCAAGGGATACAGCATCAGACCACATGTGCATACACACCAGCACAGAATGGAGTGGCCGAAAGGAAGAACAAACACCTTCTGAAGGTGGCAAAGAGCATGATGATCGCCATGAATGTCCCACAGAGTCTGTGAAGGCATGCAGTGTTGAAAACAGTTCGATTGATCAACAAGATGCCCTCGAAGGTACTGGGATGGAAGTTAACATATGAGATATTTGAAGAAAATAATAGTGGGATACTCCTACTAAAGGTGTTTAGCTACGTATGTTTTGCGAAGGAAAACAGACCGTCTGTTGGAAAACTTGACCCCAGAGCAGTCAAGTGTGTATTCGTGGGCTATTCAGCGACTCAGAAGGGGTACGTGTGTTGGAGTCCAGTAGAGAAGAAGTTTGTGAGCATGAATGTTCACTTCAGGGAGTTTGAGCCATACTACCGTCAGGAGAAAACCTCATCCATGAGCAACTCACCTGATACTGAGAGTATGAGGCGAGAGAGGGAGATTGATGAGAGTGTGGTGACCGATTTAGGAGTATGGCATGGAGGAACGTTTGAGGAGGAGAATGAGAGTGAAGAAGAACAGGGGGAGGAGATAAGAGGTGTTAGGCCCACGGCTTAGGGGGGTTACTTATCTACAGCAGGAAAGGAAAGCAAACTGCAGGACCAGTACCTATAGTGCCAAGTCTCTTGCCTGCGTCCGTCTCAACTCCTAAGACACCTACACCACCACCACCAGATTCTCCTTCAAGTGATATCATTCTTCCTACTCCTCCCACACCATTATCAGTACGGAGGACCACTCGCAGCAATGCGAGAAATCCTCCTGATAGATATGGTTGGGACCTTACTCAGTTTGTTTCATATAATAACATATCTTCTTCTTATGGAGCATTTATTGCATCTTTGGATAGTATCACTGTACCTAACAATTGGCAGGTTGCCAAGAATGATCCAAAGTGGAAACCGGCGATGCACGAGGTGTTAGGCGCTCTTGATGGAGATCTAGTGGAGGAAGTGTACATGGAGATACCACCAGAATTCTCCACCGATAAGACAGTGGGCAAGGTCTACAGGTTGAAGAAGTCCCTCTATGGACTGAAGCAGTCTCCTCGAGCGTAGTTTGACAGATTCAGGAGGGCGATGATAGGGATGGGATATCAGCAGATCAATGATGATCATACTGTGTTCTTCCGTCGGAGTAGAGGCCACATCACCATGCTTGCGGTGTATGTGAACGATATGATTATCACAGAAAATGATGAGCAGGAGATTGTCCGACTCAAGGAAAATCTTGACAAGGAGTTCGAGGTGAAGGACCTTGGCCTTCTTTGGTACTTCCTTGGGATTAAGATTGCTCGAGAAGCAAAAGGGATTGTTCTTTCTCAGAGGAAGTATGCGCTGAACCTTCTCACAGAAACAAGGATATTGGGATGCAGACCTGCAACGACGTCGATCATCTAGGGGTTCAAGCTGTGTGCTGAGACTGGAGAACCAGTTGACCGAGACAGATACTTGAGACTGGTGGAAAAGTTGATCTATTTGAGCCACACATGTCCTGATATCTGCTTTGCAGTGAGTGTGGTGAGCCGCTACATGCATGACCCAAGGAAGGGTCATATGGACGCAGTATACCAGATTCTGAGATACTTGAAGGGTGCCCCAAGAAATGAGTTGATATTCAGGAAGAATGATCACTTGAGCATCGAGACCTACTGTGACTCTGACTGGGCTAGTTGTACTGATGACAGGAGGTCTACATCGGGCTATTGCATATTTGTAGGAGACAACTTGGTCTCTTGGAGGAGTAAGAAGCAGTCAGTAGTGGCCAGATCGACAGCTAAAGCAGAGTACAGAGTTATGGCCTTGGGAGTTACAAAGCTGCTATGGCTGAAGAGTATGCTGGTGGAGCTGAAGTTGGATCAAGGAGCCAAGATGAAGCTGTGGTGTAACAACCAGTCAGCCATCAGTATCGCCAACAATCCAGTGCAGCATGACAGGACCAAACACATCGAGATCGATAGATTTTTCATCAAGGAAAAGTTGGACCGTGGACTACTGGAGCTAGGTCATGTTCCAACCAAGGAGTAGGTAGCAGACAGTATGACCAAGGGACTTAGCTCTGCAGATATGATTAGAGTATGTGACAAGATGAACTTAGTGAATATCTTTCGCCCATCTTGAGGAGGAGTGTTGGTATATTAGAATATTCTTGGTATATTTGTTGGTATATTAGAATATTCTTGGTATATTTGTTGGGATATTAGAATATTCTATAGGAAATTTTAATGGGGTATTAATGTAAGATGAAGGATTGTAAGGCTATAAATAGCCAAGAGATTATCAATAAAAAATATAACAATTACTCCAAAATATTCTACAAGAACCATCCACTCTTCCCACATCCACCAATATTATATTCTTTGTACAATGGGGAGTGGGCAGCCAGCGGAGTAAAGGCATGGAGGAGAAAGAAGAAGAGAGCATGTGAAGTGGGTGGATAGGTAGTTGCTGGAAGGCTGTGTGAGTGGTAGCAGGAAGGACGAGTGGTCGGATTGCAGTCTCTTTGCATGCTAGAGAGGGAGACTTTCACAAAATCTCCTTTTTCTTTCTTCTGTATGCCTTTACTTGTTTCTCTTTTGCTCTTTTAAAGGCTGTCTTTTACTATGATATGGAAAGTAAGGTCCTTTTCTTAATGGGTCTTGTTGGTGGCATGGTGCAAAACATCAAAAATAGGGCTATTGCACTGTTTTTTAACAAGTTAAGGGGCTATTATCAACCCTTACAAAGGTTTGGTGTATTTTAGACTCATGATTGTTATATTTGTTAGCATTAGCTAACAGAAACATTACACATTTCATCCCTAACAAAGTTTGAAAATTATGTAATGAATAATTAACCATGAAAAATATTGCATACCACCTATCAGTTTTTTAGTTTACAAGATAATATAGCTGCAAAGGTATCTCGAAAAGAATGTCAGATACAGCTACTAAATATGAACCAAAAATCTGATGAGGGCATTGCTAGGCAGAACACTAGCTATTGTTAGAACTTAGAAGTGGAGTCTAGACAAAGAGGTAACAGGATCAATTTACAATAGGGATTGCATTCATCTCCATGAAACATTAACCCAAAGCATGAAAAGGAATGACACTCCCATGTAACTGAAGAAATTATCTTACTTTACTAGGGTAAGAAATAAATGTAAACATAAGTAAAGATGATAAAATTAAAAGGTTTTCTGTTGATAATGTAACAGAGTCCAGAGCAATATGCAGACACATAGTAGACAAGTATGCAGACCGGGGAAATAAGTACCTGCTGGGAAAAGATGATCTTGAACGAGCTTCTATTGAACAATGGCTGAAGTTAGAGGAGCACAGCTTCGACCCTCCAAGCTGGGCTCTGGTCTTTCACCTAGCATTTAAGGTGGAACCTGACCAAGCTCTGATCACCCAGAATGAGAGGAGTCTTGCTAGGATCCTTGACATCTATGAACAAAGGCTGGGTGAAAGCAAGTTCTTGGCAGGGAATGAGTTCTCACTAGCTGATCTCTCCCACCTCCCAAATTCTCACTACCTTGCTACATCTAATGAGTGGAGCCACCTATTTGAATCGAGGAAGAATGTCAGAAATTGGTGGGAGGATATCTCTAGCCGGAGTTCGTGGCAAGAGGTGGTCAAAATACTGAATAAAGTCGGACTGTTGAAGGATATTGTAGCGACAAAGTCTACTACTCAACCATCAACTTCAAATCGAATCCGCCCACTCCTAATCCAAAAACCATTTGATATGGACTTGTCAACCCAAGCAACTAGTACAAGTGGACCGTCTAGCCAAAATCACGAGCAAACTGTGCATCAACTGAAGCAAGCAGATTCTGCTAAACCAAAAACTCAACAGATCAGCACTGAAAATCAGGCTTCCAGTCAACCACCTAATCTTAGTGCTTTGTCAAACCAAGCGCAAAAGCTCGAGTCCAGCAAAAAGAAGAAAATTTTGATGATGAATCAATGACTCAACAAGCTCCAACTAGTACAGAACCTTCTGCTACAGAAACAATCCATAGTGCGAGCCATAAACAAGAGCGAAGTAACCAGCCAAGGAGTCGAGCAGATATTTCCACTAGCCAAAAAACTGCCCACCAAGCAGATTCCATTAGACAATCAAGTACTCAACAAGCTCCTATTGATGGTCAACAATCAAATCAAGAACGTAACCATGGTACCTTGCCAAGCAATAAGAAAGAGAAAGGTACCCAGTCAGTAGGTCACGGAGATTCCACAGGTCATCCAATCCCTCAACAAGCAATGGTAAATCACCTGGCAAATGGATCAAGCAGATCCTGCTGGAAAATCTACTACTAATGTTGATGATGAACAATCCAGTGAAACAGGTATTGTGGGTACCTATTCAAGTAAAAAGCAAGAGGAAGTTACACAGCAAATACGTCAAGCAGATAACATAAGTCAATCTAATCCTCCAACTGATAGTGAACACTCAAATCAAAAAGGTATCATTGATTCCTTATCAAGCAAAATACAAGAGAAAGTTACACAACCTAATCAAGCAGATTTTGCAGGTCAAACAATCTCTCAAGAAGTTCCCACCGACGCTCAGGATTACAACAACTCAGTTGCTTCTGATACCTTGAAGAACAAAATGATAGAGCAAACCACCCTAGAAATGGGCCAATCAGATCCTGCTGGCCAATCAAATGCTCATGTTGATGACAAACAATCTAGTAAAGCAAGCACTCATGGTGTCTTTCTAAGCAACAAGCAAAAGGAAGTTGCACAAAAAATGCATCAAGGAGACGCTACAGATCAATTCATTGCTCAACAAGGTCCAATTCATGCAAAGCCTGCCACAACACCATCTACTCTTGGTGCTCCATCAAGCCAAAAGCAAGAGCAAAGTTTAAAGCCTGAACCTCAAGTAGATTCCAGTACACAGTCAAGTACTCAACAAGTTCCTGTTGATAGTATACAATCAAATCAGGAAAGCACCAAACAAACGGATCAAGCAGATCCTGTTGTCCAATCTACTGCTCGTGTTGACAAAGAACAATCCAGTGAAGCGGCTATTGTTGGTACCTATATAACCAAAAAGCACAAGGATTTCACAGAACAACTACGTCAAGAAGATGACAAGTATCAAATCATTCCTCAACAAACAGCCAGTAATGCAAAGCCTACCACATCATCATCTACTCCTGGTGCTCCCTCTGGACAAAAAGAGGAGCAGAGTATACAGCCTGAACATCAAATACATTCCATTGGACCGTCAAGTACTCAAGAAGCTTTGACTGATAGTGAACAATCAAATCAAGAAGGTAACCTTGATGCCTTATCAAGCAAGAAGCAAGAGAAAGTTAGCCAGCCAGTACGTCAAGCAGATTTTACTAGTAAAGCACTCTCTCAACAAGCTCCCACTGATGCTCAGGATTCCAATATGTCAGTTCCTTCTGTCCAAAAGAGAGATCAAAACACCCAACAAATGGATCAAGCACATCCTGGATCTACTACGCATGTTGATGACGAACAATCCAGTTTAGCTGATACTGTTGGTACCATTTTAAGCAAAAAACAAGAAATTCCACAACAAACACATCACGCAGATATTGCAAATCACTTCATTGCACAAGGAACCATTAATGCAAAGCCTGATATAGCATCATCTACTCCTAGTCCTCCGAGCCAAAAGCAAGAGCCAAAATAATCAGCCTGAACATCAAGCAGATTCTGTTGTGCAATCAAGTACTCAACAAGTTCATGCTGATAGTCTACAATCAAATCAAGAAGGTACCCTTGGGGTGCTGTCAGTCTCAAAATAAGAGAAAGGTACCCAGCCAGTAAGTCAAGCAAATTCCATGAGTCAACCTAACTCTCAACAAGATCCCTCTGATGCACATACTCAAAAGAAAGAGAAAATTACCCAACAAATGGATCAAGCAGATCTAGCTGCTGCTCATGTTGATGACAAACAATCCAATGAAGCAGGTAATGTTGCAACCTTCTTAACCAAAAAGCAAGAGGAAGTTACACAAAAAATACATCAAGAAGAAAACACAGATCCAGTTATTCATCAACAAACTGGCAAAAATGCAAAGCCTAGTACAACATCATCCACTCATGGTGCTCCTTCTAGACAAAAGCAAGAACAAAGTATTCAGCCTGAATATCAAGTAGATTCTGTTACACAGTCAAGTACTCCAGAAGTTGATGCTAATAGTCTACAATGCAATCATGCAGGTACCCTTGGGGCCTTGTCAAGCACAAAAGAAGAGAGAGGTACCCAGCCAGTACGTCAAGCAAACTTCACGGATCAATCAATCTCTCAACAAGCCCCTATTGATGCACAGATTCAAAAGAAAGAGCAAATCACTCAACAAATGGATCAAGTACATCTAGCTGGCCAATCCACTGCTCATGTTGATGATGAAAAATCCAGTGAAGCAGGTACTGTCGGTACCTTCTTAACCAAGAAGCAAGAGGAAGTTACACAACAAATGCGTCAAGAAGATAACAAAGATCAATTCATTCCTCAACAAACTTCAAGTAATACAAATCCTACCACAATATCATCGACTCCTGGTGCTTATTCTAGACAAAAACAAGAGCAGAGTACTCCTGAACATCAAGTACATTTACATTCAAGTACGCAAGAAACTGTGAGTAATAATGAACATTCAAATCAAGAAGGTAACTTTGATGCCTTAACAAGCAAGAAGGAAGAGAAAGTTAACCAACCAGTACGTCAAGAAGATTCTACAGGTCAAGCCATCTCTGAACACAATCCCCTTGGTGCTGAGGATTACAATGAGTCATTTGCTTCCGATATCTCGCCGAACGAAAAGAAAGTGCAAGCCCGTAAGAAAATGGATGAAGAAGATCGTGATGGCCAAACAACTGCGCGTATAGATACTCAACAATCCAACCAAGCTGCAACTCTTGGTGCCCTTTTAAGCAACAAGCAAGAGGGAGATGCACAACAGATACCTCAAGTAGATACCACAGATCGATACATTTCTCAACAAGGTGGTGTTAATGCAAAGCCTGCCACAATATCATCTACTCATAGTCCTCCAAGCCAAAATCAAGATGAAAGTAATCAGCCTGAACATCAAGCAGGTTCCTTCACACAGTCAAGTACTCAACAAGATATTGTTGATAGTCAACAACCAAATCAAGCAAGTACCCTTAGAGCCTTGTCAAGCACAGAAGAAGAGAAAATAGCAAAGCGAGTAAGTCAAGCAGATCCTACGGATCAATCAATCTTTCAACAAACTCCAATTGATAGGAGAAACCAAAAGACAGAGCACATCTCCCAACAAATGGTTGAAGCAGACCTTGCTGGTAAATCTACTACTCATGTCGATGGTCAACAATCCAGTAGAGAGGGTACTCATAGTACCTTTATAAGCAAAAGCCAAGACCAAGTTACAGAGGAAATACGTCAAGCAGGTAACATAGATCAATTCATTGCTCAACAAGATGACAGTAATGCAAAGCCAACTGCAACATCATCTACTCCCAGTGCTCTATCTAGACAAAACAAAGGGAAAAGTATTCAGGATGAAAGTCAAGAAGACTCCACTAGACAATCAATTGCTCAACAAGATCCTACTGATAGTCAACAATTAATTGAAGATATAATTGATGCCTTGCCAAGCAAAAAGCATGAGGAAGGTGCCAAGACTATACATCAAGTAGATTCTACAGAACAACAAATCTCTCAACAAGCTCCTGTTGATGTTCATGCTTCCAACAAATCAACTGCTTCCGATACTTCATCAAATCAAACGAAGGAGAAAACCACCCAGGGATTGGACCAAGAAGATCGTGGTGGCAAATCAAAGGATCTGCTAGATAGTCAACAATCCAGTCAAACGGGTGTGCTTGGTGCCCGTTTAAGCAATGAGCAAGAGGAAGCTGCACAACAAATACGTCGAGGAGATACCACAAATCCATTCATTGCTCAAAATAGTCCCATTAATGTAAAGTCTGTCGCAACATCATCTACTCTTGGTGCTTCTTCTAGCCAAAAACAAGAGCAAAGCATGCAGCCTGAAAGTCAAGCGGATTCCATTACACAGTCAAGTAATGAACAAGTTCCTGTTGATAGTCTACAATCAAATCAAGTAGATACCCTAGGGGACTTTGCAAGCATAAAACAAGAGAAAGGTATCCAGCCAGTACATCAAGCAGATTCCACGGGTCAATCAATCTCTCAACAAACTCCAAGTGATGTGCAGCCTCAAAAGAAAGAGCAAACCACCAAACAAATGGATCAAGCAAATCCTGTTGGCCAATCCACTGCTCGAGTTGATGAGTTACAATCCAGTAAAGCAAATGTTGTTGATGCCTATATAACCAAAAAGCACAAGGATTTCATAGAACAAATACGACAAGAAGATAGCACAGACAAGTTCAATCCTCAACAAACTCCTGTTGATTCCAGTGGTCAATCAACCCCAGCTCCTGTTAATGCTCAGACTTCCAATAAGTCAGTCGCTTCTGATACCTCCTCAATCCAAAAGAAAGAGCAAGCCACCCAGAAAATGGATCAAGAGGATCCTACTGGTCAATCAACTGTTGAAAGATCTCCCACGGACGTCAAGTCTTCAAACACTGAAGAGCATCCTCCGTCTAATACTGGAAGTAATAATTCAACTTCTCAAACAAACAGTGGAGAAAAATCACTCAGTCAGCCAGGTTCTTCAACTCCACCTGCATCCTAGACAATGCCACCAATGTGCTGCAGGATGAGCTTCTTACTACTACTCTAGTTATCTCCTCATGCCAGCTCAGAGAACGCCATAATCAGTTGTAGACTTGTAGTCAGTCGAACAGTTCCTAAACCAGCTTCTCAGTTCCCTCTCGTATCTCTGCTTCAGTCAATTTCAGCATGTCTTCTACTATCTTTATGGTTTGATCTCAAATCTTTTACCTTCCAAGTGGCTTCTTCATCAACAATAATTGTTATTTTTTTTGCTTTAATATGAATCACTCTTTAGCGTGTTTTACAATTTAAGACATTGATCTTAGAGTTGGAAATACTCAGCCATCATGAATCAAATGCATTTGTGTTTATGTTCAATAATGCTATATTATAGTTTAAGTTTTCCGACATTTCTTTATGCGAACGGATGCCATGGATGATACATTATTGTACCATCCAGAGACTAAAGGATCTCCTATACTAAGGGAACATGGAAGATTCTTATTGCATGAGTTGTACAAATATAAACGTTTGAGATTTTAGAAGTTCCAAATTTCTGTTTTGAAGAATTCTTTTGAAAAACTCTGTGGTGACTTTTAGAAGTGGAGTGGTTATGCCAAATGTGAACAATACGAAAATAAAAGCTTAAACTTCAATAGTTGTACAAAAATCGCAGGAGATAAATTATAGCTGGAACTTAGTAATCAAAACATTAGAAACATAATCAAGACTTTGTAACGAAGTTTGCATATGCCACTGACATGGGTGCAGAGTTTATCCATCAACTTTGATAAAGAGAGGCAATTCATGTGAATATAGTGAATTGCGTGATTAGAAACAGAGGATGATGTTAGGTGTGAATTTGTAAGAATAGTGCATTCACACTACTGACTTCCCAAGATAAGATATTTCATTTTATCAACCAGTTATCATTAAGTACCTGTAGTGGTAGAAAGACATGACTTTAAAGTAAGCTGAGCAGACAGATTTTGAGCCATTTTATTTTAGATTGTCTTTGGACTGTTTAGGTTTATTTATACATGACAGACATGTCATTTGTATCGCACACAGACTTGTCATGTGTAGCGCAAATATTGTAGACCGTTGCATGTTAACATAAACAATCCTAGGCAAATTCTGGAACATGGCTATATTTCACCATAGCACCGCAGGACATCAAGAATTTGTTGGATTCTACTGAGTTAATCAGTAAATGATGCATAATTTGAATAAGTGCTATGATTGAACTAATAATGTGTAAAACCCATAAGTTATATTAAAAACCCTTTTCTTTTTAGACCCAAAGCCCAATATCCAAACCCATACCCACTAGACTAAGTCAGAACCAACCCCCGTAATTCCTCCCCCACTCCCGGATCTGGAAACTACCTCCCCCTCACGTACTTATTCCCACTCCCAGAGAACTTTTTCTCAGAACCTCACATTTTCTTCCTCTTCTTCTTCTTCCTCCCTCCTCCTTCTCACCCCGACCGGCCATCCCCGCGCGAGCACCCCCCTTCGGCCAGCAGCCGGCTGCGCATCCCGCGCGGTTCCGGCGACCCCCGAGCCGGCGCCAGCCCGCGGCCCCGGCGCCCCTCTGCGGCCGCTCCGCTCCAGCACCACACACCCCTGCGCGGCCTCCCCGGCCGGCCAGCGCCCCGCGCGCCTCCCCGCGCGGCTTCTCCGCGTGTCCCGGCACTCCCCCGCGTCCGTCCCCGATCCCGTCTGTGCCTGATCCTGAGTCCGAGGCCTCCCCTCGGTGCTCCTCCATCAACTTCCCGGTAGGTGCCACTATCAGAACGTACTGTTCCTTCCAAAACCATTCTCCTGTCCGACCGGGACTGACAGAATAAAGCCCTGTCAATCCCGGGATAGCTTAGAAATTGATAGGTTTAAAGTTAATTAAGTAGATTAATGTTAGTTTAGTTATTGGTTTGTTAATTAATTAACGATTTGATATAACGATCTTCAATACATATATTAGTTATATATATAATAAAAACCTTATTAAATATTACGTAGATTAGTAATTATTTTGTATATATTTCTAAAATGATTTTTTTGTATTAAAAATATAATACGTTAGTATTTAAAATAAGTTTTCCAAAATATTATTCTCTTACAAATTGATTTGTAATATTACCAAAATAAAATTAAGTAATATTTTTCCCCTTAAGCCTAGTTTATTAGAAATAAATTGATTGCTAAAACAAATGATATTATTTTATTATAATCGTTATAAAATAACTAAGTACTTTTCTATTTTATCTTATTAGAAACAAAATGATTTTTTAAAATATTAGTATAATATTTTAAATAAGTATATCTAAAACGTATTCATTAATTTTCGCGTATTCGCATCTTTATTTCTTTTTACCAAAGATTAGTGTTTAAACGAAACAAATATAAATAAATGCTATTTCTTTTAATAAAATAGAAAACCGTTTATTTACCTTATTAAAAACAGAAATACGATATTTTACCTTAAAATAAAATGTAATATTTTCTACGATAAAATAATAAATAAGTTTTATTATTAAAATTGTTTTTGTTTTACTAAATTGCTATTACAAATTATTATTAAAAAAATCGATCGTTGGATTAAATCATTAACTTAGTTAACTAATCAAGTCAGATTAAAACCCTTTGATTTAATTCTAAAATCAGATTATTAATAAATGTAGGTTCCTGTAACTAAGGTTGAGACCGTCGCGACATCTCACTCGCGTCACCAACCAAATCCAGGCAAGTTTCATATAATTCAAACCTGTATTTTAGTTGTAATTAAATATGTTGCATGTCATATAGATATATTGTGACGACACTTGATTCACAGAACCGACTGATTGACTTATTGACTCATTGACTCATTGATTATTGCCTTGGGAACTGGGGAGTAAAGTTAGCACCCGTGGTCAAAGCCCCCTTATTGCCTCATTGTGGATAGCTGAAGTCCAACCTCACTGGACTGACGCCGGACCGTGTTCACTAGAACACATATTGCCTCCAACCCCAACCGGCCACGGGACGCTACCTTTCTCAAAACACTTTTAGTGATTGTAGTTGTCATCAATTGCTTCATCGACATTTACTGTTCTTGTCTCATATTTGTTTCATACAAAATATAAATATTGTTCAAAACTATTTTATTGCATCATTTTAATTATCATTAAAATGCTGGAATTGGATATATGTTCTTCCTCCCTCCTGACTGGAGATTAACATTTTAGGTGATTACGGTGACGATGAGACGTATGACACATTTTATGGTCCGGACCAGAGTACTGAAGGTCTAGCTGAACCTAGCCAGGAGGCCGATGTTTAGTTGTTTCCCTTTAAATTCCAAGTTGTAATAATCAGGGTTGAAGTAATAACTCTGGACCATGTTTTGCTTGATAATTGCTTGTAAAAGAATTTCTCTTTCGGACTTAGCAATAAAATTGAATTTCCTTCATGTATTCTAGATGTCTGTGTGTTACTACGGATTGATACAGCTTACTGCCGCCGTCTCACAACGGTGCAGGCTGGGCATGATCCGACTGGACCCAGATTATTGGGATCGGGTCGTGACATAATGTTCCACTAAAAGATGGAACCAGTGGACTCAAAACAGTCTATGCATACCTAACAGATCAGATATAAGAACAAGAGATACATTTGTGACTACTACTTAATATGGCAAGTTGAGAAGAAGTTAACAATGCCCGGTTATTCTTATTTCTTTAGTCCAAAAGTTGATCAGAACATAAGCAGTTTCCCTGCCAAACCTGAAATAAAAGGTTGATAACATTACCTTTGGAAACTAATTTGCAGTAAAACACTTTGGCTTTGCACACCTTTTGCACTTTCTTAACTCATAATAAGATCAAGTGCACTTTGCAAGTATGAACCATTTTTCAATCTAATAACTAATGCCCGTTAAAAAATGTGGAAAGTCCAAAATGCTCATGTTATCTTCTTCCCAACTTCATCAATATCCCAAAACTACACCTTAGCCTCTCTGTCTGTAGTGTTCCAACAGTGGCATAGGGGTTCTGAGGGCGACAAGGATGGCGGGGTTAACAGAATACTAAACTCCTCTTCCTCTTTCTCCTTCCCCACTACATAATTCTCAAAATCATCTTCTCCTCCCATTACTAACAGACTATTCCCCCCCCCCCCCCCCCCCTCCCCCTCCCCCCCTCGACTCTCTCTCTCTCTCTCTCTCTCTCTCCCCACTATCACTAACTTCTCACTTCTCCTTTTTCTTCTCCATCTCTTCCTTCCCTTCATCCTCTCCAACCAGCACATAGATCCCTGGAAGTCATGACAATTATTTGCATGATTAGATTTAGAACAATTTTTAAATCTTCTAGATTTCTTGTTGGATGCAAAACCTAGATCGTACATCCAAGCTAATGGAGAAAAGAATGTTACCTCCAATCACGTGAGATCAGGTAGCATTCCAATCCAACACCTTGGCAGAAGTGTCTATGAGTTGTCGTTACCGAAGTTTCACCAATTGGAACTCATGATCTCCTTTCCTCCTAGTTTTTTTACTGTAGGAAACTTCAGAATAAGTATACACCAAAATGAACAAGAGAGGACTCCTTTATAAGGGGGTGTTTGGTTCAAGTTTTGGAGGCTTGAGAATGGGTTTTAGATTTCTTACCCTTGTTGGTTTGTGGGAAAGTAAAACCCAAAGTCCCCCTTGGGAATAGTTTTGCTTTCCTAGGAATGTTGTTTGGATATTTTGTTTGGACAATAATACCCTCCTTTTACTTTCAAAATTCCAATTTCTATTCTAAACATGTGAATTTAGGTAATATAAGCATTATGAAATTAATGAAAGAGTATTTATGGAAAACTAAATAACTTAAGATTCATTTCCTATATTCCCAATCTAACATAACCAAACATGGGTATGGGAATGTTGAATTCCTTTACCATGGAAAATGAATTCCTAGGAATACAAAACCTTGATCCAAACGCCCCCCTAATAGAAGATTATATATCCTTAATATTAGGAAAACAGAATCATGATTGGAATAATTAGATTATTATGGATATTAATTCATAATTATCCTAATTAATTCTACAATGGGCCACATATATTTAAATAAATCCTTACAAAAGTCCAAATTGAACTAAACTTCGTAGGTGACTCATCAGATTCTGTTCGGATTGAGTTGCAAATACGGAAATCAAACCACTTCTATTACCTACTGACAAATATAATTCAGTACCCATACTGAATAATTTTGATATGTCTACAAGCCATTCATGACTCCCAACTCATTTGAATGACTAAACATATCAAATGAACATCCATCACAGTACTCATGTACATTGTATTCACCTGTCCAACGATGTCTTGTATCGTCTATATCGATTATCATGACACCCTAGTTGACTTGGATAAATAATCATACTAAGTACTCGTACTTAATGGTTCCGCTTACCCAACAATATCTTTGATCAATTCTATATCAATTTATAATATACAACCAAACACGAAGAATATACCGTTTTCATCCCATATTCATCGAGTGATAATATCATGAAAACTCGGAAATTGTTTTCTAATCATTTATTTCGTCATAGCCATTACACATTTACCTTAATGATCTAATGAAACTACCAAAAGACACTCACACTCTCTTTATGTGAGTGACATGTCATATATTACACAACCGTCTGCAGCCACACACAAGCATTTATATCTAATGTCCATTTACCTTAACTTTGTTTAAGAAATTACTTATATGGAATTAAAGCATAATGTAGTGAGTATAAACAACTACAATGCCTCATGTTTAAGAAAATTGTACATTACTGCAACTCGAGAACACTCTGCAACTCTAGAATAAATATATGGCGGTCAAGTAAAGCCCTATATAGGATTTATCACGAGTTTGTTCAATGAGCACATATACACTTGTACAAGTGTCTAACCTCATATATCATATTTTAGGATATAGACTACCGTAACAAATGTGTGGCTAGTCTAACAGGAATATCCAACACAAAATTGAACATTTTAGTATTTCAATGAACTTATTCTCTAAAGAGTGCCTATACACACTTGATATAAGTATATATCATCATATATCATAGTTTAAGATATAGTGTATCGTAACAAATGTGTGGCTTCTAACAGGAATATCCAACACATAATTGGACATTTTAGTATTTCCTGCATATATATGGTTTAATATCATATGGAGCAATCTCATTACATTTAAACAACATTGTTAAGTACTTGGACTTTACCACTAATAGTAGATGACAACTAAAATTATGATAACTTATCTTAATTAACGGATATATTTTGTGCATAATTATAACGAGATAAATTCTAAACATATAAACAAATTAGCTTTTGGGCATATTACTAACTCACCTCCCTTCTATTTACGGAACCCCCACTACTTTCACGACTTTGTTTCTTCCTTATCCTTACCATGTAACCATCGTATGGTCGTTTCTCTTTCCTCTCCACACAACAAATATAAAAATAACCGTCACATTTACTCTATCTCCTTTGAAGTCATACTGATGAACAATATTAAATCCGACCACTGTCACGTCCCGGTCTCCCGCAGGCTAATCGGCCGTCCCCGCTATGCGAGAATCACCGCGCCAGCGCTCGCTTGACCCATCTGGACGTGATGCCGCACGAGCGTGAGCCGCGCCCGTGCAAGGCCGTGGTTCATTGGCTGGCGGTAAGAGGTCTAAGCCACAGAGTCGCACAGATTGTCCGAGTGCAGCGAAATTATAAAAGCATAAACTGTAACGACCCGCTCCGCTCAACCCGGAGGGCTGATTCAAACGGCACAAGTGTAGAGAACCAACCTGCTTTGCTCAGCGAGATGGCTCGTTCGATGCAAAGGCATTCATACTGGGATCTTCAAATGGAGCCAAACTTAGACTTTCAGAGACACGCTCGGAGCCTCGCTCGACCGATGCGAGACATCGCTAAGGTGGGTGGACCCCGGTGAACCTGTCTCTACTTGGCTGCACACTAATAAAATGAATGCTACATGCTAGTTTCAGGTGATAACCTTTGCATGCTAAATAAAAGAGATGAACGCACATAGCTAAGGGGATAACCCCGCCTTATCGTTTAATAGAACATGGAGATCTTATTTGCTATTTGCGTAATTGGGCTTGTTGAGTCGTACTATAGTAACTACTTATACATATATGCCATAAGAAGTAGTTTGGGTTCATGCTGTGGCACCGCACGGAATGGGACACGGGATAGAGTACAGTCATGTTGCATTCATAAGACGAGGAAGACTATCAAGTAGTCGTTCCGAGTCAGGAAATGGAAAGAAGAGAGTACTCAGGATATACAGATCACCGAGGCAGTCCCTAATAAGGGAGCTGCGTAAAGAAGAATGATCCGAGTGTAGTCCTCGGCAAGGATTCAACCGAGTGTAGTCCTCGGTTAGGATTGAAAGTAGGGGAGTGAGTAGTAGCATGGTCACGGACAACTGGTTGCGCACCAGGTAGAGAGAGTCCTCGACACGATTGCTGAGGCATCCGAATCGTGTCGTCCCGGGAGGACAGAGTTCCAGTGTAGTCCTGGCGATACGCTAGCTGATGACTAGCGGGCAAGAGCGGGACATCCAGCAAGGCTTGCTACCGACCTGGATGGGCGCCGACTCGTTAGACGGTTGGGAGGCCCAGCAAGGCTAGCAACCGAGCTGGGAAGATAGCCGTCCATCGCAGATCATGTCCAATATGGCTAACAGAGCCAGTGACCTTCATATAGATAAGTCATGCTTGCATAGTGGCTATCCGCATTGAGAAAAAAGAGTAACGGGAAGGAGTACATTTGCACGATATTTTGCATAATTAGAATGGATGCACGGTGACAAACCTAGTTCAAGTAGAATGGGCATGAGGCAGAGACGACATAACACTTGGACTTTATATATGTTCTTTGTTATTCAGTATGCCAATTGTTTATATTGTTGCATATGATAGGGAAGGCAAAATGGTAAGGAATGGTAAGACGAACTCAGTTGTTCATTATTATGACACTGTTGGGTCGACACGGATATTGCTTTCTTTATATGGCCATGTAACCGATCCTAAGGCAAAAGACTAAAAAGACAACGAAATCAGTCGGTGCACATAACTAATGAACGTGCTTGTTTTGTGGCGTGGGCGAGAGGTCTCCCCACCAGTGCATTCAATGTACTGACACCCACCCAGTCTGCATGCAGGGTGCAGGGGAACTCGTACGGATTCGGAGATCGCTTAACGCAATGAGGCGCCGGACCGTACTTGGCGTCTTGGAGCGTGGCGCACGGACCTGGAGCTCGCATATATGAGACATAATGTATGGGAACGTCATCATTCAGATCATTTGTATCGGTTGTAAGCCTAAGGGCATATTCATTGTAAGAGAGAGAGCATGAGCGATTTGTAATCTCGGCCTAGCGTCGCTTGTAATCTTTTTACTTCATATCAATAAAGAGCTTGATTTGGATTCAATACTTGTGTTCATTTCATGTTTCCGCTATGACGACTCTGTGAACTAGTTATCAACGGCCGTTTCGGTATTTGCCTTGCGCGGGCGCAACCCCAGGCTCGCGAGGCATTACGTCCCGATGGAAACGTACGTCCCGCGGGAGCGCTGGCGCGGTGATTCGCGCCTAGCGGGGACGGCCGATTCCGACGGAAGATCGGGACGTGACATATTGGTATCAGAGCACGGCTTTACGTCCTTGGAATTCATTTCGATTCTCTCAGTTTTGAACTTGTGTAGTGAAGGCGTGGTAGATGCTCTCTCTCGATGTTCGATGAATGTTCCATACAATAAGTCTAAATATTTCTGAAAAAGTGCGTGCAAATAATACGATTGCTTGAACGGGATTATGATGCGTGGGCTTTTGTGCCAACCTGTGTAAGACAATGTGGGAATAGACTTATGTTAGAATCTGCGAGTTACGTGTGAAACTAGATGCCTATATGAAAACACCAAGCGAGTTAGAGTGCGAGATAGAATATCGTTCGGACAGTTGTCAATGCACACAGCCTTTTTGGCCAAGTTGTGTTGAGTATCGTGCACCAAGACCCTTGATGCTAGTGAGTTACAGCGAGATTTGGGTATCGTTCGGATAAAAATAAAGTCAGGCTTAGGATGGAAACAGATAGAGATGTCATCGAAGTACCGCTAAGGCAAATAATGGGAATTGCGTTGGATTTCCATATATAGTTTGGACAGTTATTCATAGCGATACGTTATGATTTAAAGCATAGTCTGTATGCAGAACTATGAATAGAGGTGCATACGAGTCTAAGATCGTTAAGGCAGCACATAGGGATCGTGCTGGAGTTCTAAGGAACGAATTGGGAATACGAGTGAAGGATGCGAACGCGATTCATGGAGTATAACTCGAACCCTGAGTGGTGTATTGGTCGGCTTAGAAATGCTCGAACGAAGTCGTAGATTCGGAGAGTTAAACGGGTTAGCAGCAAGCGACGAGATTGGGTAAAGCCTTAGTATAAGTAAACAATGCCTAGCAAGTAAGTGAACTCGGAGGAAGCATGCAATATTTGGTTCGAACGAGTTACAATGAGTTGAATAAGGGATAAGGCTTACATCGAATAGGAATTCGGGGCAATTGAAATTGATTACATGGTCGGGGAAACTTAAAGGATTGTACGAGCGACCTTGAGTTGAAACAAGAGAATTAAAACTTGAGTTAAGATGGAATAATCGGGGATGCGATCAGAGTTAGTGCGATTGAAAATAATGGCGCGAAAGAATGATAGTGCGCACGAAAAATTTTGATTTGAATAGGATATCGCTCGATAGAGTTCGGTTTGAGTACGAATGCGATGATTTCAAGTTTGGGAGATTTTAGACCCTAACAATGGTTAGAAGATAGCTCGGATTGATGCAAGTTAGTAAAATTGTGATTTTGATGGATCGAGATAAGCGGTAACAGATTTGGCTTGGAGTTTTGAAGAACGATCTTGAAATCAAGTTCGGAAGGATAACATTCAAAATCAGTCCCAGCGAGAACGATTATCCTGCGGGAGCGCCGGTGTGGCGATTTCACGTACGCCGGGGATAATCGAACTCAAGGGGAACATGTTCGGTGATTATTCCAAACGAACTCGATGAATGGAACGTATCAAAATGGGATAGACTTGGGTTTGGATTTGAAGTTAGTTGTTTGAGGAATGCTAGAAGTAGACTATGAAATGATCAGAACGATAACATTAAAGTTGGACGATTTGACTAGACGGATTTTGATTTCGGCAAAAACGGTTGTTAAAATGAACATGACTCGAAAGATCAGTGTACAATTTGGGATAAAACGATGAGTGACGATAAGGTGTCTGTTCGTTCGATGATAACCATGACGTTTGGCCTTCTTGTCTTGTGCGAGTGTAACTCCTTACTCGCACATGTGTCACGTCCGGATTAGGACAGTCATTCTGCGGGAGCGTTGGCGTGGTGATTTCACGTCTTACGGGGATGATTGAACCTGCGGGAGGCCGGAGCGTGACAGTTGAAGGATCATTTTGACTTGTGGTTCGACACGATATGACGAGTTTTAGGAAATAAGTGAATCGAAGGATTTTGGGAGGAGTTAGTCTAGAACATGAAGCAAGACGCTCGATGGTTTAGTGAACGAATGTGTGGATTGTGTAGTACGACTTTGAAATTGTGATGGTGATCGAAGAGATGGAAAATTTAATTAGGACTTGGTGGTCCAGGCTTAGAAAAGGATGGATAGGTGAATTCTATCAAACGTGATGAAAGGCATAGTATGTGCGAATCGATAGGTTGGATATGCAAAGTGGGCGTATCGTGGGTTCAGTTGAACGAACGTGTTGGTGTGATAGAATGATCTGTGCTCGATGTTTAGAAATCTGAGTGAAACGAGCTTGGGTAGAATACCCGTGTAAAGGAACAATGGTTTGACCTTAGGGTGTTTGGGGCGAGCTTCATGCAATGTGATTGCACGATGAGTCGCAAATGTGAATTGTACCTATGACTTGGTGAGCTGACCTAGTGGCTAGGCAGACGACCCTATGCCGTGAGTTAAACTGGAGTGGCTGACTTCAAAGTATCGTTCGGGAAGAATGATAGAACTGGGGCAACGAGACTTAGAGTTAGGACTTGGAATTGGGAATGTATACTAGCGACGTTCGCGTTGAAACGGACGCATTGAGATATAGGACTTGGACGATATTTGATTTGGGTGGATAGGTTATGCGACAGTGAGAAATAAGACGGTATTAGAGAATTGTCGGACGAAACTCTTATGATTTGGAATTGGTGATGTTCGAGATAAGTTGGCACAATAAATTAAATCATTGCTTGGAAGAGGTGCGTTGCTGGTAATGAAAAGTTGAATTTGGGGTGAGATTGGAGTAGACGATAACTAAATCGAACCAGAGTTCGGTTATTCGTGTATGAAAACGATCGGCAATTCGAAAGATTTTTATGAGTAGCTTGTCCGACTTAGCTGTCACTAAGCTTGGTTGAAATACACATATTTGGGGGACGCCTTGAATATGGGTACGATCCAGACTTAGCGATATGCATAACTCGAATGCAGCTGCAAATGAAAATGTTCGGATTCGCATGGATGAGTATGGCAACCGAAATAAGTTAGCCTCAACCTAAGATTTCACAAAGGAAAGATTGTAACGTTTCCCGTGTAATCGGGATAGTTCTGCGCTAAGGCGCAGTAAGGGACTGAGTTTGGGAATGCAATAGTTGTACGAAAGAATCGTTCGGATAAATGATTAAGTACTCATGCTAAACAGAACGAGTAAACGAATAGGAAGTTAAGTTCGATTGGACCAATGATGCAAAGGATTAGAGCGTACTCCAGGTGGACAATTTAGCTCTGCGCTAAGGCACGCTAATGAGTCCGAAAGCGTAGGCAAATTTATGCGATGACTTGGGGCGGTAGTAAATTTACTTAGCGAGATTTGGACAGTGACTCAGAGAGATATTAATGCAAACGAGATTGCAAGGATTAGTTGAGATTCGAGATTTTTGGTTTAGGCGTGACGATGGGTTTCGATAGGCGACATCAGAATTGGGTCGGTTGCGTGGGATCGTATAGATAGAATACAACAATTTGGGCAAGTCCACCATAAGCCAGAGTTTTCTAGTATGCATTGAGTTATGGAATAACTCATAATAGAGTAATACAGCCCTGCGCCAGGCATGGTAGGGTTTTGAGTCAGGGAGTGCAACGATTAAGTTGAGTATAGTTTGATAGCATTGAACGATAGAGTCGTTCGAGGAGGATGGTTTAATACATGCGCGTAATGCGTAGTGAGGAAGTAAATGGAAGCAATGTTGAAACAGTCCTTGGAAGTAGACGAATATAGAGTTTGGTTTAGAAGTTGTGCGATAGTACGAGTTGCGCTCAGGAAGTCTCGAGGACGAGACTTATTCTGAGTGGTATATAATGTAACGACCCGCTCCGCTCAACCCGGAGGGCCGATTCAAACGGCACAAGTGTAGAGAACCAACCTGCTTTGCTCAGCGAGATGGCTCGTTCGATGCAAAGGCATTCATACTGGGATCTTCAAATTGAATCAAACTTAGACTTTCAGAGACACGCTCGGAGCCTCGCTCGACCGATGCAAGACATCGCTAAGGTGGGTGGACCCCGGTGAACCTGTCTCTACTTGGCTGCACACTAATAAAATGAATGCTACATGCTAGTTTCAGGTGATAACCTTTGCATGCTAAATAAAAGAGATGAACGCACATAACTAAGGGGATAACCCCGCCTTATCGTTTAATAGAACATGGAGATCTTATTTGCTATTTGCGTAATTGGGCTTGTTGAGTCGTACTATAGTAAGTGCTTATATATATATGCCACAAGAAGTAGTTTGGGTTCATGCTGTGGCACCGCACGGAATGGGACAACGGATAGAGTACAGTCATGTTGTATTCATAAGACGAGGAAGACTATCAAGTAGTCGTTCCGAGTCAGGAAATGGAAAGAAGAGAAAGTACTCGGGATATACATCTCAACTCAAAGCAATCATTTAGTGGACTATCACACATTCAAGCACACAGAAGAACTAGCTTATATGAATTCGGTCCCCGAGAAACTCAGGATCGGCAGCAATAATCCAGCTATCCAATGACTCACATTCTGATCCTATTAGCAACTGTGACCAAGGTTCAGCACTGCACTAATAGTCATTGTCTGACCGATGCGAATGCATAAAACACTAACAGATAAACTCTACGATGCAGACAAAATGAACGAGCAGGCTTATATGTATAAACTCTACGATACAGACAAAATGAATGAGCAAGCTATATGTATACAATCTTATGCATCTTACCCTTTGTCGAACGGTTATCCTGTAGCAGACACACAAGTTAGCCACAATTTGCATATGAATAACTCATCAATCAATCTTTTGGTGTCATCCATTGATAGGTATGCAAGAAGGTAAACCTAGTATGCGCCTTATCTATATGACGGTCCATGAGTTGCCCTATTGATGGACAACAACACCCCCCTAGATCCTTTCGGAACGGAACATCAGGGTGCTCTCACAATCCCTTCCGGACCGACCGATTCCTAGTGCCCCAGGAATCGATCTAGAGACTATTACCTTGTGCACAAGTTGTCCGAGACCAATGCATGACAAGCAACATTCTATCAATATGCATTCACATTCACAAGCATTTAACAATCTAATAGTCACACCCTCCTAGAACCCGAAGGAACGGAACATCAGGGCGGAATATTAGACTCTTCACTTTCATTCATTCAAACAAACACATCTTTTCACAAATCTAATAGCACACCCCCCTAGATCCCGAAGGACCGGAACATCAGGGCGCACTGTCACTTCTTTCACACTTTAAAACTTATAGCAGTTCGATAGCAAAAACAGGCAAGCGAAACATATAATGACAAGCACGATTTCGGTTTCATATCTAGCATGCAATATCTATCTTTCTTAGCATTTTACAAAGGGACATTATTCAAGCGATTCGTTTACTTATCTTTTTAGCATGGCAGAGGTTCGTTTTATAGCTGTGTCGGTGTAACTAAGCATGCAACATTTCTTATACCTTCTTATGCAAAGCAATGGTCCTATCTCATTTCAGACAAGCATTCCCATTTCTCTAGTTAGGCAAGCAAGCAGACGGATTCGTTTCAATGACAAGCTATGTGAGTTCTCTTATTAGCATGCTGAGTCGGTTCTATCATTCTTCTTATTAAACAATCTTCTTAAGCAACAAGCATTCAAAAACTCATATTCATTATTAAGTCGTGCAAGAATCAGAGAATGCAGTTCTGCCCACTTACATTGATCAATCGGTCGAGAACTCTCCGAGAAGACTTTCGTTCGAGCAAGCAAGGCGATATCACTTGTACATAGTGCCTACGCGGAGCGGGGCACTACATATTTACCCACCAACAAAGAGTTTCGTCCTCGAAACTTAAGGAGAAACTCACGAAAACACAGAGCAGCGATAGTCCTCATCCCTCACCATCCTTAATCAAAACACAAGCAAATCACAAGCACAAAGGCACAACTCTCAAGCAACAAATCAAATCCAGAAAACTTATGCGCGCATCTTTGAGAATATTTATGGACTTATTGTATGGAACGCTCATTGCAGCACAATCACAACTCAGAGTTGGAGGCAACGGAATGGGCAAAGAATCGAGTCGATCTGATACCACTATGTCACGCCCCGGTCCCGCAGGGCCGTTCGTCCTCGCTTTGGTCCCTACGGAACCGATCGTCCTCGCACGGGAGTGATGCCGTGCAAGCCTAAAGTGCGCTTGCACAAGGCCAAAGCTTTGATACAAGGGCAAGTAAGCTATTCAATACTGAAGCAACGGCACATATATTGCAGAAAAGTGAAGAACACAATGGCATATGAAAACAGACTCTTTATTGATAAACGAAAGCATTACAAGCGACGCATGGCCGAGGTTACAATTCGCTCAAGCACTCTTTCTCTCGATTACAATGACACCGTTCTATACATTATGTCTCTCTATACAAAAGCAACTCAAACTCGATACGGCTCAAGGCATCGACTCCATATTTCCGGTTTCTTGGGATGAGGCACGGCTATCGCTTCCTCGGACGATCCATCACCTGAGAACAAGCAAACTGTTGGTGGGTCAGCACTTTTATAAGTACTGGTGAGTCTAAACAACTGAACAGAAGCTACACCCCCTGAAACCCACACTAAGTAATCATGTGACAAAATATTACATTACTAGTGATCTTGCTACTTTTACCTAAGTTCATTTCATGCAGCTCAGGTTTATAGTCAGATTACATCTTTTGAAAACATAGTTGGAAGCAGTTTTGCATAGTTGGAAGCAGTTTTGCATAATCAAACCATAAGCATACGAATCGGGACAGTGCTCTTCCGTGCAGTGCGCAGCATGTATTGTGCATCAAAATCTAACCCTTTTGGGGCAAAGTTCTATAGTGGACTAAATCATCTCAACTCAAAGCAATCATTTAGTGGACTATCACACATTCAAGCACACAGAAGAACTAGCTTATATGAATTCGGTCCCCGAGAAACTCAGGATCGGCAGCGGTAATCCAGCTATCCAATGACTCACATTCTGATCCTATTAGCAGCTGTGACCAAGGTTCAGCACTGCACTAATAGTCATTGTCTGACCGATGCGAATGCATAAAGCACTAACAGATAAACTCTACGATGCAGACAAAATGAACGAGCAGGCTTATATGTATAAACTCTACGATGCAGACAAAATGAATGAGCAAGCTATATGTATACAATCTTATGCATCTTACCCTTTGTCGAACGGTTATCCTGCAGCAGACACACAAGTTAGCCACAATTTGCATATGAATAACTCATCAATCAATCTTTTGGTGTCATCCATTGATAGGTATGCAAGAAGGTAAACCTAGCATGCGCCCTATCTATATGACGGTCCATGAGTTGCCCCATTGATGGACAACAACACCCCCTAGATCCTTTCGGAACAGAACATCAGGGTGCTCTCACAATCCCTTCCGGACCGACCGATTCCCAGTGCCCCCGGAATCGATCGAGACACTATTACCTTGTGCACAAGTTGTCCGAGACCAATGCATGACAAGCAACATTCTATCAATATGCATTCACATTCACAAGCATTTAACAATCTAATAGCCACACCCCCCTAGAACCCGAAGGAATGGAACATCAGGACGGACTATTAGACTCTTCACTTTCATTCATTCAAGCAAACACATCTTTTCACAAATCTAATAGCACACCCCCCTAGATCCCGAAGGACCGGAACATCAGGGCGCACTATTAGTCACTTCTTTCACACTTTAAAACTTATAGCAGTTCGATAGCAAAAACAGGCAAGCGAAACATATAATGACAAGCACGATTTCGATTTCATATCTAGCATGCAATATCTATCTTTCTTAGCATTTTACAAAGGGACATTATTCAAGCGATTCGTTTACTTATCTTTTTAGCATGGCAAAGGTTCGTTTTATAGCTGTGTCGGTGTAACTAAGCATGCAACATTTCTTATACCTTCTTATGCAAAGCATTGGTCCTATCTCATTTCAGACAAGCATTCCCATTTCTCTAGTTAGGCAAGCAAGCAGACGGATTCGTTTCAATGACAAGCTATGTGAGTTCTCTTATTAGCATGCTGAGTCGGTTCTATCATTCTTCTTATGAAACAATCTTCTTAAGCAACAAGCATTCAAAAACTCATATTCATTATTAAGTCATGCAAGAATCAAATAATGCAGTTCTGCCCACTCACATTGATCAATCGGTCAAAAACTCTCCGAGAAGACTTTCGTTCGAGCAAGCAAGACGATATCACTTGTATATAGTGCCTACGCGGAGCGGGACACTACATATCGTTCCATATTTTAAGTGTGCTGGCTAAGCAAAGACAAGTTCACCGTAGCCACCCACCTTAGCGATGATTCGCCTCGGTTGAGCGATACTCCGAGCGAGCCTCTGAAAGCCTAAGCCGAACTCCTGTAGGGCCAACTCTGGATATTCCTTTGTCTCAAACGAGTATTCTCGTCTGAGCAAAGCAGGTCGGGATGTTGCACTTTTGCCGTTTGAATCGACAGTCCGCTTGAGCGGAACGGGGTGTTACATCATACACCACTCAGAAAAAGTCTCGTCCTCGAGACTTACTGAGCGCAGGCCATACTATCGTATTATGAAATTTATCCCAGGCGTAGCAATCGGTATCACTAAATCCAATTGAACATAATCCCCTATTCGATCCTTACGCCGTGTCGCGTGTATGCTGAGTCAGTCTCAATTGCTCCTTTGCGCGGGACATGTTGCTTAATGCGTGGTACGTTTCAATCGATCGTGAATGATCTAGGGCTGAGGCAACTTATACAAGTCGTTATACTTGTTCAGGCGGATATTCACTTGCACTAGCATTTGAGATCAGCGTATTGCAAGTCTGGATCGTGCACATATTCGAAGCACTTCAAGCACATGCATGTCAACCAACTCAACGATAGCGAATTCTTTGCACTCGAATTTCACATCTCATTTAGTCTTAGATCGTGCACACGTTCAAGGCGTCCCCCAAACATATGCATTCAACCAAACTTAGAGAAAGTGAAATCGAACAAACTACTTGCAAAAATCTCAAGGGTTTTCGTTTTATGATTCACAAGGACACTTCCGACAGGGTCAATCAAATTCCATATCATTTATATTCCAACTCAATCTCAAATAATTGTACTACCGTTAAGCACAATCTATTCAGTTTTTACCGACTAGCGTTCACCTGTTCGGGTCAAACATAGCGCAGGTTTTCATCCCAAGTCTAACCCTAAGTCTTGTTGCCCCAGTTGTGAAGCTTTATATAAGCAATATAGTAAGTCGGTAACACAGGTTCATTCACTCGGCACAGTGTCGTCTGCCTAATTACTAGGTCAGCTCACAAGGTCATAGGTACAGGTTTAAGCATGCGATTCATCGTGCAAGTTCGTCGCACGATGCTCGTCCCAGTTCCTAGCATCAAACCATTGTTCATTTGCATGGGATAATCTACCCAAGCTCGTTTCACTCAGATTTCTAAACATCAAGCACAGATTTTCCTACTCTCAATAACACGTTTGCTTGCACGGGGGACGAGTCCGTTCAACGAAATCCTATGATATATCCAAGTTGCAGGACAAGCCTAGTGATTTGCAGTCTATCCCTCTAAACACGTTTTGATAGAATCCCTATCCACTTCAAGTCCACCAAGCCAAGATTCGATTCTAAGCCCTTTTTAATTATAACTCTAATTCGTTTAACCTGATTTACGTATTCGTTCACGAAACCATCAAGCGTGATTTATTTCAGGTTCTAGGCTAACTTATCCATTGAAACATTTTCAATCACTTGCATTCCAAGTTCGCCTTATCGTGTCGAACCAAAAGTCAAGACGATCTATTGGTTGTCACGCTCCGGTCTCCCGCAAGTTCGATCACCCTCATTGAACGTAAGATCATCACGTCAACGCTCCCGCTGGATAATCGTCCTAACCCGGGTGTGACACATGTACGAGCATAGAATTACGCTCGCACAAGACAAGAACGTTTGAATGTTATAGTTATCTTCGGCATGATCGAGACACCTTATATTTTCACCAAGTCAAGTCCGTTCATGCAGTGATTATTATTTGTCTAGTAAAATCATCCAACTTCGATGTTACCGTTAGGTGATTTCATAGTCTACTCCTTTCATTCCTCAAGCAACTAGTTTTAATTATTCAAACCCAAGTCTATTTAATTTTGATACGTTCCATTCATCGAGTTCGTTTAGAATAATCACCGAACATATTCCCGTGAGTTCGATTATCCCTGCCATATGTGAAATCGCCACACCGGCACTCCCGCAGGATAACCATTCTCGTTGGGACTGATTTCGAGAGTTATCGTTCCGAACTTGATTTCAAGACTGTTCTTTCAAACTCCAAGAAAAATCCATTATCGTTCATCTCTTCATCGAAACACAATATTCCTTTCGGGCTAATTTCTATTTGAGCGATATTGTATTCTAGTTCAGTTCGGCTGTTTCAATCCGAAATCGCTCGTATGATCCTCTAAGTTTCCAACAAGTTTACTTAACGAGATATCGATTTCCAATTCCAAGAATTTTAACTCGATATAAGCCTTATCAATTATTCAAGACGTTCCGAAATCATTTGATCTGATTATCGCACGAGACCTATGGATCGGTTTGGACATTTCCCAATGATCCGTACGCCACTCGGAATTGAGTCATCCAATCAAATCCATATTCGATAGTCATCTAAGCAACTATATTTGATTTGTATCTTCCGACACACATACCGTTCGAGCTATTTCTTAAAATCCAAGCACGATTCACAATATTCGCCTAAGCGATAAATCCGAGAATGTTTCTATCGGTTGGCATTCTAAGTCTGATTTGTCTCATTCCTGAATGATAGTCCAATTTCGTTGCAACTTAGCTTGCACCAAAGGATCTTGGCGCGCGATACTCAACACAACTTAGCCGAAAGGCTGTGTGCGAAGCTAACTGTTCGGGATAATATTCAATTTCGTACAAACCAGTTGGGCAAACATGTATAGGCATTTCGGGTATGCACATAAGTCGCGATTCAAGCACGAGCCTATTCCCACAAGTCTAGCACAGGTTGGCACAAGGCCAAACGCATTACAATTCCATACAAGCAATCATATCATTCAAATGCACTTTTCGAAAGTATTTAGACTCATTGTTGGAATATTCCGTTTGGGACATTGAGAGAGAGTGCACATAACCCACGAACGAGCTTTCGAAACTGAGAAATCAAAACGAAGTCCAAAGGCGTATAGCCAGGCTCTGATACCAATCTGTCACGCCCCGATCTCCTGCAGGCTAATCGGCCGTCCCCACTAGGCGAGAATCACCGCACCAGCGCTCCCGTGGGACGATCGCTTGACCCATCTGGACGTGATGTCGCACGAGCGTGAGCCACGCCCGTGCAAGGTCGTGGTTCATTGGCTGGCGGTAAGAGGTCTAAGCTACAGAGTCGCACAGATTGTCCGAGTGCAGCGGAATTATAAACGCATAGACGATTGATAACAAGTTGACTGAGTCGACAATAGCGGAAGCATATAACACAAGTTGAAGTAAAACTCTTTATTGATATAAACAAGTGTTACAGGCGGCGTATAGCCGAGATTACAAGTCGCTCAAGCCTCTCTCTCTGAAACAGTATAAGCGTGCCAAGTGGCTACATTTGTGGAATGATAGTACAGGCGATGTTCAGGCGATGTTCCAACATTATGTCTTGTATATATGCTCAGTTTCGGACGCAACACTCCAAGACTCCAGAGTAAACTCAACGCCTTAGCACGCACGAAGAAGGCATCCGCACCGAACGAGGTTCTCCCACACCCTACAAACAGTCTGGTGGATTATCAGTACACGAATGCACTGGTGGGGAGGCTACTCGCCCGCTCGACAAATCCAAACACGTAATATAGGTTCCGTGCACCAATTACTTGGTTGTCTTTCAAGTATTGCCTTAGGATCAGTTTCATGGCATAGATGAATAACATATCTCGTGTGGCAGTGCGCCGTGCAATATAAGAGAAAATAGGGCGGAACTTACCAACTTACCATTTGTCCTTCCTTGTCTAAGGCAACCAAGTTAATTCAAACAATGGCATATATAAAATGAATCAGGACATTAGCATATGCAAACACAAGTGTTTTGTGCGAGATTTCATATCGGGTGCACGAGTTCTTCTATTTAATTCATGGAACACAAGTGTACTTGTTACTCAGATTCAGGAATGATTCACAGATTTATTGTTCTTTTATCAGGATACTTGGATTCAGATTCATAGATGCAATGCAATGACTCGCACACGGATTGCCGCTAAGCGAGTATGATCATGTATATGCACAGGAGTCGTTGGCGTAGCCATTATGGACATAGTCGCAATAAGACGGTGGTCCCAATATCCCGGCAACCCGACCGAACATATCCGTGCTAGGAACAAACTAGCGCGACTACCGGATCTTCCCCCTAGGCCGGATCGGTCCCGATGCCCCGGCGCCCCGTCCGAGGAGATCAAGCTTGTGCACAAGCGTCCGCGACTGAATGAATGAGTTCTTTTGTTGTTCTTTCATTATTCTGAGTAAACAACAATGGTTGTAGGCGCAAGTCATGATCCTCGCTATAAGCCATCCCAGGCCATTCCTGACTCAGTGGTTCATTTGTTACAATTTTACACAAGTTGACATGACAATCCTTGATTTATGTTCATATACAACTTGACATGATGCGTTCCCCTGGTTCGGGGATTGCCTTGGCGACCTAATGGTCCCCGAATACTTTCAATGTTCATACTTTTACGGAACGACTATTAAATAGTCTTCCGGTGGTTTGGATAAAAACAAGGCAAGATAGCATTCACTAGATATTGGCATGCAATTATATGACAAGCACTGAATCGAGGCAATATATAAGCAGGCAAGCACGCATTATTATAGCACAAGCATTCACATTAGCTCGGGCCCGAAGATAAGCCGAGTAGTGAAACCGTAAGGGAGCTCTCCGAGCGACATGGTCTAGAGTTGTGCAATGTAAACAAGTGAACAGTGCACTGAGAAGAGCATGTACATATCGTTCTATCGAGGCATAGCAGGGTCCAGTTGCTTAAGGCAAAGGTAGCATGCGAAGGTCTGAATATAAGCAATGTTTCATTTCAATGTTCTAACACAAGCAATACAAGTTAGGATTATTCCCTTAGCTAGGTGCATTGGATTCTTATTAGCATGCAGGGGGTGATTCACCTAGCGACTAGCATGTATCGTTCCATATTTTAAGTGTGCTGGCTATGCAAAGACAAGTTCACCGTAACCACCCACCTTAGCGATGATTCGCCTCGGTTGAGCGATACTCCGAGCGAGCCTCTGAAAGCCTAAGCCGAACTCCTGTAGGGCCAACTCTGGATATTCCTTTGCCTCAAACGAGCATTCTCGCCTGAACAAAGCAGGTCGGGACGTTGCACTTTTGTCGTTTGAATCAGCAGTCCGCTTGAGTGGAACGGGGTGTTACAACTACCGTCAAATATGAGCACTCTCCTTCACTACACCAACCTCCATCATCATTCATGTTCTATCCTCAAACCTCCTCCCTCCCCCCACCCCCAACCACCACCATCATCCACCAACCTCAACTCACTTCAACAGGCACCACCTCTCATTGCACCCTTCCACCGCCCAGCTACATCTGACTTCGATCCCATTTCACCTCAACTTTTACTCGCACCCAGACTCCTCATTGGCTGTAACCCCACATGTACACCCAATTACAGGCATTCTTTTATCGTCCCTTAATACCATCCCGCCACTATCATCTCCATTCACTCCACCTCATACTTGTTAAAACCGCATCTACACAGGAATCAAAGTGATGTGATGTGATGGGTTGTGTCTCACTTCATCCAATGTGCAGTGCCATTGCAAAAGTGCCGCATATACCTATGCCTTGGGTGAGCGACCAGGCCTACCTAGGCATGGGCCTTGAAATCAGAACAAAGAAAAAAGCATTTTGGAGTTATTTTTGAAATTTAACCCGAACCAGCCCTCAATGTCTCCTCATTGTCTCGCCCTCATAGTCCTAATAGTAACCTCATGACCTCGTAGTTGCAAGAACAACCACCTTTTAGACATCTTTTTAGGACCGTGTATGGCAACTCTAAGGGGGGGTAAATAGAGTTTATATATGCAGCAGAATAAAATCACCTGTTAAAATATAATTCTATGGCATGTAATGGTGATCAACTACTAGCAGTTAGAATATATCTCATGTGTAAGTGATACTACTAGCAGTGTTAGGAATAATGCAATAGAGTGAAAGAGATAGCAAACACAAACACCAAGATGTATATTGGTTTCCCTCTGAGAGGACTAGTCCAGTCCCGAGAACTCTTGCTCGGAGTTTTATCTACTATAATCATCAATAGTGAATCACAAGCTTTGTTCCGAAGGCTTGTCACTTCTTTACAACCACGAGGTTTGATCTGAAGTCTCGCATCTTCACAGCTTGATAGAGAGAGTAACTGATGGAACAAAGCTCTTTATAACTCTGAAGACTTCTAGACCGAGATCGCACTTGGCACTAGGAAGGCTTGGGAGTTGCTCTTTGAGATGAGAAGGTTAAGGCTTAGAGGTTTACTCACAATAGGATAGAAGATTAAGAATCGTTGAGTTGTTGTGTAAGAATAAAGAATTTCAATCATATTTATAGGGTATAGGCAAACAAAATTCGGCCAGAATTCGGATGGGGTTTAATTCAAATTTCCAACCGTCGGGCCAAGAAATCAGGAGCTTATTGAACTAGTTGATTTCATACCAAAAGGGTAACCAAGTTCGGTCCGAGTTCGGCAAGAGTTCGGCCCGAGTTCGGTCTCTTAGTATGGTAGACTTTGTGAATGAATATGACCTGATATGGTGGATAGGTTCTTTGGTTCATTTGAGTGGACTAGGTATCTGGGTATAGGTATTTAGGTTTTGCCAGTGCGACTCAGCTTACATCAGTCCTAGACTCAAATAAATAAAAGATTACATTTGAATAGAAACCAATAGCTGTTGCAGAGTCTGACTTTAGTACTGTCAGAGTAGATATGCTTTGCATCAAGTATCGGCTTCATCTGCTTTTTAGATCTGATGTTTGACGATTATCAGGATCAGGTTGACTGTGACCACTTTGTGTCAACAATCTTCCCCATTATGATAATTGACTAATAATGCCAAAATACATATGGTGAGTCTGATGTAGCCTTTGATGCAAATAGTTGAAACGTAGACGAAGTTTCTTTGAACGTAGATCTTTCCGTTAAAAAACTAGCTTTTTAGAAAAAGCTCCCCCGTAAGTACATCTTTCCTTTGAACGGGAGCATTTGAATGACCTATAACTTGACATTTCTTTATAGCAAGATTAGGTGCAGATATATCAACAAAATATATCACAGCTATACATCAACTATAATCGAACCATTTTGTCATCACATTTTGTCATTTCTCCCATTTTGTCAATATATTATAGTGGGAAATAAAAAACTCCCCCGTAACGAGTGATTATGACAAATTGGAAAAAGATAATTTTACCATAACAAGCATTGTTTTAATCAGAATAAATAACAAGACATGCAAATATTTAGATACAAATAACCAAAATAGCATAAAGCAAATGTTTCTAGTCCACTGAAATAGAAAAACTAATACATCCACATAGACACAACAAATTATCACAAATCATCATCAGCAACATTAGCAGGCAGGTGATAATCAAAGTATGCTCCAGTAGGATCGAAGTACTGCTGAACAAATGGATCATCGATCATGTAGCCTGAGCGGAAAGGATCACGAGCCACTGGATGAGGTGCAGTAGGATGATAGGCTAGGTGATAATGGAGATCTGTTAGGGAGTTGGCTAATGTGTGGGCCTGAATACCGGTGCGATAAGACTGGTCGCGAGCCGAGTGATAATCATGGTATTCTGCTCCTGGTGTTAAGCAGCTATCATCTCGTTTTGCAACCTGAATTGCTCGCGGAACATCCCTTAGATCGAGTCCAAGGTAGCAGGCTGTGCAGAGGATGATGGAGTAGGAGTAGGAGGAGCTGGGGCTGGATCAGTTGGTGCATCAGAATCAGATCTGGATGAGCCGTCCTCATTAGGAAAGAGAGAAATAGGCTGAATCCTGCGGGCTTTGGTCAGGTAGGCTGGCTCAGATAAGTGGGTTCTTCCATAGGAATGTGGAAGTGCTCAAAGATGATTGGTAGATACATGGTATAAGGAAGTTGACGTTTGTGCTTACAACAGTCAATCATTTGCCGAATCATGGTTTTAGGAAGGCAAAAGGGAGTAGATGTGTAGAAGTGATATAAAGCAGACATCTCCCTATAGGTCACATCATCTTTGGAGGTTTGCTTTGGAATGATAGCAGAGTATATAATACGGTAAAATTCGTAAAAATATTGGTTGAAATAACGAGCACGAAACTTTCCGTCATGACAAGGATGAGGAGCGCAAAGTATGTCCATGAAAGAATCAAGAGTGATGTCGTCTCTGAGATTGAGTTTGTCGATCTCAACTAGGGCATCTCCCACGTTAGGGATTTCAAGGATTTCACCCAAAGTAATATCGTTAAATTCAATGTCGATCACATCCACTCTCGAAGATATAGACCATTGTTCATGAGATAGATTGCAATAAAACATGTGAATGGCATTCAAATAAATGGGTTTTCTAGTTTTGACTAGACGATGAAGATAAAATTCTACAAGTTAAGATTTTTGTGCATGAAAAGTAGTAAAATTGATAGGATTGCCCTTGCAAATATTCATTTGCACAAAATTATTGAACCATAGATTTGAGGCATCAATAGAAGTAAAAATGAAGTCATCATATTCTCCTGGGTTTGGAATATTAGGAGAAAATAAGGAAGTAAAAATGAAGTCATCATATTCTCCTGGGTTTGGAATATTAGGAGAAAATAAGGAATATATAGCATCATCACTAGAGGGTTGAGAAGAGGAAGCTTAATTTGCTTTTCTCTTCTTTTTCTCAAATTTAGGAGCCATAAATTAGGGTTTGAGAATGTGAAGATTGTACCTTGAAAAGATTGAAGGGGATGAAGGAGAATCTCACCAAGAGCCTTAGATCTCAAGTTGAGAGAGAAAAAAGTCGTTGTGGAAGGAGATCACAAAACTAGGTTTTGGAGGAAAGGGTTTATTCTCGGTTTGGAGAATAAGGTTTTTGGTCAAAACCGAGGCTGTTGCTGTTATATAAAAACACTTGAACCGAATTCGGACTGAGTTCGGACCAAACTGTCCGAGTTCTGATAGCTCATGGTTTTGAAAAATATGTTTTGTAGAAAGATATAAAAGTTATATGAAAACATATAGGTGATCTCATAATAATATAAGTATAAAAATATAAGAGGTCTATAATTATGATAGGCTATTATAAGTCATTGCTTTTAGACAAGTCCTCTGTTCTAAAAGGCGTCCGCCTAGGCGGCGCCTAGGCTCTAGGCGCTAGGTCCCCGCCCGATGTCCGCCTAGGCACCCGCCTAGTCCCCCGACGTTCAACTATACATATTTTAGGATTATATGGACTTTTTTGCAAGTTTCAGTAGTTTTTTTAGATTTTTTTTTTAACCGCCTAAATTTAGGCGGCAGTTTGGGCAACCGCCTAGGCGGGTTAGGCGCTAGGCGGCGGCTGTCCGCCCGCCTAGTGCCTAGCGCTTTTCACAACCTTGGACAAGTCATTTAAAGGAATTTATATAGCAGTCAATTACTGAATGAATGATAATTGTATTTAGGAAACGTTTGTAAATAGCTCTTTGTATATTATTACTCAGTGAGGTATTTTTGTTATTATTAATTAGCTGTGGGGGTCGATTCCCAGCTAGCAATGTTCCGAAGACACTTAAATACCGTATGGCTTAAGGTTGTTTACACATTTTTGACAGAAGGATCCTTTAGGCTTTTTAACAATAATTTTATACCTTTAGAGCATAATATTGAAGAATTATTTAACAAGAGTTTCTTCGTACACAGTTTTAGGAACAATTATACTGCTATAGATAAGAAAATTTGTGTTACCATAATGACTTAATAGTCATGTTCCGTGTTGGTGCAATTGCCATGAGAATATCCATTTAGCTTTTGCAATCACCAACTTTCTCCTTTATCATTACGTCTTGCCGCAAATCGTTCCACCTATATGATTAGAACAAGACTTTGGTATACAGGATTTGGATCCATATTTGTTAGCTTTAGGAATCCATTTATACAATATTCATATCAACCAATTTTCTAGCCTTACACTGATTTGTAATGTGTCCTTTTAAACCACAATAATGACATATAGCATAGGTATTTGTGTTGGGTATAGAATGATGAGTATGTGAAGTGGTGTGACGTGTCTTGCATGGATATTTGTAATAAAATGCATGATTATGTGAAGTATGTTGTGTTCTACATGCATGATAGTGTTGAGCATTCGGTTTGCTTGCTGGTGTCTTATTGTGAATGCTCTTTTGTTTAGCCATGTGTCTCGTGTTAAACTGAATAGGAGGTTGTACGACCTGCTTTCCCAATCTAATCTCTAACTTTTTAGAGGTGGCATATAAATCATCATACTTGGCAGTAAGAGCATCTATCTTAAGTGAGGCATTAGAGTACTTCTCCTTTTCCTGTTTTAAGTCCTCCTTAAGTTTAGCATTTTCTTGATTGCTTTCATCAAAGCAGTCAAGAGCTTCTTGTAGGCTGAGCTTAAGTTTGGATTTTTCAATTGATTCATCAGAAGAGTTTTCTCTAGCTTCCTTAAGTAAGCAAATAAGCTGATCATTTTTAAGCTGTTAAGATTTGATATCTTTTCAAGCTTGCTTATAGTTATTTCTAAGCTTATTATAGTCTTCAAATAAATCATTAAAAGCATCAGAAATGTCTTTTGCTAGAGAGTCATATTTTACCTCGCTAACCATTAAGCACAAATTTGTCGTATGTTGAAAGTTTTTGTCATTCTCATACTGGATGCTGGCATTGATTGCTAGACTTTCACTTGGACATAAGTTTGCAACATCTTCTTTCTTGCTGTCATCATTGTATTGAATGTCTGCATCTTTCTTTGTACTTGTAGTTTCTTCATTTTGATACAGGCTTGCAACATCATGAGGTTCTTTTTCAACTTCTTCGTTGTCTCCATAGGTTGCTTCCAGCATTTTTCATATCCCATATAATGTTTTGCACTTGGAGATAAGTTTGAATTCGTCTTCTCCTAGAGTACAGTAGAGCATGTACATTGCCTTGGCATCATCGCTTGCTGCTTTCTTTTCTTTTTCGATATATACATTATTTGCTTTGTCAACTCTTTTGTAACCATTAGTAACATAAGTCCATAAGTTAAAGCCAAGAGATTTAGAAAAGCACTCATATGTATTTTCCAAAATAAATAGTTAGTGCTGTTAAAAATATGTGGCTTATCAATGAGTTGGCTTTCACCATTGATGGGAAAAAGTGATCGTGTTGTTGCATATGTTATACTCTTTGGATGTTAATCTGGTAATCAAGAGAACTTCCTCTGATACTAATTGAGGAGCAATTGGTATGAGCAATAGTTCCTGTATAACGAGTACCTGTTCTGATATCAATTAAAGGAGTAATTGGAATCAGAAACTAAATAGGGGACTACCTGTTCTGATACCAATTCTGGAGCAAATGGTATCAGTAAAAGTTCCAATATAAGAGTACCAGCATTGATACCAATTGAGGAAGTAATTGGGATCATAAACTAAATAAGAGATTAGATGTTCTGATACCAGTTGTAGGAGCAAATGGTATCAGTAAAAGTTCTACTATAAGAGTACCAGCTTTGATACCAATTGTAGGACCGTGTATGGCAACTCTAGAGGGGGGTGAATAGAGTATATATATGCAGCAGAATAAAATCACCTGTTAAAATATAATTCTATGGCATGCAATGGTGATCAACTACTAGCAGTTAGAATATATCTCATGCGTCCAAGGCGCAGAGTCATAGCATGTCTTCGAGGATTTGGTTGACACGTTCTGTTTGACCGTCTGTTTGTGGATGGTAGGCGGAGCTGAACTTCAACTTCGTCTCTATTGCTGACTGTAGGCTTTGCCAGAAACGCGATATGAATCGACCATCTCTATCGGAGACAATGGATACGGGCACGCCGTGGAGCCGAACGATTTCGAATCCAAGGTAGATCTGAGCAAGGCGGTCGGCACTCCAAGTACTTTTGATAGGCAGAAAGTGAGCTGACTTGGTGAGTCGATCGACGATAACCCAGACGGCATCATTCCTCCGTTGCGTCTTTGGCAAACCAACAATGAAATCCATTGTTATATGTTCCCATTTCCACTCCGGTAAAGCGAGGTTCTGCATCTCTCCACCTGGCTTCTGGTGATCGGCCTTTGCCCTTTGACAAGCCATGCATTGCGACACGAACTGCGCCACATCTCGTTTTATGCCGTGCCACCAAAACGTCGTACGGAGATCTCGATACATCTTTGTGCTACCCGGATGAGAAGTATAACTAGCATAATGGGCTTCCGTGAGTATCTCTTTTCTGAGGGTTGCATCGTTTGGAACGCACAATCTCTCCTTCACTCGGATCATTCCGTCCGTGCTTACCGCAAAGTCGGTTGCCTTTCCTGCTGAGATAAGACCTTGCATCTTTTGTAGGAATAGGTCATCCTTCTGAGCGGACTTGACCTTTTCTAATAAGTCAGGTTCGAGGCGCGGTTGAGCCACTTGTGCCCCCTTTTTGTATCTGATTATTAGTGTAATGTCCAAAGCTTCTATATCCCGACGCAGCTTGTTATCAATAGCCAGGCTTCCAACGAATACTCAGACTCAGTGCATCAGCTACAACATTGCCCTTGCCCGGGGTGTATCTAATCATCAAGTCAAAATCGCTAAGAAGTTCAAGCCAACATCGTTGCCGAAGATTTAAATCCTTTTGTGTATAGAGATATTTTAAGCTCTTATGATCCGTATAGATCTCGCACGGTACACCATAAAGGTAGTGGCACCATAACTTCAGCGCGAACACCACCGCTGCGAGCTCCAGATCATGGGTTGGATAATTTTTCTCGTGAGGCTTTAACTGTCTTGATGCAAAGGCTATCACTTTATCCCTTTGCATCAGGACACATCCCAATCCCTTGCCTGAGGCGTCACTATATATTTTAAAATCATCGGGTCCGTCCGGAAGAGTAAGAATTGGTGCTGAGACGAAGCGCTGCTTTAACTCCATAAATGAAGCTTCACAGTCGTCCGTCCACGTGAACGTTACTCCCTTCCGAGTTAGCTGAGTTAGAGGCGAGGCAATTCTAGCAAAATCTTTAATAAATCGTCTGTAATAGCCTGCCAGACCAAGGAAACTCCGAATATCGCTAGCTGACTCGGGCCGTTTCCAGTTCACGATGGCTTCTATTTTCTTCGAGTCAATTGAGATGCCCGTTGCAGAAATAATATGCCGAGGAAGGATATGTTGTCCAACCAGAACTCGCACTTACTAAGCTTCGCGTACAACTTGTTGTCTTGAAGGGAAGCACCATCCGCAGATGTCCTGCGTGTTCATCCCTATTCTTCGAGTACACCAAGATATCGTCTATAAAAACGACCACGAATTTATCGAGGAATGGTCGGAACACTCGATTCATCAAATCCATAAAATCAGCAGAGGCGTTCATCAGACCAAACGGCATGACGGAAAACTCGTAGTGTCCATAGCGGGTTCGGAATGCAGACTTGGGCATGTCCTCTGGCTTAATCTTCAGCTGGTGGTAGCCCGAGCGAAGATCAATTTTCGAGAACACCGTTGCCCCTTGCAGCTGATCAAAGAGGTCATCTATCCTGGACAGAGGATACTTGTTTCTGATGGTGACCTTATTCAGCTCCCGATAATCGATGCAGAGGCGTAACGTTCCGTCTTTTTTCATTACGAAGAGCACAGGCGCGCCCCAAGGAGACGCTCGGACGGATGAACCCACGATCTAGCAATTCTTGCAGTTGGCACTTTAACTCCTTCAGTTCAGCAGGGGCCATTCTGTACGGAGGCTTAGAAATCGGCGGAGTATTCGGGAATGTGTCGATGGTGAACTCGATCTCTCGGTCATGTGGCATGCCGGATAGTTTGCTCGGAAATACATCAGGGAACTCCGCCACAACGAAAAAGACTCAACGTTTGCGTAATCCAGCTGTCCCGAACCGATGCTAGGTATCCCTCGCAGCCAGAGTGTAGCATTCGTCGAGAAGATATCACCGAAATCACCATGCGGCCCTAGACGCATCAGTTATTGGACTACTCGTGTAGCATAATTCGGCTTCTCCAGGTAGGCGGAAGACGACTCGTTTCTCTGCACATTCGATAGTTGTCAAGCAAGCGCCGAGCCAATCCATCCTCAAAATAATGTCATAATCCCGAACATCTAGGACTAAAACATCGAGCGAGAGCTTCCTTCCTCCGATACAGACGTAACCACCTTGGCATACTGAACGGACAGGTATTTTCGTGCCTGACGGGGTGCTAACACTAAGGTCTAGATACAACGGTGTCATTTCTATATTGTTTTCCACGGCAAAATTCGTGGATATAAAATGTATTGCACAAAAATCAAATAGCACACGTGCAGGTATGTTATTAAAAAGCAATATACCTGACACAACGGTGTCCGAGGCTAGGACTTCTTCTCGTGTCATAGTGTAGACCTGACCTTGAGCTTGGCGACGCTCTGGCTGAGGCGCAGCTCGATTGGCCTGGGGTGCGGGGGCAGGATTCGGATGTTTAGGGAGACGATTTATGCGGCGCGGACAGGTACTGATATCATGATCTACTTTACCGCAAGCAAGGCATAACCCAAGTTTCATACGGCAATCATCGACTATGTGCCCACGTTTCTTACAAAAGAAACATATCAGGTCTGCATGCGCTTTCTGCTTGCCGCCGTTATTTGGACGCTTTGCAGCGTTGTTTCCTTTCTCGTTGCTATGGCATTTTTGATTGGAGGTATGCACAGAGCCGGCAGGAACGGGAGGATACTGCGGTTCAAGAGAAAGAGCATGATTCAGGACTTCCCTCATCGTCTGGTACTGAGGAACGACCACGTGCGCATGGATGACGGGACGCAGACCGCCTTCAAATCTTCTAGCACGACTCGCTGCATCAGGTAAATAAGAACTTGCAAACTTGGCGAGCCGGTTGAATTCGGCGGAATACTGCTTTACTGTCATGCTTCCTTGGCGTAGTTGCACGAACTCGTTCTCCTTTTGACGACGTACGGGAGGGGGTATGAACTCCTCTTCGAACGCGCCACGGAAGGTGGCCCATGCGATCGTCTCTCCTTCATCGTCAACTGGAAGAGATCGTCGATGCACGTCCCACCAATCGTGCGCGTTCAAGCGAAGCTGTAGTTAGGCACACGCGACACGCTTCTGCTCGGGTACCTCTAGAAGTTTGAAGTGATCCTCCAGTTCGGCCAACGAATCTAGAGCCACTATTGGATCCTCAGTCCCTTTAAATGGCATGTTGCAGACCTTTTTGAAGTCGGCAAAGTCGAAGGCAGTCACATCCTTCTTCTTTGGAGTTTGCGGCGTTTCGACTTCAGGTGCGGGCTGCTCCACCGGTGTCGTTACCGCTGGTGCGAAATGGTTGGAGGCCAAGGTCCGCAAGACCTGTTGCAGGGTATCTACCTGCTTTTGTTGGACTGAGAATCGGGCTTCTATATTGTCTTGGAACTGGTTATGTCTCTCTTCCGCTCGCTTCTCTGCCCGTTCATAACGAGCCTCCTCCCTCTGTTGGTTAGCCTCCAATATCCGCATCATCTGCTGAATGGGATCGACACGAGACATGGCTCGCTGGCTTCGAGAACTTCCCGAAGTGCCGGAACTGCTTTCTTGGGCTTGTGTCTCACCCGGTGCTAGCGCTGATGATTGCGCTTGTGCCATTCCTTCAAAAGAAGGTAAATTACATCAGGATCATAATGTATTATGGACACATTGTATGAACGTATCTCATTTTGGCCTAATGAGTTCAAGAGTTCGCACAGGAATTTGATCGTTAAAGGAACTTTTCCAACACGAGGGTCAAAGGAACTTGAAGTTGTGCTCTGATACCAATATGTCATGTCCCGATTCCGTGGAATCGATAGTTGTCCCCCGGGCGTGACGCCGTGCGGGCCTAGGTTGCGCACCGCACAAGGCTAACGTATTTTGCATAGCAAGCACATATTCAGAGTACGCAAATAAATTGAAACACAAAGTTGAAACATGGAAAAGTTCTCTTTATTGAATGAACATATATTTACAAACTCTTGAACGAGTCAGAAGGTTACCGCACGGACTTACAAAATGTTGACACAAAATGAGATAGCTGTCATGTAAATTACATCCTTTACTAAAACTTCAAAATAAGGGACCTCCAGTCGGGATGATGGCTTTTCCACGAAGCTGCATGAGTTAAGTTTGCTTGCTCCTGGCTTCAAAATGATCCAAGTAAGGCACGATCAGGACGCGCCGACAGCTGGACTGGATTGGGCAGTGACTTCAGCTCCTCGTAGGATCTTCTTGGTGCGGGAAACCTGTTTCAACGAGGGTCAGTACATCGAAATGTACTGGTGAAGGCGAGCTAACCTAACTATACCAATCAACACGTTGTTTAGATGAAACATGCATATTATTTGTGGTCTTTCTATCTTGTCTTAGTTCATTTTACAAGCAAGCAGTATATATAGAATTTACTAAAATGAACTTGCCACCATTCGGTAGCTTTTACCTGCCCGTCTGAACCACCTGCACAATACTTACCATGTCCTTCCCTGCCATGAAGACACAAGTTAGCTTGTACAGGTTTAAATATACGAGGGGATCACTGGCTTGATGCCAAAATGGACGATAGTCATGACGAGGATGGTATGCAACGAAAAGAACAAGAGCCATCCGGTCCAGAACAAGAGACTAAACTAGAAGTTCCGTCCGAATTGGATCGGTGCCAGTGCCCCAGCGACCGTCCGCAGGAACTAAGACCTTGTGCACAAGTTGTCTGTGATCAAACGGCATCTATATTAAGTTAACAATTCATGCAGTTGAGGCAACACAAGTACAAGACAAGTAGCATGGCATGATTCATTTTGCATAGTCTCCATGAACAATTTATCGCATAACAAGATGTGTTCCATGCTTAGTACAATTTATAGAAAAGTATGCAATTCTAACTAAAATTGAAGCATGTATAGAATATTCTAAGCGAACTAGCACAAAATAAGAAAACCGTTCACAAGTTGATTGACAAGCATAAAGTAGTCCAAGTCTATCCCTTTTTATCTTGACATCTTTTTAGTTATTACTTGGTATCGTTTGATCGGGGTAAGCAAGAATGCAAGATTTTTAGGTATGAAAACATGGAAGAAGGGTCAACTGAATCGAATATAAGCCACTCACAAGTTAGTTGGAAGGAGAAAAGGAAAGAGGTGTTTTAGGACTCCACTCGCACGTCGCCTACTGCTCGTTCACCTGCATTGCCACGAACAGCTGATCAATACCTCTTCCACTCTTTCCAATCTCAGAATTGAAGTGCAGTTCAACGAACGAAAACAATGAAATCCATCGAAACCGTTCAAGAAAACGCAAACAAATCCGAAAACCAACTCAAAGCACGAAAGCAATAAGGCGACAGCGAAAACTAGGCAAAAAAACTTGCAGCGGAGAGGTCCCACTTGACTCTGCCGCTAAGTCGATCCTGGGGGCATGGTCCACTGAATATGGGAATCGATTCCGAAGAAGCAAATCCATAACGAGGATGAGTTCTTGTTTCAATCTATCCCGATCGAACGATACCGACTTGTATTTCTTAGCCGCGCTCCCCGAATAGGGGGAACGGGGCACCACACATGGTATGTTGTTGAACCCTCATAATCGATGAGACATTAAAGTGCCGATAGTAGCTTCTCTTCCATCCAAATCAGTCTTGTATGTTGCACTGCTAAAGATGGTGAGAAATTAATTGTTGAATTATAAGTTTTTTTTGTTAAAGTGGCTCATTTTTTCTTGTCTGTTTATCATACAGGCTAAGACAGCCAAGAAGTTGGGAAGAAGTCTCGTCAATTGCAAGAACGAGAACTATGTCGAAGTTGGTGCGCAGTTGCAGAACATCGACAATGCAACTGATTTTCCGTTCCTCGTAGAAAGAGAGCGGCGTACAAAGAGTCGTCATGATAATTAGGAACATTGTATATGTTCGTAATTAAACGCTTTGGTCATGGATGTTGGTTACGTACAAACGTTTATGTTGGTTATGGATGTTGTCTATGTACAAACTTATTTTGGTACTTGATAATCTGAAATTTAACTTTTGTGATACTTTGTTGGTATTCAAACTTCTTTGAAATGTGAAGTTGATGATATAATATGTGATATAATGTCAAAATTTTAGTATCCAACAATATCCCAAAACTGTACCAATATAACAGACTGGATTCGTAGGACTGTCAAAATTTTGACAGTCCTAATAGTCATGACTGCCAAAATTGTGAGAGTCCTAATTATAACATACTGGATTCTTTGGACTGTCAAAATTTTAACAGTTCTAACAACATTCAGGACTATCAAATTTTTGACAGTCCTAAAATAAATCTATTGAATTCTTAGGACTATCAAAATTTTGACAGTCCTAATAATACAGTAGTTTTCTTTAGGACTGTCAAAATTTTGACAGTCCTATCTTTTTGACAGTCCTATCTACTGTTAGGACTGTCACAATTTGACGGTCCTAAAATAAATCTATTGGATTTTTAGGACTGTCAAAATTTTGACAAGCCTAATAATATAGTAGTTTTCTTTAAGACGTTAAAATTTTGACAGTCCTTATTACTGTTAGGTCTGTCAAAATTTTGACAGTCCTAAAGATAATAATGTATTATTATGACTGTCGACAGTCCTTTAGGACTGTCAAAATTTTGACAGTCCATCGTCGTTCTCGTAGCGACTGGACACGAATTTTCGAAGGAAAAAACCCTTTAATGGGTCAAAAAGTTCAAAAATTACTCTCCAATTGAATGATAAACCATATTTAAGACTCTACAAGATAAAATGTATTCATAAAGATGCAACCCTTACATATTTGAATTTGGGAGAGAGAAGAAGCAAATTATGAAAAGGGGAAAAATATAAAAAGTTGGCTTTTATATTAGGTGGTGGAATGTCCTGAGTAAGTTTTTAGGTTGGTAAACTTGTAAATAAAAGCAACATTTTTTTGTTAGCCCCTAGTAGAAAGTGTTGTACCTCGATAAAAAAAACCAAAAGAAAGAACATTAAGGTCATTTCAGTTTATCTTTAAAAAATATATTGAATTATGAAATAAAGTTGGTAGTGGCAGGGGTTATAAACGGTTGTGAAAAGACTTGTCAAACATGGGGGCACAATGTTTTGGAAAGTTGGAACAAAATTTCCTCTCAATTTTGTAGGTAGTATTACACTTACTCTTAGGAGCTAGGATTTTGGGGAGTAAAATGGCCTAAATTCGAATTTGGATCTACTTTACGTGTTTGGTTGGAGGATTTGCAGACGAGATTTACTGTAAAGTGACATGAATAGTAAATCTTGTCTGGCACTAAATTCTCATTGACATCAGAATTTTTTCCTCCGAAGTAGAGCACAGAAGTAAGAAATCCTCATTTTCACTTCGTGCGTTTGGTTAGAGGACAACTTCCTCTCTACTTTAACACTTTCCAAATTATAAGAACTACAAAAAGTTTACTTTCCAACTCACTTCAACAACCATCCAAACAACAAACTTTAGAATTTCTCACTTTAACCTCCACTTCTTCAAAGCACCCAAACGAAGGAATTGGAAAAACATGCATACGCATGACGTGTACGCAATACTTACACAAAATGTCGATTTTCGAATGTTCCACTTCACCGAACCAAACAGCCCCTTACAGTTTGTTTAGTATTTAATGTTGTACTTTAGTTCTAGTTAATTTGTAATATTATCTACTCACTTCTTCCAAAGACTCGCAATAACTTCATCAATGCACATAAAGTATACCGAATCTTTGGTTTGTTTCTTGAAGAGTTGTTGGAAAATCAGACACCAGAGCCAGATGTTCTAATACCAAACGTTGGGATCGGACACACCCTACAAGCGTTCTGACACCGTGTCTGAAACTGACCACAGCGAAAACATAAGCCAACCCACCTGAGATAACCAACCCCCATCTAACGAACACCAAGCACAGATAAAGACAACGTATATAGTCGGTGATTACATCACATGGACAAGTCACAATCTATATAACTCATGTAAAATTACAAGATTGACAAAAACTAATATCGAAACATTTGTCCTAGTAGGTTCAACCCCCTCACCACACTCAAGAAGAAAAAACAGAGATTACAATGAAATCACTCATCTAACCCATAGCAATCTCCTTGAACGAAGGCGACGACTCATGGATCAGATCTTCTCTTCCTTTTGTCTTGGACGGCAAGCCCTAAGAGTAAAGTATGGACTTTCTCTTAGATTTTCTGTGGACAAGAACCCCGAATCTCTACCTTGTGCCCATCTTTGTGCCTCCACCCTCAACCCATATACATAGTTGAGAAACCCTATTTTAGATCATAGAAATTCCTAAATAGGAAACCCTAAAATAGGAAATCCATTATCTAAAATAGCCAACACCAATTATGGACGTCCAAATCTGATCAAATTAAATATTTGATACAGATTTGTAAATCTAATCAAATCAAATATTTAATGTAGATTTCCAAATCGCATCAAATCAAATCTTTGACCATATTTGGGCTCCAAAATTTAATGTTACCAAATCCAGATTGGACCCAACATACTCTCCCTCAAGTCTAATGAGAGGGTGTTGACCTCATGGCTCCTCAACTGGACTCTATGCATGTCGTCCCGTGACGGAGTTTCTGCTCCCCTATGTCACCGATCCTCCGAGCTGCTTTGCATCTTCCTTCGTCTCCAATTCCTCGACTGTCACGTCGACGCTAGCTGTCATGTGTAGCACCTCCTGCACCACTGGGATCTTGCTGATATCAATGACACGGCCAAGTCCGAAGTCCCTGACGACCAGCCTCACTATAAGTCTTGGTTGTCTGTCCCCGACTTTCGTCTTCCACCGGAACGTACTACCGTTTCGACGAGCTTCTTCACCCTTGGCTCGCCCAACCAAGCGAACTGTGCGGTTCTCCCGAGATTCAGACTCATGAACGTGCCCACCTTCGTGTTCGACACTGAATCTTTCCCATACACATGCATACTCGAGCAGAAAACTATGCATTGTGCACGTCGTCGATGACCCACAGCTCTCCCAAAATTGTGCAAATGGAGATGCACCCGCCTCTGATTGAGTTTGTTGCACACCTTAATCTCCTCCCTAGCTGTGAACTACTGAACCAATGTCGCTCCATGAAGCTTTGGCAAACCATCTGTCACCAAAATCGGATCCATGGAATAAACTCTCACTTAGAGACCGCCTAACCGTTATGGGACTGACAGACTGACCCTCAATCTTTGGCCCATCATCATTCGTCACTTTGTCTTGACGAACCGAATCATCTGTATCCCTTAAAACATCTCGAAGACCCTCCTTAGCAATTTCCCGATGATCCACTAACTTCTATCGAACATCCCTCGAGCTTTCATCCGATGTATGTGGCCTGCCTGTATAAATCAGCGGCTTGAACCCGTACAAAACACAAAATAAATCTCCACGAGCTAGATGTTGGGAACCTTTCGTAAGCATCAATCTTTGTCCCGAAACACGTTGCGACAGCCATCATCCATCAGTCTCCGTACCGAAACCAAGTTGTAGCGCAAACTCGGTACATGTCACACACCCTTGAGAACAAGCTTCTCACCGAGCTCCGTTATCAACTGCATATCACTGATGTCCACAACTGCAGTCATCCCCTTGTTGCCCATCTTCACACGATCAAACCTACCGCCTCGGTATGACGTGAAGATCCTCCTATGTGGAGTGGCATGACATGATGCCCCCGTGTCCATGATCAAATCACTGTCATGACACGTGTCACAAGGTTCCTCTGCGTTGGTTGCTGCGATAATGATATCTCTCATTGTTGTAAGATCCTCCTGATTATCTTGTCTTTGGTCTTCTTAGCTTTGAGCTTCATGCAGTCCTCTTGATATGATCACTTTTGCCACAGTGATAGCAGCCCTCCTTGCGATCCACAGCCGCAAGATCCCGAGAAATCCCTCATGTCCTCGCTTGTAACTTGGGTCTTCTCTTTCCGTAGAAAGAAACCAGAGCAGACTCCTGCGACGATTCAACTTACTTACGCCGGGCCTACTCATTCAACAAGCTACTTTTGACTGCCTCCATCGTGGCAACCCCATCAGGCGCGCAGTTGCTCACTGACACTACCAACGTCTCCCAACTTTCCGACATAACTCAAAAACATAAGGGCCTGAAGCTCATCATCAATCACCATCTGTAACACCCTGTTCCGCTCAAGCGGACTGCCGTCTCAAACGGCAATAGTGCAGCTGTCCCGACCTGCTTTGCCTCGATCAAGAAACAAAGGATATCCAGACTTGTCCCTACAGGAATCCGGCTTCGGCTTTCAGAGGCTCGCTCGGCGTATCGCTCTACCGAGGCGAATCATCGCTAAGGTGGGTGGCTACGGTGAACTTGTCTTTGCTTAGCCAGCACACATAAAATCTGGAATATTCATGCTAGTCGCTAGGTGATTCACCCCCCTGCATGCTAATAAGTCCAACGCACCTAGCTAAGGGAATAATCCCAACTTGTATTGCTTATGCTAGAACATGGAAATGAAACACTGCTTTTATGTACATATGTTCAGACCCTCGCATGCTGCCTAGAACGTGTTACTCGGGAAAGTCCCTAACGATCTCGTTTCTCGGCTTACCTTCGGGCCCGAGCCAACGTAAATATTGTATTTATACAATGCATGCTTGTCTGCTTGAATGTTACCTTGTTTTCATCCAAACCCCCGGGAGACTACTAAGTAGTTGTTCCGTGCCTGATTGATCTTGGCAAGTTATCCACTGTACAGAAAACAAGATCCAAGTATCTCGTATACTCGTGTACTCGTGTTCCAGTGCACTCGTGTTCTCGTGTTCAAGTGCACTCGTGTTCTCGTGTTATCGTGTATCTCGTGATAATTGAAAGACCCTAAAGAAAGTGCATGTCGCGGACAACTCGGAAACGAGGTATAGTTCCACCGACGGTCACCGGGGCACTGGGGCCGATTCGATCCGGATGGAACTTCACATGTGGTCCCTCGTGTTCGGGCGAGTGGTTTGTAGCATCGTGTACTTCGTTGCATTCCACTTTCCCGGGACCACATCACGTGTGTAGTCCATCGTGTGCGGACAAGATGGTTTGTAGCGCATCGTGTACTTTGTTGCATTCCATCTTGGCCTTGGACTATGTACAATCCATCGTGTACGGGCGAGATGGTTCGTAGCGCATCGTGTGCTCTCGTTGCGTTCCACTCTCGTCTGGGATTAGTCCTTTATGGCTTTGCCAGCGACTCATGTTCATATAGATAAGTCATCCTCGCTTAGCGGCTATCCGCGTGCGAGTCATTGCATCGCATCAAAGAACAACTAAGCACACCGAATACTGTCCCGTTCAACGACTCTCGTGTTTGCATATGCTATGCCCCTGAATGTTTATACTTGACGTGCTTGAATTAACAATGTTTGCCTCAATGTTTGCCTTGGACAGGGAAGGAGATGGTAAGTTGGTAAGTCTCGCCGTGTTTCCTCTAACATCGCACGGCGCACTGCCCGACACGTTAGGCTATCCAATGTTTGCATGAAACTGATCCTAAGGCAACTAGAAAGACAACTTAATAGTTGTGCACGGAACCTGTATTACGTGTTTGGATTTGTCGAGCGGGCGAGTAGCTTCCCCACCAGTGCATTCAATGTACTGATAATCCACCAGTTTGTATGCAGGGTGCGGGAGAACCTCGTTCGGTGCGGATGCCTCCAACGTGCGTGCTAAGGCGTGGACAAACACTCCGAAGCAACGGTGCGTCCGGAACAGAAGCACATATAGAAGACATAATGTTGGAACATAGCCCGAACTCGCCTGAACATCGCATGTACAATTATTCCACAATTGTAGCCACTTGGCACGCTTTTACTGTTTCAGAGAGAGGCTTGAGCGACTTGTAATCTCGGCTATATGCCGCCTGTAACACTTGTTCATATAAATAAAAAGAGCTTGCTTTACTTCAACTTGTGTTTCAATGCTTCCGCTATATTGTCGACTCAGTGAACCTATTACCGAATCGCTATGCGTTCCTAAACTCCGCTGCACTCGGACAATCTGTGCGACTCTGTGGCTTAGAACTCTTGCCGCCAGCCAATGAACCATGGCCTTGCACGGACGTGGATCACGCTCGTGCGGCATCACGCCCGGATGGGTTAAGCGATCGTTCCGCGGGAGCGCTGGCGAGGGTGATTCCCGCCTAGCGGGAACGGCCGATTTGCCTGCGGGAGATCGGGGCGTGACACCATCTTCATCGCAGACAGTTGATTGATGATACCCTGAACCTCGTTCAGATGTGCCACCGGAGCACCCTCCGTGTACTTCGAGTTGACGAGTTGGCGAATAAGAAACGTCTTGTTGCCAATTGTCTTCCTTTCGTACAACGAATGCAGCTTCTGCCATAATGCTTTTACCGAACTCTCTATGGATACGTGGTGAAACACCAAATCGTTCATCCATTGGCGGATGAATCCAACGGCCTTCCGATCCAATCGTTTCCAATCTTCAGCATTTTTGTCTGATGGCTTGGTGTTGTCGCCCTCCAACGGACCATGCAAGTCCTTGAATCAGAGTAGATCCTCCATTCTTAGCTTCCAAATCACCCAGTTTTCTCCTGTGAGGGTGATCATACTTATGTTCATTTGCTCCGTAAACATGGTTGCACCTTCCCTCTCGCGAACCTGAGAGCTCTAATACGAAAATCAGACACCAGAGTCGGATGCTCTGATACCAGACGTTGGAATTAGACACGTCCTACAAGCGTTCTGACATAGTGTCTGAAACTTGCCGCAACGAAAACTTAGGCCAACCCACCTGAGATAACAAACCCTCGTCTAACGAACATCAAGCACAGATAAAGACAACGTATATGGTCGGTGATTACGTCACCTGGATAAATCCTAATCTATATAACTCAGGTGAAATTACAAGATTGACAAAAACCAATGTTGAACCCTTTGCCCTAATAGGTTCAACCCTCTCAACCGCACTCAAGAAAAAAAATGATAGATACTACAATGAAATCACTCATCCAACCCGTAGCAATATCCTTGAACGAAGGGGACGGCTCATCGATCAGATCTCCTCTTCCTTCTGTAAAAGTCAAGGTTCAAAGTATCGGTATCGGAATCGGTATCGGACCATTCCTATGAGTATCGGGATCGGCGGTATCGGCAGTATCGGCGGTTTCGGATCGGAGTATCGGATTTTTTGGTATCGGAAAGCAAACAACTATTAGTAAATTATTAACATTTTAGAGAATATATTTTATACATTTATGAATAATTTAAAGTATTTTCAGTATTGTTTCTTAGTATTTTTGATATTGAATGAAATAGTAGTCATCCTTGTCGATTGATTTATATGTAATAGATAAGTTTTTCTCTTTTATATGTTTTTACAACCTTACTATGCTTTTACATCCTTTCTAATTGGTCTTTTTAATTCAAATTTTTTTGCCGAATTGACTGGAAAAGAGACCTCTAATGTCGGTATCGGTCAGTATCGGATATCGGTCGGTATCGGATCGGGACATGCCAAACTGTATCGGTATCGGCTGTATCGGATCTGTATCGGCCGATACTTTAAACTATGGTAAAAGTATGGATTTTCTCTTAGATTTTCTGTAGACAAGCACCCTGAATCTCCACCTTGTGCTCTTCTTTGTGCCTTCATTCTCAACACATATATATTATATATAGTTGAAAAACCCTAGTTTAGGTCACAGGAATTCCTAAATAGAAAACCCTAAAATAGAAAATTCATATGTAGATTTACAAATCGCGTTAAATCAAATCTTTGACCATATTTGGGCTCCAAATTTTGATTTTACCAAATCCAAACTGGACCCAACAAGAGTAATTTATTTGACATCATTTTCAACTACAATTCCACCATTCAACCTAAAAACAATATAGTATATGGACCAGGAGCCCCCACCCTACTTGAGAACCCTCTTCGCCTCTGAACAATGACTAGGATGTACAAAGAAATCTCCATATAAGAACCAGAATAAAAGAAAGAGGATAATGTTATTTTACCTCCACTGTAACTGCAATTGCAGTCAGCAGCATAACCAATCTCTGACGGTCTTCCCTTTAGCAACAAATCTGCCAACATTCTTCCTATCTATCTTCATCGGACTCTTCAATTGAGCCATCATTTCTGACACAAGCTTCCTAAGAGGAGATTCTCCTCTCACGCTACTATGTTTACCAGACCCGCATACAATTGAGATCTCCATAGGAAAAAGCCCACCCCTCAGCCGACACCTCACCTCATCCATCCACTGCAAGATTACTACATATGCTGGAACCAAGTGGAACCCATGCAAGTCCAACTCCATCTCCGAATGAGACCACTTGAGAGTCTCAACCAATAGCGGCGAGCCAACCATCTCACGGACCAGCAACTCCTCATCACCGTTCCCTTGCAGCTTCTCCATCAAGTCCTCTACAGAAAGGGGGAGAGCAGTTGTTCGCAAATTCTGAACCGTCACCATCGAGACTAAATTTGGGCAAGAATTCAAGACGGTATTGAAGGTGCGGATTGAGAAACTGACACCAAACGCTCTCATCCTTGCAATCCAAAAGACCATTTCGGATAGCCGGCCGTGTTCCCCATAACAAGAAAGAATCTGATTGGCAGAAACAGTGTCTACTTTCGCCTCCTCCTCTATCATCGTCCTGACAACCCTTTCCATGTCGGCAAAGTGTCCCAACTTACCATATCCCTGAATTACCGATCCGTACTCGAATCTGGCCGGCTTAAACCCCGACTGGGACATTTCGTCGAGCATGTTCTCGGCATCGGCAGGCATGCCCATGGTGCTCAAGCCCCTGATCATGGACTCGTACGGCTTCCTCCCGGAGAAGGAAGTCAACAATTTGATCTCCTCGTACGACTCGAGAACTAATGAGTGGAGGTTCCTTTGTGAAGCTGCGTCGATGAGATGGCAGTAGAAGAAGCCGAGGTCCCGATGGGAGGTCAGTCTGGAAATGGAGTCCGAGAGCAGGAGGTCTGCGTCTGAGGAAGCGCCATTGTGCTCGAGGAGAGAGATCATGTCGGCAGCGAGCTTGGGGTTCCATCTGAACCAATGGGTTTCGCTGATTCTTCGGTAAGTGGAGAAAGCGAAGGGGGAGGAGCGGGAGAGGAGGAGGGAGAGGGTCTGGAGAGCGGTCGATTTGGAGGAGGAGGCGATGAATTTACTGACGACGCGGTCGGCGGAGGAGGGATCGGAGACGGCGGAGAGGGAGGAGAGGAGGCGGTCAGAGTGCTTTCTGCTGCTGCTGCTGCTGCTGCTGCTCCTCCTGCGCGAGAGAGAACATAAGCGAGCTGTCGTAATGGGCGGGGATTGGAAGGATAAAATGCCCGCCATGAGCAGACACTGAACAAGCACCACTAGAATGGGGCAAATTTCATAAGCATTATTGCTTAAAACAGACAATTTTTTTTCAGTTTATTTACAAGTTTATCCAATTTTTTTTTTACTTGAGGACAGTCCAAATTATCATATAAAAGTCAATGACTTCTATTTTTCAGCCCAATTTTTTTTTCTATGATTGTAACAATATTGACAGTTTGGAAGGACTGTCAACATTGTTACAGTCTTAAATAATTAATACTGTAAAAAAAAATTGACAGTCCTACCAATTGGAAGGACTGTCAACATTGTTATAGTCTTAAATAATTAAGACTGTAAAAAAAAATTGACAGTCCTACCAATTGGAATGACTGTAAACATTGTTACAGTCCTAATTATTAAGGACTGTAACAATGTTGACAGTCCTTCCAAACTGTCAACATTGTGACAGTCCTTCCAATTGGAAGGACTGTCAAAGAAAAAGAAGAAGAAGAAGAAGAAGAAGCAGCAGAAGTCCCGCACCGTCGCCGTTCGCCCCACGCCGCCCCCGTTCGCCGCAGCCCCGCACCGCCTCCGCCCCGCTCGTCTTGTCAAGGAAGAAGAAGAAGAAGAAGAAGAAGAAGAAGAAGAAGCAGCCGCCGCCGCTGCCGTCGTCCGCCCCGCACCCCTCCGCCGTCGTCCGCCCCACGTCGCACCCCACACCTTCGCCCCACACCGCCCCCTCCTCCTCCTTCCTCCTCCGCCTCCTCCTCATATGTCGTCCGCCCCGCACCCACGTCGCCTCCTCCTCCTCCTCCCCCAGCCTCCGCCTCTGCCTCCTCCTCCGCCGGTTGAGGTTGGGATTAGGGTTAGGATTTGGGGGTTTGAAAATTTGAAGAGAGAGAGTAGAAATTTAGAATGAAGGATTTTTGGAAGGTTTGGGGGGGTTGGGTAGTCCTGAGTAAATTTTGGGATATCCTAAGTAAAAGTTACAAAAATATGGGTTGTCTTGAAGTAATAGGCTGTCCTAAGCAATTTATGTAGTGCCTATAGAATTTGCCTAGAATGGGGGCATTTCTAAATGCACATCATATATTGCTTAGGGCACTACATATATTGTTTAGTTTTTTTTATAAGTTTACCACTCAATTTTTTTTGCTTTAGGGCTATCACCCTCACTTTTTTTTAAATAAGGATAGATTGATAATTTGGCCTAGTTATTTAATTTTAGGAATATAATATTATTTTTTTGTGTGTAATAAATATTTATTTGATGTTTGTAGTAATTATTTATTTATTAGGGTGTTATGTATTTATTTAGAAGATTGTAGTAGTTATTTCTTATAGAGGGCCATCATATTATTTTAGACTTAACAATTGTTAGCCTAATTAGACTTGTCATGACAACTAGTGAGCCGAACTTGAACCAAAGCCCAATTAGCCCTTCTCACTTATTAATTAGGGAGAATTAGGCTAATTAGAGACTTTCCAATATTGCCCAACTTTAATCATATTCATATTTGGAAGGAAAGGGGTGTCTTGGACATTAGACATTACTTGGAGAAAGGGAGAGGGGGCCGACCACCTTTACAGAGGACTCTCTTCTCTCTCCTCCCATTTGCATTCATTTTAGATCTAGAATTTTAGATCCCCAATTTTTTATCATTCCCTCCATTAAATTTTCACTCAATTCACTTCCATTTCTCTCTCTTTTCATCCCTCAAGAAACATTTAGAGCTTGGAGAAGCAATGAGCACAAAGAGAAGGAACTTTGGTGGAGAAATCGTGTCTGGATCGTGTCCATTTTATTCTTCATTGAAAATATATCTCCCAATTGGTAAATTTTGAATTCTCTCTCATTGTAGTTTCCAAAACATGCATTTAACCACTAGAAATCACCCCATGGCATAGGGCTACCATTAGGAACAAATTCTAGTTGATTTTGTAATGTATTGTGGTCTCTATATAAGTTTTTATATATACTTTAGGGGAATTACGAGGTGGACACACCATGTGTGTGTCACAACACCAATTTAGCCGTATTGAACTTAGATCGGGATTGTGATACTATATACGTGTCCACAATTGGATACGTGTAGGCCATATCATGGTATTTTGAGATACGGTGTGATACAAGGCTTAATTTTGGATGTTTTGTGCAATTCTCCTTAATTATTATTTTAGCTAATTCTAATAGTTATTATATTATATATTTTTATGTGGAAATGGCTATCATAGAGGAAATTGGGTTTTGACACCTCAAATGGATGTGTATCATAGTTTTCTAATTAAGTGCTCTATAAGTGTTTGTTGAAATAACTTATATATATATATATATATGTGTGTGTGTGTGTGTGTGTGTGTGTGTGTAGCGCCCCGTTCCTCCTATTCGAGGAGCGCGGCTAAGAAACACAAGATGGTATCGTTCGATCGGGATAGATTGAATTAAGAACTCGTCCTCGTTATGGATTTGTTTCTTCGGAATCGATTCTCATATTCAGTGGACCGTGCCCCCGGGATCGACTTAGCGGCAGAGTCAGGAGGGACCTCTCCGCTGCTATCTTTTATTGCCTCAATTTTTGATGGCACTTGTTGCTTTCGTGCTTTGAGTTGGTTTTGGAATTTGCTTGGGTTTTCTTGAACGGTTTCGATGATTTCATTGTTTTCGTTCATTGAATTGTACTTCAATTCTGAGATTAGAAAGAGTGGAAGGAGTATTGATCGAGCTGTTCGTGCAATGTAGGTAAACGAGCAGTAGGCGGCTTGCGAGCGGAGTCGTGAAGCGCCTCTTTCCTTCTCCTTTCCTTCCAACCAAGTGAGTGGCTACCAACCCGATTAGCTAGCCTTGCTTCCAAGCTTCACACCCTAAAATCTTGCATTCTTCTTTGCCCCGATCAAATGATACCAAGTAATAATAAAAGATACCAAGATAAAAAGGGAATAGACTTGGAAAATATTGCTTGTCAACTAAACTTGTGAACGGTTATCATACTGTATGCTAGTTCGTTTATAACTGTTCTATGAATCGTGCTAAGTATGGAATTATGCTTGTTATAAAATAAACTGTCAGGAAGACTATGCAAAACCGTTATGCTATGGAACTATTACTATGAGTGTTGTTTGATCACGGACAACTTGTGCACAAGGTATGTTATGAGTTCCGCGGACGGTCGTCGGGGTGCTGGGACCGATCCGATCCGATCCGGACGGAACGTATGTATAGTCGTATGTTATGGGGCAAAGTGTTATGCAGCGGGGCTCGCCACCTGCGTTGTATATCATTTGTGTCTTGAGACTATAACCCGTCCCTTCGTGGCATCATGCCAATGATCCCTATATATATTTAAACCTGTTGCAACTAACTTGTGTCTTCGTGGCAGGGAAGGCATGGTAAGTATTGTGTAGGTGATTCAGACGGGCAGGTAAAATCCACCGAACGGTGGTAAGTTCATTTCAGTAAATTCTATATGCTGCTTACTTGTAAATGAACTAAGGCAAGATAGAAACCCACAAATATGCATGCTTCATTAAAACAACGTGTTGATTGGTATAGTTCGGTTAGCTCGCCTTTACCAGTATATTTTGATGTCACGACCCGCACCTAAAAAATCGGGCATGAGTCGTGGGTACGTCCAGCCTACGCCGCAGCATCGGCGGTAGAACGCTGTCTAGGTCAACTATCTAGATAACAATCTCACGCAATCAATATATATCCCTGTCAAGATCTCAACTCCAAACGGGGGAGCAATATCATAATGATAACCAAGTACTCAATCACGAATCTAAGCACGATAAGATAACAAGAAGTCTAACAGCTATAAAGTCTAACCAACAACAACTACAACCACAACCACAACATCAATAATAATAATAATACAACATCCTGAATAATATACAATACAAGGTCTCAATCCAAAACCGGAGACAAATCCGGTGCCAATGGCTAATAAAAATAATAACAAGATCCTAGTGATCCCGACTACCAACCCGGAAATCACTCCTAAACTAGAGGGTCCCTGTCTGCACCATCGACAGGCTCAGGTCCATAAAACGTTGGACACCAATCCTCAGGATACTCTGGAAAAAATATGTCCAGTCAGGACTGGAGCAAGTATATCTCTAACAGCAGTTCCATTTAAATGATAAAAACTATAAAACAGTTGTAGCAAGTAGCAAGGTGTAGAAAATAAAATATGAAACAAGAAATATATATATCACTGGTACATAAAGATAAAGATGCATGAATATCAGAGCAAGATAGTAATAACTGCAAAATACAAGAAATCTAAGCTAAGATCAAGTTTGTGCACAAGAACGTGTAGTGAGTCCAGTATGAAATACATGTAGTGAGTCAAGTCCAGAAACATGTAAGTGAGACCAGCAAGAAATGCAAGAGAGTCCAGACTATAAAGAATGAACTCGGTGTCTTTGAAATACTTGTTTCGATATGTAAACGGCTAGGGGTAAGTACGGGTCACCGCGCACTGGGTGCGCGGCTGCTATCATTCCAGATTAGACCAGAGGGAGTGATTCCTAATAATTCTAGATGGAAATATTTACATGTCTACTCGAGTATTTCTCTGCCCCAACTAGTACAAGTGAATCTAAGACCCGACACGTAAATCAAGTATGAGTCAGCCAGAAACATGAGTGATGCCTGTAGTGATGCCTGTAGGTGATGCCAGTAGTAATTCCAGAATAGAGGCCAGAAACATAAAATATACGTGTTGCAAGTAAATGAATTCAGAAATACCAGTCCATGTCCCGTGTTGTGCCAGAAAAATCAGATGATACTATACTAGAAACTGAAAAATAATAATCATCAGATAATGAAAACTATCAGAGAATGTACTCGCCTGACGTCCTGAGCAACTGACGATCCGAACTGGTGTCACAAGAACCTATTACGAAAGAAAGGTTAAACAGGGTTCTAATAAGTTAAATAGATATAAAATAACTAAAAATAGGCTTCTAGGGTCGTTCTAGGTCAAACGGATCAACCCGGTGAATTCTGGGTCAAAAAGTCAACTCTAGGTCCAAAAAGTCAACCCTGGGTCAAAACTAGGTCAAAGGTTGACTTTGGCGGTCAATTGAGTCAACCACGGTCAACTCTAGGTCAAACTAGGGTGACCCTGAAATTCTAGGTCAAAACTAGGTCATTAAGCTAATAAACCATCAAACTCGCCTCATTGAGATACCGGAATACCCTCGGTATCCGATACATCACCCTATGCTATACGCCCCGCCTATATCCGCTAAAACCTATGCTAGCACGCGTAAATATATACACATATACATAAAAACCTATCTCTAAACTCAAACCTAGGCAATTTCTCAAAAACCTCGCTCGAAACTCAATACCTTGGATATCTCAAGGTATTGAGATACCTTGGTATCTCAAGGTATTGAGATACATCTATAACTCAACCCTACTACCCCTCTAGCTAACTATTATGAATATAGATATATACCTAGTTAATAATCTAGGATAAAATATATATATTTAATACATATATGCATATACCTAGGTATCTACATATATATATATCACACATACACACATATACACATACCCACACACACTCTCAATATGTATATATATATATATATATATATATATCTAGTATCTATACATATATATTGCTATAGCTATATGTATATATATATCTATACATATAGATATAGATATCTAATTACCTATCTATCTATCTATCTATCTATCTATCTATCTATCTATCTATCTATCTATATATTGTTTGTGGTATTAAACGAAAGAACGAAATGTATATAATACGAGGTTTGTACGAAACCCGCTTTATTTGGTTTACAAACAAACTTGTACAATTTGATCCTATACGAGGATGTAGGAGTACAATTTATTTAATCTGGATAGATGATTGCTATAGGTGTCTGATCTGCAGTCGATCACTTTAGCCCTTGGACTGCACGATGGTGAAGAAGTGTCGTGGAAGACGGAAAGCAGCTTCGTAGGTGGCGAAAGAGGATGGATGCACGATGCCAATGTCATCGATCGCTACTCTTTACCTGAGCTCTGGATGCTTCTCTCTCTCTCTCAAAGACTCTTCGATCTCTCCTCAATCTCCAATGTTTCGACCCGTGGTTCGATCTTCTTTCAAAGTTTCGACCTTGTTCGATTTTTAAAGTCTCGACCTGTTCCTCTGTTGATAGAGGTCTCTATTTATAGAGTTTTGGTGACAGTGACCACTCAATCGGTGTGGAAACCGAGTAGTAAAAAGTACAGCACCCTTTTACACAACGGTTAAAATAACCAAAGCCTGCGTATAGATGACCTTTTGAATGAGCGTGTGATGCGGGTCCAACTAAGGGACAAAACGCGTATAATCGCTACGAAGATCACGGCGTAGAAGCCACGTAGGTAGGTATCCCTCGTGTAGAAGAGGTTGGCGTAGAAGGCAATGTCTGTCACCAAGGCGTAGAAGCCAAGTAGGCATAGAAGCCGAGTAGGCGTAGAAGCCTGATGGCATAGAAGCCGAATAAGCACAGAAGGCCGAATGAGCATAGAAGCCGAACGAGCATAGAAGCTGAATGGGCGTAGAAGCCGAGGTGATGTGGACGTCTTTAGCCGAAATCATGGCTCTTGGAGATATAATCAAATCTCTCGCATTAAATGCAGAGATCCGCCATCATCATTAATTGCCGAGGCGTGTTCCGAAGGCCTGCCACCGTTCTGAGCATTCGGTGCAGAGACGTGCCTCGAGCCTTGTTCAAAGAGCAGCTTTTGACGTGGCAGTCTGTTTGTCTTCCGCGGAGCGTAAACAGTTCACGTCTGCCTGTGTAAAACAAGGCAGCGTATCCCCTTGTACGCGTAAAAGCAGTCTCCGCTGAGGGGATGTCAGTAAATGATGGTTCGGTGATATTTAATCAAATCCTCTGCATTAAATGCAGAGATCCGCCATCATACTGTGGGGCGCGTCCCGAGTGGTTTGCCATCTTTTTAGCCGTCATCTGGGTAGCCGTGCAGCACTTTTTGTCAGGAGTCAGATGTCAGGTTCACTGTGTGACTTGACAGGTTCATTTCGGGGAAGACGAAGCGTTCCTCGTACGCTTTAACGCTGCCATAAAAGCAGATGAGTTTTATGCCATGGAGGCGATGAAGCACCCCGTCTACGCTGAAGCGGCCTGGACATACTGTATTTACGCGGATGGTCCCATCATATTTTACGCCGTACTCAGCAGAAAAGCTCCGTTGCACTCTTGATGGCCTTGAGGTCCCCTGCTTACGCTACCCTGCATCACCATGTTGCGTAGAGCTATCCAGCGTATTTTTTATGCTTCTACAAGACCCCCTTCAAAGCTTTCAAATTTCTTTAAAATTTGGAACGCTTTGAATGAAGCATGAACCGCTCCTCGTAACTCGAGACGTTTCTGAATGGAGCGTTGAAATGGTCGATGCTGACTTTATGGCGGATTTATTGGGGACCGGTGTGACCTCTCTCGCCTATAAAAGGCCGAGGAGTTTAACCTATTCTTCCCACATCCCTTTTGCCACACAAGGATGATCGTCGGAGTCCGTCGGGTCGATCTGAGGAAGAAGAAGACAATGTTCTTCCAGCATGTAAGAAGCCAAAAAAGACGGTGTCTTCGAGCAAGTCTCATCTGCAACGATGGACCATGGAAGGATATCATAGCCTCCTTTGCTCGGGATAATCAGCAACTTTGTATGGTGGTTCTCCGGGAGAGAGGAAGAATCATTTTCCACCATGGCGCTTGCAAGTGGCGCCTTCTCCCGTTACCTCCGGTGACGAGAGTCAGACAGACTAGCTCTGTCCCAGCTTGAGTGGCGGTGGTCTGTAGGACAGCAGATTTATCCTGCTTTCCTTCTGTTGGAGGATGGGTCTATGCCCAGTTTTGTATCCTCCCGCCACTGATCATCTTCTTGGAAGAAGAGGAAGACCATCACCAACGTGAGAACCTGTCAGAACAGCTTCTCGGTGCGATCTTCTGACGATGATGAGGAAGCCCTTTGTGGATGGGGTTTCCCTCAGATGTAATCATGAAAATGAAGAAAAACCCTTGTAGATTGGATTTTCCTCATATGTAATCATGACTTTAATCTTTAATAGAATCATCTTTCTTCTTCATATGATCATCTTGCCATACTTTGCTGTGAAGTCTGAATGTGTGCAGCTTCGACACGTCTGATTCTTTATGCCGACTCTGTTTAGAAAGAGTGCTAGGTCCTGTCCTGTCTTTTACACATAACTATAGATGCGTAGAAAGCCGCTTTAGCATTCGAGTGTTCGAACCGTCCTGCTGTTTTAGGAGTGAAGAACCGCGTAGAATTCTGAACTGCTGCTTCTGATGAACAGAATTTCTTTGTTCAGACATCATCTTCAAGAATGATTTCTCAAAAATCCCTTGGAACAGGGTCGAGAAATGGCTGTCAAACTGAGTTGCCATCTTGATAGATGAAATATTCAGACTGGAGTCTGGATGAACTTCGAATCGACCCATGAAGAAGAGTAATTTTTTAATGTTGAACTCTGTATGCTTCGGGTACTTGGGATATCTTGAGCTCAAGAACGAGTATCCTCTGTGTGAACTCTTTGTAATTGACCGCTTTTGAAGACCGTTCAGATGTACGCGTGATCTGGTCGGCGTATCCTTCAGATGTGCGGGAAGTCATGGAGCGTGAAATCATTAGTCTGCAGCTTCTGAGCATAAACTAAACACCATCGAGCGTGAAATCATAGACTTGTAGTTCCTAAGCGTGAAGTCGTAGGTTTGTAGCCTCTCGAGCATAAAAGCTACTGAGCACAAAGGCATCTGGGCGTAAAACTCGACTTGTAGCCGTCGAACGTAAAACCGTAGATTCATAGCTATCGAGCGTAGAAAGCTCTTTAGCGTAGAACTGTAGATTTGTAGCTTCTGAAAAGTTTTTTTTTTCCGAGCGTGAAGTCGCGGATCTGTTGCTTCTGAGCGTAAACTAAGCGCCACCGAGCGTGAGATCATCGATTTTTTATCTGCTAGCATGAAGTCGTAGGATTGTGGCCTTTCGAGCATAAAAGCTACCGAGCACAAAGGCATCCGGGCGTAAAACCATAGACTTATAGATTGCGAGCGTGAAACCGTAGATCTGTTGCTGTCGAGCGTAGAAAGCTCCTTAGCGTAAGAACTGCTGACCTGCTTTGCGCGAAAAAACTTTTCGTATTCGCTGACTGTCCGCCTTCTCTGAATAATAGGCTGACGTAGGACCCAATCATAACCGAATATTAATTAGGAGATTTGGTTCGGGGTCCGAGGAGTCCATCCGAACTCTATATATATCCCAAGTTTTCTGAGAGAAAAACTTTTCATCCGTCTTCTGCGAAAGAAAGCCTCCGACTGTTCGAGCTCTTCTCCGAGTCTTCTCTGAGTCTTCAAAGTTTCCAGTAATGGCCTCTAAGCAATCCTCCTCCTCCAAGGGAAAGAAGATTAATTCCTCTTCTCGTTCTTCTGCCCAAGCAGGAGTGCCTCCGGTTGGACAGGGCGAACCCCATTCTGAGCTGAGCATCCCGTCGATGAGCAGTGCACCCGGCCTAATAGGTAGAGCTTTTGGGACGAATGAGAACAACTAAAAAATCCTTCGCACACGTTGAACGTGACCGCACTAGGTCGTCTTCTGTGCTGATAGCCTCTTTGAGGAAGATGATGCACGGAGCCATTTTATCTTTTACGCTCACATTTTTAATGTGTCAGCGTAAAAACTCCAGATTTTCGCAGTTGAGCGTAAAAAGCTTTGACCGCCGAAAACTTGGTGTATACTGTATAATTTTGAACTTTTACGCTTGTGGATGAAAATTCTGGCGTAATAGCTCGAGCCTTGGTAGTCTGGCGTAAAGCACAGACAGTATACTGTCGGCTTGAATTTTTACGCTTCTGGATGACAATTCCGGCGTAAACGATCAAGTTTGTACAGTCTTGGCGTAGAGCTCAGACCGTTGCCTCTTGGCATGTGCTGCGATATTTGTGACGTCTAGTATAAAACTGACGTGTTTTTCTCGCACCCTTGCAGTTAACTTGGGCGAGTCTCCGCTAGCCGAGGTGATGGGTTCTGCCGCCGGGCTGCTGCACTCCAACTATCTGGAGGATCTGTCCCATGTGGTATTTCCTATCTCCGGACCCCAATACCCCAAAGGAAAGGAAATCTTGATATCGGCTTAGGGCGAGCGAATGCTGCTGAACATGATTAATGGAGAGCCTTTGACGTATGTAGACGGGGACCAGTATATAAAGCCGGCCTTTCTTTTCGGGGACATGATTGATAAGCAGTCCCAGACAAAGCCAAAGAAAGAACTCTGGGTTTTCCCTGCCGGGAAGTTGGTCTTGAGTCTGCCCAAGATGCCGAGAGATTATCCCATCTCGGCATTCTTCCATGCTACACATCCCAGGAAGATGTCGTGGATGCTGACTCCCGATCTTCACGGTAGGCCGGGGAAGATCTTCTATCAGAAAGGATCTGGCCTATTTGTCAGCCGCCCTTCCGGTCCTGTAACATTGTTCAGGGGATTGTAACCGGGCAGTGTCTCGAGTGAAGACAGCTTGGTGCTCCAGCCGGTGCAATTGCCGACCTTCTGCAATGATTTCATGGGGCGCGGAGGAGTATATCCCAAGGCGAATCCTCGATGCAATGGGTAGATGACCCCAACAAATCTTCGATGGGCTCGCTTAGTTGATTGGGCCCTGGAGCATTTTCGGATCGAGTTGGAGAACATCGGTCTGTTGGCAGCTGTGAGTGCCACCAGCGTTGGGTTACCTTCTAACCCTAACCTATTTTTGGCACTGATTGAGCGATACATTCCGCTCACCGGGACTTTCGCCACTCCGCTAGGGGAGTTGGGATTGGCCCTTCATGAGATGGCAGAGATCTCGAGACTGCCGATGGGGGATACTCCGTACGAAGAGTATGTTCCCACGAACCGGGAGTTGGGGGATTCAGACCCTCGGGTAGTGGAAGTGTATCAGGAGCTGATGTGCCACTACCTTACTTGCACCGCCTTCTATGCTGAGCCTTCAGATTTGGCTCACACCAGTAAATGGACGGCCTACCTCTTTTTTCACCGGGCTAGGGCTGCTCAGCCGGAGAAAGTCTTGGAAGTCAAGGATGAGCCTGTGAATCCTCTGAGCGTGCTGACTGCTCAGGAAGTCGACGATCTCCTGGAGGATGCTAGGGCTCCGGATCAGATCCTCGTCGAAGGGATAGGAAGATATCCCGCAGGTACTAAGGCCTACAGCTATCTGAGGCATTGCCGCAGGGCTCTATCCAAGGAAGCTCAACTGGCTGGCTTCCTCTCTATATGGCTGCGCCGACTGGTAGTACCCGGCATCGCATCTACGGATCGTATTCACCGCAACACCTTGTGGCCTGCAGTACGTCTGGTGTTTGGGGCCAGACTGGGCTTGCTCCCTGCCTTGGTGTGCCGCATACAAGCTGGCCTGAGGGCGATGACTGAGGCGCTGCTCGCCGATGAAGCTCGGCATGAAAGCTTTCCCCGGGTGGAATTACCATACCTGTATTTGATGGGATGGTTAATTTTTCATAACCCCCGGGTGATGTCTCCCAGTTCCGGCAGTAGCTTGGGGGGGAGTTTCTTGCTGAATTACAAGAAATCCTCTTGGAATGTGCTCACAGTTTTAGACTGTCTGCGGGTGCTGCATTGCGGTCACAGCTGGAAGCTCCTTTGCAGTGTCCCCTTTGTTCATCGCAACCAATCAGGGATTAGGCTTGAGGACTCAGGTAGAGATAAGACCACTTTTTCTCCTGAAGCCTTCAATTGGTTGGTCTGCATTAGACCTTCCCACATGGTGTACAGAAGTGAAGATCACTGCTTCTTCGAACCCTACCTGCCTAGTCGGTTTGTCAGGCAGTTTGGGTATGATCAGTTGCATGTGGGCAACGCCGTCACCAGCTTCAGGTCCAGAGGTGGACTCATCGATGGAGCGAGGGGATGGCGATATTTTATCATGGGCTGCACCGGGGCAATTTTTACTATGCCCTTCGTCACACCCTCCACGGAGCTGCGCATCCTGCATTCGTATGCCCAGTTCTATGTGGCAACGAACACCTCCCATCGTGATTTTGATATGGGTGGAAGCTTTAGGGTGTCCTTTTCCAAGCCTGGGGGAAGGGTCGAAGTCCCCTCGATTTCTTCTGACGAGGGTGACGAGTCCGCTATTCCGGATGAGCCTCTCATATCGGTATCGAGGGGTGAAATACCTCCGCCTGCAGGGGCGTTGGTAGTCTCTGGGAAACGAAGGGCTCTCGCTCTGAAGGAGGCTTCCCCTCGTAAGAGGACGAAGAGGATGGTTACTCGTCCTCTCCAGATTCCTGGCATTGAGGCTCCTGGAAGTGAGCCTGCTTCTCCCTATGTCGGGGATAATTCTTTGATTGGGGGTTCCTCGCCTTTTAGAGAGGAACCTTCTACAATTTTGGCCGGTGGCCCCGGAGAATCTCAGCTGGAGGCTGCTACCGCTGCTACTGCTTCAGGTAGTGGAACGAAGTCGCCTTCGAGGCTGGTTTTAAGATTCCATATACCTTTGTCCTGATCAGCATTGGGAGAGGCCCCTGCCGTGCCCGTCAGCACTTCTAACGAGATTCCAGTTGACGAGCCTCAAGTGGATCTTGGCGAAGGCCTGGAAGAGTATTTGCCAGTGTCAGTTAGCAGGCCCTTGTCTCCAGGTATGACAGCTTGCCTAGCATCACTGTCGTCTTTTCGTGCCTCTTCTTTAGGAAAATTAATATCATGTTTGACATTAACTTCCTCTTGTCTTCTTCTCAGGGGACGACCTCTTCGGGGAGGGCAATGTATATGCGCCCTTCGGCTCCGTGTCAGGTCCTGGTGTTGATACGGAGGTGCCTGATTTTGAAGAGGAAGCATCTTCGGGTACCGGCTCGCCTGCCGACGAGGTTTCGATACCTCAAGAGGACGACCCTGTCGTTACGACAACGCCTACTTCGAGTATGTGGGTCGACGCTTCCTCTTTTATCGCACCCCCTGTTGAGACGAGGATTGTGGCCACGTCGATTACGGTTGCCTCTAGAGCAAGGTTCGACAACATTGCAGCCACTCCTAGCGTGCATTCGGGCCTAGCTGTGCTGACCGAGCAGTATACCAGTATCTTCTACAACACTTTGAAAATGCTAATATCAATGGTGTTGGAGAAGAATCTGAACTTTGAGCGCCTGAAGAAGTCCTCTCGATTTTCGATAGAGGCGATCAGGGACCTTGGCGATACTGGTTTAGCTGACGCCCTGGCGGAGGTAGTTAATAGTTTGGAGCAACCCGTTAACGAATACTCGCAGCTATCCCAAGATAGTATTGACGATTTGGTCCAGGATGAATACGACTCGCTGACTGCAAGGCTGGGAGAGTTGGAAGCTCTGAGCAGGTCCCTCGAGATGCGGCAGCAGGAGATGAGCGACGAGCACACCCTCTTAGAGTGTGTTGTTCCCCAGTTGGCCAAGAGTAAAGCTGAACATGAGAAAAATGAAGCGAGGGTCCATAAGTTGGAGGCTGAGCTCGCTTTAGCGAAGGAGTGGTCTCGTGCTTCAGCCGCCGGTGTGCATGTGTTACAGAGCCAGATGGAAGAAGCTCAACAGAACTTGGCACATGCGAGTGCCATGCACGCCGCTCTTACACATTCTCTGTCTGATTTATCCGGCTTGAATGATGAGGAGACGAGATGGGAGCAAGCTCGAGCTGCCGTTTTAGACTCCAGGAATGCGAAGATAGCCAGACTGGCGCAGCAGATTCGTGATTTGACCGCTCCTCCTTCATGATGTACTTTTGCTTTTGCTTTTTAATGTACTTCTGCTCTTTTTTGGGGAATAATAAAGAGGCTTTTCATCTGACTTTGTGGACCCATCATTTCGAAATGTAAATGACGGGTTTGGGTGAGAGTAATATCAGAGGTAGTATGGACGTGATAGTCTCTAGGTAAACCTTTTTTAGCAAGGCGTATCTATTCAGAGGTCATATGGACATGATAGAATACGGCCCAACTAGTTTCGTTTTGGAAGTAGTTTTGTCAGAATGAGATTTTTGCCTTATTGCACTTGAGCAGAGGAGGTTAAGCATAGTACCTTTTCAGGAATTTGCCATTGATAGGAGCCATTAGTAGGTCTCCATTAGGCTGGGCTAACCTGTAAGCGCCGTTTGAGAACGTTGTCTCGATCACGTAGGGGCCTTCCCATTTGGGCTGAAATTTGCCCTTGCTTCTGTGAGTGAGAATCATTAGCCTTCTTACAGCTAAGACTAGCTCGCCAACTTTGAACGCTCTTTCTTTTACTTTTTAATTAAAAGCTCTGGAAATACGCGCTTGATAGAACGCGATGCTTTGTTGAGCTTGAAGGCATTTCTCGTCTAATCCTTTTAGCTCTTGAAGCCTTAAAAGGTCATTCTTTTCCCGAGTTAACTCATTTGCGACTGCTATCCTGAGTGACGGGATTTGGATTTCGATGGGAAGAACTGCTTCACTCCCGTAGACTAATGAGAACGGGGTGCAACCTGTAGGCGCTCGGACCGTTGTGCGGTATGCCCAGAGACATTCTCCCAGCTTCTCGTTCCAATCTCTTTTGTTCGAAGAGACGAACTTCTTCAAGAGTTTGATAATGGTTTTGTTGAAGGCTTCCGCCAAACCATTAGCAGCTGGATAATACGCCGTAGAGGCAACATTTTGTATCCGATTTTTATCGCAAAATCGATAAAATGCTTGGCTGATGAATTGAGGCCCATTGTCATGGATTATCCTTCGGGGAATCCCAAAGCGATAAATGACGTGATGCTTGATGAAGCTGATCATATTGGATGTTTTTACCTCAGCGAAAGGGGTCGCCTCTGCCCATTTGGAGAAGTAATCCGTGATGGCTAGTATGAACTGGTGACCTCTGGAAGAAGACGGGTGAATAGGACCAATGATGTCCATACCCCATGCTTCGAAAGGCCAGGATGCAACCGTAGGATGTAGATGTTCAGACGGCTGATGTATGAAGTATGCATGGACCTGACAGGCCCTACATCGTTTGGCATACTTGATTGCGTCTGCGATCATAGTGGGCCAGTAATAGCCCATTCTCCTGATACGATCCTGTAGCTTAGGACCGGGTTGATGCGCCCCGCATATGCCGTCGTGAGCTTCGCGGACGATCTGTTGTGCTTCGTCATTAGAGAGACATCTCAATAGCAGTCCATCGTAGGTCCGGCGATATAGGTATTGTGAAGATGTATTGAAGTAGAAGCGTAATGATCGTCTTTTGACGGATGCTGCTTCTTTAGGGTCCTCCGGCAAGATTCCGTATGCCACGAAATCTATAAAGGGACTTCTCCAATCTCTCGTAGGAGGATCGGTGTTCACAGCGTAACTGCGTTCGATGTGAGCGTTGTTCTTCACGCAAAATAGATCTCTGTTAAGAAGGATTACCGAATTCTGCCTTCTTATAGGAGTAGCTAAATTTGCAGCTAGACTGGCTAGGGCATCGGCTTCCAGATTCTGAGATCGAGGTATATGCTCTAGGAAGAACCCCTTGAATGTTACGGCTATCTCGACCGTTGCTTGGTGATAGGGGATGAGGTCTGGATTCCGGACTTCATATATTCTCCTGACTTGATTGACGATAAGCAGAGAATCACCAAAAGCTTCCAGAGATTCGACCCCCAGCTCTTTAGCGACTTGGAGCCCGATTAGTAGAGCGTTGTACTCCACCACATTATTGGAACATGGCTCGTTAAGAGAGTATGCTCGATAGATGACGAGTTTATCGGGAGTAACCAGGATAATTCCTACCCCTGAAACCACGTTTCCTTTGGGACCAGTCCTGGAGGCACTGTCGAAGAACAGTTGCCATGCGTCACTTTCCATTGCGGAACTGCATTCTACAACTTCGTCGGGAATGTCCTCGTATAATTTGGAGGCCTCCGGGATTGGATGAGCAGCTAGGAAGTCAGCCAATGCTTGGCCTTTGATGGACTTCTAAGGGATGTACACCATGTCATATGGTGTCAATAACATCGCCCAAATTGTGAGTCGGGAGTTAAGAACACTTGGCTTGTTCATCAGTACCCGAAGAGGATTGATCTTGGAGATGATGTGAATAGTCTGGCCGGTGACATAGTGCCGCGTCTTCTGGATAGCGAACATCAGAGCCAAACATTCTTTTCCTACCGGGTTGTACCGGTGCTCAGCTCCGATCATCATTCTACTTAGATAGTAGATAGCCTGTTCATGTCCCGCATCGTTCTTCTACGCGAGAAGAGCTCCCAGAGAATGGTCCATCGCTCGAACGTACAGGAAGAATGGTCTTCCTACGACGGGAGGCACCAAAACTGGCGGACTAGTGAGGTAGCGCTTGATATCCCCGAACGAGTTTGCTCGAGAGCACGAGATGAGTTGGAGGGCGACGAGCCATCTTGAAAAGGGGAAAAGGTGTCCTCATCTGACTTGGAAGTCGTAAGGGAGGTGGCATACCCTAACCCAAAACGAGTTTGTTGATAGTGGGGATTGCCGTGCGGCGGTATTCGTCTGCCTTTTCCATAGTTGAGACCTGGCTTCAGCTTCAAGTTGTAACTCATGTTTTGCATGATCTTTAAGGCTTGCGGGCTGTACCTGTGAACTTGTATTTCACCAGCATCGTCATCGAAGGAATCTTCTTATATAGTCAATTCGTCGCACGTGCGGCCGAAGACTATTGAATGCTGATTGCTGCGGGTGGGCGGAACAATGAAGATAGAGTCCTCATATGGTCCATATGTCGTGATGACATTGGATGATGACGCTACTTCCCATATGTACGGATGATAGGAATCTATAGCTTCCAAGAATTTTTGCGCTATAGGTTCTATATCGTCATGGGAAGAGGATTCCTGATTTGGAATCTGAGCATCGATATACTGGAAAAGAGGATGTTTATTATCATCTGGAACTCCGTTCCTGGTTGCATTTACATCAGCCGGCTGCTTGTTGCGCCGAAGGTTGATGACCAAGGGTGGAGGCTTCTGGTTCAAAGTGATCACTAGAGGATCACCCCCTTTTTCTGACCTGGTTATGTTCAGGTGGATAGCCATAGGCTCCATGGCTTTTGGACGAGTAGTTCGTCCTTTCACTCTGATTGACAGTGGTTGTTCGACAGAGGGTCCTTCAGGCTCCCTGTGGGATTCCTTTTCTGCTTGGGCTGATACCTCCTCCGCGTAGTCTTGAGAGTACAATACGACATCGGAATAGTAGGATTCTATTCCTTTGAATGGGTTTAGGTCAGCAACCTCCGTTTGTACTGTTCCTTGGGGGTCTACATATTTAAGGCATTGATGTAGAGTTGAAGGAACGATGTTGTGGTCGTGGATCCACGGTCTACCCAGCAAAATATTGTAGGATACCTCTGAATCGATGACATAGCATGTAGCCACCGATCTGAGGTTGCCAATCTGGATCCTCAGGCAAATTTTCCCCAGCGGCTTACTTCTTTCGGCATTGCAACCCACGATTGTAGTAGTGGTGTAAGCCAATTCGCTGGTAGGAATCCTCAGCGGTCTGAGCAGACTATGAGGAATGATGCTAATTGATGATCCCGGATCTATGTGGATCCGGTCGACCTCTATAGAACCAACGTATCTGGTGTAATAGAGGGGTCTGTCATGCCTGTTATGTTTTAACAGCATGTCATCTTGTGTGAAAGTGATATTCGGGACCACCTCCATCACACTGTGGCATTGAGGACACGCCACTAGTTCCTCGTCAGGGGACTTGAGCTGGGTCAAGTATGCTTCTGCCTGTATCAGTGCTTCACTCAGGGCTAGACGAGTGTCTTGGGAGAGCCTGAGTAGCTCAAAGATGGACAACCTAGCTGGTGTATTGGCCAGTTAGGCCAGGATGTCGAAGTTGTATGGCTTCTCTAAACCTTTGTTTTGAATGTTTTTAATTGGTTTGTCGAAGCGTACTTCTTTCTGCTTCCCCTTGTCCGCCGAAGTCGGTCTTGCAGGATCAGCCTGTGGTATGGCGGGCTCTGTAGCTGAAGCGTCTGCCGGTGCATCTTCCGGACTTGCTCCGTAGTCCTTGAGGTAAGCTTTTCCTGAACGGGTTGCAGCCAAAGCCTCGTCTTTGTCTGATGGCGAAGAAGTTGCAACCATATGACATGGTTTGCATTTGGAGTTCTTCCTAGACTTAGCCTTAGCAGCATTAGTCTCTTTCTCGAGTTCCGATACTAAATCCGGATGAACCCACATGATCTCGCCCCGCCGGGTGGTTAAGGGTACCAGGTCTTGATTTTGACCCCTAGTCGGAGGGAGATTGACGATGTTCATCGTTGTCCGGGAAATAGGTGTCACACCGTCCGAGACTTCTTGGGGAGGCAGATTGCCAAATTGCAGGGAGATCATATTGGCCGTGACCATCTTCTCGGCGTTATGCAGAGTGATGGCCTTAGCATCGATCAGCCCCTGGATCTTCCTCTTCAGTATGTAACATGCCTTGGTCGGGTGGTGTACGTATCTGTGGAAGATGTAGTACTTGGGGTTGTTGGTACTGCCGGCTTCACTGGGCCGCTTCTCCTCCGGAAGGGTGATCTTGCCACTCTTGACGAGACACTCGAATATACTCGAAATATCGTCGTCGTCGAAAGAGTATACTTCGACGGGCCTGGAAGTCCCAGGTTTCGTCTACGTGGTTGCCGCAGTCTTTTGTCTGGACGTATTGATTGCCAGAGCTTCTTTTCCTTTGGAACTGCGAGGATGGTCGCCGTTGGGGGATGACCTTTTGCCTCTGTCGGAGGTAGAGATCATAATGCCATTGTCGCGCGCCTTGCGACTGTTGTCATCGGCGGCCACTACTAAGATGATGAACGAGGGCCAGTCGTGGAACTGATATGGTCCTGTGAACACCGAGACCCCGGAAAGGAGGTTCTTCCTGCAAATGTCCACCAACGCAGAGTCTGGAACTCCTGGAGGCATCTGTAGCGTGGCTTGACGAAAACGTTCGATGAAGGTACGAACGTCCTCTTTTTCCCTCTGCTTGACTTCGATGAGAGAGGACATAGAAATGTCCATTCCTCCCTCGTAGAATCGTGTGAAGAATAAAGCCTTGAAGTCTTCGAAGGAAGTAATGCAGTTGTCTGCCAGGCTGCGGTACCACTGGTAAGCCACTCCTGAGAGACAGTCCTTGAACACCCGAGTGAGGAGGGCGTCATTCCCTTGTAGCAACACCGTCATCATACTGAAATAGTTCATATACTGACTTGGCGATATGTTCCCCTCGAACAGAGCCATAGTCTGAGGTTTATATCTTGGAGGGAAAGGGACCTCTTCCCAGATAGCCGGGTAAGGCTGGTTGATTCCCAATTTCTTGAGCTGATCTTTGTGCTTCAAGGCATCGAATTGGGCTTTCAACTCCTGTACTGCTTGCATCGGATTTTCAGCCGGTAGCGAGACCACGAATTAGTGCGGAGTTGGTTGTATTATGACTCCCGCAGGAGGTAATGCATTCTTCGAGTGAGGAAGTGGAGGACCAGCTGACTCTTGATCTAGAGCAGGTTCTTGGACCGTGTTGGATGGTGGCAAGTCCACCCCCACACGTATCTGTGCTGACGGGACTGATGTTTGAGCCATAGCAGCCGCTTGTTGAGTTAGCATCATTTGGTGCATGTTCTCCATCATGGATTGTATTTATTTCAGAGATGTCTCCAGTGTAGTGATGCGCTGTTCCTCGCTTCCTGACGGCGAAGCTTTCTCATGTTCATCTCCAATGGCGTATACTCCCATGTCCCTGGGCATCGTCGAAGGATGTGTATAGGTCGCTGCAGAAGTCGACTCTATACTCTCAGTATTTGATTCGGGAGAATGGCGACCCCCAGCGTCGGAATCAGAGGAGTACGAAGTCAGTTGTTGTGACCTCGAACGAGTGTTCTGGAATACCCCATCTTCAGTGTCTCTGAGGAGCATGTTGAATCTCCTTCGGCTCGGAGTTCTAGAGGACGGACGTCTTGAGCCTGAGTTTCCTCCAGGTATATGTGAAGCCATGTTCATAGATGCATGCGTGGGCTATTCTTCTAGGAAAGATGGAGAGTAGCTCAGCCGGTCAAAAACTGGCCGTTTTGCTTTAGAACAGCAGCAATTAACCACAATCCTGTGACTATCACAACAGTGCTCGCTAGGAGGCATAATGGCCATGCTGGAAGATCCCCCCTTGCTTTTCTGGATTAGATATTTGCGCAGGTCAGGAGAAGTTGCAGAAGAAGAAGATGATGGCTTGTTCCTCCTGTTCCTATTGGTAGGCATGCGGATGATGGGGACCATAGTCTTCTTTGTGCCACTCGCATACAACAGATTGGCCATCTGGGTGGCGAATAATCTTCGAGGAGCGCGTCTTTCCGTCAATCGAGCCTTCTGTATGCTTAGGGACTTCGCCTGGCATAATTTCGAGCTTCGCTCTGGTTGGCGTAAGGCTGAGGATGTCCTCAGGCGGCCATCAGCTTCTCGCGTAATTTGGAGGGCGGGTAGATTATTCCCTTGCTGGCGTACATGCCGAGAAGTTAAGTAGCTTGTCGCTTGCTTTCCCTTGTGGAGATCATATGGGTAATCTGGTTCCCCATAGAGGTCATATGTTGTCTTACGCACGGAGCGTACTTTGTACTTCCGATTTGGCGCTGAGGCATCATCAGAAGTTTTGTCTATTTTGCCACGGACGGGAGACTGGTTTCTATGCGTAGAGCGTAGTGGATACCTCTGGGTTAGCGCTGAGGCTTTGTCCGAAGTTTTGTCTGTACTGCGCGTAGCGGGAGACTGGTTTCTACGCGTAGAGCACAGTGGATACTTCTGGGTTAGTGCTGAGGCTTTGCCCAAAGTTTTGTCTGTACCGCGCGTTGCGGGAGACTGGTTTCTACGCGTGGAGCGCAGTGGATACTTCTGGGTTAGCGCTGAGGCTTTGCCCGAAGTTTCATCTGTACCGCGCGTAGCGGGAGACTGGTTTTTACGTGTGGAGCGCAGTGGATACTTCTGGGTTAGCGCTGAGGCTTTGTCCGAAGTTTCGTCTGTACCGCGCGTAGCGGGAGACTGAATTTTACGTGCAGGGCACGGAGGGAGCAATGCTACAACCTCATTGGTCGGAGAGATCGGAGAGTCCACAGGGATGGTAGAGGATGTCTTGGGCATCCAGACCTTGCGCAGCTTCCTATTGTTTTGTACAGAGAGAGTGTGAGAGCTACCCCCCGTCCGAAGCATGTCTTCGTAGGCAGACTGGTCGAACTGGACGACCAGTATCTTCTTCACGGATCCCACGGATACCGCATCGTGTTGAGCAATCGCTTCCTCATCAGAAGAGAAAGATGTCCCCAGCAGAGTCGCCATCTTGTTTGTGGTATTAAACGAAAGAACGAAATGTATATAATACGAGGTTTGCACGAAACCCGCTTTCTTTGGTTTACAAACAAACTTGTACAATTTGATCCTATACGAGGATGTAGGAGTATAATTTATTTAATCTGGGTAGATAATTGCTATAGGTGTCTGATCTGCAGTCGATCACTTTAGCCCTTGGACTGCACGATGGTGAAGAAGTGCTGTGGAAGACGGAAAGCAGCTTCGTAGTTGGCGAAAGAGGATGGATGCACGATGCCAATGTCGTCGATCGCTACTCTTTGCCTGAGCTCTGGATGCTTCTCTCTCTCTCTCAAAGACTCTTTGATCTCTCCTCAATCTCCAATGTTTCGACCCGTGGTTCGATCTTCTTTCAAAGTTTTGACCTTGTTCGATTTTTAAAGTCTCGACCTGTTCATCTGTTGATAGAGGTCTCTATTTATAGAGTTTTGGTGACAGTGACCACTCAATCGGTGTAGAAACCGAGTAGTGGAAAGTACAGCACCCTTTTACACAACGGTTAAAATAACCAAAGCCTGCGTATAAATGACCTTTTGAATGAGCGTGTGACGCGGGTCCAACTAAGGGACAAAACGCGTATAATCGCTACGAAGATCACGACGTAGAAGCCACGTAGGTAGGTATCCCTCGTATAGAAGAGGTTGGCGTAGAAGGCAATGTCTGTCACCAAGGCATAGAAGCCAAGTAGGCATAGAAGCCGAGTAGGCATAGAAGCCTGATGGCATAGAAGCCGAATAAGCACAGAAGGCCAAATGAGCATAGAAGCCGAACGAGCATAGAAGCTGAATGGGCGTAGAAGCTGAGGTGATGTGGACGTCTTTAGCCGAAATCACGGCTCTTGGAGATATAATCAAATCTCTCGCATTAAATGCAGAGATCCGCCATCATCATTAATTGCCGAGGCGTGTTCCGAAGGCCTGCCACCGTTCTGAGCATTCGGTGCAGAGACGTGCCTCGAGCCCTGTTCAAAGAGCAGCTTTTGATGTGGTAGTTTGTTTGTCTTCCGCGGAGCGTAAACAGTTCACGTCTGCCTGTGTAAAACAAGGCAGCGTATCCCCTTGTACGCGTAAAAGCAGTCTCCGCTGAGGGGATGTCAGTAAACGACGGTTCAGTGATATTTAATCAAATCCTCTGCATTAAATACAGAGATCCGCCATCATACTGTGGGGCGCGTCCCGAGTGGTCTGCCATCTTTCCAGCCGTCGTCTTGGTAGCCGTGCAGCACTTTTTGTCAGGAGTCAGATGTCAGGTTCACTGCGTGACTTGACAGGTTCATTTTGGGGAAGACGAAACGTTCCTCGTACGCTTTAACGCTGCCATGAAAGCAGATGAGTTTTACGCCATGGAGGCGATGAAGCACCCCGTCTACGCTGAAGCGGCCTAGACATACTGCATTTACGCGGATGGTCCCATCATATTTTATGCCGTGCTCAGCGGAAAAGCTCCGTTGCACTCTTGATGGCCTTGAGGTCCCCTGCTTACGCTGCCCTGCATCACCATGTTGCGTAGAGCTATCCAGCGTATTTTTCATGCTTCTACATCTATCTAGCTATCTATCTATCTATCTAATATCTATCTATGTATCCATCTAACTATCTAACTATCTAATATCTATCTATCTATTTATCTAGCTATCTATGTATCTATCTATTTATTTAGATATCTATCTTATCTAGATATCTATCAATCTATTAATCTATCCATCCATCTATCTATCTATCTATCTATCTATCTATCTATCTATCTATCTATCTATATATTTATCAATGTATCTTATTTCTAGCTCAATATCTATCTATCTATGTATCTAGTTATCTATATATATATACATATCTATCAATCAATATATATATATATATATATAGCCCTCTCTAAACCTCCCGCTACTAGCTCCCTGCTAGCCTCGCTGCGCGGCGTGCTCCACGCCAAGAAGCTGCTGCTGCTGCGCTGCTGCTGGAGCTGCTGGAGCTGCTGCTGCTGCAGCGCTGCGCTCGAGCGAACTGCTGCCGCGGCGCTGCCGCGACGCTGTGGCTGCTGCTGCCTGCTGTTCTACTGCTGCGCTCGAGCGAACTGCTGCCGCGGCGCTGCCGCGGTGCTACGGCTGTTGCTGCCTGCTGTTCTGCTGCACCTAGACACAACCACACACACACAAGACCACACAGACACGACCACACACACACAGACACACACACACACACACACACATATATATATATATATATAAACATGCTAATACATATACTTACACACACACATATGCACATATTCACACATATAAACACACACACGCATGTATATATTTATACACACTACATATATATGTTTATACACATATCTATGTATATATAAACACACAAATATATATATATATATATATACACATACACATAAATATATATATATATACATATACACACACACACACTCACTAATACATATATATATATACACACTCACATTAATACACATACACAAACACAAACACAATTATAGGTATATACACACATATATATATAAATATATATACATATATAGACACACATACATAAATATATATATATAGACACATATACACTCTAACACTCAACACACACAACACACAACACAACACGCACACAACGCCCACCAACACGCACACAACCACCCCTACGCACACGAACACCTATATATATATAAAATATAACCCAAGAATTCTAGCACACACTCCCCGAAGCTAACCCAACGTGCACACAAGCCCGAAACTAGGAAACCAAGTCGAAATGGCCGTTTGGTCATTTCGACGAACACGCGGTGTGCGGTTCGGAAAACCTCCTGAAACGCACACCAAACCAACTCAGAATTGGCCCAAAATTTACCCACAGGTTCTAAACGATGTCTAGATCCTAGAAAAAATGCTACCCCATCGATTCTAGGTCCGTGGTGAAAATGCGCATGCACTTAGAACCGACGACGACGAAAACCCCGAAAATGCCCGAAACGCCCGTTTCTTCGCGACACGACTTCACGTGTCTGAACGGAGACATGCACTCACCCTCAAGACACCCGACAACGTCTACCTAGGTCCGTCTAACCTAAGGCATCACCCAAAATTGGGCCAATTTCGGATTCCACCCGAAATTGACACAAAACCTAGTGTTAAAGTCTTCAAACACTACCAAACTAGTTCCAACTTTCTCCCATGGGTAGCCTAAGGGGCTAGGAAGGTTCTAAACTACTAATTACACTATATAAGTGTAATTACAAGGGGGAAAATCAGGATTTACCTCTTGGGAGTTGGAATCCCAAGCCAAAGTCTCCAAAAAGCTCCAAATCCTCCACAACAAGCTCCCAAGCTTCCAATCCAAGCTCCAACACCAAATCTAAGCTCTACCCACCTAGGTTAGGGAAAAATGTAGGGTTAGGGTTCACATAAGTAGAAGAAATGGAAGGAGAAAGGAAAGAAAATGGAGAAAACTTACTTGTTTGAGTTTGGAAGAAGGAAAGAAGAAGAAAGGAGTGGAGAAAAAGAAGAAGTGAAGAAGAAGAGAAATGGGGGGCTGGGGCTGCTGGTGTACGGTAATGGGGCTGGGAATAGGCCGGCCACACCAAAATAAAGGGTTTTCTAATGTCCAAAATATCCAAAATTCCCTTTCCTAACTTGGGTTTGGGTTTCGGGTTCCAAAAGCACTCAAACTAACTCCCAATCTCTCCAACTAACCCACTAAAAATATAATAAATATTCTAAACCCAAAAATAGGTCTCATAGGGGTGTTGGCTGGGTCGGACATGGGTCCACTAGGGTCTGACATGGGTCCAGGCTAGCCAAAACCCTAAAATAATTAATATAAAAATAATACAACCATCAATTAAATATAATTATAATTAATTATAAATAATACACAATTAACTAAATTAAAAAAATACCCCGCTCTGGAAATGGGGTAGTGACAAGCCTATCCTCCGTAGAAAATTTTATCATCAAAATTTAAAGTCAATCGCACTCCCTCTAGGTCAAACCCCCAACAATCACAGTCAAGAAATTATACCTAAACAACATGTAAGATCATGGTCCTACTGGTCGTGTTATCACAGTCTCAATCAGGGTCACTACACTATCTACCACAGCACAAAGAAAGTCTAACAGGTACTAATGAAGCACACCACAAGGAATAGAAAAGGACAGAAAGAAGAACAAAGAGATAGACCTGCTAACTCGACACCCGTAGCATCGGCCTCCTCGACCGTCAATGCATAAGCCCTGCCCTGCTAGGGTGTATTCCTCTGCTGGTGCGAGGCATGATGTTGTGCCACAGGTGGCCTAGCTCCAACTCTCTGATCCTGTGCTCAACCAAATAAAGGTGCAGTGGGGCAATCTCGCATCTGGTGAGCAGCGAATCCACAGAACAAACACACCTTCAGCCTCCTCCTACAAACATCCCAAGTGTGTCCTGCCTTCCTGCAGTAGGCACAAGTGGGCAGCCTCTGATCCTGACCCTGCTACGCTGCCTTCTGCACATAGGGATGCTTAGCCGGTCCCGCACTACCACTCGCACTGCCTGAATCATCCCTGCCTCTCTTGGACTTGAGCTCCAAGTCATCCTCTGCTCTCTAAGCATCTCCTACTATCTGCTCGAAAGTTGCCTCGCGGTCGCTCCTGGTCAAAGACTTGACCGCCATGACCAAGCCCTTGCGAAACTTTCTCGTCTTTGCTGCCTCACTCAATCCCTCTACAAATCTGCCCAGACGACAGAACTCCGCTGCGTACTCGTCCACCAACATGCTCCCCTGGACGAGTGCCTCGAATTGGCTCTCTAAATTACTGAGCGCCACATCTGGGAAAAACTTCTCCTTAAAAAGCCTCTTGAAAGCCTCCCAGGTAAGCCCTGGTACCGTAATCCTCGTATCAGTGCGATACCACGTCAAAGCGAGGTCGAACATCTGACTGCCCGCTGCCTCTATCTGTATGCTGTCTGGAATCTGTGCCAGCCTGAAGATCCCCTAGATATGCTCTATCCAGTCATCCGCGTATAGGATCCCTTCTGTACCCCAGAACTCCTTGGGCCGCATCCTTTGGAAGTCAATAATACTGCCCAGCCTCGGATGCTGAGTCTGATCTGCCTGTGGCTGAATTTGTGCCACCCTGTCCACTGCCGTCATGGCCACCTGGTGGGCGTTCTCAATGCCCAGCCTCATCACATCCACCTGACGGTGCTGCGCGTCTATCATCTCCCTGAAGAACGCAAACAACTGCACGGCGTCTACTGGTGCAGGAAGTGGTAGAGGAACCACCGGAACGACTGGGGTAGTCCTCGGATCGACAGGTGAAGGAGGATCCCCGAGAGAAGCAGATGCTCCCTCGACCGCAGGAGTGGTGAGTGGAGCGGTAGCAGCTGCCTAAATACGAGCAGGACGAGAGGTAGCAGACCTCTCAGTAGCAACTGCTGGAACGGTACGATGGGATCGTGTCTTCAGAGGCATCCTGAACACAGATAAAAAAAAGTCAATACGGTGCAAGATACGATATCATCAAAGAAGGACGGTAATATTTCAAAAGAAGCAAATTCAGAATAATTAGATTAGAATTGTTCCTAGTCGTGATTGAGTACACTCTCATCCTAGATCCTATATCCTATAGCAGGCTCGCAGCAGTACAACTAAATTATTGTACCACCACGATATCGAATTAATTGCGGATCGAGACCTGCATGGGGCCGCCACCAAAAATGTGTCACGACCCGCACCTGAAAAATCGAGCATGAGTCATGGGTACGTCCAGCCTACGCCGCAGCATCGGCGGTAGAACGCTGTCTAGGTCAACTATCTAGATAACAATCTCACGCAATCAATATATATCCCTGTCAAGATCTCAACTCCAAACGGAGGAGCAATATCATAATGATAACCAAGTACTCAATCACGAATCTAAGCACGATAAGATAACAAGAAGTCTAACAACTATAAAGTCTAACCAACAACAACTACAACCACAACCACAACATCAATAATAATAATAATACAACATCCTGAATAATATACAATACAAGGTCTCAATCCAAAACCGGAGACAAATCCGGTGCCAATGGCTAATAAAAATAATAACAAGATCCTAGTGATCCCGGCTACCAACCCGGAAATTACTCCTATACTAGAGGGTCCCTGTCTGCACCATCGACAGGCTCAGGTCCATAAAACGTTGGACACCAATCCTCCGGATACTCTAGAAAAAATATGTCCAATCAGGACTGGAGGAAGTACATCTCTAACAGCAGTTCCATTTAAATGATAAAAACTATAAAACAGTTGTAGCAAGTAGCAAAGTGTAGGAAATAAAGTATGAAACAAGAAATATACATATCACTGGTGCATAAAGATAAAGATGCATGAATATCAGAGCAAGATAGTAATAACTACAAGATATAAGAAATCTAAGCTAAGATCAAGTCTGTGCACAAGAACGTATAGTGAGTCCAGCATAAAATAAATGTAGTGAGTCAAGTCCAGAAACATGTAAGTGAGACCAGCAAGAAATGCAAGAGAGTCCAGACTATAAAGAATGAACTCGGTGTCTTTGAAATACTTGTTTCGACATGTAAACGGCTAGGGGTAAGTACGGGTCACCGCGCACTGGGTGCGCGGCTGTTATCATTCCAGATTAGACCAGAGGGAGTGATTCCTGATAATTCCAGATGGGAATGTTTACATGTCTACTCGAGTATTTCTCCGCCCCAACTAGTACAAGTAAATCCAAGACCCAACACGTAAATCAAGTATGAATCCAGCCAGAAACATGAGTGATGCCTGTAGTGATGCCTGTAGGTGATGCAAGTAGTGATTCCAGAATAGAGACCAGAAATATGAAATATACATGTCGCAAGTAAATGAATCCAGAAATACCAGTCCGTGTCCCGTGTTGTGCCAGAAAAATCAGATGATACTATACTAGAAACTGAATCATAATAATAATCAAATAATGAAAACTATCAGAGAATGTACTCGCCTGACGTCCTGAGCAACTGGCGATCCGAACTGGTATCACAAGAACCTATTGCAAAAAGCAAGGTTAAACATGGTTCTAATGAGTTAAACAGATATAAAATAACTAAAAAATAGGCTTCTAGGGTCGTTCTAGGTCAAACGGGTCAAACCGGTGAATTCTGGGTCAAAAAGTCAACTCTGGGTCCAAAAAGTCAACCCTGGGTTAAAACTAGGTCAAAGGTTGACTTTGGCGGTCAACCGAGTCAACCACGGTCAACTCTAGGTCAAACTAGGGTGCCCCTAAAATTCTAGGTCAAAACTATGTCATTAAGCTAATAAACCATCAAACTCGTCTCCTTGAGATATCGGGATACCCTCGGTATCCGATACCTCACCCTACGCTATACGCCCCGCCTATACCCGCTAAAACCTATACTAGCACGCGTAAATATATACACATATACATAAAATCCTATCTCTAAACTCAAACCTTGGCAATTTCTCAAAAACCCCGCTCGAAACTCAATACCTTGGATATCTCAAGGTATTGAGATACCTTGGTATCTCAAGGTATTGAGATACCTCTATATCTCAACCCTACTTACCCCTCTAGCTAACTATTATGAATATAGATATATACCTAGTTAATAATCAAGGCTAAAATATATATATCTAAAACATATATGCATATACCTAGGTATCTACATATATATATATCACACATACACACATATACACATACCCACACACACTCTCAATATGTATATATATATATATAAATATCTATCTAGTATCTATACATATATATTGCTATAGCTATATGTATATATATATATCTATACATATAGATATAGATATCTAATTACCTATCTATCTATCTATCTATCTATCTATCTATCTATCTATCTATCTATCTATCTATCTATCTAATATCTATCTATGTATCCATCTAACTATCTAATATCTATCTATCTATCTATCTATTTATCTAGCTATCTATTTATTTAGATATCTATCTTATCTAGATATCTATCAATCTATTAATCTATCTATCTATCTATCTATCTATCTATCTATCTATCTATCTATCTATCTATCTAATCTATCTATATATTTATCTATGTATCTTATTTCTAGCTCAATATCTATCTATCTATGTATCTAGTTATCTATATATATATACATATCTATCAATCAATATATATATATATAGCCCTCTCTAAACCTCCCGCTACTAGCTCCCTGCTAGCCTCGCTGCACGGCGTGCTCCACGCCAAGAAGCTGTTGCTGCTGCGCTGCTGCTGGAGCTGCTGCTGCAGCGCTGCGCTCGAGCGAACTGCTGTCGAGGCGTTGTCGCGGCTGCTGCTGCCTGCTATTCTGCTGCTGCGCTCGAGCGAACTGCTGCCACGGCGCTGCCTGCTGTTCTGCTGCTGCACTCGAGCAAACTGCTGCCGCGGCGCTGCCGCGACACTGCGGCTGCTGCTGCCTGCTGTTCTGCTGCACCTAGACACAAGCACACACACACACACGACCACACATACACAGACACACACACACACATATATATATATATATATATATATATATATATATATATATATATATAAACATGCTAATACATATACTTACACACACACATATGCACATATTCACACATATAAATACACACACATATATATATTTATACACACTACATATATATGTTTATACACATATCTATGTATATATAAACACAAATATATATATATATATATATATATATATATATATATATATATATGTACACACATACACATACACATAAATATATATATATACATATACACACACTCACTAATACATATATATATATATACACACTCACACTAATACACATACACAAACACAATTATAGGTATATACACACACATATATATATATAAATATATATACATATATAGACACACATACATAAATATATATATATATATATATATATATATATATATATATATATATATATATATATATATATATATATATAGACACATATACACTCTAACACTCAACACACACAACACAACACGCACACAATGCCCACCAACACGCACACAACCACCCCTACGGATACGAATACCTATATATATATAAAATATAACCCAAAAATTCTAGAACACACTCCCCGAAGCTAACCCAACGCGCATACAAGCCCGAAACTAGGAAACCAAGTCGAAATGGCCGTTCGATCATTTCGACGAACACGCGGTGTGCGGTTCGGAAAACCTCCTGAAACGCACACTAAACCAACTCGGAATCGGCCCAAAATTTACCCACAGGTTCTAAACGATGTCTATATCGTAGAAAAATGCTACCCCATCAATTCTAGGCCCATGGCGAAAGTGCGCATTTACTTAGAACCGGCGACGACGAAAACCCCAAAAATGTCCAAAACGCCCGTTTCTCCGCGACACGACTTCACGTGTCCGAACGAAGACACGCACTCACCCTCAAGACACCCGACAACGTCTACCTAGGTCCGTCTAACCTAGGACATCACCCAAAATTGGGCCAATTTTGGATTCCACCCGAAATTGACACAAAACCTAGTGTTAAAGTCTCCAAACACTACCAAACTAGTTCCAACTTCCTCCCACGGGTAGCCTAAGGGTCTAGAAAGGTTCTAAACGACTAATTACACTATATAAGAGTAATTACTAGAGGAAAAATCAGGGTTTATCTTTTGGAAGTTGGAATCCCAAGCCAAAGTCTCCAAAAAGCTCCAAATCCTCCACAACAAGCTCCCAAGCTTCCAATCCAAGCTCCAACACCAAATCTAAGCTCTACCCACCTAGGTTAGGGAAAAATATAGGGTTAGGGTTCACATAAATAGAAGAAATGGAAGGAGGAAGGAAAGAAAATGGAGAAAACTTACTTGCTTGAGTTTGGAAGAAGGAAATAAGAAGAAAGAAAGAGTGGAGAAGAAGAAGAAGTAAAGAAGAAGAGAAATGGGGGGCTGGGGCTGCTGGTGTACGGGAATAGGGCTGGGAATAGGCCGGCCACACCAAAATAAAGGGTTCCCTAATGTCCAAAATACCCAAAATGCCCTTTCCTAACTTAGGTTTGGGTTTCGGGTTCCAAAAGAACTCAAACTAACTCCCAATCTCTCCAACTAACCTACTAAAAATATAATAAATATTCTAAACCCAAAAAATAGGTCTCACAGGGGTGTTGGCTGGGTCAGACATGGGTCCACTAGGGTCTGACATAGGTCCAAGCTAGCCAAAACTCTAAAACAATCAATATAAAAATAATACAACCATCAATTAAATATAATTATAATTAATTATAAATAATACACAATTAACTAAATTAAAAAAAATACCTGGCTCTGGAAATAGGGTAGTGACAAGCCTATCCTCCTTAGAAAATTTCGTCCTCGAAATTTAAAGTCAATCGCACTCCCTCTAGGTCAAACCCCCAACAATCACAGTCAAGAAATTATACCTAAACAACATGCAAGATCATGGTCCTACTGGTCGTGTTATCACAGTCTCAATCAGGGTCACTACACTATCTACCACAGCATAAAGAAAGTATAACAGGTACTAATGAAGCGCACCACAAGGAATGAAAAAGGACAGGAAGAAGAACAAAGAGACAGACCTGCTAACCCGACACCCGTAGCATCGGCCTCCTCGACCGTCAACGCATAAGCCATGCCCTGCTGGGGTGTATCCCTCTGTTGGTGCGGGGCATGATGTTGTGCTACAGGTGGCCTAGCTCCAACTCTCTGATCCTGTGCTCAACCAAATAAAGGTGCAGTGGGGCAATCTCGCATCTGGTGAGCAGCGGATCCACAGAACAAACACACCTTCAGCCTCCTCCTACAAACATCCCAAGTGTGTCCTGCCTTCCTGCAGTAGGCACAAGTGGGCACCCTCTGATCCTGACCCTGCTGCGCTGCCTTCTGCATATAGGGACGCTTAGCCGGTCCCGCACTACCACTCGCACTGCCTGAATCATCCCTGCCTCTCTTGGACTTGAGCTCCAAGTCATCCTCTGCTCTCTGAGCATCTCCAACTATCTGCTCGAAAGTCGCCTCGCGGTCACTCCTGGTCAAAGACTTGACCGCCATGACCAAGCCCTTGCGAAACTTCCTCGCCTTTGCTGCCTCACTCAATCCCTCTACAAATCTGCCCAGACGGCAGAACTCCGCTGCGTACTCGTCCACCAACATGCTCCCCTGGACGAGTGCCTCGAACTGGCTCTCCAAAGCACTGAGCGCCATAGCTGGGAAAAACTTCTCCTTAAAAAGCCTTTTGAAAGCCTCCCAAGTAAGCCCTGGTGCCGCAATCCTCGTATAAGTACGATACTACGTCAAAGCGAGGTCGAACATCTGACTGCCCGCTGCCTCTATCTGCATGATGTCTAGAATCTGTGCCAGCCTGAAGATCCCCTTGATCTGCTCTATCCAGTCATCCGCGTACAGGATCTCTTTTGTACCCTGAAACTTCTTGGGCCGCATCCTTTGTAAGTCAATAATACTGCCCGGCCTCGGATGCTGAGTCTGATCTGCCTGTGGCTGAATCTGTGCCACCCTGTCAACTGCCGTCATGGCCACCTGGTGGGCGTTCTCAATGCCCAGCCTCATTACATCCACCTGACGGTGCTACGCGTCCATCATCTCCCTGAAGAACGCAAACAACTGCGTGGCGTCTACTGGTGCAGGAAGTGGTGGAGGAACCACCAGAACGACTGGGGTAGTCCTCGGATCGACAGGTGAAGGAGGATCCCCGAGAGAAGCAGATGCTCCCTCGATCGCAGGAGTGGTGAGTGGAGCGGTAGCAGCTGCCTGAATACGAGCAGAACGAGAGGTAGCAGACCTATCAGTAGCAAATGCTGGAATGGTACGATAGGATCGTATTTTCAGAGGCATCCTGAACACATATCAAAAGAAGTCAATAAGGTGCAAGATACGATATCATCAAAGAAGGACGATAATATTTCAAAAGAAGCAAATTCAGAATAATTAGATTAGAATTGTTCCTAGTCGTGATTGAGTACACTCTCATCCTAGATCCTATATCCTATAGCTGGCTCGCAGCAGTACAACTAAATTATTGTACCACCACGATATCGAATTAATTGCGGATCGAGACCTGCATGGGGCCGCCACCAAAAATGTGTCACGACCCGCACCTGAAAAATCGGGCATGAGTCGTGGGTACGTCCAGCCTAAGCCGCAGCATCGACGGTAGAACGCTGTCTAGGTCAACTATCTAGATAACAATCTCACGCAATCAATATATATCCCTGTCAAGATCTCAACTCCAAACGGAGGAGCAATATCATAATGATAACCAAGTACTCAATCACGAATCTAAGCACGATAAGATAACAAGAAGTCTAACAACTATAAAGTCTAACCAACAACAACTACAACCACAACCACAACATCAATAATAATAATAATACAACATCCTGAATAATATACAATACAAGGTCTCAATCCAAAACCGGAGACAAATCCGGTGCCAAAGGCTAATAAAAATAATAACAAGATCCTAGTGATCCCGGCTACCAACCCAGAAATTACTCCTAAACTAGAGGGTCCCTGTCTGCACCATCGACAGGCTCAGGTCCATAAAACGTTGGACACCAATCCTCCGGATACTCTGGAAAAAATATGTCCAGTCAGGACTGGAGCAAGTATATCTCTAACAGCAGTTCCATTTAAATGATAAAAACTATAAAATAATTGTAGCAAGTAACAAGGTGTAGGAAATAAAGTATGAAACAAGAAATATACATATCACTGGTGCATAAAGATAAAGATGCATGAATATCAGAGCAAGATAGTAATAACTGCAAGATATAAGAAATCTAAGCTAAGATCAAGTCTGTGCACAAGAACGTGTAGTGAGTCCAACATAAAATACATGTAGTGAGTCAAGTCCAGAAACATGTAAGTGAGACCAGCAAGAAATGCAAGAGAGTCCAGACTATAAAGAATAAACTCGGTGTCTTTGAAATACTTGTTTCGATATGTAAACGGCTAGGGGTAAGTACGGCTCACCGCGCACTGGGTACGCGGCTGCTATCATTCCAGATTAGACCAGAGGGAGTGATTCCTGATAATTCCAGATGGGAATGTTTACATGTCTACTCGAGTATTTTCCCGCCCCAACTAGTACAAGTGAATCCAAGACCCGACATGTAAATCAAGTATGAGTCCAGCCAGAAACATGAGTGATGGCTGTAGTGATGCCTGTAGGTGATGCCAGTAGTGATTCCAGAATAGAGACCAAAAACATGAAATATATGTGTCACAAGTAAATGAATCCAGAAATACCAGTCCGTGTCCCGTGTTGTTCCAGAAAAATCAGATAATACTATACTAGAAACTGAATCATAATAATCATCAGATAATAAAAACTATCAGAGAATGTACTCGCCTGACGTCCTGAGCAACTAGCGATCCGAACTGGTGTCGCAAGAACCTATTATGAAAAACAAGGTTAAACAGGGTTCTAATGAGTTAAACAGATATAAAATAACTAAAAATAGGCTTTTAGGGTCGTTATAGGTCAAACGGGTCAAACCGGTGAATTCTGGGTCAAAAAGTCAACTCTGGGTCCAAAAAGTCAACCCTGGATCAAAACTAGGTCAAAGATTGACTTTGGCGGTCAACCGAGTCAACCACTGTCAACTCTAGGTCAAACTAGGGTGCCCCTGAAATTCTAGATCAAAACTAGGTCATTAAGCTAATAAACCATCAAACTCGCCTCCTTGAGATACCGGGATACCCTCGGTATCCGATACCTCACCCTACGCTATACGTCCCGCCTATATCCACTAAAACCTATGCTAGCACGCGTAAATATATACACATATACATAAAAACCTATCTTTAAACTCAAACCTAGGCAATATCTCAAAAACTCTACTCGAAACTCAATACCTTGGATATCTCAAGGTATTGAGATACCTCTATAACTCAACCCTACTACCCCTCTAGCTAACTATTATGAATATAGATATATACCTAGTTAATAATCTAGGCTAAAATATATATATCTAATACATATATGCATATACCTAGTATCTACATATATATATATCACACATACACACATATACACATACCAACACACACTCTCAATATGTATGTATATATATATATATATATATATCTAGTATCTATACATATATATTTCTATAGCTATATGTATATATATATATCTATACATATAGATATAGATATCTAATTACCTATCTATCTATCTAATATCTATCTATGTATCCATCTAACTATCTAATATCTAACTATCTAATATCTATCTATCTATTTATCTAGCTATCTATGTATCTATCTATTTATTTAGATATCTATCTTATCTAGATATCTATCAATCTATTAATCTATCCATCCATCTATCTATCTATCTGTCTATCTACTATCTATCTATCTATCTATCTATCTATCTATCTATCTATCTATCTATCTATCTATGTATCTTATTTCTAGCTCAATATCTATCTATCTATCTATCTATGTATCTAGTTATCTATATATATATATATATACATAACTATTAATCAATATATATATAGCCCTCTCTAAACCTCCCGCTACTAGCTCCCTGCTAGCCTCGCTGCGCAGCGTGCTCCACTCCAAGAAGCTGCTGCTGCTGCTGCTGTTGCGTTGCGCTCGAGCGAACTGCTGCCGCGGCTCTGCGGCTGCTGCTACCTGCTGTTTTGCTGATGCGCTTGAGCGAACTACTGCCGCGGCACTGCCGTGGCCCTGCGGCTGCTGCTGCCTGCTGTTCTGCTGCTGCGCTCGAGCGAACTGCTGCCGCGGCGCTGTGGCTGCTGCTGCCTGCTGTTCTACTGCTGCGCTCGAGCGAACTGCTGCCGCGGCGCTGCCTGCTGTTCTGCTGCACCTAGACACAAGCACACACACACATGACCACACACACACGACCACACATACACAGACACACACACACACATATATATATATATATATATATATATATATATATATATATATATATATATAAACATGCTAATACATATACTTACACACACACATATGCACATATTCACACATATAAACACACACACATGTATATATTTATACACACTACATATATATGTTTATACACATATCTATGTATATATAAACACACAAATATATATATATACTCATACACATAAATATATATATATATATATACATATACACACACACACACTCACTAATACACACACACACACACACACACACACACACACACATATATATATATATATATATATATATATATATATATATATATATATATATATATATATATATATATATATATATATACACTCACACTAATACACATACACAAACACAAACACAATTATAGGTATATACACACATATATATATAAATATATATACATTTATAGACACACATACATAAATATATATATATATAGACACATATACACTCTAACACTCAACACACACAACACACAACACAACACGCACACAACGCCCACCAACACACACACAACCACCCCTACACACACGAACACCTATATATATATATAAAATATAACCCGAGAATTCTAGCACACACTCTCCGAAGCTAACCCAATGCGCACACAAGCCCGAAACTAGGAAACCAAGTCGAAATGGCTCGGTCATTTCGACGAATACGCGGTGTGCGGTTCGGAAAACCTCCTGAAACGCACACCAAACCAACTCAGAATCGGCCCAAAATTTACCCACAGGTTCTAAACGATGTCTAGATCCTAGAAAAAATGCTACCCCATCGATTCTAGGCCCGTGGCGAAAATACGCACGCACTTAGAACCGACGACGACGAAAACTCCGAAAACGCCCGAAACGCCCGTTTCTCTGCGACACGACTTCACGTGTCCGAATGGAGACACGCACTCACCCTCAAGACACCCGACAACGTCTACCTAGGTCCGTTTAACCTAGGGCATCACCCAAAATTGGGCCAATTTCGGATTCCATCCGAAATTGACACAAAACCTAGTGTTAAAGTCTCCAAACACTACCAAACTAGTTCCAACTTCCTCCCACTGGTAGCCTAAGGGTCTAGGAAGGTTCTAAACTACTAATTACACTATATAAAAGTAATTACAAGGGGGAAAATCAGGGTTTACCTCTTAGGAGTTGGAATCCCAAGCCAAAGTCTCCAAAAAGCTCCAAATCCTCCACAACAAGCTCCCAAGCTTCCAATCCAAGCTCCAACACCAAATCTAAGCTCTACCCACCTAGGTTAGGGAAAAATGTAGGGTTAGGGTTCATATAAGTAGAAGAAATGGAAGGAGGAAGGAAAGAAAATGGAGAAAACTTACTTGCTTGAGTTTGGAAGAAGGAAAGTAGAAGAAAGAAGGAGTTGAGAAGAAGAAGTGAAGAATAAGAGAAATGGGGGGCTGGGGCTGCTGGTGTACAGGAATGGGGCTGGGAATAGGCCGGCCATACCAAAATAAAGGGTTTCCTAATGTCCAAAATACCCAAAATGCCCTTTCCTAACTTGGGTTTGGGTTTCGGGTTCCAAAAGCACTCAAACTAACTCCTAATCTCTCCAACTAACCCACTAAAAATATAATAAATATTCTAAACCCAAAAATAGGTCTCACAGGAGTGTTAGCTGGGTTGGACATGGGTCCACTAGGGTCTGACATGGGTCCAGGCTAGCCAAAATCCTAAAACAATCAATATAAAAATAATACAACCATCAATTAAATATAATTATAATTAATTATAAATAATACACAATTAACTAAATTAAAATAAAAAAATACCCGGCTCTGGAAATGGGGTAGTGACATTCGACATGCTGACCCTCGTTGAAACAGATTCTCCGCACCAAGGCGAACCGAGCGAGGAGCCGAAGTCGTCTTCCCGATCCAGTCCAGCTGTTGGCGCATCTTCATCGCGCCCCTTAAAGCCTTTTGAAGAAAGAAGCTTGCAACTCTTCATACACAAATGTTGCTTCGTGGCAAAGCAGTCCTCCAGCCCAGAGGTCTATATCATTTTGAGTTTAGTAAAGGGATGTAATGTACAGGACTGCTATCTCATTTTGAGTCATCTCTTTTGTAAGCCCGTGCGACATATTAGCTGACTCGTTCAAGAGTTTGTAATAGATGTTCATTATCAATAAAGAGAACTTTTCCATGTTTTAAATCTGTGTTTTAATTTATCTGCGTACTCTGAATATGTGCTTGCTATGCAAATCATTAAAGCCTTGTGCGGGCGTAACTCCAGGCCCGCACGACGGTCACGATTCGGGGGACGCCTCAACGATTCTACGGAATTGGGTCGTGACATAGTGGTATCAGAGCATAGATTCAAAGTTCCTCAGACTTCGTGCTGGAAAAGTTTCTTTAACGATCAAATTCCTGTGCGAACTCTTGAACTCGCTAGGCCAAAATGAGATACGTTCATGCAATAAGTCCATAATACATTATGATCCTAATGTAATTTACCTTCTTTTGAAGGAATGGCTCCAGCGCAATCTGCAGCGTAAGCACCGGACGAAATGCAAGGCCAAGGAAGTAGTTCGGGCACTTCGGGAAGTTCAGAGAGCCAGCGAGCCATGCCAAGCATCGATCCCGTCCAGCAAATGTTGCGGATGTTGGAGGCAAACCAACAAAGGGACGAGGCTCGCTATGAACGGGCCGAGAAGCGGGCGGAGGAGAGTTAGCTCAAGTTTCAAGACAATATAGAAGCACGATTCTCAGTCCAACAGAAGCAGGTGGATGCCCTGCAATAGATCGTTCAGACTTTGGCTTCCAACCATTCCACGGCAAGAGCGCCGACTCTGGTGGAACAGCCCGCGCTTGAAGTAGAGACGCCGCAAATTCTAAGGCCGAGGGACGTGACTGCCTTCGACTTTGGCCACTTCAAGAAAGTCTGCAATACCCCATTCAACGGGACTGAGGACCCAGTCATAGCTCTAGATTGGTTGGTCGAACTTGAAGATCACTTCGCTCTGCTAGAGGTCCCCGAAGAGAAGCGCGTCGCCTACGAGCAAATATAGCTCCGCCTCAACGCGCACGATTGGTGGAACGTACATCGACGATCTCTTCAATTTGGTCATGGAGAGGAGACGATCTCGTGGATGACTTTTTGTGCCGCGTTCGAAGAGGAGTTTATACCCCCTCCCGTACAACGTCAAATGGAGAACGAGTTAGTGCAGCTGAGGCAGGGCAGTATGACAGTTAAACAATATTCCGCCGAATTCAACCGACTCTCCAAATTTGCTAGGGCCTATTTACCTGATGCAGTGAGTCAAGCTAGAAGGTTTGAAGGCAGTTTGTGTCCTGCCACCCATGCACATATTGTCGTTCATCAGTACAAGACTATGCGTGAAGTCATGAATCACGCCTTATCACTTGAACCATAATATCCTCACGTTTCTGCCAGTGCTGTGCATACATCCAGTCACAAACGCCAAAGAAATGATAGAGGAAACAACGCTGCAAAGCGTCAAAATAATGGTGGCCAGCATAAAGGAAACCCGAGACCATTCTGTAATTTCTGTAAAAGGTAGGGGCACACTACCGATAGATGTTACAGCAGAAAAGGTCTATCCTTCAACTGTGGTGGGCCAGGCCACATAGCTCAGGATTGTCCACTCCCCTCTAAGCTTCTGCCTTAACAAAATAATCCCTAATGGTTGGTTCTATTCCTAAGTTCCGGGACGAAACTTCCAATTAGTTGGGTAGGATGTAGCGCCCCGTTCCTCCTATTCGAGGAGCGCGGCTAAGAAACACAAGATGGTATCGTTCGATCGGGATAGATTGAATTAAGAACTCGTCCTCGTTATAGATTTGTTTCTTCGGAATCGATTCCCATATTCAGTGGACCGTGCCCCCGGGATCGACTTAGCGGCAGAGTTAGGAGGGACCTCTCCGCTGCTATCTTTTATTGCCTCGGTTTTCGATGTCGCTTGTTACTTTCGTGCTTTGAGTTGGTTTTGGAATTTTCTTGGGTTTTCTTGAACGGTTTCGATGATTTCATTATTTTCGTTCATTAAATTGTACTTTAATTCCGAGTTTGGAAAGAGTGAAAGGAGTATTGATCGAGCTGTTCGTGCAATGCAGGTGAACGAGCAGTAGGCGGCTTGCGAGCGGAGTCGTGAAGCGCCTCTTTCCTTCTCCTTTCCTTCCAACCAAGTGAGTGGCTACCAACCCGATTAGCTAGCCCTGTTTCCAAGCTTTACACCCTAAAATCTTGCATTCTTCTTTGCCCCAATCAAACGATACCAAGTAATAATAAAAGATACCAAGATAAAAAGGGAATAGACTTGGAAAATATTGCTTGTCAACTAAACTTGTGAACGGTTATCATACTGTATGCTAGTTCATTTATAACTGTTCTATGAATCGTGCTAAGTATGGAATTATGCTTGTTATGAAATAAACTGTCAGGAAGACTATGCAAAACCGTTATGCTATGGAACTATTACTATGAGTGTTGTTTGATCACGGATAACTTGTGCACAAGGTATGTTATGAATTCCGCAGACGGTCGCCGGGGCGCTGGGACCGATCCGATCCGGACGGAACGTATGTATAGTCGTATGTTATGGGGCAAAGTGTTATGCAGCGGGGCTCGCCACCTGCGTTGTATATCATTTGTGTTTTGAGACTATAACCCGTCCCTTCGTGGCATCATGCCAGTAATCCCTATGTATATTTAAACCTGTTGCAACTAACTTGTGTCTTCGTGGCAGGGAAGGCATGGTAAGTATTGTGCAGGTGATTCAGACGGGCAGGTAAAATCTACCGAACGGTGGTAAGTTCATTTCAGTAAATTCTATATGCTGCTTACTTGTAAATGAACTAAGGCAAGATAGAAACCCACAAATATGCATGCTTCATTAAAACAACATGTTGATTGGTATAGTTCGGTTAGCTCGCCTTCACCAGTATGTTTCGACATGCTGACCCTCGTTGAAACAGGTTCTCCGTACCAAGGCGAACCGAGCGAGGAGCCGAAGTCGTCTTTCCGATCCAGTCCAGCTGTTGGCGCATCTTCATCGTGCCCCTTGAAGCATTTTGAAGAAAGAAGCTTGCAACTCTTCATACACAAATGAAGCTTCGTGGCAAAGCAGTCCTCCAGCCCGGAGGTCTATATCATTTTAAGTTTAGTAAAGGGATGTAATGTACAGGACTGATATCTCATTTTGAGTCATCTCTTTTGTAAGCCCGTGCGACATATTAGCTGACTCGTTCAAGAGTTTGTAATATATGTTCATTATCAATAAAGAGAACTTTTCCATGTTTCAAATCTGTGTTTCAATTTATCTACGTACTCTGAATATGTGCTTGCTATGCAAATCATTAAAGCCTTGTGCGGGCGCAACTCCAGGCCCGCACGGCGGTCACGATTCGGGGGACGCCTCAACGATTCTACGAAATTGGGTCGTCACCGTGTGTGTGTGTATGTACAAACTTGTTATAATGCATTGCTATCTTATTCATATGTAGATATATGTATTTGTGTGTTATCATATGGGTATGTGTTGCTGATCTAGAGAGGAGGGTGAGTATATACTTTAGAGTAATGTATCAGTGCACACTTGTTGTTGTAAACCCCCTAAATTCTAAAATTTTATTTTAAGTATTTGTATTTAATTGTTGAATTTCTTAGAGTATTTTTATAGTTAATTAAAAAAATAAATTGTATCGATTTAATTTACTTAGATAAATACTCATTTGGAATTATTACACAAAACTATTATTTTTATTTTATTTTATTTTAGCAATCTTTGTTAAAGGGTGATAGATTTTTAGAATTTATTTTGTGTACAAATATTTTTTTTCTTGGATTTTTTATACCTCATATATATATATATATATATATAGTATTAAATAAGAAAGTAATAAGGAAAAAAAAAATTCTTAAACCCTTAAACTAATCCTTAATAATCCTTAAACCCTTAAACTAACTTTTTAAAACCTAACTAATTCCTAAAGCCCAAAACACCCACACCCACCCGCAGCATATCACTCCCCCGGGCCCAGCGCCGACCCCGACCCACCTCTCTTTCGCTCCCGTCTATATATATATATATATATATATATATATATATATATATATATATATATATATATATATATATATATATATATATATACATTATATATACCTAACCCTAATCCTCGACTTCTACACCCCAGTGTCGACCCCGACTCCTGCACCCCTGTGCCGCCGCCGGAGAGTCACCTATACCCCCGCCACCGCCGAAGAGATGCTAGCACCGGTCGCGACAGCAACCGCGCGGGCAACCGCAGTAGCAACAGGCAGTGACGACCACTACTTCACACGTCATTTTTCTTCTCATCTCTCGATCATTTTCTGATCCGTCTTCGTCGGTATGATCATAACCTATCCCTCTTTAATCTCCATTAATTAGTTTCAATCGAACATTGTTAAAAACTAGGTAGAAATTGAAGCCAAGTTGAGAAAAATCTATATTTTTAACTGTTATAAACTGTCCCAATGACCTATATTTCGAGGCTAATATCTTTTAACATAGACATCCAAATTAAAATCTACTTTTTGTTGTGTAAAGCCTATAGAACAAAGATCATTCCCTGTTAATTAGTTTATTTTATTTTGTGTTAGAACCATAGATAAATTAGGTAGAAATCTCAAAAAAACTTAATTTTAAAATATTATAATTTTGTGATACGGAGTGCGCCCCACCAAACGGGACCGCCTCATCGCGTACCAATTGCACCAAAAGGCGTGTATGGTATATCCTGACATGTGGACTTTTGCGGAAGTCGATTCAGACGTGTATGCACGTCGAAATCAACCCATATCCGTAAAAAGTCCCTATATCGCGACTTTTACAAAACACCACCCCACTTTGGGTATGCTCATCAGAATGCGACAAAACTTGCGCCATTGGATTCATTGTATCACGTTGGTCCTATGACTCGAGTTTCACGTAATTCTGAGACAGTTGACCAAACCGCCTATTTGTGGGCCCCATGGTTTGACCTGAAGGACGAATTTGTGATCAGCTCACCGGAATCCAAAATTGGACATACCGTGGAGTTCGTATCGACGTTTAGAATTTGTTTGACCTATAATTTGTCCCATTTAGAGACCTTTACCTCTGGCACATATTTTGATGCAAAATGGGCCACATGTGGACCCCGCTTTGACCTGAAATTACCGTTTTGCCCTGTGTCCAAATTGGACGAAAGGGTAGACTTTTCTGACTATCTCGCTTATTCCAAAAATGTTGGTGATATTTATTTCAGCATCCGGAGACATTCATTCTGATGCCATAGTTTCTGATCCCTTGTGCTTGACGTCTGGATGCTTACACTACGCATCTTTCTTGCTAGACAAGTATACCTTGCCAAATTGTTTACAGTACTTTGCATGCTTATCATATTTTCATATATTCATTATATATGTATTTTCTTTCATTTATAATTATATATTATATATATTGACACACACTTGACACATAGTATCATGGGAGGGGAGGACAGTCAGTAGGCGTATGGGCTACCCACTCTGGTAAACCGTAGTAACTAGCACGCACTACGGTAGTTGTGTCACGATGGTAGCTACCCTCGCGGTATGTCGATTGATGGTGTCACGGTAGTCGCTACCCTTGCGGTATGTCTATTGATGATGTACTTAGACGTGTGTGTGAGTTGTGAGATAGATAAAGTAGCCTACACATGCCCATAAAAAGTTGTCATCATTATGTATTTTCATATAGATTGTCTAGTGCAGCTTACTTATATATTTTCTGTCTATTATACATATTTTACTATATTCAATTGGCATGCTCCTATGTATCTTGTGTAAACTCCCTCACCCAAAATAGGTATTTTGTGTATATTTTATATTATTATATTTATTATAGATGTTGAATTTATTTAGAGTATTCTCTTAGTTAATTAAAAATAAATTTTTTAGTATATTTACTTATATAAATATTTATTTAGAATTAATTTTAGGCTATTTTAGATTATTGAGATTTTTCCATAATTGTTAGTTAATTAAAAACTAGTAACACTAATTTTTTAGGACTTTGAAGAATTTATTTTATGTTCAAACTTAATTAAAAATATTCTAAAATTTTATTTTAGGTTCTAAATAGTCAAATATATTTTCTAGAATTTTCTGGGAATTTTCTGAATAATTTTAGTATTTATTGGGAGTTATTTAGACTAATAACTAATTTTTAGGACTTGTAGAATTTATTGTGCAATCCCAGAAATATAGAATGGACCCACATTATTTTTAGTATTTATAATATTATTATATATTTTTTGGAATTATTTCAGAATTTTTAGAATAATGTTAGTATTTATTTTTAGTTAAATGGATAAAACTAATGTTTAGAGCTTCTCCTAATTATAGTAGTAAACTTATGAATATATAATTGTCCCAAATATTTTTCTAGGGTTTATAGGTTCAAAATATATTTTATCTAATTTTTCCAGATTTTTATGATTATTTTTAATATTTATTTGGAGTTATTTAGATTTAAAATGACTTAAATAATATTTTGATAAAGCAAATCAAAAACAAATAATATAACAAAAATCATCCAATCAGATTCTGACACGTGTCAGCCTATAAATATCTATTCAGCCGCAGGTACATCCCTATATATATATATATATATATATATATATATATATATATATATATATATATATATATATATATATATTATAACCCTAACTATCCCATTATCTTAGAGAGAGAGAGAGATTTTGGAGAATTACCATCTAGGGTTCCTTCATCTTCCACAAGCCATTGCGCATACCTCCGGACTCCAAACGAGGCCTAGTTTCTTGCGTTAGAAAGATATTGAGGTTAGTTTTCTGATTATATAATTTATTTTATGAAATTATGAGTATTAAATATGAGTATTAAATTCTGGAAAATTTGTAGAGCACAACATGTCAGAAAATAGACATGTTTCACTATTTTTGCGATTCCGGGATAACCAGGAATCAGAATCATGAACCGTTTAAAGTTTTGGAAAGATAATGTCGAGATAATTGACATATATTTTTCCCAGAATTTAATTCGAAGTATTTATATACTTTTAATTCTGTAGAACTTCTAGGTTAGAATTTAACCATCGGTGCACAATACAAAATTTGTATGTGCCATAATTCCCAAATAAATTTGAATTCGGATGAGCCGTAAATTCCAACATATTTTTGATGCTAAAATCTACAGAAAATCATGCATGAAAGTTGAGTTTGTGTCGGTTGACTTTTCGGTCAACAGATCGCCTCGATTTGCGTGCCATGAGTCTCGAGTTGATAAAATTCAGTTTCTTTGGACAAAATTTAGGAATTAACATAAAAATCAGAATAATAAGATTAAAATAGGATTTTAGAGTAATTATTCCAAAATTAAATAAATTAAAATAAATTATCTTTTGACATGATAAATTTGTAATACATAGGCTATTTGGACTGTGACTTGGACTCTGATTCATACCAGCAGCAGGACCCCAGGAAAGATACCTTGCCAAATTGCTTACAGTATTTTGCATGCTTAGTATATTTCTGTATATTTATTGCATTTCTGTTTATTCTTGCATGTGTAGTTTTCTTTCAGTCATTACTATGTATTAGATATGTTGACACACACATGGCACTTAGTATCATAGAGGACAATCATTAGGCGTATGGGCTTTTAACCACTCTGGTAACACCGTAGTCACTAGCACGCACTATGGTGGGTCGTGTCCGATGGTCGCTACCCCCGCGGTATGTCGATTGATGGAGTCCGAGGGTCGCTACCCCCGCGGTATGTCGGCTGATGATGTCCACTGACGAGCGTGAGGTTGTGAGGATTAGATCGAGTAGCCTACCCTTACCCATAAGTCAAAAAGTTGTCCTTATTTGCATTTATATAGATTATCCTGTACAGCATACTCATCTATTTTCAAATATGATGCATGTTTACTGTATTCAAATTGGCTCGTATTTTCTGTATCTTGTTACGTCCCTCTGAGGACCTGGTCCTCTGCCAGGTGTATCTGTTCTTGAGTAATTGCAGGAGCACAGATTTGGATGATTACTTGTGTTGCGAGGATGTCTTCTCTTCGAGCCCATGGTCGTTAGCTGGTATTCCTATATTGTATTTGTTGTGTTGTACTTTTCTATTCGATTTGGTAGTGGATTTGTTTCCATCCAACTATCATCCTTAGATATTTATGTTGAGATCTAGTTATATAGATGCTGGTTATTATTTATATCTGATTTTCGTGGATGAGATTTAGATTATACCCTATGACTTGTGATACATTTTATCCCACTTGTGGACTTGATATTCATATTACAGCGTACGTGTGGATTTGGTTTCCATATATTGGAGTTGCCATATCCATGTGGCTGGCATGTTTACGTGTCCTAGTCCTACGTATTTTTGGGACTGGGGCATGACATGTTTTTGTGGTGGCCCATGCAGGTCGAGAGCATATTGTCTCGGTTACGTTACTGTACCAAACAAGCCTGCGCCTAGGACTATAGTATAGGATCTCATCCATAATTGACTATGACTCATCTTTCTTCTAATCTATTCTATTTGAATAATTGCATCCGGCTTGATTCCTGTACTCCCATAATAGTTCCTTTAGTATAGTCTCTCCTAGAATATAGAAGTTCCTGTTGTTAGATGATAAGTAGGGTAACCTTCCTATTAAGAGTACAACTAGAGTGCTGACACACCACTAAGTTTAGGATGTCTAGTGAACCCTAGAATTCCTTATCTCTAGAATTGGTTTACCATTACCCCCTGATGTGTTATGTGGACTTGAGAGTAGTATAGACACTACTAGAGTTAGTTAGAAGTTTACCATTATGGTTGCCCCTAGCATTGAGAAACCAATAGAAAACCAAAGTGAATATTAGGACTGAACCTAACCCACGCCGTTAGATGAGTATTGGAGAACCATAAATTTAGATTCTTGTCTTGAGATAAGTAGACAGTACCTTAGAAAGCTAAGAGCAATGCATAGAATATTTTCCTAATCATACCTCAAACACAGAGACTAGCATACCCCTTTCCCTTGGAAAACCATGATGCTATCTAGAGCCCCTCTATTTTCATATATTGTTCCCCTGCGACCATAGCGTTCACTAATTGTGCGACAACCAAAATTACGTTCTTCTTTTCTTTATCTTTCAATTCGTGCCACCTGACACTTCTGATAGTAGGCCAAGTAATTTATTTCTTTGTTAAGGACACATAGTTTGCTAGGATTATAGTTGTAATCTTGAATTTTGAAATTGTGTGCTTAGTAGTTAGAACTTGATAGTTAAGTTATTCTTGTAGATTGAGACCTGGTGCTTATCCCTTAGTTTTAAATCGCGTAACTTGTACCACACCTCAATACGAGTTATATTCCCTTTCCCTAGAGGCCAGTAACTGTCCCATTCTTACTATTGACACTTACACTATGACTAAGAGTTAAGACGACCATGACCTATGTAATATAAGAGGATACCCTAACAAGTACCAAGACCCCTTCTCGAAGACCTTAACAGGAGCTTCTACGGTACCCTTAAGACTGTCACAGTATTAGTTTATTGTTTTAAGTTGGGTAGTATACCTCACAACCTAGTATCACATAGTCTTTTGACCTATTATTGAAGTATGATTGAACAACATTAATTGTATACTAGCATAAGACGACAGTGGTTATTCAGATAATAGAAGTTAGAGGTCCTTGCCCACATTTGGTCGACTAGCGACATAGACAAGGAGGTTGTATGATAACTGTAGGGATTGTAGAGTCTTTTATTATTGTTGCTTAGTTGTTTTGTTTTGTGAACTTGAATTAATTTGTACCTCCTTTCATCATCATCTAGTGTACTTATATTTGCTGCACTACCTTGACTTATGCTGCTATTATAGCCTAGTTTTGCAAGCTTACTCTTTTATCGAGCTTGATCATGAGATATGTATTATTGGGGACGCCTACTAATACATTTCAGAATTAGTGTATTAAGGTCTAGCTAACCTTAGTGCGCTTGATTCGCCCTTCGTAATACTACTTTACGTGGATTGAGATATGTAGTGATTGGTAGACGAATATACTTGCCCCTAGATATGTCTGAGCGGATCGTATCGGTTACATAACTGTACTAATACGAGCATGCGAACAAAGAATTACCAAAATAGGATTTCAATCCACAACTGCTTTGACAATTCTCATTTGAATTCCTTAAACTCCTTGATCCTGATACTTCTATTTTATTACCTCACCCTTGAACTCTTTATTATTGGTCTCCATCTTCCCTTATTTCAGAAAGACGAAACCTCGTGCTTGGTATAAGTTTAATACACAGAGAGTACTAGATATACCCCGTAGGCCGATCACATACTTGAGGATTATTCTTTTGTAATTAAGCACATATCATATATGATATAATCGGCGTTGAAGTTTTGAGGATTGAATGACATGAGTAAATAAATTAAGGAATATTTTTCTTAAAGTATATAGCCTTCTGTGATAGATGGGTAAATTCTAAGTTGGGTAGCAGTGCATTGCCAACTTGAGAGAATTTTTTTTTAGATTGTGATCAAGTAAGATTAGATTAGGAGATTCAAGTCATTTTAATTTTGAGAAATTTTAAAAGAAGGATTAAGATAATGAGGATTTAACGAATTTTAAAATCTTGATATTGTTGACCAAATATTTATACTTTGAGCACATGATTTAAATTTTGAATATTGAAGGATGAATCATCGATTTAAATTTTGAGGATAAATATAGAATTTTAGACTTGAACAATTGGTGAATTAGATTTAAATTTTACAATTTGATGATTTGAATTAAAAGTTCAATTTTGATTGTTGGGTCACCTATTTGAAATATTGAGGATGTAAATTGAGTTTAAATATTTGAAGAGTACAAAATTCTTAATTTGAGAATAGAAATAAGATTTGATTAGAATTGTTTATTGTTCAAAGTCTAGAGGAGATTATGATAGTTGAAAATGGTGATATAAATTTTGATGTGGGATGTCATATAGAATTGAGTTAGATTTGAATGTTGATTATTTAAAAAAATCGAGAAGAGATTTCGACAGGTTGAATTTTGATTTAAACAGTGATTATCTTAATTTTGAAGTGATCGCGATAGATTTGAATAGATTTTATTATTTAAATTTTTGGAAGAGATTGCGATTGACGTACCTTATGTACGAATGTGAACGATTTAACAAATTATGTCTTATTTTAATTTCGAGGACGAAATTGTTTTAAGTTGGGTAGATTGTAAACTCCCTCACCCAAAATAGGTATTTTGTGTATATTTTATATTATTATATTTATTATAGATGTTGAATTTATTTAGAGTATTCTCTTAGTTAATTAAAAAAATAAATTTTTTAGTATATTTACTTATATAAATATTTATTTAGAATTATTTTTAGGCTATTTTAGATTATTGAGATTTTTCCATAATTTTTAGTTAATTAAAAACTAGTAACACTAATTTTCTAGGACTTTGAAGAATTTATTTTATGTTCAAACTTAATTAAAAATATTCCAAAATTATATTTTAGGTTCTAAATAGTCAAATATATTTTCTAGAATTTTCTGGGAATTTTCTGAATACTTTTAGTATTTATTGGGAGTTATTTAGACTAATAACTAATTTTTAGGACTTGTAGAATTTATTGTGCAATCCCAGAAATATAGAATAGACCCACGTTATTTTCTAGTATTTATAATATTATTATATATTTTCTGGAATTATTTCAGAATTTTTGGAATAATGTTAGTATTTATTTTTAGTTAAATGGATAAAACTAATGTTTAGAGCTTCTCCTAATTATAGTAGTAAACTTATGAATATATAATTGTCCCAAATATTTTTCTAGGGTTTATAGGTTCAAAATATATTTTATGTAATTTTTCCAGATTTTTATGATTATTTTTAATATTTATTTGGAGTTATTTAGATTTAAAATGACTTAAATAATGTTTTGATAAAGGCAAATCAAAAACAAATAATATAACAAAAATCATCCAATCAGATTCTGACACTTGTCAGCCTATAAATATCAATTCAGCCGCAGGTACATCCCTATATATATATATATATATATATATATATATATATATATATATATATATATATATATATATATATATATATATATATATTATAACCCTAACTATCCCATTATCTTAGAGAGAGAGAGAGAGAGATTTTGGAGAATTGCCATCTAGGGTTCCTTCATCTTCCACAAGCCATTGCGCATACCTCCGGACTCCAAACGAGGCATAGTTTCTTATGTTAGAAAGATATTGAGGTTAGTTTTCTGATTATATAATTTATTTTACGAAATTATGAGTATTAAATTCTGGAAAATTCGTAGAGCACAACATGTCAGAAAATAGACATGTTTCACTATTTTCGCGATTCCGGGAGAACTAGGAATCAGAATCATGAACCGTTTAAAGTTTTGGAAAGATAATATCGAGATCATTGACATATATTTTTCCCAGAATTTAATTCGAAGTATTTATATACTTTTAATTCTGTAGAACTTCTAGGTTAGAATTTAACCATCGGTGCACAATACAAAATTTGTATGTGCCATAATTCCCAAACGAATTTGAATTCGGATGAGCCATAAATTCTAGCATATTTTTGACCCTGAAATCTACAGGAAATCATGCATGAAAGTTGAGTTTGTGTCGGTTGACTTTTCGGTCAACAGATCGCCTCGATTTGCGTGCCATGAGTCTCGAGTTGATAAAATTCAGTTTCTTTGGACAAAATTTAGGAATTAACATAAAAATCAGAATAATAAGATTAAAATAGAATTTTAGAGTAATTATTCCAGAATTAAATAAATTAAAATAAATTATCTTTTGACGTGATAAATTTGTAATACATAGGCTATTTGGACTGTGACTTGGACTCTGATTCATACCAGCAGCAGGACTCCAGGCAAGATACCTTGCCAAATTGCTTACAGTATTTTGCATGCTTAGTATATTTCTGTATATTTATTGCATTTCTGTTTATTCTTGCATGTGTAGTTTTCTTTCAGTCATTACTATGTATTAGATATGTTGACACACACATGGCACTTAGTATCATAGAGGACAATCATTAGGCGTATGGGCTTTTAACCACTCTGGTAACACCGTACTCACTAGCACGCAGTATGGTGGGTCGTGTCCGATGGTCGCTACCCCCACGGTATGTCGATTGATGGAGTCCGAGGGTCGCTACCCCCGCGGTATGTCGGCTGATGATGTCCACTGACGAGCGTGAGGTTGTGAGGATTAGATCGAGTAGCCTACCCTTGTCCATAAGTCGAAAAGTTGTCCTCATTTGCATTCATATAGATTGTCCTGTACAGCGTACTCATCTATTTTCAAATATGATGCATGTTTACTGTATTCAAATTGGCTCATATTTTTTGTATCTTGTTACGTCCCTCTGAGGACCTGGTCCTCTGCCAGGTGTATCTGTTCTTGAGTAATTGCAGGAGCACAGATTTGGATGATTACTTGTGTTGCGAGGATGTCTTCTCTTCGAGCTCATGGTCGTTAGCTGGTATTCCTATATTGTATTTGTTGTGTTGTACTTTTCCATTCGAGTTGGTAGTAGATTTGTTTCTATCCAACTATCATCCTTAGATATTTATGTTGAGATCTAGTTATATAGATGCTGGTTATTATTTATATCTGATTTTCGCGGATGAGATTTAGATTATACCCTGTGACTTGTGATACATTTTATACCACTTGTGGACTTGATATTCATATTACAGCGTACGTGTGGATTTGTTTTCCATATATTGGAGTTGCCATATCCATGTGGCTGGCATGTTTACGTGTCCTAGTCCTACGTATTTTTGGGACTGGGGCGTGACATCTTGTTACGTCCCTCTGAGAACTTGGTCCCTTTCCAGGTGTAGACGATTTTGACTATTCCCAGGAGCTCGGATCAGGACTTGCTACCTTCTCTCTCTTTCGAGGAGGCCTTCTCTTCGAGTCTCATTGTTCATTAGATGTACTTATTTTGTTTCTCTTATATTCTAGTTCGGTAGTGGATTTGTCTCCACCCAACTACTTATTCTTATCAAGTATTTAATACTTGATTCAGTTATATAGTTGATTGGCTATTCATTTCTATTTGATTCTGTGGATGAGATCTAGTTATGCCCTGTAACTTATGACATAAATCTGTACTACTTGTGAATTATTGTTCATAATACAACGTACGTAAGTATTATGGTTTCCATATATTGGAGTTGTCATATACATACGGCTGGCATGCTTACGTTTTCCTAGTCCTACGTATTTTGGGACTAGGGCGTGACATATTTTTGTGGTGGCCCATGCAGGTCGAGAGAATATTGTCTCGGTTATGTTACTGTACCGAACAAGCCTGCGCATAGGATTAGAGTATAGGATCTCATCCACTTATTTAATCACCTCCCTTGATTTTATTTTGCATTTTTATTTGATTGCTTGCATTGCATCTTGCTTGATCCTTTCACAACGTCAATCTTATCTTTTCTTTCGTGCTTGATAGGGGTTAGGAAGATGACTTGTAACTAGGTATATACACTCTATTGTTCAATAATACTATTAGTTAAATTATTGTAAGTTTGGTACTATGCCTCATAACCTAATATCACATAGTCATTTTGACCCATTAATGAAGTGTAATTGAATGACACCAACTATAGGCTTGCATAAGAAGATAGTGTTTATCTAGACTGTAGAACTTAGAGTCCCATACCCCCATTTGGTCGACTAGAGACTTAGACAAGAAGTTAGTATAGAGGCACAACACCGGACGAGTCTTATCTTTCTTCTGAACTTGAATTATTTTGTACCTTCCTTCATCATAATCCAGCATACTTATATTTTCTGGACTATCTCGACTTATGCTGCTATTGTAGCCTAGCTTTGCAAGCTTATTCTTTTATCAAGCTTGTTCATGACATATGTGTTATTGGGGATGCCTACTAATACATTGTCTAAATCGGAATTAGTGTATTACGATCTGATCAACCTTAATGTACTTGGTTCGCTCTTCGCATGACTACTTTACGTGGATCGAGATATAGTTGACTCAGCATGTTAGACGAATATACTTGCCCTTTAGACATGTCCGAGCATTTCTTATCGGTTACATAATTGTACTGATATGAGCATATGAATAGAAATTTACCAAAATAGGATCTCATCTGCAACTGCCCTTACAACTCTCTTTTTGAATTCTTTAATCGCCTTGAACCCCGTACTTGTATTCTATCACCTCCTCCTTGAATTCTTTATTATTGTTTTTTGTCTTCCCTTATTTCGGAAAGACGAACGCTCATGCTTGGTATAAGTTTGATACACGGAGAGTACTAGATATACCCCATAGGCCAATCACATTACCATGTGACTATCTTTCGTAATTAAGGGCATATCACATGTGATATATTTGGTGTAAAATTTTTTGAGGATATGTTGATATTTTAACTAGATGGCATACCCACGATGCTAATGGATGATACGAGTAGCAGTAATAGTATTCTCTTTCTATCACCATCTCGTCTCCTTGGGTTGCTCATCTTCTCTTCCATATCCATTCCTTGTCCCATACTTAATTTTTCCTATCGTAGTTGCATCTTTTCATGCCATCATGAATTGTTCGATTTACTTCAACCTCACCCTTTATTTTATTAGTTAAAACATAACCAGGTTAGTAATGATTAATAACTAAAATATGAGTTAATGATAACCCTTATGTATATGCACTATAACAATATTTGTATTCTCTTATTATTTTTAAACCTTAAGTAGCATCCTTTAGTCTAACATGAATTAGTTGGATTGTCAAAATCGTTCATACTTCTAATAGTATTATAAAGTTAGTCAAGACCTTAATTGTTGTCCTAAATCTTAGACTAAGCTTAGGAAAGAGTTGAAGGCACTTGTTACGAACTGATGACTATGACAAATCATTGGCGAGGTAGCGACAGCTGCAGCTAGACCATTATAGTAAAGTAGTCAAATTATTTACAGACATACTGGTCAGGTGGCGTGGCAGTATTAGACTACGATACTTGACGGTTACAGAGAAAAATCATGGTTATGAGATTCCAGATAAGTATCCCAAAATTTTCGACCCAATGAATAAATTCGTCTTACAACCTAGACAATAGCCTCAAAAGACTTTGACTACTAGTAGAATTCTTGTAAGTTGGATAGTGTAGATGAGTTAGAGGATAAAAGAATAGTGTACAGACAATAAGGGAAAAAGTGTTAGGATGGCTGACCATAACCTTTTAGAAAGCGCTGCAAGCTAGCAATGGAGTGTTAATTGCTATAGTGATTTATTACGAATATGGGTTAGTGTTAATTTCGAGGACGAAATTATTGTAAGTTGGGTAGAATGTAAACCCCCTAAATTTTAAAATTTTATTTTAAGTATTTATATTTAATTATTAAATTTCTTAGAGTATTTTCATAATTAATTAGAAAATTAAATTGTATTGATTTAATTTACTTAGATAAATACTCATTTGGAATTATTGCACAAAACTATTATTTTTATTTTATTTTATTTTATTTTATTTTATTTTAGGAATCTTTGTTAAAGGATGATAGTTTTTTAGAATTTATTTTGTGTACAAATATTTTTTTCTTCGATTTTTTATACCTCATATACCACTACTAGAATAAGCGGGATTAGCGACGTTTATTAGCGACTCCATGTGAAAACGTCGCTAGACGTCGCTAATTGGCGACATTTAGCGACGTTTAGCGACTTTTATTCAGTTTTTAAAAGATTAGTCGCTATAAGTTCAATTTTGGTCGCTACACGTCGCTAATATATCTAAGTTAGCGACGTTTAGAGACGTTTATACTAAAAATATTTAGCAACGTGTTTAGCGACGTCATTAACGTCGCTAAAGTTTAATTTAGCGATGTATTTTTTTGACGTCGCTAAACGTCGCTAAAATTTGGTTAATTAGGGCTCGGTTTCGTTTTTCCCCATCTGTCGAAAATTCAAAACCTAAAAATTTCCCCCGCCCCCCCGCTCCATCGACCGCCTGCTCCGTCGACCGCCTCTCCACCGCGATTACTCCGGCATCCCCCTCCTCCTCCTCGAGCTCTAGGTACCCTAACTCTCTCTCTCTCTCTCTTTCTCTCTCACAGAATGTCATGCCCCAGTCCCAAAATACCGAGTGACCGGACGCGTGATAATGGCCAGCAGCACACACCGATGGACAAACCCAATTTAATGGATCCATCGGGGCATACTTAAGCTGTAATACAACAATAAGTAGGTCCAATGATATAAGTCACAGTCTAATCTAATCTCATCCACAACAGATAAACATAGATCAAAGCAAGAATAATGCAAATAAAAATTCTACTAGCATATCTCAATAAAAGTGTCTCGGAGAATAATCCGAGAATAAGTCTGATACATCAAAGAAATAGACTGGAAATAAAATAACTAGAAACAGGAATAAATGAGTATCTCAAGCCAATACTCAGGAGAAGTCCTCTGGTACAATCTCGTCCTCAGATCCTGGTTCTGCTCCAAGGTAGGCACCTGCTCCTGCTAATGCTAATGCTCCGGTCTCGTATACCTCGGGATAGATCTCGTCAGCTAATCCTGGGGACATAATCCGGATCCAGGTCCTCAGGGGACATAGCAAGGTACAAGAAAGCTCATGCCAAAATAAATATATTGCAACAATAAATGAAACAATAGGGTAAATAAATAACCAGCTAAGTGATATGCAAGTGAGAGTTTTAGTCATACTCGGGCTGAGACTACTACAGGATCAGTGTCGGAGAAACCCATAGCAGTATTTTCTTGAAGGGTCAGAACTGGTGCCATAGCTCTGTGTCAGAGACTAAGACACATCCAGATGTCAATATATATAATATAATCAGCCTTTGTTATGGTAATACTCTCCCCACCCAATGAAATCTCACGTCTCATGTCCATGACACGCAGGATCAAAACTAATGCAATAAGTCAGGATATAATCTAAGCATATAAACTGTATATGTCATAAACCTGTATCCTATATAGAATCACCATGAATATCTCAAGAAGATTCTATCTCATGAATAGTGTCAAGTGTCCTGGGTATAATGTACTTGATAAGACAAGTAAGAGGATGTAAAGGGTCACGAATGTCCATCTCTAGATCACAATACACAACACCGCGTACGATGTTGGCACCCGACTATAATCGGACGCTAAGTAAGTCACACGGTCCTAGGTTAAGCATGCACAACAATATAAAAGAATTAAGGAAAATATGTAAAAAGACTGCAAAGTTTGGCAAGGTACACTTGCCTGGGGTCCTGGCTCCAACTGTAGCTCTGGTCTCAGTGTGATCTGCAGGTATTACTCCGGTTGCTGAAATAAACATCACCATTAGATTCAGAAAATATCAAATAGCTAGAAACGCCTGTCCTTAAGTCCAATTTGGACACAGGGGCAAAAATGACTATTTTCGGTCAAAGCCGGGTCCACATGTGGGCCACTTTGCACCGAAAAGTGTGTCAGGGTCAAAGGTCTCCAAATTCGTCAAACTCAGTGTTAACAGGTCAGGAACGATGATACAAACCCAACGGAACTCCCAGAATTGGATTTCGATGAGCCGATCACAAAATCGCCCGTCAAGTGGAGCCTGTGGGGCCCACGACATGCGATTTTGTCAACGTTCTCAGAATCGAACCAAACTTGGCTCACAGGACCAGCGTATCGCTACGAGTTCGATGGCGCAGGTTTTGTCTCGATCCGACGTGTGTACACAAAGTTACAGCATATTCCAGAACGGACGGATACGGGGCGTTGTCGGCGGATACGCGTTAATTCCGGTGTGCACGCACATTCAAATTAACTTTTGTGAAATCTCGCACGTCCGTATCAACGTCGTGCACGTTTCGGTAAAGTCTGCGTGCGACCAAGTCGTCCCGTTTGGCGGGGCGCACTTAGTTCCGGGGTGAAATAGGGCGTTGATTTTTCTGTTTTTGGATCGTGGTGTGCGATCACCACATGACGCGATGCGCCGAGCGGGTTACACGGGCACCGAGAGGGTCATACAGTCTACGCGTCACAACTGACGTGTCATGACCCGCACCCGGAATTTGGGCATGAGTCGTGGGTACGTCCAGCCTACGCCGCAGCATCGGCGGTAGAACGCTGTCTAGGTCACAACATAGTATATCCTGTCAATAGTCTCAACTCCGTACGGAGGACAATGATAATAATCCACAGTTCTATGATATACTCAATCACAAGCTAATAGAAATCATAGCACGATGAGAATAGAAAAGAGTTCTAATAAAAACCAACCACAATAATCCAACTCAAATCCTGGGTCTAAATGACCTCACAAAGTCACAAAATAATAAATACATCTCAGTCTCAGTCTAAAACAATAATGCAGAAAAAGTAGTCTAAGAGCAGCCAGGTACGTTCTCCTCTAGGCTAGGCAACTCCTCTGGGGTTTCTGGAGTGAAATCACCCTCTAATCCTGGGCCGTAATGAGTGGGGCAAAGATCCTCCAGGTCCTCTGAAAAATGTTATCCAGTCAGGATTGGAGCGAAGCACAAGCACTAACAGCAGTTTCATTAAATTGACAAAATCTATAAACAGTGTAAGAGATACAAGATGGAAATAATTGCTGAAAATGAGAAGTACAGGAGAAATGACATAGGCAACAGAGCATCTAGCAATGAACAATAAATAGTGAATGCTAGAACAATAAATAGTGAATGCTAGAACAATGAATCTGAATAAAGATAAACATCTAACTAAGTGTTTGAAATATTAGTTTATTATGTGATCGGCTTGGGACTAGATCAGGCTGGTTATATATGATTAGCTATGATTCTTGGAGGTCAGGCTAACCATATGGTTAGCTATGATGCATGATAATGGTCAGGCTAATCATATATAACAGCTATGAAGCATGATGATGGTCAGGCCGCACCCGACGTGAGAAGTGGGGTGAGCTATGATGCATGGCAAGGATTTGGATATGATCACATAATCTACTAATAATTCCCCATCCCCAGCTAGCACGGTGGATTCCAATCACGACTCCTCATGATGGGGATCTAGGGTGCTAACTCGTGTATCCACAGTGTCAGAATCAAGTATGTAATACACTACAATTTATAGAATAAATCAACAATGAAAACTATCAGAGAATGTACTCGCCTGTGGTCCTGAGCAAGGTGTGAGGATCGATGTCCAAAATGGGATCAAAATGACCTAATATGGAAATTCAATGTTAATTAATGAATTAAAAGAATAACATGTTTAACAATTTAAATACGAGGTTTCTAGGTCAAAACTAGCTAAACTAGGCCTTAGCTAGGTCCAACTAGGTTAACTAGGTCCACTAGTCAAATCTATACCATAATAGTCTACATTAGACAACATCTAACTAAAGTAGTTATTATCAGTTATACTAACTATTTATTGGTTATACTAAATGTTTTAGTGATTTAGTATATACTAGTTAATACTAGTTACTACCTTAACTACCTTAGTGTACCCTTACCTTACTCATTAGCATATCCCCTCATCAGTACTACCTTATGTGTGCTTACCTCACACTGAATTCCAGTGTTACACCCTAGTTGATACTCTAGTGGCTATCTCCACTAGTTATCTGCTACTCTATACATCAATCCCCAAATCCTAGGTATCTACCTACTGATACTTGCATGAAGGAACTGATACACAGGGTCAAATTTAACATCTTAAACTTAACACTAACCAATTAACCCCACACATTAACTACCCTCAAAATCAGAACTGACATCCCCATCTAGACACACACACACAGGCACAATAATACACTGCACACAAGGATACACAGTTCACAGTTCCTAACTGACACACAGTCACACTGGTATCTGAGAAAACTGATACATAAACACCCAGTTTTGGGATACTCACACACACTGATACTTAGCACACACATGCAGGTGCTAATACCCCTCAGATACTGACATTCAGACCTACTGCTCACTCACACACCTACAGTTCTAGACACTGAGAAACACACAGGAAACTAAATTCCTACACTGCCACACTGGTTCACTTACACTGATACACAGCATAAATCCTACACTATAATCACTCACACACTACACACCTGCACTACACAATCTAACTGATACCTAAAACTGCACAGCACCCACAGGTTCACTAGTTACTGATATAGTTATACACTGCACACACACACACACACAGTCACATACTAATCTATGCCCTGCTCACTGATACTTCCCTAGGATTTAAGTTCACTCCCTCATAGACCACTCACTGCACATATTACCTACACACTCTCTCACAGTTTATGAAAACTGGCACATACCCACCTACATATGTGCACTGCTAACACACTCAGGAACTCTATACAGGGAACTAATACTGATACACACTCACTGCAGGTTTCAACAAATCTCTCTCTCTCACAGAATTTAGCATTCCAGTGCTCACACTGATTTACAGTCCTATATACAATTTCACAGGCATTAAACTCATAACTTACTAACTTAGAACTCCTCACAACTAACATAGCTAGCTACACACTATACTCACAGAATCTACACTACACAGTTGCACATACTGTACTTAAGACAAGCACAGGTTCCTCACTAACCTATAGCTACTCTAACTCCACATACTGGAAATAAAATCCTGCACAACATGAATCCCACACACAGCCACTGAAACATACAGAATGCAGTCTGAATACAACCAACCTTCCCTCCCTAATCTGATACACATCTACACATAGATTCACCTAGGCTATACACTGATAACCCAACACATCATAACTCCCTCATGTATATATATGCATATAACATATGACATCAATTAAACCCCCAACTCCTTAACTGATACCTGGCTGCACATAATAAAATTTCTGCCCACAGTTCACAAAACTGCACAGACCTGGCCCAACCCCCTTCCTGCTCTCACAAATGAACACACAGTTTCACATAAATCCCGATCACCCACTGCCCTGAATTCCCCTATTCACAACACAGCACAGTTTCCCCTCAAACCCGAGTACACAATGAAACCCAAACACACAGTCTACACATACCCGACTGAACACAGGGAATCCCCCTCTACAAATCACACACACATCTACAAACCTAGATATATATACAAACACACATCAAATCTATATGCATATGTATAAATATATATATAGACACCATACATCATTCATCCAATTAGATTATAATAAGGTAGGTTAGATAGGTAATTCCATCTTGGCATTACAACAAACACCTATCATGTGGAAATAGAGTTTCATCTAGTTTACTCATGAACCCAACTTAAAACCCTAAAAATCGAGTTTAACCAACACACCTGGGATGAAATCAATCTACCTACGAATACCTAGAGTTAGGGTTCCTGATCATTGGGGAAAACAATGTTGGGGACACTTAAACCTAATCAAAACCCTAAAATCAAACTCTAAACAATAGGGTGGGTTCCTAATGGCCATTAGCATCTGAAAACAGGAATTTAATGAAGAAAAATAGGGTTTTTACCTGCAGGGATGGTTTCTTCAATGAGGTTCTTCTTTCTCCAAGGTTCCTGACCCACGTTCCTTGCTTTCCTTGCTTGGAGAAGGAAGGTGGAAACCCTAGGGTTAGGATTTCGAAATCTGGAGGTGGAAAGATGGTTTCTCTTGTGGAGGCTAGGGTTTCTTTTTCTCTACATGAAGAATAGCTTAGAAGGAGGCTTCCTTTTATATAAGCAACTAGGTTAGGGTTTCCAAGCTTAGTTTTAGGTTAAACCTTTATGGTTAGGTCATGTAGAACCCAATTAACTAGGGTTTAGTCAATCTAGGGTTTGAGGGTTCACCCTAAAATTAGAATTCTAGGATTTCACTAGAACTGGGTTTACAATTAGGGTTGACTCACTCGGGTCTGTCCTAATGAGTTCTAGGGTTTGACCTAAAACTAAACATTACAAATAATAATATAATTAGTTACAAAACTCAGCAATTAATTAAATTCAAAATTATTTAAAATAGCTAAATTACACAAATGCCCTTATATGGAAAAGTGGTAGTGACAAGTCTACCCTCCTAAAAGAAATTTCGTCCTCGAAATTGGACTGAACTACAACAAGAATGAAATCAGAAAAGGAATATACCTCAAGTCTAGAAGAGATACGGGTATTGCTCGCGTATTTCGTCCTCTCTCCCCCAGGTCGACTCCCCTGGAGAGTGATGTCTCCATGCAACCCGAACCAAAGGAATAGTTTGGTTCCGCAACACCTTCTTTCTGCGGTCCAAGATCTCTACGGGCTGCTCTGGGTAGCTGAGCGTCGGACCAACCTCAATCTCCGAGTGGTCAAGTACGTGACTAGGGTCTGCCACGTACCGTCTCAGCTGCGACACGTGGAACACATCATGCACTCCCTCTAATGCAGGCGGCAAGTCTAATCTATACGCCACTGCACCTACCCTTGCAAGAATACTGAAGGGTCCGATGTAGCGTGGGCTAAGCTTCCCGCTTCTGCCAAAACGAATCGTGCCACGCGTCGGAGAAATCCGTAGGAATACTAGATCACCAACCTAAAACAAAACAGTCTCAATACGCAGTCTAAACAAACAAACACAAGCCAGAAAAACAACAATCTATACCTGAAACTCAAGGGGTCTACGGTGGCTGTCGGCCCAATGCCGCTGTCTGTCCTGCGCCACTCGCAGTCTGTCTCTGATGAGTTTTACCTTTTCTGCTGCATCCACGACCATTTCTGGTCCTAGCAAGGCTCTCTCTCCAACGTCGTCCCAAGATAACGGTGTACGACACCTTCGTCCATAAAGAGCCTCAAACGGTGACATCTCGATGCTGGCCTGGTAGCTGTTGTTGTAAGCAAACTCTACCAGGTACAGATGATCCTCCCAAGAACCTCCGAGATCTAAAACACAAGTGCGTAGCATATCCTCGAGAGTCTGAATAGTCCGTTCGGACTGCCCGTCCGTCTGGGGATGATATGCGGTACTGAACTTGAGCTGAGTGCCCAAGCTAGCCTGCAGACTCCTCCAGAAGTGGGAAGTGAAACGGCTATCCCGATCCGAGACGATGCTCACAGGAACTCCATGTAGCCTAACAATCTGACGCACGTATATCTCTGCTAGCTTCTCTGTCGACGTGCCCACCTTGAAAGGTAAGAAATGGGCTGATTTGGTCAACCTGTCCACGATGACCCAAATCGCGTCCTTCCCTCCTGGAGAACGTGGAAGCCCTGAAACGAAATCCATGGTCACGTGCTCCCATTTCCATTCTGGAATCGGTAAAGGTTGAAGCAAACCACCTAGCCTCTGCCGGTCTGCCTTTACCTGCTGGCACACTAGACACCGAGATACGAAGCGTGCTACCTCGCGCTTCATTCCATACCACCATACGTGCTCCCTCAAGTCTCGATACATCTTGTTGGCACCGGGATGCATCGAGTACTGAGAGCGGTGTGCCTCCTACAAAACCTTCTCGCGCAGCTCCCCGCTCGGCACACACATCCTCGTGCCGTGCCGTAAAGAACCATCATCTGCGATAGTAAAGTCGTCTGACAATCCCATCTGAACCTGTGCTCTGATACTCCTCAGAGTCTCATTATCGTACTGCGCAGCTCTGATCCTGTCCATCAGTTCGGACTGTATCTGCAATCCCCACATCTGAATCTCAGTACCGGGAACTAACACTTCAATCTCCAAGCTCTCCAAATCAGCCAATAAATGCCTATCTGTCGTCAAGTACATAGCCGTCGGATACCTGCTCAAGGCATCGGCGACTACGTTAGCCTTCCCTGGATGGTACTGCAATGAGATGTCAAAGTCCTTCATCAACTCCAACCACCTCCTCTGCCTCATGTTCAGCTCCTTCTGTGTGAACACGTACTTCAAGCTCTTGTGGTCTATGAAGATCTCCACACGCTCTCCGTACAGGTAATGTTTCCACAGCTTTAGAGCGAAGATAACTGCTGCCAACTCTAAATCGTGGGTGGGGTAGTTCTTTTCATGAGGGCGTAACTGCCTGGAAGCATAGGCAATTACCTTCCCGTGCTGCTGAAGAACACATCCCAGACCCTTCCCTGAAGCATCACTGTAGATGGTGAAACCACCTGTCCCTGCTGGCAACGTCAAAATTGGAGCTGTTGTCAACCTCTTCAATAGTTCATCAAATGCAGCCTGGCACTCCTCCGTCCAGACAAAATCCACATCTTTCCTAGTCAATCTGGTCATCGGCGCTGCAATCTTGGAGAAGTCTTGTACAAACCTCCTGTAGTATCCTGCTAGCCCGAGAAAACTCCTGATCTCAGCTACCGAACTGGGGGTAGCCCACGACTCCACTGCCTCGATCTTCTTTGGGTTAACCGAGATTCCGTCACCTGATACCACATGCCCAAGAAATTCGACCTTGTCAAGGAAGAATTCACACTTAGAGAGTTTCCCGTACAGCTTCTCCCTCCTGAGAGTCTCTAAGACCAACCTCAGGTGCTCTTCGTGCTCCTCTGGAGTCTTGGAATACACAAGAATATCGTCGATGAACACCACCACGAACTTGTCAAGGTACTGGTGGAACACCTTGTTCATCAGGTTCATGAATACTGCCGGTGCATTGGTTAAACCAAATGGCATCACCATGAACTCAAACTGGCCGTATCTGGTCCGAAAAGCTGTCTTCGGCGTGTCTTCTTTCTTCACCTTCACTTGGTGATAGCCTGACCTCAAATCTATCTTTGAAAACACCCTCGCCCCGCTCAACTGGTCGAAAAGATCATCTATCCTCGGCAGCGGGTACTTGTTCTTGATAGTGATATTGTTCAAAGCTCTATAATCAATGCACATACGTACCGTGCCGTCCTTCTTCGGTACGAACAATATCGGAGCTCCCCATGGTGATGAACTGGATTTGATGAAGCCTTTGTCCTGCAGCTCCTCAACTTGCTTCTTCAGTTCTGCCAGCTCGCTGTTGTTGACTCTATAGACATGTTGTGAAATGGGCTCCGCTCCTGGAACCAAGTCTATAGAGAATTCAACATCTCTGTCTGGCGGCAAGCCTGGCAACTCTTCTGGAAATACATCCAGGAACTCCGCTATCAGAGGATGTGGCAACTCCTCTTCTTCTGCCCTGGCTCCGCAAAATGTGCCCCTGCTCTGTTCCGCTGCTCCTCTGACGACCTCAAACTCCGGCTCTCCTGGTGGTCTAAACAATACTCTGCCTCTATAACAATCTATAGTAGCATGATGCCTACTCAACCAGTCCATTCTGAGTACAATATCGTACCCCGAAAGTGGCATGACAAGTAAGCTCACGCTCAAGTCTCGGCCTCCTACTGACACTCTCCGGTCCTTGCAGTGATCACGGACTAGGATAATACCTCCACCAGTCATGATCTTGCAAGTCCTAGCTAATGGTTCTGTGTCTAAATGATGTCGAAGTGCATATGATACAGACACAAAACTATGGGAAGCGCCAGAGTCGAATAAGGTAAATGCGGGAATACAATCGAGAAGAACCGAACCTGTGATCAAGTCTCCTGCTGGCTCGATCTCCTCGACTGCCATGGCGTATGCTCGCCCCTGGGGTGCACCTCTCTGCTGCTGATGCTGGGCGAACTTCTGATGTTGCGGTGGAAGTGGTCCCCTCTGTTGTTGGCCTCCTGGTGCGGTAGGCACCCTGTCTGATCCTCTCTGGGCGGCTGCTCCACCCTGACCTGGACGAAAGGTAGGACAATCCTTCAGCTGGTGTGTCGTCGATCCGCAGGATAGACATGAGCCCAATCTTTTCCTGTAGATATCTCTAGTATGTCCCATCTTCCCGCAGTACGCACACTGGATAGCGGGCTGGTTCTGTCTCTGTTGCTGCTGCTGGACCTGCCCTCGGGCTGGTGCCTGATGCTGCTGCTGGAAGGGTCTCTGCTGTTGCTGCTGAAAGTGTGGACGCTTGCCCGGTCCCGTACTATTGTTTGCTCCTCCGGAACCATCGCGTCCCCTCTTGGGCCTGAGGCCCAAGTCGTCCTCGGCTACTTGGGCATCCATCAATATGCCCTCGTAGGTAGCTGTGCGACGTCCCGACGTGCGAGACTTGATCTCCCTTGTCAGCCCCTTTCTGAATTTCCGGGCCCTGTCCCCCGGATCTCTAATCATCGATGGTGCGAAGCGGCTCAGGCGGGAAAACTCCGCGGCATACTCGTCGACGGACGAGCTCCCCTGGGCTAAGTCATGGAACTGACTCTCCAAAGCTCCCAGGGCGACATCAGGAAAGAACTTTTCTTTGAAGAGCTCCTTGAAAGCCTCCCAAGTGAGTCCCCTGCGCAAGAGTCTCGGCTCCGTGCGAAACCATGTCAGGGCAATGTCGAACATCTGGCTGCCAGCGGCCTCGATCTGGAGCGCCTCTGGAATCTGCGCCAAACGCAAGTTCCTCTCGATATCCTCTAGCCAATCATCGGCATAGAGTATCCCTTCTGTCCCCTTGAACTCCCGAGGCATCATCCTCTTGAAGTCCACAATGGTGCCCGGCCTTTGGTGGTGCTGATCAGGACGCTGCTGCTGCTGAGTGACTCTCTCCACAGCCTGGAGAGCCACTTGGTGAGCATTCTCCATGTTCACCCTCATCATCTCTGTCTGGGCCTGGTGTGCCTCAGCCTGCACTCTCTGGGCCTCTGCCGACGTCCTCTGGGCATCGACCATGCCCTGAATCAAAGCGAACATCTGTGCCCCATCGACGGGCACACCTCCTGGATGCTGAGCTGGTGGTGGTGGTGGTGGTGGTGCCGTCGTAGCTGTGGGGACCCTCTGAACCGGTGGTGGAGGACCCCCGAATGCTGCAGACACTCCCACATGTACTGGAGACGTAGGAGGTGCTGCTGATGTCTGTCCGGCAGCGTGAGAGGTGGCAGATCTCTCTGAATCTGCTGCTCCGAGTCTCTGGGACCTTCTCGGCGGCATCCTGAAGACAGATCGAAAGATTTAATTAAAGCAATAGATACGATATCATCAAGGAAGGACAGTAAATTTCTAAAGGAAAATCATTAAGAGTAATGTTATAAGAATCAGAAATTTCCTAATTGTGATTGAGCATATCCTCGGCCTAATTCCTATTTCCTAAAACAGCTTCGTAGTAATACTCTAAGAGAGCACCACTACGATATCGCTCTAATGCGATTCTAGGACTCGACTACTGACCTGCATGGGCCACCACTAAAAACGTGTCACGACCCGCACCCGGAATTTGGGCATGAGTCGTGGGTACGTCCAGCCTACGCCGCAGCATCGGCGGTAGAACGCTGTCTAGGTCACAACATAGTATATCCTGTCAATAGTCTCAACTCCGTACGGAGGACAATGATAATAATCCACAGTTCTATGATATACTCAATCACAAGCTAATAGAAATCATAGCACGATGAGAATAGAAAAGAGTTCTAATAAAAACCAACCACAATAATCCAACTCAAATTCTGGGTCTAAATGACCTCACAAAGTCACAAAATAATAAATACATCTCAGTCTCAGTCTAAAACAATAATGCAGAAAAAGTAGTCTAAGAGCAGCCAGGTACGTTCTCCTCTAGGCTAGGCAACTCCTCTGGGATTTCTGGAGTGAAATCACCCTCTAATCCTGGGCCGTAATGAGTGGGGCAAAGATCCTCCAGGTCCTCTGAAAAATGTTATCCAGTCAGGATTGGAGCGAAGCACAAGCACTAACAGCAGTTTCATTAAATTGACAAAATCTATAAACAGTGTAAGAGATACAAGATGGAAATAATTGCTGAAAATGAGAAGTACAGGAGAAATGACATAGGCAACAGAGCATCTAGCAATGAACAATAAATAGTGAATGCTAGAACAATAAATAGTGAATGCTAGAACAATGAATCTGAATAAAGATAAACATCTAACTAAGTGTTTGAAATATTAGTTTATTATGTGATCGGCTTGGGACTAGATCAGGCTGGTTATATATGATTGGCTATGATTCTTGGAGGTCAGGCTAACCATATGGTTAGCTATGATGCATGATAATGGTCAGGCTAATCATATATAACAGCTATGAAGCATGATGATGGTCAGGCCGCACCCGACGTGAAAAGTGGGGTGAGCTATGATGCATGGCAAGGATTTGGATATGATCACATAATCTACTAATAATTCCCTATCCCCAGCTAGCACGGTGGATTCCAATCACGACTCCTCATGATGGGGATCTAGGGTGCTAACTCGTGTATCCACAGTGTCGGAATCAAGTATGTAATACACTACAATTTATAGAATAAATCAACAATGAAAACTGTCAGAGAATGTACTCGCCTGTGGTCCTGAGCAAGGTGTGAGGATCGATGTCCAAAATGGGATCAAAATGACCTAATATGGAAATTCAATGTTAATTAATGAATTAAAAGAATAACATGTTTAACAATTTAAATACGAGGTTTCTAAGTCAAAACTAGCTAAACTAGGCCTTAGCTAGGTCCAACTAGGTTAACTAGGTCCACTAGTCAAATCTATACCATAATAGTCTACATTAGACAACATCTAACTAAAGTAGTTATTATCAGTTATACTAACTATTTATTGGTTATACTAAATGTTTTAGTGATTTAGTATATACTAGTTAATACTAGTTACTACCTTAACTACCTTAGTGTACCCTTACCTTACTCATTAGCATATCCCCTCATCAGTACTACCTTATGTGTGCTTACCTCACACTGAATTCCAGTGTTACACCCTAGTTGATACTCTAGTGGCTATCTCCACTAGTTATCTGCTACTCTATACATCAATCCCCAAATCCTAGGTATCTACCTACTGATACTTGCATGAAGGAACTGATACACAGGGTCAAATTTAACATCTTAAACTTAACACTAACCAATTAACCCCACACATTAACTACCCTCAAAATCAGAACTGACATCCCCATCTAGACACACACACACAGGCACAATAATACACTGCACACAAGGATACACAGTTCACAGTTCCTAACTGACACACAGTCACACTGGTATCTGAGAAAACTGATACATAAACACCCAGTTTTGGGATACTCACACACACTGATACTTAGCACACACATGCAGGTGCTAATACCCCTCAGATACTGACATTCAGACCTACTGCTCACTCACACACCTACAGTTCTAGACACTGAGAAACACACAGGAAACTAAATTCCTACACTGCCACACTGGTTCACTTACACTGATACACAGCATAAATCCTACACTATAATCACTCACACACTACACACCTGCACTACACAATCTAACTGATACCTAAAACTGCACAGCACCCACAGGTTCACTAGTTACTGATACAGTTATACACTGCACACACACACACAGTCACATACTAATCTATGCCCTGCTCACTGATACTTTCCTAGGATTTAAGTTCACTCCCTTATAGACCACTCACTGCACATATTAACTACACACTCTCTCACAGTTTATGAAAACTGGCACATACCCACCTACATATGTGCACTGCTAACACACTCAGGAACTCTATACAGGGAACTAATACTGATACACACTCACTGCAGGTTTCAACAAATCTCTCTCTCTCACAGAATTTAGCATTCCAGTGCTCACACTGATTTACAGTCCTATATACAATTTCACAGGCATTAAACTCATAACTTACTAACTTAGAACTCCTCACAACTAACATAGCTAGCTACACACTATACTCACAGAATCTATACTACACAGTTGCACATACTGAACTTAAGACAAGCACAGGTTCCTCACTAACCTATAGCTACTCTAACTCCACATACTGGAAATAAAATCCTGCACAACATGAATCCCACACACAGCCACTGAAACATACAGAATGCAGTCTGAATACAACCAACCTTCCCTCCCTAATCTGATACACATCTACACATAGATTCACCTAGGCTATACACTGATAACCCAACACATCATAACTCCCTCATGTATATATATGCATATAACATATGACATCAATTAAACCCCCAACTCCTTAACTGATACCTGGCTGCACATAATGAAATTTCTGCCCACAGTTCACAAAACTGCACAGACCTGGCCCAACCCCCTTCCTGCTCTCACAAATGAACACACAGTTTCACATAAATCCCGATCACCCACTGCCCTGAATTCCCCTATTCACAACACAGCACAGTTTCCCCTCAAACCCGAGTACACAATGAAACCCAAACACACAGTCTGCACATACCCGACTGAACACAGGGAATCCCCCTCTACAAATCACACACACATCTACAAACCTAGATATATATACAAACACACATCAAATCTATATGCATATGTATAAATATATATATAGACACCATACATCATTCATCCAATTAGATTATAATAAGGTAGGTTAGATAGGTAATTCCATCTTGGCATTACAACAAACACCTATCATGTGGAAATAGAGTTTCACCTAGTTTACTCATGAACCCAACTTAAAACCCTAAAAATCGAGTTTAACCAACACACCTGGGATGAAATCAATCTACCTACGAATACCTAGAGTTAGGGTTCCTGATCATTGGGAAAAACAATATTGGGGACACTTAAACCTAATCAAAACCCTAAAATCAAACTCTAAACAATAGGGGGGTTCCTAATGGCCATTAGCATCTGAAAACAGGAATTTAATGAAGAAAAATAGGGTTTTTACCTGCAGGGATGGTTTCTTCAATGAGGTTCTTCTTTCTCCAAGGTTCCTGACCCACGTTCCTTGCTTTCCTTGCTTGGAGAAGGAAGGTGGAAACCCTAGGGTTAGGATTTCGAAATCTGGAGGTGGGGAGATGGTTTCTCTTGTGGAGGCTAGGGTTTCTTTTTCTCTACATGAAGAATAGCTTAGAAGGAGGCTTCCTTTTATATAAGCAACTAGGTTAGGGTTTCCAAGCTTAGTTTTAGGTTAAACCTTTATGGTTAGGTCATGTAGAACCCAATTAACTAGGGTTTAGTCAATCTAGGGTTTGAGGGTTCACCCTAAAATTAGAATTGTAGGATTTCACTAGAACTGGGTTTACAATTAGGGTTGACTCACTAGGGTCTGTCCTAATGAGTTCTAGGGTTTGACCTAAAACTAAATATTATAAATAATAATATAATTAGTTACAAAACTCAGCAATTAATTAAGTTCATAATTATTTAAAATAGCTAAATTACACAAATGCCCTTATATGGAAAAGTGGTAGTGACATGACGGAATCGAAAACGGAATTACGAGGAGAGAGAAACGGATATCTGAATAGGGCTCGAAAAACAAAACTTCTGTAACACCCCGTTCCGCTCAAGCGGACTGCCGTCTCAATCGGCAATAGTGCAACTGTCCCGACCTGCTTTGCCTCGACCAAGAAGCAAAGGATATCCAGACTTGTCCCTACAGGAATCCGGCTTGGACTTTCAGAGGCTCGCTCAGACGTATCGCTCTACCGAGGCGAATCATCGCTAAGGTGGGTGGCTACGGTGAACTTGTCTTTGCTTAGCCAGCACACATAAAATCTGGAATGTTTATGCTAGTCGCTAGGTGATTCACCCCCTGCATGCTAATAAATCCAACGCACCTAGCTAAGGGAATAATCCCAACTTGTATTGCCTATGCTAGAACATGAAAATTAAAATACTACTTATATTCAGACCCTCGCATGCTAAGTCCCTTAACGGTTTCATCTCTCGGCTTACCTTCGGTCCGAGCAACGTGCCTGCTTATGTTCCTTAGAAACGCATGCTTGTCTGCTTAATATTTGCCTTGTTTTCATCCAAACCCCGGAAGACTACTAAGTAGTCATCCCGTGCGTGATTGAACCTGCAAGTATCTAAGACCGTTGGGTCATCAGGCAGCCCCGAACCAGGGGAATGCATCAAGACAAGTCAATCACTGTACAGAATCAAGATTCAAGTATCTCGTGTTCTCGTGTTCAAAGTGCATTTGCGTCCTCAATTCCAGTGCACTCTTGTTCCCGTGTATCACGTGATAATTGACTGACCCAACCACTGCATATCGCGGACAACCTGTGCACAAGGTATTGAACGTTCAAGTTCATGCGGACGGCTACACCGGGGCACCGGAGCCGATCCGATCCGGACGGAACTTTCTGATAGTCTAACGTGAGTGGGCGGCATGGAGTGAACGCCCCAATGGCCTAGCGTCTCACTCCATACCGTCCCGGGCGAGGTGACGTGTAGCGATACAAGACCTCTCATACCCAACCGCCCAAGACTATAAACGGTCCTTCATGGCTTTGCCAGCGACAACTGTTCATATAGATAAGTCATCCTCGCTTAGCGGCTATCTGCGTGCGAGTCATTGCATCGTATCAAGAAACAACTAAACACCTGAACGATCAAGACATAACGACTCTCTTGTTGCATATGCCATTGGTTTGGTTTTCATCAAGTATACCTCCTGAATGTTTTATACTTGCCCGTGATTGAATTAACAATGTTTGCCTTGGACAGGGAAGGCCAAATGGTAAGACTCGCCGTGTTTCCTCAATATCGCACGGCGCACTGCCCGACACGTTAGGCTATTCAATATTTGCATGAAACTGATCCTAAGGCAACTAGAAAGACAACTTAATAGTTGTGCACGGAACCTGTATTACGTGTTTGGATTTGTCGAGCGGGCGAGTAGCTTCCCCACCAGTGCATTCAATGTACTGATAATCCACCAGTTTGATATGCAGGGTGCGGGAGAACCTCGTGTGGTGCGGACGCCTCCTTCGTGCATGCTAAGGCGTGGACAATACTCCGAAGCAACGGTACGTCCGGGACTGAAGCACATATACAAGACATAAGTTGTGAACATCGCCTGACCATCGCCTGTACATTCATTCCACAGTTGTAGCCACTTGGCACGCATTTACTATTTCAGAGAGAGGCTTGAGCGACTTGTAATCTCGGCTATACGCCGCCTGTAACACAAGTTTATATCAATAAAAGAGCTTGCTTTACTTCAACTTGTGTTTTAATGCTTCCGCTATATTGTCGACTCAGTGAACCTGTTACCGATCGCTATGCGTTCCTAAACTCCGCTGCACTCGGATAATCTGTGCGACTCTGTGGCTTAGAACTCTTGCCGCCAGCCAATGAACCATGGCCTTGCACGGGCGTGGATCACGCTCGTGCGGCATCACGCCCGGATGGGTTAAGCGATCGTTCCGCGGGAGCGCTGGCGAGGGTGATTCCCGCCTAGCGCGAACGGCCGAAATAGCCTGCGGGAGATCGGGGCGTGACAGGTTGGTATCAGAGCCTGGCTTCTACGCCTTTGTCCTCAATTCGATATCTCTGTTTCGAAAGCTCGTTCGTGGGTTATGTGCACGCTCTCTCTCAATGCCTCGATGGGATGTTCCAACAATAAGTCTAAATACTTTTAAAATGCGTTTTGAATGTTATGCTTGCTTGTCTGGTTGTATGCTGCGAGTGGCCTTTGTGTCAACCTGTGCGGACTCATCGAGTGTATCGCTAGTAGCTTGTCCGATTTTTCACTAATCCTAAGTTTGGTTGAATGTATCTATTCGAGGGACGCCTTGAACTAGTGCACCATCCAAGACTTAAGAAAAGGTGAAACTCGAGTGCTAAGACTTCGCTATCACTGAGCTGGTTGACGTGTTCACGCTAGAAGTGCACTTCGAAAGTGCGCACGATCCAGTCTAAGCGATATGCTGATTTCGAAGCTTGTGCAAGTGAAGATCCAAATGAACAAGTACAAATGACTTGTCTAGGATTGCCTCAACCCTAGATTACTGCTTGTCCTTAGTAAGTCTCGAGGACGAGACTTTTTCTAAGTTGGGTAGGATGTAACACCCCGTTCCGCTCAAGCGGACTGCCGTCTCAATCGGCAATAGTGCAACTGTCCCGACCTGCTTTGCCTCGACCAAGAAGCAAAGGATATCCAGACTTGTCCCTACAGGAATTCGGCTTGGACTTTCAGAGGCTCGCTCAGACGTATCGCTCTACCGAGGCGAATCATCGCTAAGGTGGGTGGCTACGGTGAACTTGTCTTTGCTTAGCCAGCACACATAAAATCTGGAATATTTATGCTAGTCGCTAGGTGATTCACCCCCTGCATGCTAATAAATCCAACGCACCTAGCTAAGGGAATAATCCCAACTTGTATTGCCTATGCTAGAACATGGAAATTGAAATACTACTTATATTCAGACCCTCGCATGCTAAGTCCCTTAACGGTTTCATCTCTCGGCTTACCTTCGGTCCGAGCAACGTGTCTGCTTATGTTCCTTAGAAACGCATGCTTGTCTGCTTAATGTTTGCCTTGTTTTCATCCAAACCCCGGGAGACTACTAAGTAGTCGTCCCGTGCGTGATTGAACCTGCAAGTATCTAAGACCGTTGGGTCATCAGGCAGCCCCGAACCAGGGGAATGCATCAAAACAAGTCAATCACTGTACAGAATCAAGATTCAAGTATCTCGTGTTCTCGTGTTCAAAGTGCATTTGCGTCCTCAATTCCAGTGCACTCTTGTTCCCGTGTATCTCGTGATAATTGACTGACCCAACCACTGCATGTCGCGGACAACCTGTGCATAAGGTATTGAACGTTCAAGTTCCTGCGGACGGCTACACCGGGGCACCGGAGCCGATCCGATCCGGACGGAACTTTCTGATAGTCTAACGTGAGTGGGCGGCATGGAGTGAACGCCCTAATGGCCTAGCGTCTCGCTCCATACCGTCCCGGTCAAGGTGACGTGTAGCGATACAAGACCTCTCGCACCCAACCGCCCAAGACTATAAACGGTCCTTCATGGCTTTGCCAGCGACAACTGTTCATATAGATAAGTCATCCTCGCTTAGCGGCTATCCGCGTGCGAGTCATTGCATCGTATCAAGAAATAACTAAACACCTGAACGATCAAGACATAACGACTCTCTTGTTGCATATGCCATTGGTTTGGTTTTCATCAAGTATACCTCCTGAATGTTTTATACTTGCCCGTGCTTGAATTAACAATGTTTGTCTTGGACAAGGAAGGCCAAATGGTAAGACTCGCCGTGTTTCCTCAATATCGCACGGCGCACTGCCCGACACGTTAGGCTATTCAATATTTGCATGAAACTGATCCTAAGGCAACTAGAAAGACAACTTAATAGTTGTGCACGGAACCTGTATTACGTGTTTGGATTTGTCGAGCGGGCGAGTAGCTTTCCCACCAGTGCATTCAATGTACTGATAATCCACCAGTTTGATATGTAGGGTGCGGGAGAACCTCGTGTGGTGCGGACGTCTCCTTCGTGCGTGCTAAGGCATGGACAATACTCCGAAGCAACGGTGCGTCCGGGACTGAAGCACATATACAAGACATAAGTTGTGAACATCGCCTGACCATCGCCTGTACATTCATTCCACAGTTGTAGCCACTTGGCACGCTTTTACTGTTTCAGAGAGAGGCTTAAGCGACTTGTAATCTCGGCTATACGCCGCCTGTAACACAAGTTTATATCAATAAAAGAGCTTGCTTTACTTCAACTTGTGTTTCAATGCTTCCGCTATATTGTCGACTCAGTGAACCTGTTACCGATCGCTATGCGTTCCTAAACTCCGCTGCACTCGGACAATCTGTGCGACTCTGTGGCTTAGAACTCTTGCCGCCAGCCAATGAACCATGGCCTTGCACGGGCGTGGATCACGCTCGTGCGGCATCACGCCCGGATGGGTTAAGCGATCGTTCCGCGGGAGCGCTGGCGAGGGTGATTTCCGCCTAGCGGGAACGGCCGAAATAGCCTGCGGGAGATCGGGGCGTGACAACTTCTCCGTGTCCGACACGTGTCCGATACGAGTCTGAGGGCTGTGTCCGTGTCTGCCCTAGTGTTTAGGGCTTGGGGACACTACCGGAGCTGCGGCTAGGGCCGGGGGAGGCCGGGGAGCGGAGGCGGGTGTCGTCGGCGGCAGCGCTCGAGGGGCGGCGGCGCTGAGCGGCACGGTGGGCCAGAGTCGGGCTCGGAGTCGGGTGCTGCCAAAGGAGAAGGAGGAGGAGGAAGGGGGAGGCCGGGCTGCGGTAGTCGGGGGAGGAGAAGGTAGCCGACGGCAGGGGAAAATTGGTCGGGTAGAGGCGATCTGGGACGGGTGGAGGTCGGAGGGATTTAGGGTTCAGGTCGTCGGAGAATCATCGAGGGGATCGTATTGGAGGAAGGCGATGGGTCGAAGGTGAGGTGGTCAACGAGGGCAGCGGGCTAGGGCGGAGAGGAGGGTGGAGCTTGTCGGAGTTCGTCGAGGAGACGACTAGGGAGAGGTGGAGGGAGGTAGAGATGGTGAGGTGCTGGTGGGGATAGGTTAGTCGGGGTCAAGCGGTGCGAGAAGGTCGACGGCGAGGACGCTGCGGGCGAAGAGAGGGAGAGAGAGTTGCGGCGGCGGCGGGGCACGGATCCTGAGGGGGTTAAATACCCTCGTCGCCATGTCGTAACAGTAATTCTGACCCGATAGAGAATTAGGGTTCGGTTTGGATTCGGGTACGGGTCGGGTCGCGGGTTGGGCAGACCCGATCTGACCCGTTAAGGTCAGGGGTCCGGTCCGGTTTGGTTGAACCGGGTTCAGCCCAGTTTATTTTGGGTTTAAATACGGTTTAATTATTAATAGTTTTTTGGGCTTTAAAAATATTTTCGGAGTCCAATAAATTCATCGAAAATTACCCTATGTCCGGTTTTCCATTTCACACCATAAAATATTATTTCCATAATATTTTAATATTAATTAACAGCAATTAAAAATCATTTAATTAGAAAATACCTAGGTTTTAATTACAAAAAATTCCTGAAAATTACAGAAAATTCTGTAAAATCCAAATTAAAAATTCTTGAAAAATCAGGGGGATTACAATCTATCCCCCTTAAGAGAATTGCGTCCTCGCAATCAAAGAATAACCGGTCAACAGAGATGACACGGTTGCAAACGTTGTTCGAAGCACATTGCGATCAAGGAGAATCAAGGTTGAGGGTGTAAGAATAATACAAAGGAAAAATTATTTTCCTAAGCATTAAAAGTTATGCAATCTCCCGTATGAAGGAGGTATAGAAGGCTACAGTTTAGAAAAGTAGGTTATCACTAGGTTATTAATTATATAAACATTCTAGGTTGTAAAACATACTAGGTTATTAGCAAGTTCAACATTACTAGGTTAAGGCTGAGGTCACGAACCAATAGGCACGAGATAAAATAATACTAGAAACAAAAAACTATAAAAACTTACGTGTATTAGCTACTCCATGAATCTGCGCATCCTCCAAAGTCATCGCATAAGCTTGTCCGCGTCCTTGAGGGGGTGCCCTCTGCTATTGCGGGGCCTGCTGGAAGGGTGCTGGTCGGGGTGCCAAAGGTGGCCTTGGTTGATCTTCTCCTGGTGCTGGTAGAGCTTGTTGGTTTGCCCTTGGTACTCCTTTTCTACGCTCAGGGCAGTCCCTCACTACATGCTGTCTGGATCCGCAACCTAAGCATAGTACTAACCTGCGTCGGCATTCCCTGGCGAGATGGCCTGCTTTGCCACAGTAGTGACAAGTAGAAAGGACTATTACTTGTGGTGTAGATGCTTTCTGCTGTTGGTGTAGGTGAGGTCTCTTTGCAGCTTCTTCTTGTGGTGCTCTGGTTGTTGTTGATGTGGAAGGCCGCTTCAGACTGGTCTCTCTCCTGGTGACGCGCTCCATGCGTCGGGCTGCAGCAAGGACGTCCGAGTAAGAAGTAGGTACAACGGATCCAATTAGTTTCTGTAGCTCGAAGTTTAGTCCATCGAAAAATTTCTCGGCCTTCTCTTCTTCTGTCGGAATCAAGGTAGGGGCGAAGTGACTCAGACGAATAAATTCCGCGTTGTACTCTTCCACTGTCATATTGCCTTGGATAAGGCGGTTGAACTTATCTCTGAGTTCTGATCGAGCGGTAGCTGAAATGTACATCTCTTGAAAGAGTCTGGAGAACTCCTCCCAGGTGGCTCAGTCTGGTCCGAGCCGTGTCTCCTCAGATAACCACCAGTGATGTGCATTGTCCGTCAATTGCATTCTGACGGCAGTCATTCAATGTTCCATTGGTAGCTTTGCTGCTTCTAATTGATTTCGTATGTTGGTAAGCCACTCATGAACTTCTGTAGGTTCCTCCTTGCCTGAGAAGGTACGGGGCTTCAGCTGGCGGAAGTCGGTGATAGAGCCCGTCGGTTGCCGTCGAGTTGGTAGGTTGGCCTGCTCCAGTGCATTTACTAGGCTGTTTCTCAAGTAATCCGCTTCGCGATGCTGATATTTGTGGTGTTAAACGAAAGGAATGAAATTGTATTTCAATGACGGGGTTTATGCGAAACCCGCGCCCTTCTGTTTACAAACAAACTTGTACAATGTAATCCTATACGAGGATGTGGGAGTATAATTTATTTAATCTGGGTATAAATTGCTATAGGTGTCTGATCTGCGGTCGATCACTTTAGCCCTTGGACCACACGATGTTGAAGAAGTGCCGTGGAAGACATGTAGCAGCTTCGAAGGTTGCAGAAGAGGTTGGACGCACGAGGCCAAGGTCGTCGATCCCTGCTCTTTGCCTGCTCTCCGGGCTCTCTCTCTCTCTCTCTCTCCCTCTCTCTTTCTCTCTCTCTCTCTCCTTGGACGGTAATTCTCTCCTGGATGATAATTCTTTTTCCGCCCTTTTTCCCCATTGATAGGGGTCTCTATTTATAGAGTTTTGGTGACAGTGACCACTCCGTCGGTGTAAAAACCGAGGAGTGGGAAGTACAACACCCTTTTACACAACGGTTAAAGTAACCAATGCCTGCGTATGGATGATCTTTTGAATGAGCGTATGACGCGGGTCCAACTAAGGGAACACAACGCGTACTATTGCTACGAAGATCACGGCGTAAGAGCCACGCAGGTAGGTATCCCGTATGTAGAAACGGTTGGCGTAGAAGCCAAATGACTGTCACCCTGGCACAGAGGCCAGATAGGCATAGAAGCCGAAATAGGCGTAGAAGCCGGATAGGCGTAGAAGCCGGATAGGCGTTGAAGCCGGGTAGGCGTAGGAGCCGGAGAGGCGTTGAAGCCGGAGAGGCGTTGAAAGCCGGATAGGCGTTGAAGCCGGAGAGGCGTTGAAGCCGGAGGGGCATTGAGAGCCGAAGGGGCGTTGAGAGCCGAAGAGGCGTTGAGAACCGAAGGGGCGCAGGTCTTGAATGGGCGTAAAAGCCGCTGCGTACCGTGCCCGAGTGCTGACGTGGACGTCTTAGCCGGAATCACGGCTTTCGAAGATGTAATCAAATCTTCTACAGAGATTTGCCATCATCTTGTGCATTAAATGCGAAGACGTGTTTCGAAGGTCTGCAGCCCTTCTGTGCATCCGTTTGCAGAGACGTGCTTTGACTGAACCTGTCACCGCTCCGTGCAATTAGACGTAGAGACGTGCCTCGAGCCCCGTACGATGTGCAGCTTTTGACGTGGCAGGCGGTTTGTCTACTGCGGAGCGTAAACCGGCTTATGCCTGCCTGTGTAAAACAATGCAGCGTATCCCTCTGTGCGCAAAAGAGCGGTTTATGCTGAGGGGACGTTAGTAAATGACGGTTCGGTGGTATCTTAAACCAATCCTCTGCATTAAATGCAGGGATCCACCATCATACTGTGGTGTGCGTCCCGAGGGGTCTGTGCCTGTTTCCAGCCGTCGTCTGGGTCGCCGTGCAGCACTTTTTTGTCAGGAGTCAGAGGCCAGGTTCACTGCGTGACTTGACAGGTTCATTTCGGGGAAGACGAAGCGTTCCTCGTACGCTATTTTAACGCTGCTTTGAGAGCGGCTGAGTTTTTACGCCCTGGAGGCGATGGGGGGGTCCCGTCTACGCCGAAGCGGTTTTGGACGCGCTGCACCCTTGAGCTCTTACGCCTGATGGCACTGAAGGCCTTTGCTTGTGCTGCTCTGTATCAATACGCCGCGTAGCTTTTGCCAGCGTATTTTTTATGCTTCTACAAGACCCCCTTCAAAGCTTTTAAATTCCTTGGAATTTGAAACGCTTTGAATGAAGCATGAATGGCCCCTCGTGACTCGAAACGTTTTTAAATGGAGCATTGAAACGGTCGGTACGGCCTTTATGGCGGATTTATTGGGGACCGCTGTGATCTCTTTTGCCTATAAAAAGGCGGGGGGTTAACCTGTTTCCCCATATTCCTATCACCATGCTAAAATGATCGCCGGAGTTCGTCGGGTCGATCTGAGGAAGAAGGAGATCATGTTCTTCCAGCATGTTGGGAGCCGAAAAAGACGGCGTCTTCGAGCAAGTGTCCACTTCAGCGATAGATCATGGAAGGATATCTTAGCCTCCCTTGCTCGGGATAATCAGCAACTTTGTATGGCATTGCACCAGGGGAGAGGAAGGGCCGTATTAGACCACACAGCTCGTAGACTGTTTATTTCTTCCTGAGACCCCTGCGGACGAGACCGGACAAACCGTAATCTGTCGTCCTGATTGGGTTGGGTTTGAAGAAACCCCAACTAGATCGGCCATGGCGAATGGAGGATCTTCTTGTTCATGACTGTGGTGGTCATGAACAGCCATGGTGGAAGAGGAAGACCGGCATCGGCGCGAGAATCTGTCAGGACAGCTTCTGGGCGATCTTTCGACGACGAGGGAGTCTTTTGTAGACGGAGTTTCCCTCATATGTAATCATAAAAAGTAGAGAAAAACCCCTGTAGACAGGGTTTCCCTCATTTGTAATCATGATTTTAATCTTCAATAAAGTCATCTTTTCTTCATATGATCACTTGCCATACGTTGCTGTGAAGTCTGAATGTGTGCAGCTTTGACACGTCTGATACTTTACGCGACCCTGTATAGAGAGTACTAGGTTCTGTCCTGTTCTTTTCGTGCAGCAGATAGTGCATAGAGCGCTGCTTTAGCATTTTGAACACTTAGAACTGTCCTGTTGCTAGGACTAAGGAACCGCGTAGAGTTCTGAACCGCTGCTTCTGATGAGCAGAGCTTTGTTCAGTCTTCGTCTTCAAGAATGATCTCTCGGAACTCCCTTGAAACAGGGTCGAGGATTCTGGCTGAGCTTTGTCATTTTGACAGACGAGATGTTCAGACTGGAGTCCGGATGAACCTCCAATTTCGGGACCCAAAAAGAGTAATTTCTTAATGGTTGTACTCTGTCCGTTTCGGGTACTTGGGGTCAAGAACGAGTATCTTCTGTGTGAACTCTTTGCACTTGACCGGGTCGGGGACTGTTTTGGATAAGCGGAAAGTCGCGGAGTGTGAAATCCTCAGTCTGTAGCGTCTGGGCGTAAAACACCGTCGAGCGTGGGGTCGTAGACTTGTGGTTCCTGAGCGTGAAGTCGTAGGTTTGTCGCCTCTCGAGCGTAAAAGCTATAGAGCACAAAGGCATCCGGGCGAGAAAAACCATAGACTTATAGCTGCTTGAACGTAAAGCCGTAGAATCGTTGCTGTTGAGTGTAGAAAGCTCCTTTAGCATAGGACTTGTGGATCTGTAGCTCCTGAAAAGAGAATTTCTTCGAGCGTGAAGTTCTGCGGATCTGTTGCTTCTGAGCGTAAACTGAGCGCCACCGAGCGTGAGATCATCGATTTGGTATCTGCTGAGCGTAAAGCCGTAGGTTTGTCGCCTCTCGAGCGTAAAAGCTACCGAGCACAAAGGCATCCGGGCGAGAAAAACCATAGACTTGTAGCTTGTGAGCGTAAAATCGTAGATCTGTTGCTGTCGAGCGTAGAAAGCTCCTTTAGCGTAGAACTGCTGAACTGTCTTGCGCGAAGAATTTTTCGAATTCGCTGACTGTCCGTCTTTCGAGGGTAGTGGGTTGACGTAGCACCCAATCATATCCGACTATTAATGCGAGACTTGGTTAGGGTCTCGAGGAGTCCGTCCGAGGATTCGAGGAGTCGATCTGGACTTTATATATATCCCAAGCTTTGGAGAGAAAAACTTTTCATCCGTCTTCTGCGAACGAGAGTTCTTGATTGTTCGAGCTTTTCTCCTTCATTCCTTCTCTGAGCACTTCGAGCTTTCAGAAATGGCGACGAAACAAACCTCCTCCGCTAAGGGAAAGAGCATAGGTTCTTCTTCTTCTCCTACTGCCCCAGCGAGGGAGTCTTCGGTCGGGCAAGGTGGACTTCCTTCCGAAAGTATCCCGCCGACGGGCAGCGCACCCGGTCTGAGAGGTAGATCCTTTGGGGTGACAAGAATAACGAAAATCCTTCGCACACGTTGAACGTGACCGCGCTAGGTCACCTTCTGTGCTGATAGCCTCTTCTGAGGAAGATGATGCACGGAGGCATTTTCATCTTTTACGCCCACATTTCTCGTGTGCTAGCGTAAAGGCGCCATATTCTCGTAGTTCCGAGCGTAAAAGCTCTGGCTATCGAAAACTGGCGTATGTCGTAAAATAAGCATTTTACGTTTGTGGAGGGGACTCCCGGCGTATAATAACCGAATTCGTACAATCCTGGCGTAGAGCACAGTTTGTCGTTTCTTTGGTTTTGTATGTTTGTGCAAGATTTTTGAAATAACATACTTTCTTTGCACCTTTGTAGTTAACCTGGGTGAGTCTCCGCTGACCGAGGTGATGGGTTCCTCCGCCGGGATGCTGTACTCGAACTACCTGGAGGACTTGTCCCACATGGCATTTCCCCTCTCCGGATCCCAGTATCCTGAGGGAAGGGGATTTTTGTTGGCGGCTCAGGGCGAGCGGGCACTGTTGAGTATGATCAATGGGGAGCCCCTGACGTATGTAGATGGAGAGCGGTACATAAAGCCGGCTTTCCTTTTCGGGGACATGATCGACAAGCGGTCCCAGACGAAGCCTAAGAGGGAACCTTGGGTCTTTGCTGTCGAGAGCTTGGTTCTGTACCTGCCGACGATGCCGAGGGATTATCCCATCTCGGCTTTCTTCCATGCCACTCATCCCAGAAAGATGTCGTGGACGTTGACTCCCGATCTTCATGGCAAGCCGGGGAAGATCTTTCATCAGAAAGGAGCTGACCAGGGATCGTTTGTCAGTCGTCCTTCTGGTCCTGTGACGTTGTTCCGGGGATTGTACCCGGGTGGCGTCCCGAGCGAAGACAGCTCTGTGATCCAGCCGGTCCAACTGTCGACTTTCTGCAATAGCTTCATGGGACGAGGTGGGGTGTACCCCAAGAAGAATCCTCGGTGTAATGGGTGGGTCACCCTAGCAAACCTCCGATGGACCAGCCTAGTTAACTGGGCCTTGAAGCGCTTTCGGCAAGAGCTAGAGGGCATTGGGTTGTATGCCGCTGTGAGTGCGATGAGCGTCGGGTTGCCTCCCAACCCTAATTTGTTTTTGGCACTGATGGAGCGATACGTTTCGCTCACTGGGACCTTTGCCACTCCACTGGGGGAGTTGGGATTGGCCCTTCATGAGATGGCGGTTGTCTCGAGGCTGCCGATGGGGGATACCCCGTATGAAGAGTATGTTCCCACCAACCGGGAGTTGGGGGATTCGGACCCTCGGGTGGCGGATGTGTATCAGGAGCTGATGTGCCAATATCTCGCCTGCACCGCTTTTTACAACGAGCCCTCTGGTTTGGCCCACACTACCAAGTGGATGTCCTACCTCTTCTTCCACTGAGCTAGAGCTGCCAGGTTGGAGAAAGTTTCGGGGGGCAAAAACGAGCCCGTGAACTGTTTGGGCGTGCTTAGTGCCCAGGTCGTGGATGGCCTTATGGAGGGGGCCAAAGCTTCGGACCAGATCCTCGTTGAGAGGGTAGGAAAGTACCCCGAAGGTACTACGGCCCGTAGTTACCTGAGGCGCTGTCGCAGGTCTCTATCCAAGGAAGCCCAGCTGGCTGGTTTCCTCTCGTTATGGCTGCGTCGAGTAGTAGTGCCTGGTACTGTGTCCGCGGACCGCATTCACCGGAACATCTTGTGGCCGGCAGTGCGCCTGGTGTTCGGGGCAAGACTGGGCTTGCTTCCTGCCATGGTGTGCCGTATACAGGCGGGCTTGAGAGCTCTGACCGATGGGTTGCTCGCTGATGAAGCCCGGCGTGAGAGTTTTCCCAGGGTGGAATTACCATACCTGTATCTGATGGGTTGGTTAATTCTCCACAATCTCCGGGTGATGTCTCCTGGCTCTGGTAGCAGCTCAGGGGGAAATTTCTTGTTGAACTACAAGGATTCTCCCTGGAACATGGACACCGTTCTAGATTGTCGGCTGGTATTGAACCTCAGCCATGGCTGGAAGTTCCTCTGTACTCTCCCTCCCGTAGATCGCCATCAATTAGGGATGAGGCTTGAGGACTCGGGTAGAGAGAAGACCGATCTTTCTCCGGAGGCTTTTAATTGGCTGGTCTGCATTAAACCCTCCCATCTCCTGTACAGGAGTGAAGACCATTGCTTCTTCGAGCCTTATTTGCCTAGTCGGTTCGCCAGGCAATTTGGGTACGGCCAGCTGCACGTGGGCAATGCTGTCACCAGCTTCAGGTCCAGAGGCGGGCTCATTGATGGAGCCAGAGGATGGCGGTATTTCACCACGGGTTGCACAGGAGCAGCCTTCGTCGTGCCGGATGTCACCCCCACTACGGAGCTGCGCATCCTCCATTCTTACGCCCAGTTTTACGTGGCGATCAACACCTTCCACCGCGATTTTGACATACGCGGAAGTCTTAGGGTGTCCTCTCCCATTGCCGGGGGAGGAGTTGAAGTTCCCTCGGTTTCTCCCGATGAGGGTGAGGAGTTTGATACCCCGGATGAACCCCTGGAGTCGATGCCGGGGTGTGAAGTGCCTCCTCCTGCGGGGGCTTTGGTAGTTCCTCAGAAGCGAAGGGCGCCTGTTCCTAAGGAGGCTTCTGTTCGTAAGAGGAGGAAGGAGACAGTCGCTCGTCCTTTCCGCATTTTTGGTGTCGAAGCTACCGGGAGTGGGCCTACATCTCCCCATGTCGGGGATGAGTCTTTGGCTGGAGGTTCCTCGCCTTTTAGAGAGGGATCCTCTATGGTTTCGGTTGGCGGCGTCGGAGGATCTTCGCTAGGGGTCGCTGCTGTGGCTACTGCTCCGGGTAGTGGAACGAGATCGCCTAGGTGGCCATGGCAGATAGGAGGATCCTTCCCTGGACCCGCAACGGATGAAGCTCCTGCTGTGCCTAGCGAGATTCCAGTTGACGAACCTCGACCGCGTCTTGGTGGAGACTTGGAGGAATTTTGGGCGATGTCAGTTGGTCCATCTCCTTCCCCAGGTATGATAGTTCGCATTGCGTCCTTAGAGCGAGGTTTAGCTGCCTCGGCTGCAGATGCGCCATATATACCATTGGCCCCGGGTAAATGTCGTTTTCATGTCTCCTTTTAGAAAGGTTACCGTTGTACTGATGCCGACTTTCGGGTTCTTTCTTCTCAGGGGATGGAGCCCACGGGGAGTGTAGCATTGAGCCACCTTCCGGCTCTGCTCCGGCCCCTGGTGGTGATACGGAGGCACCTGATCCTGAGGAGGAAACACCTTCGGGGGCTAGCTCGCCCGGAGTGGTTTCGTCGCCTCGAGAGGAGGATGAGCCTGTCACCGTGACCTTGCCTTCGGTCGCACCAACCGTCGAGGCGGCAACTGTGGCTACCTCGTTTGCAATCGTCTCTGGTGGGGGACTCGCTGATATCGCGGTCTCTCCTGGCGTTCAGTCGGGTTTAGTTGCGCTGACTGAGCAACATACCAGCCTCTTTTACACCGGTTTGGGAGCGATGATATCAATGGTGTTGACGAAGAGTCTGGATTTCGAGCGCCTGAAGAGAACTGCCCAGTTCTCGATCGGGGTTGTCAGGGAGTTCGGCGATTCCGGGGGAGCCGATGCCCTGGAGGCGATGGTTAATGGTTTAGAACAACCTATTAACGAGTATTTGCGGTTGGCTCAGGGCAGTCTTGATGCTGAGGCCCAGACCAGATACGGTTTTATGACTGCGCATCTTGCCAAACGGATGGAAGACCTGAAGGAACTCCTTCGAACTCGCCAGCTGGAGGCGATTCAGAGGAAAGCTGCCGTGGATGAGATCCTCGCCCTCCAGACAACGTGCCAATCCGAGCATGAGGGAAATGTAGCGAGGATTCACAGGTTGAGGGAGAAACTCGCTCAGGCAGAAGAGTGGGCTTCCCAGTCGTTGGCAGGCTTGGATGTGGTGGCCGGTCGACTGAGCACAGCGCAGCGGGATCTGGATCGCGCGGAAGGTGCCTGTGCGGGCGTTCGTCGGACGATAGCCGAACTGTCCCATTCGAGTGACAACGAGGCACTGCTGGAGCGGGACCGTGCTGATGTTCTGGCCATTAGGGACGAGAGGATGGCCGTGCTAGCGCGGCAGCTCCGTGACATGACTGCTCCGCCGCAATGATGTACTCTTTTTTGCCCTTTTTTTTTGCTTTCCCAGATGTAATTTTGTTCTTTCTTGGGAATAAAAAGAGACTTTTTCCTAACTTTGGACCCATCATTTCAGAATGTAAATGACAGGTTAGGGCGAGAGTGGTATCAGAGGTAGTATGGACGTGATAAACTCTCGGTAAACTTCAGCAGGGCACGTTTATTCAGAGGTCATATGGACATGATAGAACGTGCTTTGGCCAAGTTTTGTAGGTAAAGTACTATCAGAGGTGAGATAGACGTGATAGGCTTTACTAGAGTTTACAGCTCAGAGGTAATATGGACATAGCTGTTTTGTGGGCCTATTACTTTTTGCGCACCTAGGTGCATGTAAATAGGTTTGAGGACAAGCCCTGCTAGAGGTAATATGGACGTAGCAGATTTTGTGGACCTAACACCACTGGCGTACTTAGATTTAGTACGGGTGTTAGTTGAAGTGACGATCGATATCAGAGGTGATAATCGATGGTGAGAATCTTGGAAAGCCTGTTCAGAGGTGATATGGACATGGCAGATTCTCCAAGGAAATACAGTTCAGAGGTGATATGGACATGACTGATTTGTGGGCCTATTGCTTTTTACGCACCTAGGTACAAGAAATAGGTTTGAGGACAAGCCCTGCTAGAGGTAATATGGACGTAGCAGATTTTGTGGACCTAACACCACTGGCGTACTTAGATTTAGTACGGGTGTTAGTTGAAGTGACGATCGATATCAGAGGTGATAATCGATGGTCAGAATCTTGGAAAGCCTGTTCAGAGGTGATATGGACATGGCAGATTCTCCAAGGAAATACAGTTCAGAGGTGATATGGACATGACTGATTTGTGGGCCTATTGCTTTTTGTGCACCTAGGTGCAGGAAATAGGTTTGAGGACAAGCCCTGCTAGAGGTAATATGGACATAGCAGATTTTGTGGACCTAACACCACTGGCGTACTTAGATTTAGTACGGGTGTTAGTTGAAGTGACGATCGATATCAGAGGTGATAATCGATGGTCAGAATCTTGGAAAGCCTGTTCAGAGGTGATATGGACATGGCAGATTCTCCAAGGAAATACAGTTCAGAGGTGATATGGACATGACTGATTTGTGGGCCTATTGCTTTTTACGCACCTAGGTGCAAGAAATAGGTTTGAGGACAAGCCCTGCTAGAGGTAATATGGACGTAGCAGATTTTGTGGACCTAACACCACTGGCGTACTTAGATTTAGTACGGGTGTTAGTTGAAGTGACGATCGATATCAGAGGTGATAATCGATGGTCAGAATCTTGGAAAGCCTGTTCAGAGGTGATATGGACATGGCAGATTCTCCAAGGAAATACAGTTTAGAGGTGATATGGACATGACTGATTTGTGGGCCTATACTAGTTTCTTCTTTGAAGTAGTTTCGTCGGATTACGAGAATCTTGCCGTATTCCTCCTGAGTGGAGGAGATTAGGCGTAGTACTTCTTCAGGAATTTGCCGTTGATAGGAGCCATTAATAGGTCTCCATTGGGCTGGGCTAGTCTGTAGGCTCCGTTCGAGAATGTTGTCTCGATCACATAAGGGCCTTCCCACTTGGGCTGGAACTTGCCTTTACTCCTGTGAGTAAGAATCATCGGCCTTCTTATGGCTAAAACTAGCTCACCGACTTTGAACACCCTTTCCTTTACTTTACGATTAAAAGCTCTGGAAATGCGTGCTTGGTAGAGCGCGATGCGCTGTTGAGCTTGGAGGCGTTTCTCGTCTAATCCTTCTAGCTCCTGAAGCCTTAACAGGTCATTCTTTTCTTGAGTCCGCTCGTTAGCCACGGATATCCTGAGTGACGGGATCTGGATTTCAATGGGGAGAACTGCCTCGCTCCCGTATACCAATGAGAATGGGGTGCCAATCTGGATTCTTAAGCGAATCTTCCCCAATGGTTTACTCTTTCCAGCGTTGAAACCCACAATTGTAGTAGTGGTATAGGCCAGTTCGCTGGTGGGGATCCTCAACGGTCTGAGCAGACTGTGAGGAATGATGCTAATTGACGATCCCTGATCTATGTGAATCCGGTCGACCTCCATGGAACCGATGTATCCGGTGTGATAGAGAGGCCTGTCATGCCTGTTGTGTTTCAGCAGCATGTCGTCTTGGGTGAAAGTGATGTTTGGTACCACCTCCATCACACTGTGGCATTGAGGGCACGCCACGGGTTCCTCATTGGGGGACTTGAGCTGGGTTAAGCACACATCCGCTTGCATCAACGCTTCGCTCAGGGCTAGACGAGTGTCTTGGGAGAGCCTGAGTAGCTCGAAGATGGACAACCTGGCTGGCGTATTGGCCAGTTGGGCCAGGATGTCGAAGTTGTACGGTTTCTCTAAACCTTTGTTTGGAATGTTCTTCACAGGTACATCGAAGCGTACTTCCTTTTGTTTTCCCTTGTCCGCTGGAGTTGGTCTTGCAGGACCGGTCTCTGGCGTGGCGGGCTCGGGTCCCGAAGGCTTGGTGGCTGGGGCGTCTTTCGGGCTCGTGCCGTAGTCCTTGAGGTAGGCTTTCCCTGATCGGGTTGCTGTAGCCAACACCTCGTCTTCTTCTGGAGTTGCAACCGTATGGCATGGTTTGCATTTGGAGTTCTTTCTAGACTTAGCTCTGATAGCATCGGTCTTTTCTCCGATTTCTGATACCAGGTCGGGATGAACCCACATAATCTCGCCTTGCCGGGTAGTTAGGGGTACCAGGTTGCGATTTTGATCCCGAGCTGGAGGGAGATTGATGATATTCATCGTTGCTCGGAAAATAGGCGTGACACCATCCAGGATCGTTCGGGGAGGCAGACTGCCAAACTAGAGAGAGATCATGTTGGCCGTGACCGTCTTCTCGGTATTGTGCAGGGTGATCGCCTTAGCATCGATTAACCCCTGGATCTTCCTTTTCAGTACGTAACACGCCTTTGTTGGGTGGTGTACGTATCGGTGGAAGACACAGTATTTTGGGTCGTTAGTATTGCCAACTTCCTGGGGCCGCCTCAGCTCTGGAAGGGTGATCTTGCCACTCTTGACGAGACACTCGAATATGCTCGGGACGTCGTCGTCGTCGAAGGAGTAGACTTCAACGGGTCTGGAAGTCCCGGGTTTTGCTTGCGCGGTTGCCGCAATCTTTGGTCTGGCCGTATTGATTGCCAGGGCTTCTTTCCCTTTGGGATCACGAGGGTGGTCGCTGCTAGGAGATGGCCTCTTGCCTCTGTCGGAGGCGGAGATCATGATGCCATTGTCGCGCGCCTTGCGACTATTGTCTTCGGCTGCTACTGCCGAGATGATGAACGAGGGCCAATCACGGAATTGATATGGTCCTGTGAACACTGAGACCACGGGAAGGAGGTTCTTCCTGCAAATGTCCACCAATGCAGAGTCGGGAACTCCTGGAGGCATTTGTAAGGTGGCCTGACAAAAACGTTCGATGAAGATGCGAACGTCTTCCTTTTCCTTTTGCTTGACTTCGATGAGAGAGGACATAGACATGTCCATTCCTCCCTCGTAGAACCGTGTAAAGAATAAAGTTCTGAAGTCTTCAAAGGAAGTGATGCAGTTATCCGCCAAGCTGCGGTACCACTGATAGGCTACTCCTGAGAGGCAACCTTTGAACACCCGAGTAAGGAGGGCGTCGTTCCCTTGTAGCAACACCGTCATCATGCTAAAATAATTCATGTACTGGCTCGGCGATGTTTTTCCCTCGAACAGGGCCATGGTCTGAGGTTTGTACCTTGGCGGGAAAGGGACTTCCTCCCAGATAGCTGGGTAGGGCTGGTTGATTCCCAGTTTCTTGAGCTGATCCTTGTGTTTCAAGGCGTCAAACTGGGCCTTCAACTCCCGGACTGCCTGTATCGGATTTTCAGTCGGAAGCGGGGCCATGGAGTGGTGCGGAGTTGGTTGTATCGTAACCCCAGCGGGAGGTAAGGCATTCTCTGAGTGAGAAAGCGGAGGAACTTCTGATTCTTGATCCAGCGCGGGCTCTTGGCTCGGGTGGGATAGTGGTAAGTCAACCCCCACATGTATCTGAGTCGGCGGGACCGATGCTTGAGCCATGGTAGCTGCGTGCTGAGTTAGCATCATCTGGTGCATGTTTTCCATCATGGATTGCATTTGTTGCAGAGATGTTTCCAGCGTGGTGAGGCGTTGTTCTGCGTCTCCTGACGGTGAAGCTTCCTCGCGTTCATCTTCAACGGCGTAGGCTCCCATCTCCCTGGGCGTCATTGAAGGATTAGTATAGGTCGCTGTAGAAGTCGACTCTACACTTTCTGCTTCTGATTCTTGGCGACCCCCAGCGTCGGAATCGGAAGAGGATGGAGCTGGCTGTCGTGACTTTGCACGAGTGTTCTGGAATACTCCGGCTTCAGTGTCACTGAACCTCCTTCGGCTCGGGGGCTTGGAGGGATGTTGTCTTGAACTCGACCCTCCTCTACGCAGGTGTGAGGCCATGTTTATAGGCGCATGCGCGGGTTCCCCTCCCTGGAAAGACAGAGAGTAGCCCAATCGGTCGAAGACCGATCGTTTTGTTTTGGGACAGCAGCAATTAATCACAACCTTGTGGCTATTACAATGATGCTCGCTAGGAGGCGTAATAGACATGTTGGAAGGTCCCCTCTCTTTACGCTTCTGGACTAGATACTTGCATAGGTCAGGAGGAGTTGCCGGAGAGGCCCTTAGTCGGCCATTGGTTTCTCGCGTGATCCGGAGGGTAGGCATTCTGTTCCTTCGCTGGCGTGGAGGCCGAGAGGTTAAGTAGCCTGCCGCTTGCTTTCCTTCGCGGAGATCACAGCGCTCATCTGGTTTACCGTAGAGGTCAGATGATGTCTTGCGCGTGGAGCGAGATCTGTTCTTCCGTCTTGGCGCCGAGGCACCATCGGAAGTTCTGTCTGTACCGCGCGGAGCGGGAGACAGATTTTTACGCGTAAAGCGCAGTGAAGGCTTCTGGGTTAGCGCTGAGGCTTCGCCCGAAGTTTTGTCTTTACCGCGCGTAGCGGGAGACTGTTTCCTACGCGTAAAGCGCAGTAGATTCTTCGGGGTTAGCGCTAAGGCTTCGCCCGAAGTTTTGTCTGTACCGCGCGTAGCGGGAGACTAAATTTTACGTGCGGGGCACGGAGGGAGCGTCGCTACAACCTCGTTGGCCGAAGAGATCGGAGAGTTCGGAGAGATCGGAGAGTCCGGAGAGATCGGAGAGTCCACAGGAATAGTAGAGGATGTCTTGGGCATCCACACATTGCGCAGCTTCCTGTTGTCCTGGACGGAGAGAGGGCGAGAGCTACCCCCGGCTCGAAGCATGTCTTCGTAGGCTGACTGGTCGAAATGAACGACCAGCGTCTTCTTCACGGTTCCCACGGATACCGTATCGTGTTGAGCAATTACTTCCTCGTCAGAAGAGAAAGATGTCCCCAGCAGAGTCGCCATCTTGTTTGTGGTGTTAAACGAAAGGAATGAAATTGTATTTCAATGACGGGGTTTATGCGAAACCCGCGCCCTTCTGTTTACAAACAAACTTGTACAATGTAATCCTATACGAGGATGTGGGAGTACAATTTATTTAATCTGGGTATAAATTGCTATAGGTGTCTGATCTGCGGTCGATCACTTTAGCCCTTGGACTACACGATGTTGAAGAAGTGCCGTGGAAGACAGGTAGCAGCTTCGAAGGTTGCAGAAGAGGTTGGACGCACGAGGCCAAGGTCGTCGATCCCTGCTCTTTGCCTGCTCTCCGGGCTCTCTCTCTCTCTCTCTCTCTCTCTCTCTCTCTCCCTCTCTCTTTCTCCTTGGACGGTAATTCTCTCCTGGATGATAATTCTTTTTTTGCCCTTTTTCCCCATTGATAGGGGTCTCTATTTATAGAGTTTTGGTGACAGTGACCACTCCGTCGGTGTAAAAACCGAGGAGTGGGAAGTACAATACCCTTTTACACAACGGTTAAAGTAACCAATGCCTGCGTATGGATGATCTTTTGAATGAGCGTATGACGCGGGTCCAACTAAGGGAACACAACGCGTACTATTGCTACGAAGATCACGGCGTAAGAGCCACGCAGGTAGGTATCTTGTGTGTAGAAACGGTTGGCGTAGAAGCCAAATGACTGTCACCCTGGCACAGAGGCCAGATAGGCATAGAAGCCGAAATAGGCGTAGAAGCCGGATAGGCGTAGAAGCCGGATAGGCGTTGAAGCCGGGTAGGCGTAGGAGCCGGAGAGACGTTGAAGCCGGAGAGGCGTTGAAGCCGGAGAGGCGTTGAAAGCCGGATAGGCGTTGAAGCCGGAGAGGCGTTGAAGCCGGAGGGGCGTTGAGAGCCGAAGAGGCGTTGAGAGCCGAAGGGGCGCAGGTCTTGAATGGGCGTAGAAGCCGCTGCGTACCGTGCCCGAGTGCTGACGTGGACGTCTTAGCCGGAATCACGGCTTTCGAAGATGTAATCAAATCTTCTACAGAGATTTGCCATCATCTTGTGCATTAAATGCGAAGACGTGTTTCGAAGGTCTGCAGCCCTTCTGTGCATCCGTTTGCAGAGACGTGCTTTGACTGAACCTGTCACCGCTCCGTGCAATTAGACGTAGAGACGTGCCTCGAGCCCCGTACGATGTGCAGCTTTTGACGTGGCAGGCGGTTTGTCTACTGCGGAGCATAAACCGGCTTATGCCTGCCTGAGTAAAACAATGCAGCGTATCCCTCTGTGCGCAAAAGAGCGGTTTATGCTGAGGGGACGTTAGTAAACGACGGTTCGGTGGTATCTTAACCCAATCCTCTGCATTAAATGCAGGGATCCGCCATCATACTGTGGTGTGCGTCCCGAGGGGTCTGTGCCTGTTTTCAGCCGTCGTCTGGGTCACCGTGCAGCACTTTTTTGTCAGGAGTCAGAGGCCAGGTTCACTGCGTGACTTGACAGGTTCATTTCGGGGAAGACGAAGCGTTCCTCGTACGCTATTTTAACGCTGCTTTGAGAGCGGCTGAGTTTTTACGCCCTGGAGGCGATGGGGGGGGGGGTCCCGTCTATGCCGAAGCGGTTTTGGACGCGCTGTACCCTTGAGCTCTTACGCCTGATGGCACTGAAGGCCTTTGCTTGCGCTGCTCTGTATCAATACGCCGCGTAGCTTTTGCCAGCGTATTTTTTATGCTTCTACAGCTGAGCTTCTTGATAAATATGTTATTGGGCTTGCATCATTGCGTAGATCATTTGGAATATCTGCTGCCCGTCCATAGGCTGTCCTGGTGGAAATACAGGCATTGGTGGAACGAACTGCGGAGGCGGTGGGATATCGTCACGCCGAAATCTAGAAGCCTGTTGATCTGCCTGGCTGCTTCGGTGAGTAGAGGGATCACCACTCATTGGTGCCACTTCATCTTCTCCGTAGGTGGCTACCGCACCTATTGGTGTGTTTGTTGGAGTTTCATCGTTTGCTCTTGAATCTATTACTCTGCATCAAAAATAAACTATAAGAGGTGCACAGGAATCAAGGCAAGATGCAAGAAAATTTAATTCGAATACAATATAGATATCAAGAACGTTTTCAAGCAAGTGAATGAGATCCTAAAAACTTATCCTATTTTTATTGCAGGCTTGCTCGGTCCCGAAGTTGAAACCGAACAATTTAGTCGTTGACCCGCATGGGCCACCACAAAAACCATGCCACGCCCCAGTCCCAAAATACCGAGGGACCGGACGCGTGATAATGGCCAGCAGCACACACCGATGGACAAACCCAATTTAATGGATCCATCGGGGCATACTTAAGCTGTAATACAACAATAAGTAGGTCCAATGATATAAGTCATAGTCTAATCTAATCTCATCCACAACAGATAAACACAGATCAAAGCCAGAATAATGCAAATAAAAATTCTACTAGTATATCTCAATAAAAGTGTCTCGGAGAACAATCCGAGAATAAGTCTGATACATCAAAGAAATAGACTGAAAATAAAATAACTAAAAACAGGAATAAATGAGTATCTCAAGCCAATACTCAGGAGAAGTCCTCTGGTACGATCTCGTCCTCAGATCCTGGTTCTGCTCCAAGGTAGGCACCTGCTCCTGCTAATGCTAATGCTCCGGTCCCGTATACCTCGGGATAGATCTCGTCAGCTAATCCTGGGGACATAATCCGGATCTAGGTCCTCAGGGGACATAGCAAGGTACAAGAAAGCTCATGCCAAAATAAATGCAGTGCAGCAATAAATGAAACAATAGGGTAAATAAATAACCAGCTAAGTGATATGCAAGTGAGAGTTTTAGTCATACCCGGGCTGAGACTACTACAGGATCAGTGTCGGAGAAACCCATAGCAGTATTTTCTCGAAGGGCCAGAACTGGTGCCATAGCTCTGTGTCAGAGACTAAGACACATTCAGATGTCAATATATATAATATAATCAGCCTTTGTTATGGTAATACTCTCCCCACCCAATGAAATCTCACGTCTCATGTCCATGACACGCAGGATCAAAACTAATGCAACAAGTCAGGATATAATCTAAGCATGTAAACTGTATATGTCATAAACTTGTATCCTATATAGACTCACCATGAATATCTCAGGAAGATTCTGTCTCATGAATAGTGTCATGTGTCCTGGGTATAATGACAAGTACGAGGATGTAAAGGGTCACGAATGTCCATCTCTAGATGACAATACACAACACCGCGTACGATGTTGGCACCCGACTATAATCGGACTCTAAGTAAGTCACACGGTCCTAGGTTAAGCATGCACAACAATATAAAAGAATCAAGGAAAATATGTAACAAGACTGTAAAGTTTGGCAAGGTAAACTTGCCTGGGGTCCTGGCTCCAACTGTAGCTCTGGTCTAACTATGATCTGCAGGTACTACTCAGGTTGCTGAAATAAACATCACCATTAGATTCAGAAAATATCAAATAGCTAGAAACGCCTGTCCTTAAGTCTAATTTGGACACATGGGCAAAAATGACTGTTTCCGGTCAAAGCGGGGTCCACATGTGGGCCACTTTGCACCAAAAAGTGTGTCAGGGTCAAAGGTCTCCAAATTTGTCAAACTCAGTGTCAACAGGTCAGGAACGATGATACGAACTCAACGGAACTCCCAGAATTGGATTCCGATGAGCCGATCACAAAATTGCCCGTCAAGTGGAGCCTGTGGGGCCCACGACACGCGATTTTGTCAACGTTCTCAGAATCGAACCAAACTTTGCTCACAGGACCAGCGTATCGCTACGAGTCCGATGGCACAAGTTTTGTCTCGATTTGACGTATGTACACAAAGTTACAGTGTGTTCCAGAACAGACGGATACGGGGCGTTGTCGGCGGATACGTGTTGATTCCGGTGTGCACGCACATCCAAATCAACTTTTACGAAATCCCGCACGTCCGTATCAACGTCGCGCACGTTTCGGTAAAGACCGCGTGCGACCAAGTCGTCCCGTTTGGCGGGGCACACTCAGTTCCACGGTGAAACAGGGCATTAATTTTCCTGTTTTTGGATCGCGGTGTGCGATCACCACAGAACGCGATGCGCCGAACGGGTTGCACGGGCACCGAGAGGGTCATACAGTCTACGCGTCGCAACTGACAAAATCGAAAACGGAATTTCGAGGAGAGAGAAACGGGTACCTGAACAGGGCTTGAAAAACTAAACTTCTCCGTGTCCGACACGTGTCCGACACGAGTCCGAGGGCTGTGTCCGTGTCTGCCCTAGGGTTTAGGGCTTGGGGACACTACCGGAGCTGCGGCACTGCGTCTAGGGCCGGGGGAGGCCGGGGAGCGGTGGCGGGTGTCGTCGACGGCGGCGCTCGAGGGGCTGCGGCGCTGAGCGGCACGGTGGGCCGGAGTCGGGCTCGGGGTCGGGTGCTGCCAAGGGAGAAGGAGGAGGAGGAGGAAGAGGAAGGGGGAGGCCGGGTTGCGGTGGTCGGGGGAGGAGAAGGTAGCCGGCGACAGGGGGAAATTGGTCGGGTCGAGGCGATCTGGGACGGGTGGAGGTCGGAGGGATTTAGGGTTCAGATCGTCGGGGAATCGTAGAGGGGATCGTGTTGGAGGAAGGCGGCGGGTCGAAGGTGAGGTGGTCGGCGAGGGCAGCGGGCTAGGGCGGAGAGGAGGGTGGAGCTCGTCGGAGTTCGTCGAGGAGACGACTGGAGAGATGTGGAGGGAGGCGGAGATGGTGAGGTGCTGGTGGGGATGGGTTAGTCGGGGTCAGGCGGTGCGAGGAGGTCGACAGCGAGGACGCTGCGGGCGGAGAGAGGGAGAGAGAGTTGCGGCGGCGGCGGGGCACGGATCCCAAGGGGGTTAAATACCCGTGCCGCCGGGTCGGAACAGTAATTTCGACCCGATAGAGAATTAGGGTTCGGTTTGGATTCGGGTCCGGGTCGGGTCGCGGGTTGGGCAGACCAGATCCGACCCGTTAAGGTCAGGGGTCCGGTCCGGTTTGGTTGGACCGGGTTCAGCCCGGTTTATTTTGGGTTTAAATACGGTTTAATTATTAATAGTTTTTCGGGCTTTAAAATATTTCCGGAGTCCAATAAATTCACCGAAAATTACCCTATGTCCGGTTTTTCATTTTACACCATAAAATATTATTTCCATAATATTTTAATATTAAATAATAGTAATTAAAAATCATTTAATTAGAAAATACCTAGGTTTTAATTACAGAAAATTCCTAAAAATTGCAGAAAAATTCTGAAAAATCCAAATTAAAAATTCTTGAAACATCAGGGGGATTACAATCTACCCCCCTTAAGAGGATTGCGTCCTCGCAATCAAAGAATAACCGGTCAATAGAGATAACACGGTTGCAAACATTGTTCGAAGCACATTGTGATCAAGGAGAATCAAGGTTGAGAGTGTAAGAATAATACAAAGGAAAAATTATTTCCCTAAGCATTAAAAGTTATGCAATCTCCCGTATGAAGGAGATCTAGAAGGCTACAGTTTAGAAAAGTATGTTATCACTAGGTTATTAATTATATAAACATTCTAGGTTGTAATACATACTAGGTTATTAGCAAGTTCAACATTACTAGGTTAAGGCTGAGGTCACGAACCAATAGGCACGAGATAAAACAATACTAGAAACAAAAAACTACGAAAACTTACGTGTATTAGCTACTCCATGAATCTGCGCATCCTCTAAAGTCATCGCATAAGCTTGTCCGCGTCCTTGAGGGGGTGCCCTCTGCTGTTGCTGGGCTTGCTGGAAGGGTGCTGGTCAGGGTGCCAAATGTGGCCTTGGTTGATCTCCTCTTGGTGCTGGTAGAGCTTGTTGGTTTGCCCTTGGTGCTCCTTCTCTACGCTCAGGGCAATCCCTCACTGCATGCTGTCTGGATCCGCAACCTAAGCATAGTCCTAACCTGCGTCGGCATTCCCTGGCGAGATGGCCTGCTTTGCCACAGTAGTGACAAGTAGAAAAGACTATTACTTGTGGTGTAGATGCTTTCTGCTGTTGGTGTAGGTGAGGTATCTTTGCAGCTTGTTCTTGTGGTGCTCTGGTTGTTGCTGATGTGGAAGGCCGCTTCAGACTGGTCTCTCTCCTGGTGACGCGCTCCATGCGTCGGGCTACAGCTAGGACGTCCGAGTAAGATGTAGGTGCAACGGATCCAATTAGTTTCTGTAGCTCGAAGTTTATTCCATCGAAGAACTTCTCGGCCTTCTCTTCTTCTGTCGGAATCAAGGTAGGGGCGAAGCGACTCAGACGAATAAATTCTGCGTTGTACTCTTCCACTGTCATATTGCCTTGGATAAGGCAGTTGAACTTATCTCTGAGTTCTGATCGAGCGGTAGCTGGAATGTACATCTCTTGAAAGAGTCTGGAGAACTCCTCCCAGGTGGCTCGGTCTGGTCCGAGCCGTGTCTCCTCAGATAACCACCAGTGATGTGCATTGTCCGTCAATTGCATTCTGACGGCAGTCATTCAACGTTCCCTTGGTAGCTTTGCTGCTTCTAATTGATGTCGTATGTTGGTAAGCCACTCATGAACTTCTGTAGGTTCCTCCTTGCCTGAGAAGGTACGGGGCTTCAGCTGGCGGAAGTCGGTGATAGAGCCCATCGGTTGCCGTCGAGTTGGTAGGTTGGCCTGCTTCAGTGCATTTACTAGGCTGTTCCTCAAGTAATCCGCTTCGCGACGCTGAGCTTCTTGATAATTATGTTGTTGGGCTTGCATCATTGCGTAGATCATTTGGAACATCTGCTGCCCGTCCATAGGCTGTCCTGGTGGGAATACAGGCATTGGTGGAACGAACTACAGAGGCGGTGGGATGTCGTCACGCCGAAATCTAGAAGCCTGTTGATCTGCCTGGCTGCTTCGGTGAGTAGAGGGATCTCCACTCATTGGTGCCACTTTATCTTCTCCGTAGGTGGCTACCGCACCTATTGGTGTGTTTGCTGGAGTTTCGTCATTTGCTCTTGAATCCATTACTCTGCATCAAAAATAAACTATAAGAGGCGCACAGGAATCAAGGCAAGATGCAAGAAAATTTAATTTGAATACAATATAGATATCAAGAACGTTTTCAAGCAAGTGGATGAGATCCTAAAAACTTATCCTATTTTTATTGCAGCCTTGCTCGGTCCCTAAGTTGAAACCGAACAATTTAGTCGTTGACCTGCATGGGCCACCACAAAAACTATGTCACCCCCCAGTCCCAAAATACCGAGGGACCAGACGCGTGATAATAGCCAGCAGCACACACCGATGGACAAACCCAATTTAATGGATCCATCGGGGCATACATAAGCTGTAATACAACAATAAGTAGGTCCAATGATATAAGTCACAGTCTAATCTAATCTCATCCACAACAGATAAACACAGATCAAAGCCAGAATAATGCAAATAAAAATTCTACTAGCATATCTCAATAAAAGTGTCTCGGAGAACAATCCGAGAATAAGTCTGACACATCAAAGAAATAGACTGGAAATAAAATAACTAGAAACAGGAATAAATGAGTATCTCAAGCCAATACTGAGGAGAAGTCCTCTGGTACGATCTCGTCTTCAGATCCTGGTTCTGCTCCAAGGTAGGCACCTGCTCCTGCTAATGCTAATGCTCCGGTCCGTATATCTCGGGATAGATCTCGTCAGCTAATCCTGGGGACATAATCCGGATCCAGGTCCTCAGGGGACATAGCAAGGTACAAGAAAGCTCATGCCAAAATAAATGCAGTACAGGAATAAATGAAACAATAGGGTAAATAAATAACCAACTAAGTGATATGCAAGTGAGAGTTTTAGTCATACTCGGGCTGAGACTACTACAGGATCAGTGTCGGAGAAACCCATAGCAGTATTTTCTCGAAGGGCCAGAACTGGTGTCATAGCTTTGTGTTAGAGACTAAGACACATTCAGATGTCAATATATATAATATAATCAGCCTTTGTTATGGTAATACTCTCCCCACCCAATAAAATCTCACGTCTCATGTCCATGACACGCAGGATCAAAACTAATACAACAAGTCAGGATATAATCTAAGCATGTAAACTGTATATGTCATAAACCTGTATCCTATATAGAATCACCATGAATATCTCAGGAAGATTCTGTCTCATGAATAGTGTCAAGTGTCCTGGGTATAATGACAAGTACGAGGATGTAAAGGGTCACGAATGTCCATCTCTAGATGACAATACACAACACCGCGTACGATGTTGGCACCCGACTATAATCGGACGCTAAGTAAGTCACACGGTTCTAGGTTAAGCATGTACAACAATATAAAAGAATCAAGGAAAATATGTAACAAGACTGTAAAGTTTGGCAAGGTACACTTGCCTGGGGTCCTGGCTCCAACTGTAGCTCTGGTCTAAGTGTGATCTGCAGGTACTACTCTGGTTGCTGAAATAAACATTACCATTAGATTCAGAAAATATCAAATAGCTAGAAATGCCTGTCCTTAAGTCTAATTTGGACACATGGGCAAAAATAACTGTTTCCGGTCAAAGCGGGGTCCATATATGGGCCACTTTGCACCAAAAAGTGTGTTAGGGTCAAAGGTCTCCAAATTTGTCAAACTTAGTGTCAACAGGTCAGGAACGATGATACGAACCCAACGGAACTCCCAGAATTGGATTCCGATGAACCGATCACAAAACGCCCGTCAAGTGGAGCCTGTGGGGCCCACGACACGCGATTTTGTCAACGTTCTCAGAATCGAACCAAACTTTGCTCACAGGACCAGCGTATCGCTACGAGTCCGATGGCACAAGTTTTGTCTCGATCTGACATGTGTACACAAAGTTACATCATGTTCCAGAACTGACGGATACGGGGCGTTGTCGGCGGATACGCGTTGATTCCGGTGTGCACGCACCTCCAAATCAACTTTTGCAAAATCTCGCACGTCCGTATCAACGTCGTGAACGTTTCGGTAAAGACCGCGTGCGACCAAGTCGTCCCGTTTGGCGGGGCGCACTCAGTTCCGGGGTGAAACAGGGCATTGATTTTTCTATTTTTGGATCACGGTGTGCGATCACCACAGGACGCGATGCGCCGAGCGGGTTATTCGGGCACCGAGAGGGTCATACAATCTACGCGTCGGAACTGACGGAATCGAAAACGGAATTACGAGGAGAGAGAAACGGGTACCTGAACAAGGCTCAAAAAACTAAACTTCTCCGTGTCCGACACGAGTCCGAGAGCTGTGTCCGTGTCTGCCCTATGGTTTAGGGCTTGGGGACACTGCCGGAGCTGCGGCGCTGCGGCTAGGGCCGGGGGAGGCCGTGGAGCGGAGGCGGGTGTCGTCGGCGGCGGTGCTCGAGGGGCGGCGGCGCTGAACGGCACGGTGGGCCGGAGTCGGGCTCGGGGTCGGGTGCTGCCAAGGGAGAAGGAGGAGGAGGAAGGGGGAGGCCGGGCTGCGGTGGTCGGGGGAGGAGAAGGTAGCCGGCGGCAGGGGGAATTGGTCGGGTCGAGGCGATCTGGGACGGGTGAAGGTCGGAGGGATTTAGGGTTCAGGTCGTCGGGGAATCGTCGAGGGGATCGTGTTGGAGGAATGCGGCGGGTCGAAGGTGAGGTGGTCGACGAGGGCAGCGGGCTAGGGCGGAGAGGAGGTTGGAGCTCGTCGGAGTTCGTCGAGCAGACGACTGGGGAGAGATGGAGGAAGGCAGAGATGGTGAGGTGCTGGTGGGGATGGGTTAGTCGGGGTCAGGCGGTGCGAGGAGGTCGACGGCGAGGACGCTGCGGGCGGAGAGAGGGAGAGAGAGTTGCGGCGGCGGCGGGGCACGAATCCTGAGGGGGTTAAATACCCGCGCCGCCGGGACGGAACAGTAATTCTGACCCGATAGAGAATTAGGGTTCGTTTGGATTCGGGTCCGGGTCGGGTCGCAGGTTGGGCAGACCCGATCCGACCCGTTAAGGTCAGGGGTCCGGTCCGGTTTGGTTGGACCGGGTTCAGCTCGGTTCAGCCTGATTTATTTTGGGTTTAAATACGGTTTAATTATTAATAGTTTTTCGGGCTTTAAAAATATTTCCGGAGTCCAATAAATTCACCGAAAATTACCCTATGTCCGGTTTTCCATTTTACACCATAAAATATTATTTCCATAATATTTTAATATTAATTAATAGCAATTAAAAATTATTTAATTAAAAAATACCTAGGTTTTAATTACAGAAAATTCCTGAAAATTATAGAAAAATTCTGAAAAATCCATATTAAAAATTCTTGAAAAATCAAGGGGGATTACACAGAACACATGTGACACTGACACATACACGACACACACACACAGACAGTGACACAGACACGACACACACACACACACACACTAACACAGATACGATGAGGACCTAGGGTTAGGGTTAGGTTTTTTGACATGGGGTTAGGGTTAGGGTTAGGGTTAGGTTTTTCGACATGGGATTAGGGTTCGGTTCGAGAGCAAATGGAACTCTGTAGTGCACTATACAGACGTCCAAACTAAGTTGAAAAAGATCCCGCCGACTCCAAAACACTGGGGAAGGAAGCGGATTGGTAACCTCCAGGAAGAGATTAAGTAGGGAAGAACAAATTACTCAATCTTCAAAAGCTTCCACATACTGATGCTACTCAATCTTCAAAAGCTTCCACATACTGAATTTCGACCAATTTCACTTTGCAATGTCATCTACAAGACTATTACCAAAATCTTGGCTAATCGGATTCGATCCGTCCTCCACAAATTGATATCTCCATTCCAAAATGCCTTTGTCCCTGGAAGGCAAATATGTGACAATGTGATAATAGCCTAGGAATTATTTCATACTATATCCAAACAAAGCTCTTAGAATAACTCCTTTGCTCTGAAAATAGATATGTCTAAGGCCTATGACAAACTCAGTTGGGAAGTTATTAGTCACTCTTTTTGGCTTTGAATTTCGAGGAAAAACTCACACTTTAATCATGCAATATATAACCACAGTATCGGGTAGGTGTTCACCGGTCACTTGTTGCATGCCAATACAGCCCTTAACTGATACTGTGGTATCAGGGATTTAATTGGCAAGAGTGATCAGTGCAGTGCAGTTCAATTAGAGTAAAAGTATGTATTATATCAGTTATGAAATGAAAGTATTGCTTATTTTAGACTTTGATAAATGGTCAGTTGTTTTGAATATTGCTTATTTTAGACTTTGATAAATAAAAGTATGTATTATATCAGTTATGATTTTTATAGTACGGTTAAGTTATGAAGTTAGGTGATAAACCACTATATGTAATGATTTATATGATACATATTGTCAATTTTGCAGAAGTATCTAGAAATAGATATGAATTACTATCTGCGTCATCGTTCGTGGATGTACAACCGTCATCTTGATGACATGTACAGTGTACGGGATGAATTCATTGAGGGTGTACAGCAGTTCCTGCAGTTCGCCAAGGCGTTCCCTCAGTACATGGACGGTACCAAAATTAAGTATCCGTGTGTGAGATGTCGCAATAGGAAATATCATCCAGAAGTGGAAGTTACATATCATTTATACTCGAAGGGCTTCACACCGAATTACTATCAGTGGACCGCGCATGGAGAACTTGTATCTCTAGCATTGGAGTCAGAACCCTATGTGGAGCCGTATATGGATGTCCACGACCACGATGCTTACGACGACGGGTTGGTGAACATGGTTTATGATGCGACGGGGACTAGTTTCAATCCGGACAATTATGATGCGGTGGGACCTAGTTTTAATCCGGACAATTATGATGTAGCTGAGGAGGCACCGAATGCCGATGCTGCAAAGTTTATGGAGTTGCTGGAGAATACAAGGACTCCACTATATCCTGGTTGTGAGGATCATTCACCGTTGGAGGTGGTTACAAGATTATTGAGCATCAAGTCCAATTTTAACATGTCATAAGAATGCTATAATCGACTGCTCGATTTGATTATAGAGATCTTGCCCGAGGGTGCAAAGTTGCCTAAAGACTTCTATCGATCTAAGAGGATAGTGAGATCGCTTTGGATGGCATACGAGAAAATCGATGCATGTCGCAACGGGTGCATGTTGTACTACAAAGACGACAAGGATGAAGATGCGTGCAGATTCTGTGGTGCTGATCGCTACAAGGCCACTGTTAGAGGAAAGTCTGTTGGTGCAAGGAAGCCTACCGATTCGATAGACTACTTGTCTTTGACGCTGCGGTTGCAGCGGTTGTTTATGATTAAGGAGACTACAGAAAACATGAGTTGGCACAGGCGAAAACAGATTGAAGGAGTATTGGATCATCCATCCGATGGAGAAGCATGGAAGCACTTTGATCGAGAGTATCCACATTTTGCCGAGGAAGCGCGTAATGTCAGATTGGGGCTCTCCTCTGACGGTTTTACCCCATTCGGACTTTTGGGCTCCCAGTATTCGTATTGGCCTGTGATCGTCACTCCATATAATCTACCGCCTTGGATGTGCATGAAGAATCCGTATATGTTCCTAACTGTTATTATCCCGGGTCCGAACAATCCGAAGAGGAACATCGATGTGTATTTACAGCCTTTGATAGATGAGTTGAATCAGCTGTGGGAAGTAGGTGCCAACACGTACGATATTTCTAGAAAGCAAAATTTTCAGATGAGGGCAGCACTTATGTGGACCATCAACGACTTTCTGGCCTATAGAATATTATCGGGATGGAGCACCCATGGTCGTCTCTCATGTCCGTATTGCATGGACCGTACTCAGGCTTTCCGTTTGAAACACGGAGGTAAACCGTGCTTCTTCGATTGTCATCGATAATTTTTACCGAAGGATCATCCGTACCGGAGGAACCAGAATGCTTTTCGTGCGAGAGTTGTGGAGAAGGCCAATCCACCGCCAAGGTGGCCCGGATGCACGATATGGGAAGAGGTAAAAGATTTACCAAGTGCTATCGAAGAGCCTGCTAAGGGGTACAAGTGTGACGGATTTGGTCGCACCCATAACTGGACGAAGAGGAGTATATTCTGGGATCTGCCATATTGGAGCACCAATCTGATCAGACATAGCCTTGATGTCATGCATATCGAGAAGAATGTGTTTGATAACATAATTAATACTGTAATGGAGGTAAAGGAAAAGATGAAAGATAATCCGAAGGCCAGGTTAGACTTAGAAGAAATATGTAGACGTCCTGCATTGCATTTGATAGAGGAGGGGAATGGAAAGTTAAAGCAACCTAAGTCAGTTTTCTCACTGGAGAAAGAGGATAAAGGTAGACTTTGTAGGTGGATTCAGGGTCTAAAGTTTCCAGACGGGTACGTGTCAAACTTGAGAAGATGCGTCGACCTCAAGGAGAATAAACTGGTGGGTATAAAGAGCCACGATTGTCACGTATTCATGGAGAGGTTAATTCCGATTGCATTTCGAGAATTCTTACCGTAGGTCGTTTAGGACCCATTGACAGAGCTGAGCATATTCTTCAGAGATCTTTGTTGTACTAAGTTGCTCGTCGATCGTCTAAAAACGCAAGAGAAGGACATTGCGATAATACTATATAAGCTCGAGAAGGTATTTCCTCCTGGATTCTTTGACTCTATGGAGCATTTGCCAATTCATCTTTTCTATGAGGCACGTGTTGGTGGTCTTGTCGGTTATCGGTGGATGTACCCCTTCGAGCGGCATCTGAATCACCTAAAGAGAAAGGTAAAAAACAAGGCACGGGTTGAGGGCTCTATTTGTGAAGCTTATGTTCTCGAGGAGATTACAAACTTTTGCTCGACGTATTTCAAACCGCATGTTGCTACTAATAGGACAAAAGCTCCGAGAAACGACGACACATATCAAGAATCTAATGATGCAATACTCAAAGTATTCAATGCGTCCGAAAAGCCTTCGGGAAAAATGAAGAAGAGATATTTGAATGACGATGAGCTAAGGGCTGCTTAATTATATATATTACTCAATTGCGACGAGGATGAAGTAGAGAAGCTAGAGGGGTAAGTAATTAATACGTCCACGTTTACATCATCTCAATGTAATAGTATAAGATACTATTATGCTACTAATCAGCAGTTGCTTCATTATTTTTCAGCACATATAATGATGAGTTGAGGTTGGTTAGACCCTACATAACAGACGAAGAAGTAGAACAAGATAGGAGATGCCATTTTCCTTCTTGGTTGAGCGCATATGTAAGATGCTTGGTAATTACTTTTTATTTCTGCACTTGCAAAACAAATAACTTACTATCGCTACTTTGGTATTTAGGTCAATCGTCTAATAACACCTGAGACTGAATCTATTAGAACTCTAGCCAAGGGACCAATTACTGCCGTAAAAATATGGCCAAGTTTCTGTGTGAATGGGTTCAGGTTCAAGTCAACAAATGTTCCTATCAGAGACAGTTTTCTGGATCAGAGACAACTTTTTGGATCCGAGCTACAAGGAAAGGTCTGAGAAGGCCAAGGCGGCTAGGGGAAATGCTGCCAAGTGGTGTGGTGGCTCGATTCCGATGACGGAACATTTCTGTCGTTTGGTATATTTTTTCTTTTAAATTATATTATTTTAATATAAGTACCATAAAATTGTAGTAGAAAAAAATGTTTAAGTTTAGTACTAAATAATATATTTTTAACAGGTACAGAGGGGTAAGGATGCCAACATGGTGACCGTCTTCTTGGCCACCCATCGCAAGGACGAAAATCTCATTGATGAGAGGGCCTCGCAGACCTATGTAAGTATTACTTTACTTTGGGTTAATTTTAATATAACTTAGACAATTATCGAGTTTCCAAACCTTTCTAGGCCGAGTATCTTAGGCTGCGTGAGCGGGCGACTGCTAGTGCACCTACACCTGGAGAGGCTGGTACTTCATCGCAGCCCGCTCCAGCTCCGTCGGTGGACGACCTGTGGGTGACCACAACTGGTGGTCTCTAGAGGGATACGTACTATGGTACGGGCTCCTATGGCACCCTGGTTGTGACGCAGTCATCTAGGGCCTCCCCGACAGCTGCGCATTCCATACAGCCCTCGCAGTCGCAGCCCTTGCAGTCGTCGGCCAGAGTCCAGGAGGCCGTCTAGGAGGCCATTGACCGTCAGATTGTGTCTCTCCGTGACGAGTTGCTGCGAAGGATGGAGGAGCAGCCCCGGTCCCAACCTCAGGCGGACGATCCGATGCTCATCGTATGATTCGATATGCTCGACCGCAGCATGACGGAGCTCAGGGAATTGACAAATGATATTAGAGCCTCCAATGACCGCAACATCATGGAGCTGCAGGCGTCACAGGTATCAATGGGCGAGAGGCTGACGATGATGCAGGATTCAATGGTTCATAGCAGTACGAGGCTATTATCTACCCTGGATTCTTACAACCAGCGACTCGCAGACTTGGAGCGGGCAAGGCCTCCTAGTGCGCCTACATCGACACAGACTCCACCGACGTCACTGTCTTCTCCATCGACATCGGTGTCGATTCCACGGGACGAGTATGAGGAGTTCTTATCCTTCAAGCACGCCGGTGGTCAGCCTCCTGCAGATCCGCAGTAGTATAGTTAATTACTGGATATTTATATTTTTATTATTATTTAGGATACGATTGTATGGATATAAATTTGCCATATTCTTTACGTTTACGATGAGATTTGCTGGATGCTTTCTTTTCTTCAAATTTTATTATATTATTCATATTTTGGTTTACAACTGATGACTGATATTTGGCCTGTATTTACCCAGTGCACTAGAAATTTTCCCCTTGGTGCTGCTACTGTGTTCTTTATTCAATTATTTCTACTACCATCATATACCTGATAATGAACCCAAGGGGGTTGGTAAACCCAGAAATACAATATTTTTTTTATTTTTTTAAAAATTAGCGACGTTTTTAGTGACCTTTAGCGACGTTTAGCGATGTTAGCTTAAGTCGCTAAATACGTCGCTAATTAGCAATGTTGTAGCAAGTCGCTAAATACGTCGCTGATGACGTCGCTAAAATCGTCGCTGTACGTCGCAAACTGCTGACATGGCAGTATTGCCAGGTCATTAAAGACGTCGGTGTAACGTCGCTATATAAGTCGCTAATTAGCGACTTCAATAAATATCGCTATGTAGTGACGCGGCGTCGCTAAATATCGCTAAATTTAGCGACACATTAAAGTCACAAAAAAACGTCGGTATAGCGACGTTTAGCGACGTTTTTTGTTTTAGCAACTTAGTTTTTTCCAACTGCTTTAAAACGTCGCTAATTACGTCGCTAAACCAAATTAGCGACAATTTTTGGTCATTTAGCGACGTTTTTAGACGTCGCTAATTTGACTTTTTCTGGTAGTGTATATGAATAAATATATATAGTATTAAATAAGAAAGTAATAAGTGAAAAAGAAAATTCTTAAACCCTTAAACTAATCCTTAATAATCCTTAAACCCTTAAACTAACTTTTAAAACCTAACTAATTCCTAAAGCCCAAAACACCCACACCCACCCGCAGCATATCAACCCCCCCCCCGCGGCCCAGCTCCGACCCCGACCCCGACCCCGACCCCTCTCTCTTGCTCCCGTCTATATATATACCCCGACTCCTACACCCCAGCGCAGACCCCGACTCCTGCACCCCCGTTCCGCAGGCGGAGAGTCGCCTACACCCCCGCTGCCGCCGGAGAGACGCCAGCACCGGTCGCGACAGCAACCGCGCAGGCAACCACAACAGTCAGCGACGACCACTACTTCACGCGTCGTTTTCCTTCTCATCTCTCAATCGTTTTCTGATCCGTCTTCGTCGGTATGATCACAACCTATCCCTCTTTAAAATCCATTAATTAGTTTTAATCGAACATCATTAAAAACTAGGTAGAAATCGAAGCCAAGTTGAGAAAATTCCCTATTTTTAACTGTTATAAACTATCCCAACGACCTATATTTCGAGGCTAATATCTTTCAAGACATCTAAATTAAAATCTACTTTTTCTTGTGTAAAGACTATATAACTAAGATTATTCCCTGTTTGGCGGGGCGCACTCCGTATCACAAAATTCTAATGTTTTAAAAATAAGTTTTTATCGCATACCAATTATGGCATGTCCTGACGTGTGGGCTTTCGCAAAATTCGATTCAGACGTGTGTGCGCGTCAAAATTAACTCGTATCCGTAAAAAGTCCCTGTATCGCAACTTTTGTAAAATACCATCCCACTTTATGTACGCTCGTTAGAATACGACGAAACTTACGCCATTGGATTCGTGGTATCACGCTGGTCCTGTGACCCAAGTTTCACATGATTCTGAGATAGTTGACCAAGCCGCCTATTCGCGGGCCCCACGGTTTGACTTGAAGGGCGAATTTGTGATCGGCTAATCGGAATCAAAATTGGACATACCGTGGAGTTCGTATCAACGTTTAGAATTTGTTTGACCTATAATTTGTCCCATTTAGAGGCCTTTACCTCTGGCACATATTTTGATGCAAAGTGGACCACATGTGGACCCCGCTTTGACTTAAAATTACTATTTTGCCCTTGTGTCCAAATTGGACGAAAGGGTAGACTTTTCTGACTATCTCGCTTATTCCGAGAATATTGGTGATATTTATTTCAGCATCCAGAGATGTTCATTCTGATACCATAGTTTCTGATCCCTTGTGCTTGACGTTTGGACGCTTACACTACGCAGCTTTCTTGCCAAACAAGTATACCTTGCCAAATTGTTTACAGTACTTTGCATGCTTATAATATTTTTATATATTTATTATATATGTGTTTTATTTCAGTCATAATTATATATTATATATGTTGACACATAGTATCATGGGTGGGGAGGACAGTCAGTAGGCGTATGGGCTACCCACTCTGGTAAACCGTAGTAACTAGCACGCACTATGGTAGTTGTGTCGCGATGGTCGCTACCCTCGCGGTATGTCGATTGATGGTGTCACGATGGTCGCTACCCTCTGTAGAAGCATGAAAAATACGCTGAAAGAGTTCTATGCAGCAGTCTAGTGCTGGGCAGCGTAAAATATAACTTCAGAGCCATTGGGCGTACAACAGAGCTTTTTCGCTGAGCACAGCGTAAAATATAAGCTCAAGGACTATCCACGTAATGCAGTATGTCCAGGCTGCTTCAGCGTAAAAAAGGGTGCTATATCGCCTTTATGGCGTAAAAATCATTCGCTTTAAAGCAGCATTGAATGCTTCGTATTCCCTGAAATGAACCTGACAATCGTGCAGTGAACCTGACGTCTGACTCCTGACAAAGAGTACTGCACAACTACTCAGACGAAGGCTATAATGATGGCGCGGCACAGCTACCCAGACTGTTGTTTAGTGACATTTCCTTGGCGTAAATCGCTTTTTCGCATACAAGGGAATACACTGCCTAGTTTTACACAGGCAGATGTGAGCTATTTACGCTCCGCAGAAGACAAACAGACTGCCACGTCAAAAGCTGATCTTCGTACAGGGATCGAGGCACGTCTCTCCATTTAATGCGCATAACGGTGGTAGATCTTCGGGACACGTATCTGCATTTAATGCGCAGAACGGTGGCAGATCTTCGGGACACGCCTCTGCATTTAATGCGCAGAATGATGGCAAATCTTCGAGACACGCCTCTGGAATACGCTGCCTAGTTTTATACAGGCAGACATGAGCTTCTTATGCTCCACAGAAGACAAACAGACTGCCACGTTAAAAGCTGCTCTTCGTACAGGGCTCGAGGCACGTCTCTGCATTTAATGCGCGAAAGGCTGGCAGATCTTCGGGACACGCCTCTGCATTTAATACGCAAGATGGAGGCAGATTTCTGTATTTAATGCAAGAGATTTGATTATATCTCCAAAAGCCATAATTTTGGCTAAGACGTCCACATTATCACTTTCGCGCATTACGCCATCAGGCTATTTTCAGCTATGGGAGCACGTTGTACGCTATCTCCTTGGAATACGCCACCAGGCCATTTTCAGCTTTGAAGAGCATGCTGTACGCTATCTCCCTGCAATACGCCAGCTCAGGTTACATTTGTATTTGTGCGTATTAAGGCTATTTGGTTCAGAATTCGCTCAAGGCCTCAGTCAAGCAAGGAGGATCATCTATCTTCTACGCTAGCTACCTGTCCATGCAGCATCAGGCTTCTACGCCCACTCGACTTCTATGCCTACTCGGCTTCTATGCCCGCTCAGCTTCTACGCCTACCTGGCTTCTACGCCAGTTTGATAACTATTTGGCTTCTACGCTATAGTGACAGTTATTGGCTTCTACGCCAACCTTTTCTACGCGAGGGATAACTACCTATGTGGCTTTTATGTCCTGGTCTTCGCAGCAGTTATACACATTGTCTCTTAATGGGACACGTGTCACACGCTCATTCAAAAGGTCATTTATACGTAGACAACGGTTATTGTAACCGTCGCATAAAAAGTGCTATACTTTCCACTGCCCGGCTTCTACGCCAACTGATGGTCACTGTCACTAAAACCCTATAAATAGAGACCTCTATCGACAGAGGTCAAGGGTCGAAAAGGGTGGAAAAGGGTCAAAAACTAGGTCGAAAACTAGGTCGAAAAACAGTGGAGAAAATTAAGGTCAAGGAACTAAGAGTCGAAGAGTCTTTGAGAGAGAAGAATCCAGAGCTCAGGCAAAGAGTAGTGATCGACGACTTTAGCATCGAGCATCCACTCTCTTTTGCAACCTTCGAAGCTGCTTTCTGTCTTCTACGATACTTCTTCACCATCGTGTGGTCCAAGGGACAAAGTGATCAACTGCAGATCAGACTCCTATAGCAATATTTATCCAAATTAAAAATTGTACTCGACATCCTCATATAGGATTAATTGTACAATCTTGTTTGTAAACCAAAGAGCGTGTTTCGTATAAACCTCGTCCTATTTCTTTCGTTTATTATCAAACACAAGATGGCAACTCTGCTGGGGACGTCTTTCTCTTTTGACGAGAAAGCTATTGCTCAACACGATGCGGTATCCGTGGGATCCGTGAAGAAGACCCTGGTCGTCCAGTTCGACCACTCTGCCTACGAAGATATGCTTCGAGCAGGGGGTAGCTCTCACTCTCTCTCTGTCCAAGACAACAGGAAGTTACGTAAGGTCTGGATGCCCAAGACATCCCCTACCGTTCCTGCCGACTCTTCGATCTCCCTGATCTCTCCGACCAGCCAGGTTGTAGCTGCACAACCTTCGCGCTCCGCGCGTAAAACTCAGTCTCCCGTCCGTGATGTGGCAGACAAAACTTCGGACAATGCCTCAGTGCTAGTCCAGAAGTCTATTCCGCGCTTTGCGCATAAAATCCAGTCTCCCGTCGATGACGTGGCAGACAAAATTTCTGACAATGCCTTAGCGCCAACTCAGAAATTCCAAACGCACTCCGCGCGTAAAAATGCATCTCCCCTCTACGGAAAAATAGATGATCCCTGCAATCTACGCAAGGGAGAGCCAGTGGCGGACTACGCAACTTCTCGGTTTTTATGCTAGCAAGGAAAGAATCTGCCCGCCCTCCGGATTACGCGAGGAGCTGATGGCCGACTGAGGACCTCCTCAGCTTTACGCCAGCCTGAGCAGAGCTCCAATTTACGCCAAGTGAGGCCCCTCAGTATCACGCCCTAGTCCCAAAATATATGGAACCAGGCCACGTGGCAATAGCCAGCTGATACGTCTCCGAGGATATCCCAATTTAATAGATCCACGAAGAGTGCTACGCTGTCCTATAATACTAACATGTCCAATATCAGTCAATAACAGGTAATCTAATCTCATCCATAAAATAAAGAGCAAGAAATACTAAATAAACTGCTGGTTGATAAATACCAGTCTCAAGATATCATAGTACAACCAGTGATGTCTGGTGGGAACAAACCCACTACTATGACGAAATAAAGTACTGAAATGAGATATAAAAGATAATGACTAGGGCATCAGCTGAGTAGATAATGAAGCCCTCCAACTAGGCTAAAGGCCTACCAACTGATCACGGGAACTCTGACGGTTGCACCTCCAACTCCTCAGCTGTAGCAAATCTTGTCTCCTGCCTGGGTCGTATACGGTGGGGTAGTAAGCCTCGTCTAAATCTGGAAAGGTACCAGGTCCTCAGAGGGACGTAACAAGATACAAGAAAATAGCATACTATATATATGAATACTGAAGAAAGTAAATACAATAAGGGTGTACTAGCCATCTAAGTGAATGCAATGTGAGGACAACGCTGGTGCGTATGGGTAGGCGTAGGCATAGCGTCCATGCTCCGAAGAGAGTGGCATCTGTACATTATATCATCCATATCGCTCCGAAGAACGTGGCATCAGTATAAAGGGAAAGTCATTGGATCCGAGGTTCCTCCGAAACTACGGCTCCAATGTGTGTATCCCATACGCCTACTAGTTGTCCTCCCCGCCCAATATAGATATACAAGTCGACTACTCAATGTGCATACCATGTATCTATATGCCAACTCTCAAATCTATATCCTGACTATATACTAACCGTGATGTAGGTGATACGCAACGGTAGCTAGTCGAGTGCGCAAACCCGCATCCCAATATGATTATATCTCAGTGTTCGTGTAAGGTGTCAGGTCTCAGACAATAACAGAGTATCGTCCAATGGGTTGAGTCTGCTAAGAGCTAAGTCCATATATATATTCTAACATCGACATAACCGTCGAATGCACTCGAGACAACTCGGACGCGCACAGTTGTATAAACTACAAGCAACAAGAATATAATACAACAGATGCATATTTAATTTCAACAGTAATTATAGCAAGGTATCTTGCCTGTATCCGGAATCTGTGAATGCCAGAAGCCTGCTCCTGCGGTGTCTTCCGTCTGATCCAATGGTCCTAAACACACAATATAATATAGAAATCTAACATCAGACACTAAGACAATAAGCAAACTCTACGTTGCTCTTAGGAACTGTCACAAGTTCACGATTGATCGAAGACGGCTTTACGTGTGCATGTAGCTAGGATGTACACATTTTCTGTCCTTGTCAGCGTGTGTCTTGAGACAATAATTACTAAGGTTAGGGGTTACCACTAATTTGGATTTACGAATACATGCCTTTGGTTCCCATGCCCAAACGTACTCGGTTTGTGTCAAAGCTTTCAGGTGAATTACTAGTCTTGGTGATAGGTCTCATAATTTAGGTGTTTGCTAGTTATTAAACAAATTCTACATCTTGTTAAACAGCATACTAGCATGCATATAATTAGGGTTGATTTAGTTTATTATTATCTACTTTAATTATTAGCACACATATATATATCTGTATTTATTTCATTCTAACTGGTTTGTGTCGACACTGGATACGTCGATACGACGACTCGAATAACCAGTCTTACAATGATACTACGCGAGAACGAGTGGGGAATCGAATACCTGACTGTTGGGACGAGGTCCTGTTCGTCCTCCTCGCGACAGAGCTCCGGCATCGACCGTGGGTTGACCGGCAACGGCAGCAGCGGCTTGGTGGCAGCGGCTGCAGCGGCTTGGTGGCGTCGGGCGGGCTGAAGCGGCACGGGGTGGCTGACAGTTCGCCGGGTTAGGTCTGGGTGACCCGAGGGTGGTGGTTGGCGGGGTTTGTGAAGTCGGAGGTGGTGGGTGTCCGGTTGGGAAGAGATGGTTCGTCTAGAATGCGTGTGGTGATGGTGATGGTGCGGTGTTCGATGGGTGCAGGCGGACGGGGTGTTACTGGCGGTGTATGGCGGTCCAGCAGCGGGGGTCCGGTGGCAAACGCGGCGTCGGGCAGTCGGGGGGTAACTCGGGTGTTGGGGAACGGCTAGGGTTTGGGTACTTGATGAATAGCAACTTTAGGGTTTCATGGTAGGTAGGATGTATATTTATAAGGGGGTTAATGGGTTGGCCTAAGGACTTAGGCCTGTCTGCCCTAGCTGGGGTGGGGCTAGTCCATGTGAAAGAGTATATATGGCTTGGTGAAGTTCTGCTTAGGGTAAAATTGGCCTCCAAATATTTACTAGATTAATAATTTACTGCGCAAGGTGAAAATTAATGAGCATTGCGTGGCTAAGGAATTATCATGGTCAGTGGGGTATTTATAATTGCCGTTCATTAATTCAAATTGAATTACAAATAATTCCTAGTCTCCGGATTAAATCCAATTGACCCTAAATTGGTTGAGAGGGTTTACACTCAGCGTAAAGCAGGCTCAGTTTGCGGAAAGACACACTCCTCGGGGATCATCCGCTACCTAGATGGCCAACCTGTTGTATACGGGTGGCACAGGGAGAACTATGGTTCCCAACATCCGCATGCCCACTAATGTGAACAGAAGGAACAAGCCTTCTTCTTCTTTCATTAATACTCCTGACTTGCATGAATTTCTGATCCAGAAACGCAAAGACAACAGTCATAAACAGGTTCATTTTCCCTAACTATCAAACGTAGGGAAATCATGTGGGAAGATGCATCAACATCTAATGTCGTCATGACGCATGGTCCGCATGAAGATTCTGTCTTTATTGTTCCTCCAACTCGTGACGACCAGCATCCAATAGTCTTCGATCGCATACGGAGTAGACCGACTGTACAAGAAGAACTTCGCGAGTCTGAGGGTGGCAAAATGCAAATCCATAGGTATAGCCCACAAGCTCTAAAGATTATGCAAAGCATGGGTTATGATTTGAAGTCAAAACAAGGCCTCAACTACGGAAAAGGCAGACGAACGCCGTTGCATGGTAACTCTTACTGTCAACAAGCTCGTTTCGGGCTGGGGTATACTGCATCACTCGCGAACTCCAAACCTTCAGAGTCAGATCCCATACAACCAGAGGCAGGACCTCCTAAATCAGCTTTTGTGGACAAGTGCCACGGCATGTCTGGGGGTAGCCTACCTCGACAAAGCAGGGCAGTATCCAAAGCTGGGGTAGAATTCCCTCAGAATCCGAAGACGGTGCGACAAAGACGATCTTCCCGCAAGACCGTAAAACTCAGGCATCGAGAGCCCGAAAACCAAAAGGGACTTTCTCTTTCAACAAAGATGACATCATTGAAATCTTCAATATGTTGATAGAGGAACACAAACTTCAGCTACCCAACATCAGATATCCTGAGAGGGCTAGCAAAGTTGATGACCCAGATTATTGTCTCTTTCATCGGTACATCATTATCCTACAAAGGCGTGCTATGTGCTGAAAAGGAGAATCCAGGAGTTGATTGACGCCAAAGTCATCACTTTGCATCTGTAAACAAAGGGATGATCATTGTAATGACAATTTGCTCTCCTCAGGAATATACCTGATGAAGAGTCCCTAAAATTTCCCAGTGGATTCTTCAGGACTATCCTCACTCAGGAAAATCATTCCATAGTGGATTATTCAGACATAAGTTCATGTCCATATTACCTCTAAGCAGATGTATACCTCCATCCCCAATGGAGTCACAACTCAAGAGTTTGTCATGTTCATATTACCTCTAAACAAACTTTCTAAGTTTTTGGCTATCGATTATCATGTTCATATTACCTCTGATATCGGTTGTCATCTCAACTTAACACCCATACTTAACTCTAGGTACGCCAGTGGTGTTGAGTCTACAAAAACTGCCATGTCCATATTACCTCTGAGCAGATGTATACCTCCATCCCCGATGGAGTCAAAACTCAAGAGTTTGTCATGTTCATATTACCTCTGAATAAACTTTCTGAGTTTTTGGCTATCGATTATCATGTTCATATTACCTCTGATATCGGTTGTCATCTCAACTTAACACCCGTACTTAACTCTAGGTACGCCAGTAGTGTTGAGTCCACAAAAACTGCCATGTCTATATTACCTCTGAGCAGATATATACCTCCATCCCCGATGGAGTCACAACTCAAGAGTTTGTCATGTTCATATTACCTCTGAACAAACTTTCTGAGTTTTTGGCTATCGATTATCATGTTCATATTACCTCTGATATCGGTTGTCATCTCAACTTAACATCCGTACTTAACTCTAGGGACGCCAGTGGTATTGAGTCCACAAAAACTGCCATGTCCATATTACCTCTGAGCAGATGTATACCTCCATCCCCGATGGATTCACAACTCAAGAGTTTGTCATGTTCATATTACCTCTGAACAAACTTTCCAAGTTTTTGGCTACCGATTATCATGTTCATATTACCTCTGATATCGGTTGTCATCTCAACTTAACACCCGTACTTAACTCTAAGTACGCCAATGGTGTTGAGTCCACAAAACTACCACGGCCATATTACCTCCGGCAGGGCTTATCCCAAACCTATTATTTGCAGTCTCGTGCGCAACAAATGATAGGTCCACCAAAGATCCCCCAGTGGGATGTCTTCATCTTCATTAACCCGCTATACTAGAGACCGGTCCTTCGAGACCAACTTTGGTGGACAAGGGGAAGCAAAAGGAAGTGCGCTTCGATAAACCTTTAAAAAACATTCAAAACAAAGGTTTGGAGAAGCCATACAACTTTGACATCCTGGCCCAATTGGCTAATACACCAGCCAAGTTGTCCATCTTCGAACTACTCAGGTTCTCTCAAGACACTCGTCAAGCCCTGAGTGAAGCATTAATGCAGGCGGATGCATACTTGACCCATCTCAAGTCCCCTGACGAAGAACCCATGGCATGTCCTCAATGCCACAGTGTGATAGAGGTGGTCCCGAATATCACTTTCACTCAAGATGACATGCTGTTAAAACATAACAGGCATGACAGACCCCTCTATTATACCGGGTACGTCGGTTCCATGGAGGTCGACCGGATTCACTTAGATCCGGGATCATCAATCAGCATCATTCCTCATAGTCTGCTCAGACCGCTGAGGATTCCTACCAGCAAATTGGCATACACCACCACTACAATCGTGGGTTTCAACGCCAAGAAAAGTAAGCCGTTGGAGAAAATTCGCCTGAGGATCCAGATTGGCGACCTCAGATCAGTGGCTACATGTTATATGATTGATTCAGAGGTGTCCTACAATATTCTGCTGGGTAGACCTTGGATCCATGACCACAACATCGTTCCTTCAACTCTACATCAATGCTTTAAATATGTAGATGCCCAAGGAACAGTACAAACGGAGTTTGCTGACCTGAACCCATTTAAAGGAGTAGAATCCTACTACTCTGATGCCATGTTGTACAATCAAGACTACACGAAGGAGGTATCAGGCGAAGTAGAGAAGGAATCCTACCGGGAGCCAGAAGAACCCTCTGCCGAGCAACCTCTGTCAATCAAGGTGAAAGGGTGAACTGTTCGTCCAAAAGCCATCGAGCCTATGGCTATCCACCTGAACAAAACCAGGTCAGGAAAAGGAGGTGATCCTTTGGTGATCACTTTGAACCAGAAGCCTCCACCCTTGGTCATCAACCTTCGGCGCAGCAAGCAGCCGATTGATGTAAATACAACCAGGAACGTGGTTTCAGATGATAATAAAGATCCTCTTTTCTAATATATTGACGCTCAAATTCCAAATCAGGAATCCTCTCCCCATGACGATATAGAACCTATAGCACAAAAATTCTTGAAAGCTATAGACTCCTATCATCCATATGTGTGTGGGAAGTAGCGTCATCATCCAATGTCATCATGACATATGGACCACATCAGGATTCTATCTTCATTATCCCACCCGCCTTCAGCGGTCAGCGTTCGATAGTCTTCGGCCGCATGCACAACGAACCGACTGTACAAGAAGATTCTTCTAATAATGATGCTGGTAAAATAAAAGTTCACAGATACAGCCTACAAGCTTTGAAGATCATGCAAAGTATGAGTTATGACTTAAAGCTGGAACCAGGTCTCAACTATAGGAAAGGCAGACGAATACCGCTGCACGGTGATCCCTACTGTCAACGAACTCGTTTCAGGTTAGGGTATACCACCTCCCTTGCAATTTTTGAGTCAAACGAGGATATCTTTTCCTCTTTTCAAAATGGCTCATCGTCCTCCGACTCATCTGATGCTCTCGAACGAACATTATCAGTAAATACGGTAGTGGCAGATTCCTTCGAAGCAGACAAACAAGAATCCAAACCATTTGAGAATGACTCTTGGGCTCAACAAATGGATACACAATGGGAATTCCGGTTCGAGCAGAGAGAATCTCCCACTGAAGATGAAGTTATCCGGATCGATATTGGGGATGAACTTTCGCCAAGGCCGATATTTATCAGTAACAATCTTTCCGAAGAAGAAAGGGAAGAAGTTATCCAGCTGATAAAAGAATATATCGACGTCTTTGCATGGAATTATGAGGATATGCCAGGTCTTGATCCAAAGGTGGCTACTCATAAACTCAATATATTGCCCGATTCGAAGCCTGTGAAGCAACACCAACGCCGGTTCCACCCGGATATGATGGACGCTATTGAAGCTGAAATCAAGAAGATGATAGCCTGCGGTTTCATCCGGGAAGAACAACATCCTGACTGGGTCGCTAATGTTGTCCCAGTCATGAAAAAAAATAGAAAAGTATGTATCTGCATCGATTACCGAGATCTGAACGCAGCCTACCCCAAGGAAGAGTTTTCTCTTCCCATTACAGACGTCATGATTGATAATACATGCGGTTTTGAATGTATGTCTTTCATGGATGGATTTTCAGGATACAATCAAATCAAGATGCATCCTAAAAACGAGAAGCATACTGCCTTCTGGACACCATTGGGGGTATATTTCTATACGGTCATGCCCTTCGGATTGAAGAATGCCGGGGCTACGTACCAACGGACTATGAGTAACATATTCTATGAGCATTTGCGCAAAATAGTAGAATATTACGTGGACAATGTAGCTGTCAAAAGCTGCCTCAAGGATAATCACATCCAAGACTTGAAGACAGTATTTGAGTTGATGCGCCAACATCAACTCAAAATGAATCCTATAAAGTCCTTTCTTGGTGTATCCAGTGGCAAATTCCTGGGATTTGTCATCACCGCAAAAGGCATTCAAGTGGACCCTGATAAAGTCAAGGCCATCCTGGAAATACGATCACCCCGTAATCTGAGGGAACTCAGGGGATTTCAAGGTCGTCTGGCTTACATCCGGAGATTCATATCCAACCTCTCTGGGAAATGTCAGCTTTTTTCTCGTCTCATGAAGAAAGGTGTATCCTTCATATGGGACGAAGCCTGTCAGCAAGCGTTTAATGATATCAAATGCTACCTCACAAATCCTCCAGTTCTGGTGCCTCCCGTCATAGAAAGACCATTCTTGCTGTATGTTCGAGAAATGGATCATTCTCTGGGAGCTCTTCTCGCACAAAAGAACGATGTGGGTCATGAACAGGCTATCTACTACCTAAGCAGGATGATGGTCGGGGCCGAACACCGGTACAATCCAGTGGAGAAAGAATGCTTAGCTCTGATGTTCGCTATTCAGAAAATGCGACACTATGTCACAGGCCAAACTATCCACGTCATCTCCAGGATCAATCCTCTTCGGGTAGTGATGAACAAGCCAAGTGTTCTTAATTCCCGACTCGCGACGTGGGCGATGTTATTAACACCATATGACATGGTGTATGTCCCTCAGAAGTCCATCAAGGGCCAAGCATTGGCTGACTTCCTAGCTGCTCATCCGATTCCGGAGACCTCCAAACTATACGAGGATATTCCCGACGAAGTTGTAGAATGTAATTCCGCAGTGGAAAGTAATACATGGAAACTATTCTTCGATGGCGCCTCCAGGACTGGTCCCAGGGGAAATGTGGTTTCAGGAGTAGGAATTATCTTGGTCATTCCTGATAAACTCGTCATCTATCGGGCATATTCTCTTAGCGAGCCCTGTTCTAATAATGTGGCGGAGTATAACGCTCTACTAATCGGGCTCAAAGTCGCTAAAGAGTTGGGCGTCGAATCTCTGGAAGCTTTCGGTGATTCTCTGCTGATCGTCAATCAAGTCAGAGGAATATATGAAGTCCGGAATCCAGACCTCATCCCCTATCACCGAGCAACGGTCGAGATAGCCATGACATTCAAAGGATTCTTCCTAGAGCATGTACCTCGATCTCAGAATCTGGAAGCCGATGCCCTAGCCAGTCTAGCTGCAGATCTGGTTATTCCTATAAGAAGGCAGAATTCGGTGATCCTTCTTAACAGAGATTTATTCTGTGTGAAAAATAACTTTCACATAGAACGCAGCTACGCTGTGAACACAGATCCTCCCAAGAGAGACTGGAGAAGTCCCTTTATAGATTTCGTGGCATACGAAATCTTACCAGAGGACCCTAAAGAAGCAGTATCCGTCAAAAGACGATAATTACGCTTCTATCATGACGCTTCTTCATAATGTCTATATCGTCGGACCTATGACAGACTGCTATTGAGATATCTCTCAGATGACGAAGCACAGCGGATTATCCGTGAAGCTCACGACGGCGTGTGCGGAGCGCATTAACCCGGTCCTAAGCTACAGGATCGTATAAGGAGGATAGGCTATTACTGGCCTACTATGATCACAGATGCAATAAAGTATGCAAGACAATGCAGAGCCTTTCAGGTCCATGCAGACTTTATACATCAACCTTCTGAACATCTACATCCTACGGTTGCGTTCTGGCCTTTCGAAGCATGGGGTATGGATATCATTGGTCCTATTCACCCGTCTTCTTCTAGAGGTCACCGGTTCATACTGGCCATCACGGATTATTTCTCCAAATGGGCAGAGGCGATCCCTCTTGCTGAGGTGAAGACATCTAACGTGATCAGCTTCATCAAGCATCATGTCATTTATCGCTTTAGGATACCCCAAAGGATAATTCATGATAATGGGCCTCAGTTCATCAGCCAAGCATTTTATCGATTTTGCGATAAAAATCGGATACAAAATATGTCCTCTACGGCATATAATCCTTCTGCTAATGGTTTGGCGAAAGCCTTCAACAAAACCATTATCAAACTCTTGAAAAAGTTCATCTCTTCGAACAAGAGGGATTGGAATGAGAAGCTAGGAGAATATCTCTGGGCATACCGCACAATGGTACGAACACCGACGGGTTGTACCCTATTCTCATTAGTTTACGGGAGCGAAGCAGTTCTCCCCATCGAAGTCCAAATTCTGTCACTTAGGATAGCAGTGGCTAATGAGCTGACTCAAGAAAAGAATGACCTGTTAAGGCTTCAAGAGTTAGAAGGATTAGACGAGAAACGCCTCCAAGCTCAACAGCGCATCGCGTTCTACTAGGCACGTATTTTCAGATCTTTTAATCAAAAAGTAAAGGAAAGAGTGTTCAAAGTTGGCGAGCTAGTTTTAGCTATGAGAAGGCCGATGATTCTTACTCACACGAGTAAGGGTAAATTCCAACCCAAATGGAAAGGCCCTTATGTGATCGAGACGACATTCTCAAACGGCGCTTACAGGTTAGCCAAGCCTAATGGAGACTTGTTGATGGCTCCTATCAATGGCAAATTCCTGAAAAGGTACTATGCTTAACCTCCTTTGCTCAAATGGAGTATGGCGAAGATCTCATTCTGACAATACTACTTCCAAAACGAAACTAATTGGATCATATTCTATCATGTCCATATAACCTCTGAATAGATATGTTTAAGTAATTTGGAACTTCAAGACCTATCACGTCCATATTACCTCTGATAGTGTTTTGTGTACAATTTTAGCTGAAGCGTATTCTATCATGTCCATATAACCTCTGAATAGATATGTCCTGCTAAAACTTACCGAGAGTATATCACGTCCATATTACCTCTGATATCACTTCCACCCAAACCTGTCATTTATATTCCAAAATGATGGGTCCACAAAGTCAGATGAAAGCCTCTTTATTTATTCCCAGAAAGAGCAAAATTATATTGGAAAGCAAAAAAGTATATCACTTGGGGGGAGCGGTTAGGTCGCGAATCTGTCGTACCAGAGCAGCCATTCTCTCATCCCTGGAGTTCAAGACGTCGGCGCAAGCACACTCCAACCTTGCTGCATCATTATTCAAAGCGGATAGCTCAGACTGAGTATGTACGAAACTCGCGTGGACAACACCCACATGCGCCAGATTCTGCTGGGCGGTCTCCTTCCGATTCTTCAGCATATCTCGAGTTGCCGACAAAGAGACAGCCTCCTCCTCCGCTCGAGCGAGTTCATCTCTCAATCTGCGGACCCTTGCTGTCACTTCCTCATATTCGGCTTCGTACTGAGTCAGCTGAGGAATGATGTACTCTAATTCGGCACGCTCCTGATCCATCTCCTGCTGCTGTTCCTGGACGGATTTGTGCAGAGATTCCAGTTGCCCAGCAAGCTCTGCAGTCAAGGAGTCGAACCTAGCTTGAACGATACCGTCGACGCTGCCTCGAGATAGCTGCAAATATTTGTTAATGGGTTGTTCCAAACTACTAACTATCTTCTCTAGCGTATCAGCTCTTCCAATGTTACTGAAATGTCTAATCTGCGCTATAGTGAGGTTACAGGACGTCCTCAGAGCCTCGAAGCCTAAGTTCTTCTCCAGCACCATTGATATCAGCGTCTTCAAAGTGGCATAGAAATTGGTAGAAAACTGCTCAACCAACATGGTGAGATTCAAGTGGGTGCTGGGGGTGGCTGCAATATCAAAAAATCCCCCTCCAAGAATGACCGCAGACGATATTGCCACAGTCGTCGCCTCAACAGGTGGTGCGACAAAAGAAGAGGCGCCGACAACGGTTGGAGTGACTGGCGTACTCAAAGGAGGCATTATCGTAGTGACGGGCTCATCCTCCTCTTGAGATATCGGAATCTCTTCGGCGGGCGAGCCGGCACCCGAAAGTGCTTCCTCTCCGAAGTCGGGCACCTCCATGTCGTCGCCAGGAGCTAAAACAGAGCCAAAAAGGGCGTCAACACTGCCCTCCCCATAGATATCTTCCCCTGAAAAGAAGACAGAAGAAAGTTAATATCAACATGATGTTAATTTTCCTAAAAAAGAGGCATAAAGACGACATTTACCCATGGCCGATGGCATATATGTCGCGTCTGCAGCCAGTACAGCTAAATCATTTCTTAATGATGCTAAGCAAGCTGTCATACCTGGAGAAGGTGGTGTGTAAACCGACACTGGCAAATATTCTTCCTGGTCCTCGTCAAGTTCCAACCGAGGTTCATCGGCTGGAATCTCGCTGGGTGCACTGACAGACACGGCAGGGGTCTCTCCCGATGCTGATATGGATAAAGATATCCTTATTCGGCTCGGCCCCGAAGGCGATCTCGTACCACTGCCCGAAGCAGTAGCAGCGACAACAACCTCAAACAGAGATTCTCCGGCACCGCAAGTCGGAACTGTAGAGGTTCCCTCTCTAAAAGGCAAGGAACCTCCAATCAAAGAATCGTCCCCGATAGGGGAAACATCAGGTTCCCTTCTAGGAGCCTCATGGCCAGGAATCCTGAGAGGACGACTAACCGTCTTCTTCTTCTTCTTGCGAAGGGAAGTCTCCTTCTGATCAGGAGCCCTTCGCTTACTAGAGATGACCAGCGGCCCTGCAGGCGGAGGTATTTCACCCCTCGATACTGCCAACAAAGGCTCATCAGGATTGACGGCATCTTCACCCTCGTCGGAGGAAACTGAGGGGATTTCGTATCTCCCCCCAGGCTTAGAAGAGGGCATCCTGAAACTTCCACGCATATCAAAATCGCGATGGAAGGTGTTGGTTGCCATATAAAACTGGGCATACGAGTGGAGAATACACAGCTTCATGGAGAGTGAAATGGTGGGCACAGTAAAAGTTGCTTCAGTGCAACCCATGATGAAGTATCGCTACCCTCTCGCTCCATCGATAAGTCCACCCCTGGACCTAAAGCTGGTGACGGCATTGCCCACGTGCAATTGGTCGTACCCAAGCTGCCTGGCAAACCGACTAGGCAAGTAGGGTTCCAAGAAGCACTGGTCTATATTTCTGTACAGTAAATGGGAAGGTCTAATACAGACCAACCAATTAAAAGCCTCAGGAGAAAGATCGGTCTTCCCGTCGCCCACGTCCTGAAGTCTGCGCCCCTGTTGATTGAGATGTATAGAGGGGACAGTGCAGAAGAGCTTCCAGCTGTGACTGAAATTCAGTACCCGCCGACAGTCCAAAACTGTGGTCACGTTCCAGGAGGAATTCTTGTAATTCAGCAAGAAACTACCCCCGAACTGGTGCCAGAGCCGGGAGACATCACCCTGGTGTTATGGAGAACTAACCATCCCATCAAATACAGGTATGGTAATTCTGCCCTAGGAAAGCTATCACGCCGAGTTTCATCGGCAAGCAGCCCATCAGTAATGGCCCTCAGGCCAGCTTATATGCGGCACACCATGGCAGGGAGCAAACCCAGTCTTGCCCCGAACACCAGACGCACTGCAGGCCACAAGGTGTTGCGGTGAATGCGATCCGTAGATGCAATGCCGGGTACCACCAGTTGGCGCAGCCATATAGAAAGAAAGCCCGCCATTTGAGCTTCCTTGGACAGAGGCCCACGGCAATGCCTCAAATAACTGTAGGCCTTAGTGCCTGCAGGATATTTTCCTATCCCTTCGTCGAGAATCTGATCTGGAGCCCCAGCATCTTCCATGAGATCGTCGACTATCTGAGCACTAAGCACGCTCAGAAAGCTCAGAGGCTGATCCTTAGTATCTAAGACCTTCTCTGGCTTAGTAGCCCTGGCTCGGTGAAAGAAGAGGTAGGACGCCCATTTATTGGTATGAGCCAAATTTGAAGGCTCATTATAGAAGGCGGTGCAAGCGAGGTAGTGGCACATCAGCTCCTGGTACACTGCCACTACCCGAGGGTCTGAATCCTCCAGCTCCCGATTTGTGGGAACATACTCTTCATAAGGAGTATCCTCCATAGGCAGTCTCAAGATCTCTGCCATTTCATGGAGGGCCAATCCCAACTCCCCCAGTGGAGTGGCGAAAGTACCGGTGAGGGAGATATATCGCTCCATCAAAGCCAGAAATAGGCTGGGGTTGAGAGGTAATCCAATACTGGTGGCCATCACAACTGCGTACAGACCAATGCTCTCCAGCTCGGTCTGAAAATGCTTCAGGGCCCAGTCAGCTAAACGAGCCCATCGAAGATTTGTGCGGGTGATCCACCCACTTGTCTGAGGATTAACCTTTGGGTATACTCCTCCGTGCCCCATGAAATCGTTGCAGAAAGTCGGTATCTGGACTGGATGGAAGGGTGCAGTGTCCTCACTCGGGACAATGCCCGGAAATAATCCCCTGAACGGCATCACAGAGCCGGAAGGGCGGCTGACGAATGACCCTTGGTCAGATCCTTTCTGGTAGAATATCTTTCCCGGTTGGCCGTGGAGATTGGGAGTCAGCGTCCACAACATCCTCCTGGGATGTGTGGCATGAAAGAATGCCGAGATAGGGTAGTCTCTCGGCATCTTGGGCAGGTACATGACCAAGCTCCAGGCAGGGAAAACCCAGAGCTCTTTCTTGGGCTTCATCTGGGACTGTTTGTCAATCATGTCCCCGAAGAAAAAAGCCGGTTTTATATATTGTGCCCCGTCTATGGACGTCAGGGGCTCTCCGTTGATCATGCTCAACATCGTTCGCTCTCCTTGGGACGATATCAGGATTCCCCTTCCTTCAGGATATTGGGGTCCAAAGATGGGAAATGTCACGTGGGACAAATCCTCCAGGTAGTTGGAATGCAGCATCCCGGCAGCTGAACCCATCACCTCAGCCAGTGGAGACGCATGCAAGTTAACTACAAAATATAAGAAAAACACGTCAGTTTCTATACTAGACATTACAATCTTGCAGCATATGCCAAAAGTCAACAGTCTGTGCTTTACGCCAAGACTGTAAAAACTTGATCTTTTACGCAGGAATCCTATTCCAAGGCGTAAAATTCAAGACTGGCAGTATACACAAAACTCGACAGTCTGTGTTTTACGCCAGACTGCCAAATTTTGAGTTATTACGCCAGAATTTTCATCCATAAACGTAAAACTCAAATTTTATGGTATACGCCAAGTTTCGACAGTCTGTGCTTTTACGCCAGACTGCGAAAATATGAAGTTTTTACGCTGATACATTAGAAATGTGGGCATAAAAGATGAAACATCTCTGTGCATCATCTTCCTCGAAGAGGCTATCAGCACAGAAGATGACCTAGCACGTTCACGTACAACGTGTGCGAAGGATTTTCGTCGTTCTCGTCGTCCTAAATGCTTTACCTTTAACGCCCGGCGCACAGTTCGTCGGCGGGACACTTCGTTCAGAATAAAGATCGCCTTGCCCGACTGGAGTTGCCCTTGCTTGGGCAGAAGTTCGAGAAGATGAGGCAACTTTCTTTCCCTTAGAGGAAAAGATTTGTTTCGGGGCCATTGCTGAAACTCGGAATGCTCGGAGAGAAACGAAGGAGAGAACTCGAACAGTCGAAGGCTTTCGTTTGCAAGAAAACAGATGAAAAGTTTTTTTCTGAAAGCCTTGGGGTATATATAGAGTTCGGATGGACTCGAATCCCTAACCAAATCCAACATTTAATATTCGGTCATAATTGGAGACTACGTCAGCCTATTACTCAGGGAAGACGGACAGTCAGCGAATTCGAAAAGTTTTCGTACAAAGCAGATTCGTGGTTTTACGCTAAGGAGCTTTATACGCTCGACTGCTACAGATCTATAGTTTTACGCTTATAGGCTATAAGTCTATGGTTTTATGCCCGGATGCTTTTATGCTCGGTAGATTTTACGCTCGAGAGGCTACAAACCTACGACTTCACGCTCAGAAGCTACAAATCTATGATTTCACGCTCGGTGGCCTTTACGCTCAGAAGCGACAGATCCACAGCTTCACGCTCGAAAGATTTTCTTTTCAGAGGCTACAAATCTACAGTTCTACGCCCGGATACTTTTATGCTCAGCAGCTTTTACGCTCGAGAGGCTACGAACTTATGATTTTTCGCTCATCCACATTCACAGATCTATGACTTTTCGCATATCTGAGAATACGCAGGCCAGAATATGCGTATATCTGAACAATTCTCAAGGCGGTCAATTGCAAGAGTTCACACAGAAGATACTCCTTCTTGACCTCAAAATATCCAAGTACCCAAAGCATACAGAGTTCAACATTGAAAGTGACTCTTCTTCTTGGGTCGATTGGAAGTTCATCCAGAATCTAGTCTGAATGTTTCCTCTACAGTTCAAGATGGCGACTCAGTTTGACAGCCGTTTCTCGCCCTGTTCCAAGGAATTTTCGAGAGATCATTCTTGAAGATGATGGTCTGAACAAAAATTCTGTTTATCAGAAGTGACAGTTCAGAATTCTACGCAACTCTCCATTCCTAAAAGCAGGACAGTTCGAATACTCAACTTAAATGCTAAGCGGCTTTTTGCGCATCTCGAGTTATGCATAAAAGACAAGACGGGACCTAGTACTCTTTCTATCGGAGTCGGCGTAAAGTTATCCAGACGTGTCGAAGCTACACATATTCAGACTTCATCACAGCAAAGTATATGGCAAATAATCATGTGCACAGAAGAAGACGATTTTATTAAAACATGATTACATATGAGGGAAATCCATTCTACAAAGGGTTTTTCTTTATGTTTCATGATTATATATGAGGAAAATCCCGTCTACAAAGGATTTCCTCATCTTCGTCAAAAGATCATCCCCAGAATCTGTTCTGCCAGGTTCTCGTATTGGTGGAGATCTTCTTGCGTCTTCTTCCGCAGTTATTCGGTTTTCGCAATCGATTAACAAGAAAATGATAAATGGCGGAAGGATACAGAACTGGGCCTGCCTAAATTATTCAGAGCCCATCCTCCATACGCCATGACAGATTGAGTTGAGGTATTTAGCCCAACTCAATACTCGAGGACAGAGATAGTTTTTTGCTCTCGTCCACGAATGACAAGAAAAAATACAGCTTGCAAGCTGTGTGGTCGAATGAGACCCTTCCTCTCTCCTGGAAGAACCGCCATACAAAGTTGCTGATTATCCCGAGCAAAGGAAGCTATGATATCCTTCCATGATCCATCTTTGCAGAGGACATTTGTTGGAAGACGCCGTCTTTTTCGGCTCCTTACATGCTGGAAGAACATGGTCTTCTTCTTCCTCAAGTTGACCCGACGAACTCCGGCGATCATCTCTGTGTGGTGAAGGAAATATGGGAAGAAACAGGTTAACTCCTCAGCCTTTTTATAGGCCAAATAGAACACACCAAATCCCAATAAATCCCCAACAATCCGCCAAGAAGTCAGCCTTGAAGAACGTGTCAGACTTGACCGTTTCATGCTTCATTCAAAGAGTTTCAAATTACGAGGAATTTGAAAGCTTTGAAGGGGGTCTTGTAGAAGCATAAAAAATACGCTGAAAGAGTTTACGCAGCAGTCTAGTGCTGGGCAGCGTAAAATATAACTTCAGAGCCATCGGCGTACAACAGAGCTTTTCCGCTGAGCACAGCGTAAAATATAAGCTCAAGGACTTTCCGCGTAATACAGTATGTCCAGGCTGCTTCAGCGTAAAAAAGGGTGCTATATCGCCTTTATGGCGTAAAACTCATCCACTTTAAAGCAGCATTGAAGTATACGAGGAACGCTTCGTATTCCCCAAAATGAACCTGACAAATCGTGCAGTGAACCTGACGTCTGACTCCTGACAAAGAGTACTGCACAACTACCCAGACGACGGCTATAACGATAGCGCGGCACAGCTACCCAGACTTTCGTTTAGTGACATTTCCTTGGCATAAACTGCTTTTTCGCATACAAGGAAATACGCTGCCTAGTTTTACATAGGCAGATGTGAGCTGTTTACGCTCCGCAGAAGACAAACAGACTGCCACATCAAAAGCTGCTCTTCGTACAGGGCTCGAGGCACGTCTCTGCATTTAATGCGCAGAATAGTCACAGATCTTTGGGACACGTCTCTGCATTTAATGCGTAGAACGGTGGCAGATCTTCGGGACACGCCTCTGCATTTAATGCGTAAAATGATGACAAATCTTTGAGACACACCTCTGGAATACGCTGCCTAGTTTTACACAGGCAGACGTGAGCTTCTTACGCTCCACAGAAGACAAACAGACTGCCACGTCAAAAGCTGCTCTTCGTACAGGGCTCGAGGCACGTCTCTGCATTTAATGCGCGAAAGGCTGGCAGATCTTCGGGACATGCCTCTGCATTTAATGCGCAAGATGGGGGCAGATCTCTGCATTTAATGCAAGAGATTTGATTATATCTCCAAAAGCCGTAATTTCGGCTAAGACGTCCACATAATCACTTTCGCGCATTACGCCATCAGGTTATTTTCAGCTATGGGAGCATGCTGTACGCTATCTCCTTGGAATATGCCACCAGGCCATTTTCAGCTTTGAAGAGCACGCTGTACGCTATCTCCCTGCAATACGCCAGCTCAAGTTACATTTGCATTGGTGCGTATTAAGGCTATTTGGTTCAAAATTCGCTCAAGGCCTCAGTCAAGCAAGGAGGATCAGCTATCTTCTACGCTAGCTACCTGTCCATGCAGCATCAGACTTCTACGCCCACTCGGCTTCTATGCCTACTCGGCTTCTATGCCCGCTCGGCTTCTACGCCTACCTGGCTTCTACGCCAGTTTGATAACTATTTGGTTTCTACGCCAACCTTTTCTACGCGAGGGATAACTACCTACGTGGCTTTTATGCCATGGTCTTCGCAGCAGTTATACGCATTGTCTCTTAATGGGACACGCGTCATACGCTCATTCAAAAGGTCATTTATACGTAGGCAACGGTTATTGTAACCGTCGCGTAAAAAGTGCTATGCTTTCCACTGCCCGGCTTCTACGCCGACTGATGGTCACTGTCACTAAAACCCTATAAATAGAGACCTCTATCGACAGAGGTCAAGGGTCAAAAAGGGTGGAAAGGGTCGAAAACTAGATCGAAAAATAGTGGAGAAAATTAAGGTAAAGGAACTAAGAGTCGAAGAGTCTTTGAGAGAGAAGAATCCAGAGCTCAGGCAAAGAGTAGTGATCGACGACTTTGGCATCGAGCATCCACTCTCTTTTGCAACCTTCGAAGCTGCTTTCTATCTTCTATGACACTTCTTCACCATCGTGTGGTCCAAGGGACAAAGTGATCGGCTGTAGATCAGACTCTTATAGCAATATTTATCCAGATTAAAAATTATACTCGACATCCTCGTATATGATTAATTGTACAATCTTGTTTGTAAACCAAAGAGCGGGTTTCGTATAAACATTGTCCTATTTCTTTCGTTTATTATCAAACACCCTCGCAGTATATCGATTGATGATGTACATGGACGTGTGTGTGAGTTGTGAGATAGATAGAGTAGCATACACATGCCCATACGTCAAAAAGTTGTCCGCATTATGCATTTTCATATAGATTGTCTAGTACAGCGTACTTATATATTTTTTGTCTATTATGCATGTTTTACTGTATTCAATTGGCATGCTTATATGTATCTTGTTACGTCCCTCTGAGGACCTGGTCTCTTTCAAAGTGTAGACAATCTTGACTATTTCCAGGAGCTCGGATCAGGACTTGCTACCTTCTCTCTCTTTCGAGGAGGCCTTCTCTTCGAGCCTCATTATTCATTAGATGTACTTATTTTGTTTCTTTTATATTCTAGTTCGGTAATAGATTTGTCTTCACCCAACTACTTGTTCTTATCAAGCATTTTATACTTGATTCAGTTATATAGTTGATTGGCTATTCATTTCTATTTGATTCTGTGGATGAGATCTAGTTATGCCCTGTGACTTATGACATAAATCTATACCACTTGTGAATTATTATTCATAATATAGCGTACGTAAGTATTATGGTTTTCATTTATTGGAGTTGCCATATACATACGGCTGGCATGCTTACGTATTCCTAGTCCTACGCATTTTGGGGGTAGGGCGTGATAGTTGTGCAATGAGTTATATGAGTAATAGCATTTGTCTTTGGGTACTTGAGCAATGTGAGTATCAGATTTTTACTTGGCAGTGAGGGAGCTAGGGTACACTACAGATAGTAGCCCGAGCAAATTAGTTCGTGCGTGTACATGCATAGTGAAGGTTAGAGAGGGAGTTGCACTGGTGTGCAGTGTCCTAGTGCTAAGTGTATTGTTGTGTCCTTGTGGTGGAGTGTCTCGAGCTGCAAGCGTATCAGGGAATTTAGGAAGTGTTAGTACAGAGTTGCTGTCATAGTAACCCAGGTTCAGTATAGGGGGAATTCCTGTGATGGGATTTTGAGTTGTTGATTACCAATTTAGTTCAGACCTGGGAAGTCTTTAGATTAGCTGTTCTGGCCAATTTGAGAAAGGGAGTTCAAGCACAGATCTTGGTGTATTGTACTCGAGCTGTAGGAGCAACAACAACAGTTATTAACTCAAAAGGAGGCAGTGCACCTCAAGTGTACTGCAAGGAGCAGCCACTTGCATCTGCATTGTGTATATACTATGTAGCCAGTGTTGGTGAAGTTGAATTATGATCATTGTGTTCAGTTTTTGAGCTAGAGAGAATATCTTAATACCTGAACTGATACTTTGAGTATCAGTGATATGGTTCTGACCTGTACACCTATATACACTAGTAAGGGAGTTGGATTGTTAGCTTTGAAGCATCCTAGTGTATCAGTTGAGAGTCGGATAAGTCTGTATTAAGAGTTGGGAGGTTTCAGTTATAGCAGCAATAACAATAGTAGTATTAGGAAGTGGAGATGGAGGGGAGTATTAGCAACTGATACTTGTTCAAGGAGGGTTGTAGCAAAAGTGTTGTTGATTAAGGGAGGAGTTTAAGTTATATTTGAAACTTATTTGTAGATAGCTGAACTAGGGAAGTAGTAGGTGAGTCTTGATTTTATGTAATTGGGCTATGCACTTGATGTTGTATCAGTTGCTATAGTTAAGTATCAAATTATTGAGGTAATAGTTATGTAGGAGTATAACAGTGGAGTTATCTAAGACTGAATGTATCAGTTAGTTATTATGTGATAGTGGTTATTTTATATGCGAGTTAGTGTATGGTTTCAGTCATGGTAAGTTGGTATCAGGTTTTGTATGCAGTTAGCATTAGTAGTGTGTATCAGTTGGCTTTAGCTAGTACATGTATGAATTTGTAAGAATTAGTATTGTATCAGTTAACATTCACTTGTTAGTATAAATAGATAGGTTATTATCAGTTATTGAAGGTTTAGTTATATGTAAGTGCACTAATGTAATAGTTAAAAGATTACTTTTAGTATGTTAGTTAAATATTAGTTAGTCTATTAGAGTAAACTAGCTAGTGTATGATAGATATAATTAGTATTTGTTAAGATGATAGTTATACTCTAGGGTAATACCTAGTTTAGCTAGTTTTAGCTAGTTAGTGACCAATATGAGCCTAAAACCTAGTGTGGACCTAGTATTGGCCTAAAAAGCATGTTAGTGCATTCTTTAACTTAATTCTCCTTTATTACATCCATATTGACATGCCATTTATATCTAGGTGTGTGTGACACCAGCTTAGACACTGAGTGACAGCTGTTGTTCTGTACAGAGGCGAGTACATCTCCAGTGGTTTCCTTATTTGATCGTCTCTATGTTATTTGCTTTTAGTATTGCTTTATTGATTCCTGACATAATGTTACACAGATTGGTATACGTGGATCCCCGTCTTGAGATATTCTTCTACGTGATCACTTTTACCTTGTGATTAGTTGACTAGACCGTGATCGGTACGCATGATATTACAGACCGTGCATAGTAATACCGTATCAGAATGTTTCATAATTCGGATCTGTGTACTAGTCGGGGGTTGGGGAAACCTTAGTGGATATGTGATCATACTTTTCAGACCGTTATATATTTATGAGATAGCCCGTGATAGCTAGTGGATCATGCAACACATATGTGGTCATGCTAGCTCCCTTTTATGATTATTGACCGTGTTAGGCCCAACCGATCATATATCTGGCTAATGTTTCAAGGCACAAGTTTAGTGTTATATTTCTTTATTTCAGTTCATTACCTGATGATTCCTTGCTCAGTTGCTCTTAGTATATTTTTATTATTCCCATAATATCTCCTTACCATGCTTAGTTATATTCTAGATATTTTCCATTATTTATTGTCGTTACTATTGCTGTTGCATAGTATTTGTCAATTAATGGAACAGATATGGGGTTGTATTCGCTCCATCCTGATTGGATATATTTTTTAAATGATTCATTAGAGGACCGGTGTCCTACGCATCACGGACCGCAGGAGGGTGGGCCAGTTGAGCCTATGCTCGTAGAGCCACATGTTACAGATTCTCTTATTGTAGACACTTAGATGTTTTTATGAGTTGTATTTGATTCTTTTAGACTCTTTTGGCATGTAGTAGTATTTTAGGATTTTATGGAATTTAGACTAGTAGCTCAATTTTGTATTTGACTCTTGTACTCTTTCTGATTCCTTTTCTTATCGCGTCATTCTTTCTCTAGTTTGATTTTGTGATTGAGTATTGATTATATTTATCATGTCATTGTATTATTCCTCCGTTGGGAGTCGAGATAGCATGACAGGTACCTTATATATTGTGTGAGATATTTAGATTATGTTGTTGACGCAGAACAACGCTCTACGTCATTCTTACGACGTAGACTGGGCGTAGTTCATCACTCGTGCCCTTATTTCGGGTGTGGGTCGTGATATGGGCAGCCCAAATTTTTATATAAATCCTAATGACTTTTATTTTCTTCAAACCCTCTCTTCTCTATATGCTATATTCTTCCTTCTTCAAAAACCTAATTTCTAACAATTCTCCAAACCCTAGAGTAAGCTAAAGTGAAGATTGGGGGTCAAAATCCTAATCCCACTACAAAATTAGTTACAATATTCAACCGTTATTTGGTATGTCATCCATTAACTATGATGATTAGGTTTTTCAAACATTAGGTCCACATAAATATTAAATTATGTGTGTTTAATATAGGAGAAATACATGTCGAAGAAATTGGGTCATCAAATAAACTAAATCCTATTTCTGCTACGTCCGAAGAACTCCTCGGTTCTTCCGAAGCACCCTTGCTAAAGAATTTGACAAATTAATTTCGAATTTTTTTGTCGTAGGACTGTCGAACTAAATGACAGTCCTATAAATAAGTAGGCCTGTCAAACAACTAATGTCACACCCCGATCTCCCGTAAAGTCTAACACAGGTCGGCACAAGGGTCATCGCATAACTATTATGTTCAAGTAATCATATCATTCGCATGCACTTTTCAAAAATATTTAGACTCATTGTATGTAACATCTCGTTGGGACATTGAGATAGAGCGTATGTACCTAACCTGCAAACGAGCTTTCAAAACTGAGAGAATCGATACGAAGTCCAAGGACGTAAAGCCATGCTCTGATACCAATATGTCATGAAATCTAGGAATCGCATAAGCAAACAAAAGTATTACGAGCGTATTTCTGACTCAGGTGGATGATGTTACTCAAATACTCAGGTGTGATACTCCATTGTTCAAATATGTTCAAATATTTATAGATGTGTACAGATATTTTATGTCACGCCCCGATTCCGTGGAATCGTTAGTCGTCCCCCGGGCGTGACCGCCGTGCGGGCCTAGGTTGCGAACCGCACAAGGCTAAGTATTTTTGTTTCGCATAGCGAGCACATATTCAGAGTACGCAGATAATTGAACACAGATTGAAACATGGAAAAGTTCTCTTTTATTGATAATATGAACATCTATTACAAAATCCTTGAACTGAGTCGTAAGGATTGCCCCTGTGGGCTTACAAAAGTGTTGACACAAAATGAGATAGCAGTCCCGTACATTACATCCTTTACTACATCTCAAAATATAAGACCTTGGGTCGGAACGACTGCCTTGCCACGAAGCTGCATGGTTGCTTTGGTGGCTAGCTTCTTCTTCAAAATGCGTCAAAGGTGGCACGGTCGAGGCGTGCCTACAGCTGGACTGGATTGGAGGTTTGTCTCCTGCTCCTCGCTTGGTTCTCCTAGCGCGGGGAACCTGTTTCAACGAGGGTCAGTACATCGAAACGTACTGGTGAAGGCAAGCTAACCCAACTATACCAATCAACACGTTATTTTAATGAAGGATGCATATTTATCGTGGGTTTCTATCTTGCCTTAGTTCATTTTACAACAAGACATAGATATAGAATTATTGAAATAACCCGCCACCGTTCGATGACATTTACCTGTCCGTCTGAACCACCTGCACAATACTTACCTTGCCTTCCCTGTCAAGAAGACACAAGTTAGTTTTAACAGGTTTAAATATACGAGGGGATTACTGGCTTTGATGCCATAATGGACGGTCTTAGTCTCAGGCTAAGGTGACGGAGGCACATGTATCGCTGCACGCCATCTCGCCTATGGGAGAGACTAATCTTGAGGTTCCGTCCGGATCGGATCGGTGCCAGTGCCCCAGCGACCGTCCGCAGGAACCGAGAGGCCTTGTGCACAAGTTGTCCGTGATCAACGGCGTTTGTGTTAAGTTTGCATTTATGTGGCTGAGGCAATGAATTCAAGGGATATGTAGCATTGTGTGATATATTTTGCATAGTCTCCCTGAATAATTGATGCATGGCAAAGGGTGTTCTACATATAGCATATTTATAGAAGAAGGAGTAAGCATTCTAACTTGTATATATGCATATGGTAAACATTTTGAATCAGCAAGCATGTAGTAAGTAACCGTCACAAGTTTCAATGACAAGCATACAGATCCAAGTCTATTCCCTTATTATCTTGATATCTTTTAGTTATTACTTGGTATCGTTTGATCGGGGCAAGCACGAACACAAGAATTATATGTGAAGACTAGCAAGAAGGGCTAGCTAATCGGGTTGGTAGCCACTCACTTTAGTGGTTGGAAGGAGGAAGGAAGGAGGTGATTTAGGAGTCCGCTTGAGCGACGCCTATTGCTGGATCACCTGTATTGACACGAACAGCTGATTAGTACTTCTTCCTCTCTTTCCATTATCGGAATTGAAGTGCAGTCCTAAGAACGAAAGCAATGAAATCCATCGAAACCGTTCAAGAAAACCCAAGCAAATCCGAAATCCAACTCAAGGCACGAAAGCAACAAGCGACAGCGAAAACTAGGCAACAAAGAATGCAGCGGAGAGGTCCCTCCTGACTCTGCCGCTAAGTCGATCCCGGGGGCACGGTCCACTGAATATGGGAATCGATTCCGAAGAAACAAATCCATAACGAGGATGAGTTCTTAATTCAATCTATCCCGATCGAACGATACCGTCTAGTATTTCTTAGCCGCGCTCCCCGAATAGGGGGAACGGGGCACCACATCCTACCCAACTAATTGGAAGTTTCGTCCTGAAACTTAAAGAATAGAACCTACCACTAGGAAATAGTGAGGGGAACCTTTCCCTCATTTCAGATTCAAGCTCCCAAGTAGATTCTTCGACGGAGTGATTCTGCCAAAGCATGCGCACGAGAGGAACCGAGCGAGTCCGAAGCAGCTTTTCTTTTCTATCCAAAATTTGCACAGGCTGTTCTACATACGTCAAGTCGGCTTGAAGGTTCAGTTGGTCCAGGTCTACCACATGGCTTGGGTCGTACACATATTTCCTAAGCTGTGAAACATGGAATATATCGTGTACGTCGGATAGGGATGGTGGTAGAGCAATCTGATACGCAACTGAGGCAATCCGCTTTAGTATTTCGAACGGGCCGACAAATCTCGGACTTAGCTTTCCTCTTGCCCCGAACCTGCTGACTCCTCGCATGGGCGAGACCTTGAGGAATACTCGGTCGCCTACTTGGAACTCTAGCGGTCTTCGATGTGTGTCCGCGTAGCTCTTTTGACGGCTTTGAGCTACTTTTAATCTATCCCGAATCAGCCGGACTTTATGGACGGTCTGCTCCACGAGCTCAGGGCCAAGTACTTGCCGTTCTCCAACTTCGTCCCAGCAGATAGGAGATCTACACTTCCGCCCGTATAACGCCTCATACGGCGCCATTTGAATGCTTGATTGATAACTATTGTTGTAAGCAAATTCAGCTAAAGGTAGATGAAGGTCCCAACTCGTCTTCAAGTCCAAGGCGCAGAGTCGCAACATGTCTTCGAGGATCTGGTTGACACGTTCGGTTTGGCCGTCGGTCTGTGGATGGTAGGCGGAGCTAAACTTCAACTTCGTCCCCATTGCTGACTGCAGGCTTCCCCAGAAACGTGATATGAATCGACCATCTCGATCGGAGACTATGGTTACTGGCACGCCATGGAGTCGAACGATTTCGTTGAGATATATCTGAGCCAGGCGGTCGGCACTCCAAGTAGATTTGATAGGCAGAAAGTGAGCTGACTTGGTGAGTCGATCGACGATAACCCAGACTGCATCATGTCCCCGTTGCGTCCTCGGCAAACCAACGATAAAATCCATCGTTATATCATCCCATTTCTACTCCGGAATAGCAAGGCTTTGTAATTCTCCGCCTGGTTTCTGGTGCTCGGCCTTTACTCGTTGACAAGCCATGCAATGCGACACAAACTGCGCCACATCCTTTTTCAAGCCGTGCCACCAAAACGTCGTGCGAAGATCCCGATACATCTTTGTGCTACCCGGATGAGAAGTATAGCTAGCATAGTGGGCTTCCGTGAGTATCTCTTCCCTGAGGGCCGCGTCGCTTGGAACGCACAGTCTTCCCTTCACTCGAAGCATCCCATCCGTGCTTACCGCAAAGTCGGACGCCTTCCCTGCTGAGATAAGGGCATGAATCTTTTGTAGGAACGGGTCGTCCTTCTGAGCGGTCTTTACTCGTTGTAACAAGTCAGGTTCGAGGCGCAGTTGTGATACTTGCGCCCACTTTGTGTATTTGATTTTTAAGGTAATGCCCAGTGATTCAAGATCTCGGCGCAGCCTATCATCAATAGCCAAACTTCCTGCAAACACTCGACTCAGTGCGTCAGCTATGACGTTTCCCTTACCGGGCGTGTATCTGATCATGAGATCGAAGTCGCTTAGGAGTTCAAGCCATCGCCGCTGCCGAAGATTCAAATCTTTTTGAGTGTACAAATATTTCAAACTTTTGTGGTCCGTATAGATTTCACACGGCACGCCATAAAGATAGTGGCGCCACAGCTTTAATGCAAACACTACCGCGGCAAGCTCAAGTGTCACGACCCGTACCCGGAATTTGGGCATGAGTCGTGGGTACGTCCAGCCTACGCCGCAGCATCGGCGGTAGAACGCTGTCTAGGTCACAACATAGCATATCCTGCCAATAGTCTCAACTCCGTACGGAGGACAAAGATAAATAGCTACAGTTCTATAATATACTAAATCACAACTATAAACATAATGGCACGATGAGAATTGAAAAGAGTTCTAAATAAAAACCAACCACAATAAGTCCAACTCAAATCCTGGGTCTAAATGACCTCACAAAGTCACAAATAAAATAAATACATCTCAGTCTCAGTCTAAAACAATAATGCAGAAAAGTAATCTAAGAACAGGCTGGTAAGTTCTCCTCTAGGATAGGCACCTCCTCTGGAATTTCTGGAGTGAAATTTTCCTCTATTCCTGGGCCGTAATGAGTAGGGCAAAAGTCCTCCAGGTCCTCTGAAAATGTTGTTATCCAGTCAGGATTGGAGCGAAGCACAAGCACTAACAGCAGTTTCATTAAATTGACAAAATCTATAAACAGTGTAAGAGATACAAGATGGAAATAAAAGCTGAACATGTGAAGTACTGGAGAAATGAAATAGACAATAGAGCATCTAGCAATGAGCAATAAATAGTGAATGCTAGAACAAGTAAATCTGAATAAAGATAAAACATCTAGCTAAGTGGTTGAAATATTAGTTTATTATGTGATCGGCTTGGGACTAGATCAGGCTGGTTATATATGATTAGCTATGATTCTTTTAGGTCAGGCTAACCGCATGGTTAGCTATGGTGCATATAGTGGTCAGGCTAATCATATATAACAGCTATGGAGCATATAAATGGTCAGGCTGCACCCGACGTGAGAAGTGGGGTGAGCTATGGTACATATAATGTTTGGATATGATCACATAATCTACTAATAGTTCCCCATTTCCCCCAGCTAGCACGATGGATTCCAATCACGACTCCTCATGATGGGGATCTAGGGTGCTAACCCGTGTATCCACAGTGTCGGAATCAAGTATGTAATATACTACAATTTATAGAAGTAATCAACCATGAAAACTGTCAGAGAATGTACTCGCCTGTGGTCCTGAGCAAAATGTGAGGATCGATGTCCAAAGTGGGATCACAATGACCTATATATAAGATATCAAAGTTAAATGGTGTTTGGAATAATACAAGTGATTAGCTAATTTGAAACGGGGTGTTAGGCCATTTCTAGGTCTAAACTAGGTGTTACTAAGTCAACTCTAGGTTTTGGTCAATACTAGTTAACTTGGTCTCACACTAGGCCAATTCCAAAGATATAAGTAAGCTAGGGTTTTCTAGCAAAATATGTGTTGTGGGTATCAATTTCTATATAGAAATACCTAACTCATTACTGTTAACACCCCTATACAGAACACAGTCACTGTTTATTATCTCACTGAGATACCTGATACACATCCTCTACTCACAGATACTCACTCCCATACATAACCTACACAGAATTCTGCACACAGTCACATATAGGTTTTAACTGTCACAGGTACACCTAGGTTCAAACACACAGGAACACACAGTACACAACTGTCCTCTCTCCCTTTCTTCTCACAGAATCTGCACCTAGAACTCACACACACCACATTCTATCACCTAACTGATACTCATACATAGGTTCAAGCACAAATCTGGATACACAATTCTCCCACACACACACACACAGTTTGCTGACACAGGGACTCACACCTATGTATATTATCTCACAGTTAACTACACCTCAAGTATTACACTGCCCTGCACATTCCCCTCAGGAAGAAAATACCCAGACACATGACTGAACTGATACCTACACACATACAGTCACATCTTTACACCTACACACTGGTTCTCATGAATTAACCCCCAATTCAAATACACTGGTACATAAACCCCCCCAACTGATCCACCACTCATAATACTTACTACCCCTTGACCCAAATAACTGATATACACCTCACCCCACACTTGCACTGATACACAACTACACATAACTGATACATCAGTTTTCACCTAGGCACACAGACACAAGTGACTGAACTGACACAGTACACACACACACATGTGCACACAGTACAGTTAGCTAAAACATATGCACAACACTTACCTGGGAATTCTCATACACCACACTGCAGTACATAACTGAACACAAGACTCAACACTGATACATCACATAAACTGACACATACAACAGGAAACTCACATCTAAATCCTAGATATAGCCCACACAAAACTGCTTACTGATACATAAAACTCACAGTTCCCAGTTCAATGCAGAGCCTAACTTTACACACACACATATATAGACTGATACATAAACACACCCATGGTAAAATGCTGCCACAGAACACAAAAACTGCCCAGACCTGGCCCAACCTCCTTCCTGCTCTCACTAATGAACACACAGTCTGTTATCTAATACCCTTAATTTCACACACTGCACACAGTCCTCACAACCCATCCCCCAAATACTGAGACATACACGTTTCTCTAATGCACACAGGATACATAGCTATAATTCCTAACTGATACATCACCCAACCACAGGAAACTAACCAATGCACAGCCATATACACACAGAATCCTAGCTAGCACTGCACAGTTCTGGCCAAAACCCGACTGTGCAACTCTAATCAAAACAATAACACATCTACACATATGCCTATATATATATACATCAACAACAAAACAGATTCAAAATAGATTTAAAACTAAACACAGATCCTACACTAAGACCCAACCCGAATATGCCCCAAAGAACCCAAAATACACAGGTTTACAAATCACCCGACTGTGTACAGTAGGAAAACCCTAAATCCGGATGTCTAGACTACACGTAGGGGATGTAATCATGCTTACACGAAGTCCCTAGGATTAGGGTTCCAGAATTTTGGGGAAAACCAAATAAAATTCACCAAAGCCCTAGATCTCCTAGGTTTTCATGTAGAAACCCTAAAATTCGAATTCTAACCCTTAGGGTGGGTTCCTAATGGCCATTATCATCTGAAAACAGAAATTAAAGGAATGAAAACTAGGGTTTTACCTGCAGGGAAGGTTTCTTCAATGAGGTTCTTCTTCTCCAAGGCTTCCTGACCCACGTTCCTTGCTTCCCTTGCTTTGGAGGAGGAGAAAATGGAAGCCCTAGGTTTAATCTCGAAAAATGGGGTGGGGAGATGGTTTCTCTAGATGGAGGCTAGGGTTTCTCTTTTCTACATGAAGGATGGCTTTGTGAGAAGCTTCCTTTTTATATTAAACCTAGTTTTAGGGTTTCCATGCATAGTTTTTAGGTTAAACTCCCTGGCCCTCTCATGTAGGACCTAATAGACTCAGGTTAAGTCAGTCTAGGGTTTTGAGGGTTCACCCTAAAATTTGTATTCTAGGGTTTCACTAGAACTGGGTTCACAATTAGGGTTGACTCACTAGGGTCTGTCCTAATGAGTTCTAGGGTTAGACCTAAAACTAAACATTCTAATAATAATATATAAATAGTAAAAAAATCTCAGCAAATCAAATTAAGCACACAATTATTTAAAATGGTGAATTTATACAAATGCCCTTATGTGGAAAAGTGGTAGTGACAAGTCTACCCTCCTAAAAGAAATTTTGTCCTCGAAATTGGACTGAACTACAACAAGAATGAAATCAGAAAAGGAATATACCTCAAGTCTAGAAGAGATAAGGGTATTGCTCGCGCATTTCATCCTCTCTCTCCCAGGTCGACTCTCCTGGAGAGTGATGTCTCCATGCTACACGAACCAAAGGAATAGTTTGGTTCCGCAACACCTTCTCTCTGCGGTCCAAGATCTCTACGGGCTGCTCAGGGTAGCTGAGCGTCGGACCAACCTCAATCTCCGAGTGATCAAGTACGTGACTAGGGTCGGCCACGTACCGTCTCAGCTGTGACACGTGGAACACATTATGCACTCCCTCCAATGCAGGCGGCAAGTCTAGTCTATACGCCACTGCACCTATCTTCGCAAGAATACCGAAGGGTCCGATGTAGCGTGGGCTAAGCTTCCCGCCTCTACCAAAACGAATCGTTCCACGCATCGGAGAGATCCGTAGGAATACTAGATCGCCAACCTAAAACAAAATAGTCTCAGCACGCAGTCTAAACAAACAAACACAAACCAAAATGACAACAATCTATACCTGAAACTCAAGGGGTCTACGGTGGCTGTCGGCCCAATGCCGCTGTCTGTCCTGCGCCACTCGCAGTCTGTCTCTGATGAGTTTCACCTTTTCTGCTGCATCCACGACCATTTCTGGTCCTAGCAAGGCTCTCTCTCCAACGTCGTCCCACGATAGCGGTGTACGACACCTCCGTCCATAAAGAGCCTCAAACGGTGACATTTCGATGCTGGCCTGGTAACTGTTGTTGTAAGCGAACTCTACCAGATGTAGATGATCCTCCTAAGAACCTCCGAGATCTAGAACGCAAGTGCGTAGCATATCCTCGAGAGTCTGAATAGTCCTCTCAGACTGCCCGTCTGTCTGGGGGTGATATGCGGTACTGAACTTGAGCTGAGTGCCCAAGCTAGCCTGCAGACTCCTCCAGAAGTGGGAAGTGAAACGACTATCTCGATCTGAGACGATGCTCACTGGAACTCCAGAAAGCCTAACAATCTGTCGCACGTACATCTCTGCGAGCCTCTCTGTCGACGTGCCCACCCTGAAAGGTAGGAAATGGGCTGATTTGGTCAACCTGTCCACGATGACCCAAATTGCGTCTTTCCCTCCTGGAGAACGTGGAAGCCCTGAAACGAAATCCATGGTCACGTGCTCCCATTTCCATTCTGGAATCGGTAAAGGTTGAAGCAAACCTCCTGGCCTCTGTCGGTCTGCCTTTACCTGCTGGCACACTAGACACCGGGATACGAAGCGTGCTACCTCGCGCTTCATTCCATACCACCATACGTGCTCCCTCAAGTCTCGATACATCTTGTTGGCACCGGGATGCATCGAGTACTGAGAGCGGTGTGCCTCTTGTAAAACCTCCTCGCGCAGCTCCCCGCTAGGCAAATATGTCCTCGTGCCGTACCGTAAAGAACCATCATCTGCGATAGTAAAGTCGTCCGATAATCCCATCTGAACCTGTGCTCTGATACTCCTCAGAGTGTCATCATCGTACTGCGCAGCTCTGATCCTGTCCATCAGTTCGGACTGTATCTGCAATCCCCACATCTGAATCTCAGCACCGGGAATTAACACCTCAATCTCCAAGCTTTCCAGATCAGCCAACAAATGTCTATCAGTCGTCAAGTACATAGCCATCGGATACCTGCTCAAGGCATCGGCGACTACGTTGGCCTTCCCTGGATGGTACTGCAATGAGATGTCAAAGTCCTTCATCAACTCTAACCACCTCCTCTGCCTCATGTTCAGCTCCTTCTGTGTGAATACGTACTTCAAGCTCTTGTGGTCTGTGAAGATCTTCACACGCTCTCCGTACAGGTAATGTTTCCACAGCTTTAGAGCGAAGATAACTGCTGCCAACTCTAAGTCGTGGGTGGGGTAATTCTTTTCATGAGGGCGTAACTGCCTGGAAGCATAGGCAATTACCTTCCCGTGCTGCTGAAGAACACATCCCAGACCCTTCCCTGAAGCATCACTGTAGATGGTGAAACCACCTGTCCCTGCTGGCAACGTCAAAATTGGAGCTGTTGTCAACCTCTTCTTTAGTTCATCAAACGCAGCCTGGCACTCCTCCGTCCAGACAAAATCCACATCCTTCCTAGTCAGTCTGGTCATTGGCGCTGCAATCTTGGAGAAGTCTTGTACAAACCTCCTGTAGTATCCTGCTAGCCCGAGAAAACTCCTGATCTCAGCTACCGAACTGGGGGTAGCCCACGACTCCACTGCCTCGATCTTCTTTGGGTTTACCGAGATTCCGTCACCCGATACCACATGCCCAAGAAATTCGACCTTGTCAAGGAAGAATTCACACTTAGAGAGTTTCCCGTACAGCTTCTCCCTCCTGAGAGTCTCTAAGACCAACCTCAGGTGCTCTTCGTGCTCCTCCGGAGTCTTGGAATACACAAGGATATCGTCGATGAACACCACCACGAACTTGTCAAGGTACTGGTGGAACACCTTGTTCATCAGGTTCATGAATACTGCCGGTGCATTGGTTAAACCAAATGGCATCACCATGAACTCAAACTGGCCGTATCTGGTCCGAAAAGCTGTCTTCGGCGTGTCTTCTTTCTTCACCTTCACCTGGTGATAGCCTGACCTCAAATCAATCTTTGAAAATACCCTCGCCCCGCTCAACTGGTCGAAAAGATCATCTATTCTCGGCAGCGGGTACTTGTTCTTGATGGTGATATTGTTCAAAGCTCTATAATCAATGCACATGCACACCGTGCCGTCCTTCTTCGGTACGAACAATACCGGAGCTCCCCATGGTGATGAACTGGATTTGATGAAGCCTTTGTCCTGCAACTCCTCAACTTGCTTCTTCAGTTCTGCCAGCTCGCTGTTGTTGACTCTATAGACATGTTGTGAAATGGGCTCCGCTCCTGGAACCAAGTCTATAGAGAATTCAACATCTCTGTCTGGCGGCAAGCCTGGCAACTCTTCTGGAAATACATCCAGGAACTCCGCTATCAGAGGATGTGGCAACTCCTCTTCTTCTGCCCTGGCTCCGCAAAATGTGCCCCTGCTCTGTTCCGCTGCTCCTCTGATGACCTCAAATTCCGGCTCTCCTGGTGGTCTAAACAATACTCTGCCTCTATAACAATCTATAGTAGCATGATGCCTACTCAACCAGTCCATTCCGAGCACAATATCGTACCCCGGAAGTGGCATGACGAGTAAACTCACGCTCAAGTCTCGGCCTCCTACTGACACTCTTCGGTCCTTGCAGTGATCACGAACTAGGATAATACCTCCACCAGTCATGATCTTGCAAGTCCTAGCTAATGGTTCTGTGTCTAAATGATGTCGAAGTGCATATGATACAGACACAAAACTATGGGAAGCGCCAGAATCGAATAAGGTAAATGCGGGAATACAATCGAGAAGAACCGAACCTGTGATCAAGTCTCCTGCTGGCTCGATCTCCTCGACTGCCATGGCGTACGCTCGCCCCTGGGGTGCACCTCTCTGCTGCTGATGCTGGGCAAACCTCTAATTTTGCGGTGGAAGTGGTCCCCTCTGTTGTTGGCCTCCTGGTGCTACAGGTACCCTGCCTGGTCCTCTCTGGGCGGCTGCTCCACCCTGACCTGGACGAGTCCGAATGGTAGGGCAATCCCTCAGTTGATGTGTCGTCGATCCGCAGGACAAACATGAGCCCAATCTATGCCTGCAGATCTCTCTAATATATCCCATCTTCCTGCAGTACGCACACTGGATGGCGGGCTGAGTCGGCCTCTGCTGCTGTTGTTGAACCTGCCCTCGGGCTGGTGCCTGGTGCTGCTGGTGTTGCTGCTGAAAGGGCCTCTGCTGCTGCTGATAATGTGGACGCTTGCCTGGTCCTGCACTACTGTTTGCTCCTCCGGAAACATCGCGTCCCCTCTTGGGCCTGAGGTCCAAGTCGTCCTCGGCTATCTGGGCATCCATCAATATGCCCTCAAAAGTGGCGGTGCGACGTCCCGACGTGCGAGACTTGATCTCCCTTGTCAGCCCTTTTCTGAATTTCTGGGCCCTGTCCCCCGGATCTCTAATCATCGATGGCGCGAAGCGGCTCAGGCGGGAAAACTCTGCGGCATACTCGTCGACGGACGAGCTCCCCTGGGCTAAGTCATGGAACTGACTCTCCAAGGCTCCTAGGGCAACGTCAGGAAAGAATTTCTCCTTGAAGAGCTCCCTGAAATCCTCCCAAGTGAGTCCTCTGCGCAAGAGTCTTGGCTCCGTGCGAAACCATGTCAGGGCAATGTCGAACATCTGGCTGCCAGCGGCCTCGATCTGGAGCGCCTCTGGAATCTGCGCCAAACGCAAGTTCCTCTCGATGTCCTCTAGCCAATCATCGGCGTAGAGTATCCCTTCTGTCCCCTTGAACTTCCGAGGCATCATCCTCTTGAAGTCCACAATGGTGCCCGGCCTCTGTTGTTGCTGACCAGGATGTTGCTGCTGCTGAGTGACTCTCTCCACAGCCTGGAGAGCCACTTGGTGAGCATTCTCCATGTTCACCCTCATCATCTCTGTCTGGGCCTGATGTGCCTCAGCCTGCACTCTCTGGGCCTCTGCCGACGTCCTCTGGGCATCGACCATGCCCTGAATCAAGGCGAACATCTGTGCTCCATCGACGGACACACGTCCTGGATGCTGAGCTGGTGGTGGTGGTGCCGTCGTAGCTGTGGGGACCCTCTGAACTGGTGGTGGAGGACCCCCGAATGCTGCAGACACTCCCACATGTACTGGAGATGTAGGAGGTGCTGCTGATGTCTGTCCGGCAGCGCGAGAGGTGGCAGACCTCTCTGAATCTGCTGCTCCGAGTCTCTGGGACCTTCTTGGCGGCATCCTGAAGACAGATCGAAAGATTCAATTAAGGCAATAGATACGATATCATCAAGGAAGGACAGTAAAAATTTCTAAAAGAATAAATCATTAAGAGTAGTATTATAAGAATCAGAAATTTCCTAATTGTGATTGAGCATATCCTCGGCCAAATTCCTATTTCCTAAAACAGGCTCGTAGGAATACTCTAAGCGAGCACCACTACGATATCACTCTAATCTGAATCTAAGACTACTGACTGGACCTGCATGGGCCACCACTAAAAACGTGTCACGACCCGCACCCGGAATTTGGGCATGAGTCGTGGGTACGTCCAGCCTACGCCGCAGCATCGGCGGTAGAACGCTGTCTAGGTCACAACATAGCATATCCTGCCAATAGTCTCAACTCCGTACGGAGGACAAAGATAAATAGCTACAGTTCTATAATATACTCAATCACAACTATAAACATAATGGCACGATGAGAATTGAAAAGAGTTCTAAATAAAAACCAACCACAATAAGTCCAACTCAAATCCTGGGTCTAAATGACCTCACAAAGTCACAAATAAAATAAATACATCTCAGTCTCAGTCTAAAACAATAATGCAGAAAAGTAATCTAAGAACAGGCTGGTAAGTTCTCCTCTAGGATAGGCACCTCCTCTGGGATTTCTGGAGTGAAATCTCCCTCTATTCCTGGGCCGTAATGAGTAGGGCAAAAGTCCTCCAGGTCCTCTGAAAATGTTGTTATCCAGTCAGGATTGGAGCGAAGCACAAGCACTAACAGCAGTTTCATTAAATTGACAAAATCTATAAACAGTGTAAGAGATACAAGATGGAAATAAAAGCTGAACATGTGAAGTACTGGAGAAATAAAATAGACAATAGAGCATCTAGCAATGAGCAATAAATAGTGAATGCTAGAACAAGTAAATCTGAATAAAGATAAAACATCTAGCTAAGTGGTTGAAATATTAGTTTATTATGTGATCGGCTTGGGACTAGATCAGGCTGGTTATATATGATTAGCTATGATTCTTTTAGGTCAGGCTAACCGCATGGTTAGCTATGGTGCATATAGTGGTCAGGCTAATCATATATAACAGCTATGGAGCATATAAATGGTCAGGCTGCACCCGACGTGAGAAGTGGGGTGAGCTATGGTACATATAATGTTTGGATATGATCACATAATCTACTAATAGTTCCCCATTTCCCCCAGCTAGCACGATGGATTCCAATCACGACTCCTCATGATGGGGATCTAGGGTGCTAACCCGTGTATCCACAGTGTCGGAATCAAGTATGTAATACACTACAATTTATAGAAGTAATCAACCATGAAAACTGTCAGAGAATGTACTCGCCTGTGGTCCTGAGCAAAATGTGAGGATCGATGTCCAAAGTGGGATCACAATGACCTATATATAAGATATCAAAGTTAAAATGGTGTTTGGAATAATACAAGTGATTAGCTAATTTGAAACGGGGTGTTAGGCCATTTCTAGGTCTAAACTAGGTGTTACTAAGTCAACTCTAGGTTTTGGTCAATACTAGTTAACTTGGTCTCACACTAGGCCAATTCCAAAGATATAAGTAAGCTAGGGTTTTCTAGCAAAAGATGTGTTGTGGGTATCAATTTCTATATAGAAATACCTAACTCATTACTGTTAACACCCCTATACAGAACACAGTCACTGTTTATTATCTCACTGAGATACCTGATACACATCCTCTACTCACAGATACTCACTCCCATACATAACCTACACAGAATTCTGCACACAGTCACATATAGGTTTTAACTGTCACAGGTACACCTAGGTTCAAACACACAGGAACACACAGTACACAACTGTCCTCTCTCCCTTTCTTCTCACAGAATCTGCACCTAGAACTCACACACACCACATTCTATCACCTAACTGATACTCATACATAGGTTCAAGCACAAATCTGGATACACAATTCTCCCCCACACACACACACAGTTTGCTGACACAGGGACTCACACCTATGTATATTATCTCACAGTTAACTACACCTCAAGTATTATACTGCCCTGCACATTCCCCTCAGGAAGAAAATACCCAGACACATGACTGAACTGATACCTACACACATACAGTCACATCTTTACACCTACACACTGGTTCTCATGAATTAACCCCCAATTCAAATGCACTGGTACATAAACCCCCCCAACTGATCCACCACTCATAATACTTACTACCCCTTGACCCAAATAACTGATATACACCTCACCCCACACTTGCACTGATACACAACTACACATAACTGATACATCAGTTTTCACCTAGGCACACAGACACAAGTGACTGAACTGACACAGTACACACACACACACATGTGCACACAGTACAGTTAGCTAAAACATATGCACAACACTTACCTGGGAATTCTCATACACCACACTGCAGTACATAACTGAACACAAGACTCAACACTGATACATCACATAAACTGACACATACAACAGGAAACTCACATCTAAATCCTAGATACAGCCCACACAAAACTGCTTACTGATACATAAAACTCACAGTTCCCAGTTCAATGCAGAGCCTAACTTTACACACACACATATATAGACTGATACATAAACACACCCATGGTAAAATGCTGCCACAGAACACAAAAATTGCCCAGACCTGGCCCAACCTCCTTCCTGCTCTCACTAATGAACACACAGTCTGTTATCTAATACCCTTAATTTCACACACTGCACACAGTCCTCACAACCCATCCCCCAAATACTGAGACATACACGTTTCTCTAATGCACACAGGATACATAGCTATAATTCCTAACTGATACATCACCCAACCACAGGAAACTAACCAATGCACAGCCATATACACACAGAATCCTAGCTAGCACTGCACAGTTCTGGCCAAAACCCGACTGTGCAACTCTAATCAAAACAATAACACATCTACACATATGCCTATATATATATACATCAACAACAAAACAGATTCAAAATAGATTTAAAACTAAACACAGATCCTACACTAAGACCCAACCCGAATATGCCCCAAAGAACCCAAAATACACAGGTTTACAAATCACCCGACTGTGTACAGTGGGAAAACCCTAAATCCGGATGTCTAGACTACACGTAGGGGATGTAATCATGCTTACACGAAGTCCCTAAGATTAGGGTTCCAGAATTTTTGGGAAAACCAAATAAAATTCACCAAAGCCCTAGATCTCCTAGGTTTTCATGTAGAAACCCTAAAATTCGAATTCTAACCCTTAGGGTGGGTTCCTAATGGCCATTATCATCTGAAAACAGAAATTAAAGGAATAAAAACTAGGGTTTTACCTGCAGGGAAGGTTTCTTCAATGAGGTTCTTCTTCTCCAAGGCTTCCTGACCCACGTTCCTTGCTTCCCTTGCTTTGGAGGAGGAGAAAATGGAAGCCCTAGGTTTAATCTCGAAAAATGGGGTGGGGAGATGGTTTCTCTAGATGGAGGCTAGGGTTTCTCTTTTCTACATGAAGGATGGCTTTGTGAGAAGCTTCCTTTTTATATTAAACCTAGTTTTAGGGTTTCCATGCATAGTTTTTAGGTTAAACTCCCTGGCCCTCTCATGTAGGACCTAATAGACTCAGGTTAAGTCAGTCTAGGGTTTTGAGGGTTCACCCTAAAATTTGTATTCTAGGGTTTCACTAGAACTGGGTTCACAATTAGGGTTGACTCACTAGGGTCTGTCCTAATGAGTTCTAGGGTTAGACCTAAAACTAAACATTCTAATAATAATATATAAATAGTAAAAAAATCTCAGCAAATCAAATTAAGCACACAATTATTTAAAATGGTGAATTTACACAAATGCCCTTATGTGGAAAAGTGGTAGTGACATCAAGGTCATGCGTTGGGTAGTTCTGCTCGTGAGGCTTTAGCTGTCTAGACGCATAGGCTATCACTTTGTCCCGTTGCATCAGGACACATCCTAGTCCCCTTCCTGATGCATCGCTATATATTTTGAAGTCATCTGGTCCGTTTGGCAAAGTAAGGACCGGGGCGGAGACGAGGCGCTGCTTTAACTCCGTAAACGAAGCTTCACAGTCGTCCGTCCAAGTAAACTTCGCACCCTTCCGTGTGAGCTGCGTCAAGGGCGAAGAGATTCTAGCAAAGTTCTGTATGAACCGACGGTAGTATCCTGCCAGTCCAAGAAAGCTTCGGATGTCGCTAGCTGATTCCGGATGTTTCCACTGTGTAATGGCTTCCACCTTTTTCGGGTCAACTGAGATGCCTTGAGACGAGATAACATGGCCCAAAAAGGATATAATGTCTAGCCAAAACTCACATTTACTCAGTTTGGCGTACAACTGGTTGTCTCGAAGGGTTTACAACACCATCCGCAGGTGTCCTACATGCTCGTCCCTAGTCTTCGAGTACACCAAGATGTCATCGATAAAAACCACCACAAATTTATCGATGAAAGGTCTAAATACCCGATTCATAACGTCCATGAATGCTGCAGGCGCATTCATCAATCTGAACGGCATCACGGAAAACTCGTAATGACCGTACCGGGTTCGAAAAGCAGTTTTGGGGGTGTCCTCTGGCCTAATCTTCAGCTGGTGATAGCCCGAGCGAAGATCTATTTTTGAAAATACTGCTGCACCCTGTAGTTGATCGAACAAGTCATCAATCCATGGCAGAGGATATTTGTTTCTGATTGTGACCTTGTTCAATTCTCTGTAGTCGATGCAGAGGCGTAGAGTTCCGTCCTTTTTCTTCACAAAGAGCACGGGAGTGCCCCAAGGAGACACGCTCGGACGGATGAACCCGCGATCAAGCAATTCCTGGAGTTGGCGCTTTAATTCATTCAGCTCTGCGGGCGCCATTCTGTACGGAGGCTTTGAAATCGGCTGTGTATTTGGAAATGTGTCGATAGTGAATTCAATCTCTCGATCGGGCGGCATGCCGGGTAGTTCGCTCGGAAACACGTCGGGGAACTCCGCCTCAACGAAATTAGGCTCGATGTTTGCGTAGTCCTGCCGCGCGTCCCGAACTGATGCTAGAAATCCCTCGCAGCCTGTGTAGAGCATTCGCCGAGCAGATTTTGCCGAAATCACCATGCAGGCCTTGGTCGCATCGTTCGCTGGACTACTGGTGTAACAGAACACGGCTTCTCCGGGCAGACGGAAAACGACTCGCTTCTCTGCACACTCAATAGTTGCTGCGCATGCGCCTAGCCAGTCCATTCCCAAGATGATATCATAGTCTCTAACATCTAGAACTAAGACATCGAGCGACAGCTTCTTCTCCCCAATACAAATGTAACCACCTAGGCATACTGAACGAACAGGGATTTTTGTACCAGAGGGGGTGCTAACATTTAAATCTAAGTGCAACGAAGTCATTTTTACATTGTTTTCCACGGCAAAATTTGTGGAAATAAAACTATGCGTTGCACCTGAATTAAATAGAACGCGAGCAGGTATATTATTGAAAAGTAAGGTACCTGACACGACGGTATCCGAAGCTAATGCTTCTTCCCGTGTCATGGTGTAGACTCAGCCTTGAGCTTGATTACGCCCTTGCTGAGGCGCCGCTCGATTTGCCTGAGGTGCCGGAGTCTGATTTTGTTGGGGAGGACGGCGCTCGGTGAACTTTGGACAGTTGGGAAGGGCGTGATCGGAAGCTCCACAAATGAGACATAACCCATGCTTCCGGCGACATTCACTTTCGACGTGCCCTGTCCTTCTACAGAAATCACATCGTTGCCCCGAGTTTCCCTTTTTCGAACCGCCGTTGTTAGGGCGCTTTGCAGCTGTGTTTCCTCTATCGTTGCCTTGGCGTTTGTGATTGGGGGTTTGCACAGCGCCGGTGGCAACGTGAGGATACTGCGGTTCGAGGGAGAGGGCATGGTTTAAAACTTCCCTCATCGTCTGATACTGTGGAACGGATACGTGCCCGTGGATACCAGGACGTAGCCCTCCTTCGAATCGTCTGGCACGACTCGCTGCATCCGGTAGGTAAGCGGTAGCAAATTTGGCCAGTTTGTTGAATTCTGCCGAGTATTGCTTCACCGTCATACTGCCCTGCCGGAGCTGAACGAACTCATTTTTCCGTTGACGTCGTAGAGGCGGGGGTATAAACTCCTCCTCAAACGCGGCACGAAAGGTCGTCCACGCGATCGCCTCCTCTCCATGGCCAAGTTGAAGAGATCGTCGATGCACGTCCCACCAGTCGTGCGCATTGAAGCGAAGCAGTAGTTTGGCACAAGTGACACGCTTGTCTTCCGGCACATCCAGGAGAGAAAAATAATCTTCAAGCTCGGCGAGCCAATCTAGGGCCACGATTGGGTCCTCAGTCCCCTTAAATGGCGTGTTGCAGACCTTCTTGAAGTTTGCAAAGGTGAAGGTAGTCACTTCTCTCGTCCTTGGCACGGGCGGTAGTTCAACTTCAAGCGCTGGCTGCTCCACTGGTGTAGCTGTCGTTGCGGCAGAATGGTTGGAGGCCAGGGTCTGAACAAGCTGTTGCAGGGTATCTACCTGTTTTTGTTGGACTGAGAGCCGTGCCTCTAGGTTGCTCTCGAACTTGGCTTGGCGGGCATCATCCCTCTGTCGTTGCTCGATTAACATTTGCACCACTTGTTGAATCGAATATGTCTGAGACATGCCCCGTTGGCTCCGAGAGCTTCCTGATGTTCCGGAGCTGCTCTCCTGAGTCCTTGTCTCGCCTGGCGCCAGCGCTGATGGTTGCGCTTGCGTCATTCCTTGAAAAGAGGTAATTTAGATCAGGATCATAATGTATTATGGACTTATTGCATGAACGTATCTTATTTTGGCCTTAACGAGTTCAGGAGTTCGCATAGGCGAGTTATCGCTAAGGGAACTTTTCCAGTTCATGAATCAAAGGAACTTTGAAGCTGTGCTCTGATACCAACATGTCACGCCCCGATTCCGTGGAATCGTTAGTCGTCCCCCGGGCGTGACCGCCGTGCGGGCCTAGGTTGCGAACCGCACAAGGCTAAGTATTTTTGTTTCGCATAGCGAGCACATATTCAGAGTACGCAGATAATTGAACACAGATTGAAACATGGAAAAGTTCTCTTTTATTGATAATATGAACATCTATTACAAAATCCTTGAACTGAGTCGTAAGGATTGCCCCTGTGGGCTTACAAAAGTGTTGACACAAAATGAGATAGCAGTCCCGTACATTACATCCTTTACTACATCTCAAAATATAAGACCTTGGGTCGGAACGACTGCCTTGCCACGAAGCTGCATGGTTGCTTTGGTGGCTAGCTTCTTCTTCAAAATGCGTCAAAGGTGGCACGGTCGAGGCGTGCCTACAGCTGGACTGGATTGGGGGTTTGTCTCCTGCTCCTCGCTTGGTTCTCCTAGCGCGGGGAACCTGTTTCAACGAGGGTCAGTACATCGAAACGTACTTGTGAAGGCAAGCTAACCCAACTATACCAATCAACACGTTGTTTTAATGAAGGATGCATATTTATCGTGGGTTTCTATCTTGCCTTAGTTTATTTTACAACAAGACATAGATATAGAATTATTGAAATAACCCGCCACCGTTCGGTGACATTTACCTGTCCGTCTGAACCACCTGCACAATACTTACCTTGCCTTCCCTGTCAAGAAGACACAAGTTAGTTTCAACAGGTTTAAATATACGAGGGGATCACTGACTTTGATGCCATAATGGACGGTCTTAGTCTCAGGCTAAGGTGACGGAGGCACATGTATCGCTGCACGCCATCTCGCCTATGGGAGAGACTAATCTTGAGGTTCCGTCCGGATCGGATCGGTGCCAGTGCCCCAGCGACCGTCCGCAGGAACCGAGAGGCCTTGTGCACAAGTTGTCCGTGATCAACGGCGTTTGTGTTAAGTTTGCATTTATGTGGCTGAGGCAATGAATTCAAGGGATATGTAGCATTGTGTGATGTATTTTGCATAGTCTCCCTGAATAATTGATGCATGGCAAAGGGTGTTCTACATATAGCATATTTATAGAAGAAGGAGTAAGCATTCTAACTTGTATATATGCATATGGTAAACATTTTGAATCAGCAAGCATGTAGTAAGTAACCGTTCACAAGTTTCAATGACAAGCATACAGATCCAAGTCTATTCCCTTATTATCTTGATATCTTTTAGTTATTACTTGGTATCGTTTGATCGGGGCAAGCACGAACACAAGAATTATATGTGAAGACTAGCAAGAAGGGCTAGCTAATCGGGTTGGTAGCCACTCACTTTAGTGGTTGGAAGGAGGAAGGAAGGAGGTGATTTAGGAGTCCGCTTGAGCGACGCCTATTGCTGGATCACCTGTATTGACACGAACAGCTGATCAGTACTTCTTCCTCTCTTTCCATTATCAGAATTGAAGTGCAGTCCTAAGAACGAAAGCAATGAAATCCATCGAAACCGTTCAAGAAAACCCAAGCAAATCCGAAATCCAACTCAAGGCACGAAAGCAACAAGCGACAGCGAAAACTAGGCAACAAAGAATGCAGCGGAGAGGTCCCTCCTGACTCTGCCGCTAAGTCGATCCCGGGGGCACGGTCCACTGAATATGGGAATCGATTCCGAAGAAACAAATCCATAACGAGGACGAGTTCTTAATTCAATCTATCCCGATCGAACGATACCGTCTAGTATTTCTTAGCCGCGCTTCCCGAATAGGGGGAACGGGGCACCACATTTTATACTCATATTCGTTCAGGTATTCCAGATTACTAGATGCGATGAGATGACTCACACGCGGATTACCGCTAAGCGAGATGACTAAATCAATATAAACAGGAGGTCACTGGCATAACTCCATAGTGGACTGTGTAGTCTCGGGCCGGAGATTGTCACCCTCACTTTTTCAAATAGGGGTAATTTGGTAATTTGGCCTAGTTATTTAATTCTAGGAATATAATATAAATTAGTATGCTATAAATATTCATTTGATGCTTGTATTAATTAATTAATTATTAGTGTGTTATACATTTATTTAGAGACTTGTATTATTTATTTATAGATAGTGGGCTAGCCTTTTAGTTAGACTTGACACTTGTGAGCCCAATTAGACTTGTTATGACAACTTATTGAGCCCAACATGGACCAAGCCCAATAGACCCATTCCCACCAATTAATTAAGGAGAATTAGCTTAATTAGAATTAGTTAGAAGCTTTCCAAATTAGTCATTCTCTAATCATATCCATAACTAACTAGTAGGGACATATTGGACATTGACAATGACTTGGAGAAGGGGAAATAGGGGCCGACTACTATAAAGGGGGCTCTCATCTCTCTCTCTCTCCTCTTTATTTACTTCTTTATTTCTAGATCCCCAATTCATAGATCCCCAATTTCTTCATCCCTCCATCAATCTCTCTCAATTCATTCATATTTCTCTCTCATTCTCATCACTCAAGAAGCCTTGATGCTTGGAGAAGCAAGGAGCACAAGGAGGAGGAGCTTTGGTGGAGAGATCGTGTCTGGATCGTGTCCATTGAATATTTTATTCGGATTCCATCTCCCAATTGGTAAATTCTAAATTTTTTTCTTCATTCTAGCTCCCAAATCATGCATTTGAATCTTAGGAACACCCCAATTATAGAAGCATAAAAAATACGCTGGGGAATCATACGCGTAAAACCCTCAATATATAGGAAGCCCGCGTAAAATAGATCTCCAGCACTGGGTGTCGTGAAACATGACTCCAGAGCCATTGGCGTACAGCAGAGCTTCAACACTATTTATCGTAAAGCATAGCTCCAGAACAGCCCGCGTAATGCAGTATTTCCAGACTGCTTCGGCATAAAAAGGTAGTTAAATCGCCACTTTGGCGTAAAACCTGCTTGCTTTTAATGCAGCGGGAAGTTATACGAGGATCTCTTCGTATTCCTCGAATGAACCTATCAGATCAAGCAGTGAACCTAACTCCTGACAAAGAGTATAGCAAGACGACCGAGAGGACGACTGTTATGATGATTCTACACAGAGCCCCAAACTATCGTTTAGTGACACCAACCTTGATATAAGACGTCATCTACGCATCCAAGGGATACACTGCCTGTTTTACATAGGCAGAAGTGAGCCTTTACGCTCAGGAAGAGACGAAACCAACCGCCACATCAAAAGCTGTCCTTCGTACAGAGCTCAAGGCACGTCTCTGCAGTTAATGCGTGTGATGGGGGCAGATCTCTGCATTTAATGCACGAGATTTGGTTCTACTTTCAAAGACTAGGTGAGCTATAATTAGGGCTAATACGTCCACATCACCATCCCCGCACATTATGCCGACCTGACTATTTTTAGCTATAGGAGCACGCTGTACGCTATCTCCTCGAAATACGTCGACCTGGCTATTTTCAGCTATAGGAGAACGATGTACGCTATCTCCTCGAATTACGCCAAATCAGGCTATATTTGCAAAGCATCAGGCTTCTATGCCTATTTTGGCTTCTATGCCAATATGACAGATATTTGGCTTCTACGCCAACTTGACTACTACTTGGCTTTTACGCCATCAGAGCAGCTATTTGGCTTTTACGCCAACGAGACAGTTATTTGGCCTTTATGCCAATCATCTCTACGCGAGGAGCAGTTATCTACATGGCTTGCATGCCGTGATCTTCGACGAGCAGTTATACGCATTACCTCATAATGGGACACGCGTCACACGCCGATTCAGAAGATCATTCACACGTGGGTAGCAGTTAATGTAATCGCCGCGTAAAAGGTGCACTTCTCTTATTCGGCTTCTACACCGACGGTAGCTGAACTCTATAAATAGAGACCTCCGGCCATGGAGGTCAGGGGTCGAAGATTATTTTAAGAAAGGAGAGTACATAGAGAGAGCTTTTGCAACGAGAGTTCAACCTATACTGCAGTCTTTGAAGCTTCTTGTTTCATCTTCTACGACACTTCTTCATCATCGTGTGGTCCAAGGGACAAAGTGATCGACCGCAGATCAGACTCCTATAGCAATATTTCCCCAGAATCAAACTTTTGTACTTAACATCCTCATATAGGATTAATTATACTTCTTTTTCTTGTTTGTAAACCAAAGAAAGGTTTTCGTATAAATCTAGCTTTATTTCTTTCGTTTATTATCAAACACAAGATGGCGACTCTGATGGGGACTACTTTCTCATCTGACGAGAAAGCCATTGCTCAATAAGATGCTGTATTAGTAGGATCAATGAAGAAGACCATGGTCGTCCAATTCGACAAATCAGCCTACGAAGACATGCTTCGAGCAGGGGGTAGCTCTCACTCCCTCTCTGTCCAAGACAACAGGAAGTTACGTAAGGTATGGATGCCCCAGACATCCCCTACCATTCCTGCCGACTCTCTTTTTCCGACCAACAAGGTTGTAGCATCGCAACCTCCGCGCTCTGTGCGTAAAACTCTGTCTCTCGTCTGTGACGTGGCAGACAAAGCTTCTGGTAATGCCTCAGTGCTAATCCAGAAGTCTACTCCGCGCTCTGCACGTAAAACTCTGTCTCCCGTTTGTGACGTGGCAGACAAAGCTTCTGGCAATGTCTCAGTGCTAAACCAGAAGTCTACTCCGCACCCTGTGCATAAAATTCAGTCTCCCGTCTGAGACATAGCAGACAAAATTTCTGATAATGCCTCAGCGCCAATTCAGAAATTCCATACGTGCACCGCGCGTAAAAATATATCTTCCCTCCGTGGAAAAGCATATGGTCTTTGCAAACACCGCAAGGGAAAATAAGTGGCGGATTTCCCAACCTCTCAGACTTTAAGCCATCAAGAGAAGAATCTGCCCGCTCTCCAGATTGTGCGAGAAGCTGATGGCCGATTGAGGACTTCCTCAGTTTTATGCCAGCCTGAGCAAAATTCCAGACTACGCCAGGTCAAGCCTCTCAACGTAAAGAAGGCCCAGTTTGCGGATAGATACGCCCCTCGTGGATTATGTGCTACTCACATGGCTGAACTACTGTATACTGGTGGCAGGGAGAGAGTTATGGTTCCCAATATCCGTATTCCAACTGATGTAGACAGGAGGAACAAGCCTTCTTATTCTTCTTTTGTTAATCCTCCTGACTTGCGTGAATTCCTGATCCAAAAGCGCAAAGATAGGGGATCTTCCAACATGTTTATTGCGCCCCCTAGGGAGCACTGTTGTAATAGTCATAAAGTTATAGTTAATTATTGCTGTTCTAAGGCAAAACGGTCAGTTTTTGACCGGTTGAACTACTCTTTATCTTTCCAGGAAGAAGAGCCTATATTTGCATCAGTGAATATGGCTTCACACGTTCCTAGAGGAAGGTCAAATTCAAGACGTCATCCCTCTAGAACTCCAAGCCAAAGAAGATTCGACAAACTCCTTGAAAATATTGAAGCTGGGGTGTTTCGAAACACCCGTTCGAGGTCACAAAAATCGGCTTCATATTCTTCTGATTTTGACACTGGGGTCGCTAGTTTCCAGAATCGGATGCTGAAAGTATTGATTCAATCTCTACGGAGACCTATACTAACCCTTCAATGACATCCAGAGAAATGAGAGTCTATAACATTGGAGATGAACGCGAAAAGGCTTCCCCACCAGGAAGTACTGAGCAACGCATTGCTGTGTTGGAGACATCTCTGAAAGAGATGCATTCCATGATGGAGAATATGCACCAGATGATATTGACCCAACATACAACTGCTATAGCCCAAGCATCGGTCCCTCCGACTCAAATACGGGTGGGGGTGGACTTACCACCATCCAACGCAAACCAGAAGCCTGTTCTAGATCAAGAGTCAGCGGCTCCTCAACTTCTTAACTCGGAGAATGTATTGCCTCCTGTTGGAGTTACGATACAACTGATCTCTCACCACTCTGTGGTCCCTTTACCAGCTGAAGATCCGATACAGGCAGTACGGGAATTGAAAGCCCAATTTGATGCCTTGAAGCATAAGGACCAGCTCAAGAAATTGGGAATCAACCAACCATACCCAGCTATCTGGGATGAGATCCCTTTCCCACCTAAATACAAACCACAAGCTATGGTTTTATTTGAGGGAAAGACGTCACCAAGCCAGTACATGAACTACTTTAGCATGATGACAGTGTTGTTGCAAGGGAATACCGTCCTTCTCACTCGAGTGTTTAAAGGCTGTCTCTCTGGAGTGGCTTATCAGTGGTACAGTAGTCTTGCGGACAACTATATTACTTCCTTTGAAGATTTTAAGACTCTGTTCTTCGCGCGATTCTACGAAGGAGGGATGTACATGTCTATGTCCTCTCTCATCGAAGTAAAGCAGAAGGAGAAAGAGAACGTTCGCACTTTCATCGAACGTTTTTGTCAACCACTTTGCAAATGCCTCCCGGAGTTCCAGACTCGGCATTGGTGGACATTTGCAGGAAGAACCTTCTTCCAGTGATCTCGGTATTCACAGGACCATATCAGTTCCATGATTGGCCCTCATTTATCATCTCAGCGGTAGCCGCTGAAGACAATAGTCGGAAGGCGCGTGATAATGGAATTATGATATCTACCTCTGATAGAGGCAAGAGGTCATCCTCCAACAGTGACCATCCTCGTGGTTCTAAAAGAAAAGAAGCTCTGGCGATCAATACGTCCAGGCAAAATACTGCGGCAACCACATAGACGAAACCTGGGACTTTCAGTCCCATTGAAGTATGTTCTTTTGACGACGACGATATTCCGAGCATATTCGAGTGTCTAGTCAAAAGCGGCAAGATTACCCTCCCCGAGGTAAAGCGGCTTAATGAAGTCGGCAGTACCAATAACCCTAAGTACTGCATTTTCTATAGGTACATACATCACCTGACAAAGGCGTGTTATATACTAAAGAGGAAAATCTAGGAGTTGATCGACGCTAAGGCCATCACTCTGTGCAATAGTGAGAAGACGGTCACCGCCAACATGATCTCTCTCCAATTTGGCAATCTGCCTCCTCAAGAAGTTTCGGATGGTGTTGTACCTATTTTCCGGACAATGATGAACATCGTTAATCTCCCTCCAGCCAGGGGTCAAAATTATGACCTGGTACCCCAACTACCCAACATGGTGAGATTATGTGGGTTCATCCTAATCTGGTGTCACAGATCGAGGAAGAGACTCAAGCTGCTAAGGCTAAGTCTAAAAAGAACTCGAAGCGTAGACCATGTCATATGGTTGCGATATCCTCGACATCAGAAGAAGAGGCTTTGGCTACCGGAACCCGTTCAGAGAAAGCCTACCTCAAGGACTATGGAGGAAGTCAGGAAGCCTACCTCATCACGACATATGGGCCACATGAGGATTCTATCTTTATTGTCCTGCCTACTCGCAGCAGTCAGCATCCAATAGTCTTCGGTCGCATGCGTAATGAACCGAATATACAAGAAGATTCCCACGAGTTCGATGCTGGAAAAATGCAAGTTCACATATATAGCCCACAAGCTTTGAAGATTATGCAAAGTATGGGTTATGACTTGAAGCTGGAACCAGGTCTTAACTATGGAAAAGGCAAGCGAATGCCGTTGCATTGTGATCCCTACTATCAACGAACTCGTTTTGGGTTAGGGTATACCACTTCCTTTGCAACTTCTGAGTCTAGTGAGGATATCTTTTCCTCTTCTCAAAATGGCTCTTCGTCCTCCGGCTCATATGCTGATCTCGAACGAGCATCATCAATAAATACGGTATTGACAGATTCTCTTGAAGCAGACGAACAAGAATCTGAACCATTTGAGAATGACTCTTGGGCACAGCAAATGGATACACAATGGGAACTCAGGTTCGAGCAGAGAGAACCTCCCACTGAAGATAAAGTTATCCAAGTTGATGTTGGGGATAAAATTTCACCAAAGCCGATATTTATCAGTAACAATCTTTCCGAAGAAGAAAGGGAAGAAATAATCCAGCTGATAAAAGAATATATCGATGTCTTTGCATGGAATTATGAGGATATGCCAGGTCTTGATCCAAAAGTGGCTACTCATAAGCTCAACATACTGCCCAATTCGAAGCTTGTAAAGCAGCACCAATCAAGAAGTTGATAGCCTGCAGGTTCATCCGGGAAGAACAATATCCTGACTGGGTCGCCAATGTTGTCCCAATCATGAAGAAAAATGGGAAAGTACGTATTTGCATCAATTTCTGAGATCTGAATGCAGCCTGTCCTAAAGATGAGTTCCCTCTTCCAATTATAGACATTATGATCGATAATACGTGCGGTTTAGAGCGCATGTCTTTCATGGACGGATTCTCAGGATACAATCAGATTAAGATAAATCCTGAAGATAAAAAGCATACTGCCTTCCGGATGCCTCTGGGGGTATATTGCTACACAGTCATGCCCTTCGGACTGAAGAATGCTGGGGCTACATATCAGCGAGCTATGAGTAACATATTCCATGAGCACCTACGCAAAACAGTAGAATATTACGTGGATGATATAGCTGTCAAAAGCTGCATCAAGGATAATCACATCCAAGACTTGAAGACAGTGTTTGAGTTGATGCGCCAACACCAACTCAAAATGAATCCTACAAAGTCCTTTCTTGGTGTATCCAGTGGCAAATTCTTGGAATTTGTCATTACCACTAAAGGCATTCAAGTGGACCCTGATAAAGTGAAGGCCATCTTAGAAATGCGACCACCTCATAATCTGAGAGAACTCATGGGATTTCAAGGTCGTCTGGCTTATATCCGGAGATTCATATCCAACCTCTCTGGGAGATGTCAACCTTTTTTCTGCCTGATGAAGAAAGGTGTGTCCTTCATATGGGACGAAGCCTGTCAGCAAGCGTTTAATGATATCAAACGCTACCTCACTAATCCTCCAATTCTGGTGCCTCCTGTCATAGGAAGACCATTTTTGCTGTATGTTCTAGCAATGGATCATTCTTTGGGAGCTCTCCTCGCACAAAAGAACAACGAGGGTCATGAACAGGCTATCTACTATTTAAGCAGGATGATGGTCGGAGCTGAATACCGGTACAATCCAGTGAAAAAAGAATGCTTGGCCCTAATGTTCGCCATTCAGAAGACGCGATATTACATCACAGGCCAGACTATTCATATCATCTCTAGAATCAATCCTCTTCGGGTATTGATGAACAAGCCAAGTGTTCTTAATTCCCGACTCGCGACTTGGGCGATGTTATTAACACCATATGATATGGTGTATGTCCCTCAGAAGTCCATCAAAGGCCAAGCATTGGCTGATTTCTTAGCGGCTCATCCAATTCCAAAAACCTCTAAACTATACGAGGATATTTCCGACAAAGTTGCAGAATGTAATTCCGCAATGGAAGGCGTTACCTGGCAGCTATTCTTCGATGGTGCCTCCAGAACTGGTTCCAAGGGAAATATGGTTTCAGGAGTAGGAATTGTCCTGGTCACTCCGGATAAACTCGTCATCTATCGAGCATATTCGCTTAGTGAACCCTGCTCTAATAATGTGGTATAATATAATGCACTTCTAATTGGGTTACAAGTCGCTAAAGAATTGGATGTCGAATACTTGGAAGCTTTCGGTGATTCTCAGCTGATCGTCAATTAGGTCAGAGGAACATATGAAGTCCGCAATCCAGACCTCATTCCTTATCACCAAGCAACGATCGAGATAGCCATATCTTTCAAAGGGTTCTTCCTAGAGCATGTGCCTCGATCTCAAAATTTGGAAGCTGATGCCCTAGCCAGCCTAGCTGCAGATCTAGATATTCCTATAAGAAGGCAGAATTCGATGATCCTTCTTGACAGAGATTTATTCTGTGTAAAAAATAACTTTCACATAGAACGCAGCTACACTGTGAACACGGATCCTCCCAAAAGAAACTGGAGAAGTCCCTTTGTAGATTTTATGGCATACAGAATCTTACCAGAGGATCCTAAAGAAGCAGTATCCATCAAAAGACGATCATTACGCTTCTATATTGATGTGTCTTCACAATGTCTATATCGCCGAACATACGACAGACTGCTATTATGATGTCTCTCCGATGATGATGCACAGTGGATTATCCGTGAAGCTCACGATGGCGTATGCGGAGCACATCAACCCGGTCCTAAGTTACAGGATTGTATCAGGAGAATGGGCTATTATTGGCCTACTATGATCACATATGCAATAAAATATGCAAGACAATACAAAGCCTGTCAGATTTATGCAGATTTTATACATCAGCCTTCTGAACATTTATATCCTATGATTGCATCCTGGCCTTTTGAAGCATGGGATATGGACATCATTGGTCCTATTCACCCGTCTTCCTCCAGAGGTCATCGGTTCATATTGGCCATCACGGATTATTTCTCCAAATGGGCGGAGGCGATCCCTCTTGTTGGGGTAAAAACATCCAACGTGATCAGCTTCATCAAGCATCATGTCATTTATCGCTTCGGGATACCCCGAAGGATAATTCATGACAATGGGCCTTAATTCATCAGCCAAGCGTTTCACCGATTTTGCGATAAAAATTGGATACAAAATATGGCCTCTACGACATACAATCCTGCTGCTAATGGTTTGGCGGAAGCTTTCAACAAAACCATTATCAAACTCTTGAAGAAGTTTGCCTCTTCGAACAAAAGAGATTAGAACAAGAAGCTAGGAGAATGTCTCTGGGCATACCACACAACGGTACGAGCACCGACGAGTTGTACCCCATTCTCATTAGTCTATGGGAGTGAAGCAGTTCTCCCCATTGAAATCCAGATTCCATCACTCAGAATAGCAGTAGCTAATGAGTTGACTCAGGAAAATAATGATCGACTACGGCTTCAAGAGCTAGAAGGATTAGACGAGAAACACCTTCAAGCTCAGCAGCGCATCGCATTCTACCAAGCGCGCATCTCCAGAGCTTTTAATCGAAAAGTGAAAGAGCGAGTGTTCAAAGTTGGCGAGCTAGTTCTAGCTGTAAAAAGGCCAATGATCATTACATACAAGAGTAAAGGTAAATTCTAGCCCAAATGGGAGGGCCCTTATGTGATTAAAACGATATTTTCAAACGGCGCTTACAGATTGACCAAGCCTAATGGAGACCTAATAATGGCCCCTATCAACGGCAAATTCCTGAAGAAGTACTACGCTTAATCTCCCTCGCTTAAAGCGGAGTATGGTGAAGATCTTATTCTGATAATACTACATACAAAAAATTGGTTGGATCATATTCTATTATGTTCTCACGACCTCTGAATAGATATGTTTAACTAATTTGAAACGTCAGAACCTATCACGTCCATATTACCTCTGATAGTGTTTTGTACACAAATCTAGTTGGATCATATTCTATCATGTCTATATAACCTCTGAATAGATATATCCAACTGAAGCTTACCGAAAGTATATCACGTCCATATTACCTCTGATATCACTTTCACCCTAGCCTGTCATTTATATTCCAAAATAATGGGTCTACAAAGTTAGAAGAAGTATCTTTATTATCTCTGTGAAAAGCAAATTACAGAAAAAAGCAAAAAAGGGTACATCATTGGGGAGGAGCAGTTAAATCCCTAATCTATCGGGCCAAAGCAGCCATCCTCTCATTCCTGGAGTTCAAAATAGTGCTGCGAGCTTTTTCCAGTCGTGCCCTGTCATCGCTCAAATGAGATAGCTCGGACCGAGCATCAACAAAACTGGCATGGATGACGCCAGCATGCGTCAAGTTCTGCTGAGCTATTTCCACTTGGCCCTTAAATACATCATGAGCTGCTGATGTCTTGAGAAGCCTCTCCCTGGCCTGAGAGAGTTCAACTTCCAAATCTTGAACCTTCACTGCCTCTCCCTCATATTCGGCCTGGTACTTAGTTAGCTGAGGAATACAATCCACCAAGATAGCCCGCTCTTGATCCATCTTCTGCTGTTGTTCCTGGATGGATTTGTTCAGAGTTTCCATCTGCCCAGCAAGCTCTGCAGTTAAGGAGTCATACTTAGCCTAAATCAGGTCATCAATGCTACCTTGGGATAGTTGCAAATACTCGTTAATGGGTTATTCTAAATTATTAACTATTTGCTCCAGTGCATTAGCTCTCCCAGCGTCGTTGAAATTTCTAATCGGCGCTATCGCAAGCTGGGAGGACATCTTCAGAGCCTTGAAGTATAGGTTCTTCTCCAGCACCATTGATATCAGCATTTTTAAAGTGATATAGAAAATGCTAGTATACTGCTCAACTAGCATGGCAAAATTCGAATGGACGCTAGGAGTGGCTGCGATATCGGTAAATCTCCCTCCAGGAATAACTGCAGAGGATGTTGCCACAGTCGTCGCTTCAATAGATAGCACGACCAAAGAAGAGGCGCCAACAACGGTTGAAGCTGGTGGCATACTCAACGAAGTAGGCACCGTCGAGATAACAGGCTCATACTCCTCTGAAGATATCAGGACTGTATTGGGCGAGCCAGCACCCAAAAATGTTCCCTCTTCAAGGTTGAGCACCGTCGTTTCACCGGCAGGATCCGCAATAAAGTCAAAGGTTACATCTATTCCGCCCTTCCCGTAGATGTCTTCACCTGCAAAGAAGACAAGAGAAAGTTAATATCAAACTAATGTTAATTTTCCTAAAAGAGGCATAAAGATGACATTTACCCATGGCCGACGATATATATGTCGCGTTCGCAGCCAGTACAGCTAAATTATTTCTTAATGATGCTAAGCGAGCTGTCATACCTGGAGAAGAGGGTGCGCCAACTGAAACTGGCAGGTATTCTTCCAAGTCTTCACCAAGATCCACTCGAGGCTCATCGGGTGGAATCTCGCTGGATATACTCACAGACGCGGCAGGAGTTACTCCCGTTACTAGTCTGGATAAAGGTATATAAAACCTTATTACGCTCGGCCTCGAAGGCGATCTCGTAGCACTACCTGAAGCAGTAGTAGCAGCAGCGATCTCGAGCAAAGAATCTTCGGCACTGCTAGCCGGAACTATGGAGGTTCCCTCTCTAATAGGCGAAGGACCTCTAATCAAAGAATCATCCCCAATAGAGGAGACAACATGCTCGCTCCTAGGGCCCCCCCTGGTCGAGGCCTTTTTCGGACCTCTAGCAACCTTCTTCTTGCGAGGAGAAGGTTCTTTCGGAGCAGAAGCCTTCCTTTTATGGGAAATAACGAGAGGCTCTGCAGGCGGAGCTAGTACGCCTTTCGGTATTATCGTCAAAAATTTGTCTGCCCCAGCAATGTCCTCATTCTCATTCGAGGAAACAGACGGAGCATCCTCCCTGGCAGTAGACCTATGGGAGGACATCCTAAAACTTCTACACATATCAAAATTGTGATGGAAGGTATTGATGAATGCAAAGAACCGCGCGTACGAGTGAAGCATACACAGCTCCATGGAAAGAGAAGTCGCGGGCACCGTAAAAGTTGCACCAATGCAGCCCGTGATAAAATACCGCCACCATCTAGCTCCATCAATAAGTCCACCTCTGGACTTGAAGCTGGTAATGGCATTTTCCACATGCAATTGGTCATACCCAAACTGCCTGGCGAACCGACTGGGCAGATAGGGCTCCAGGAAGTAGTGGTCATCACTTCTGTATAGCAAATGGGAAGGTCTAATGCAGACCAACTAATAGAAGGCTTCAGGAGAAAGAATGGTCCTCCCATGGCCCTCATCCTTAAGTTTCCTCACCTGTTGATTGATGTGTACGGGGGGAACGATACAGAAGATCTTTCAGCTGTGGGCTACGTTTAACGCCCGTCGGCAATCTGTGACGGTCGCCACGTTCCAAGAGAAATTCTTGTAATTCAGCAAGAAATTATTTCCTGAACTGCTGGCGGAACCGGGAGACATCACCCGGGCATTGTGAAGAATTAACCATCCCATCAAGTATAGGAATGGTAATTCTACCCTGGGAAAGCTTTCACGCTGCGTCTCATCAGCGAGGAGTCCATCAGTCAGGGCCCTCAGGCCTGTCTGTATCCTACATACCATAGCAGGAAGTAGGCCCAGTCTGGCTCCGAACACTAAACGTACTGCCGGCCATAAAGTGTTGCGGTGGATGCGATTTGCAGACGCTATGCCGGACACTACCCAACGACGAAGCCAAACGGAGAGGAAGCCAGCCAATTGAGCTTCCTTCGACAGAGGCTTACGATAATGCCTCATATAACTGAAGGCTTTCGTGCCTGCAGCATAACCCCCTACCTCCTCGTCAAAAACATGATCTGAAGCCCCTGCGTCTTCAATAAGGTCATCGACAGTGTTGGCATTCAGCATGCTTAGGAGGTTCAAGGGCCTATCTTGGCTATTTATCACCTTGTCTGGCTTGACATTTCTGGCCTGGTAGAAGAAAAGATAGGTGGCCCACTTGTTAATATGAGCCAAATCAGAAGGCTCCTTGTAGAAAGTGGTACAGGCAAGATAGTGGCACATCAGCTCCTGATATACGGCCACCACCCGAGGGTTTGTATCCCTCAACTCCCGGTTTGTAGGGACGTACTCCTCATAAGGAATGTCCCCCATTGGCAGTCTTGAAATTTTTGCTATCTCATGAAGGGCCAGGCCCAACTCCCCTAGCGGAGTGGCAAAAGTCCCAGTGAGCGAGTTGTACCGCTCCATCAAGGCTAGGAACAGGTTAGGGTTGACAGGCATCCCAACACTTGTAGCGTTCACAGCCGCAAACAAGCCTATACTCTCCATCTCCGTCTGGAAGTGCTTCAGGGCCCAGACAGTCAAACTGGCCCATCGAAGATTTACTGGGCTAAGCCATCCGCTGGTCCGAGGGTTGACCCTGGGGTACATTCCTCCCTGTCCTATGAAGTCGTTGCAGAAGGTCAACATCTGAACTGGCTGGATCAGCGACGTATCCTTACTCGGGATACTACCCGGCAGTAATCCCCTTAAGGGCATAACAGGGCCTGAGGGACGGCTCATATAGGCCCCTCCGTAGTACTCCTTGCTGTATAAAATTTTTCTCGGACGGCCGTGAAGATCGGGAGTCAGAATCCATGACATCTTTCTAGGATGGGTGGCGTGAAAGAACGCAGAGATGGGGTAATCCCTAGGCATACTAGGCAGATACATCACCGTGCCCTCAGCAGTAAATACCCAATCCTCCCTCTTGGGCTTGGTCTGGGATTGTTTGTCGATCACATTCCCAAACAAGAAACCCGGTTTCTTATACTCTGTCCCGTCTATGTATGTTAGGGTTTCCCTACTGATCATACTTAGCAGCATGCGCTCTCCTTGGGACGATATTAGAATTCCCCTCTCTTCAAGATAATTGGCTCCAGAAATAGGAAATGTCACATGCGACAAATTCTTCAGATAATTCGAGCTCAACATCCCGGCAGCAGAGCCCATAACTTCAGCCAATGGAGAGATCTGCAAGTCCACTACAAAACGCAAGAGAACAAGTCAGTCTGTACACTAGACATTACACTCTTTTAATTTGCTCCAAAGATTATCAGTCTGTGCTTTTACGCCGAGATTATAAAAACTTGAGCTTTTACACCAGAATCTATTTTTCCATTGCGTAAAATTTAAGGTTGGCAGCAGATAACAATCTGAGCTTTTACGCTGGATTAACAAAATTTGAATTTTTACGCCGGTATTCATCCAGCACGTAAAATTCAAAGTTTGCAGTAAAACACCAAATCTCGACAGTATGGGTTTTTACGCCAAACTGCAAAAATTTGGAGTTCTTACGCCGACACAATAGGAATGTGCGCGCAATGATAAAACCTCTCCGTACATCATCTTCCTCAAAGAGGCTCTCAGTACGAAGGAGGACCTTGCGCATGCACATACAACGTGCGCGAAGGGTTTTGTTTTCTCCCAAAGTCTCTACCTATAATTTCCGGTGCACAGCTCGACGGCGGAGCGCTGCGTTCCGATCGTGGTTCGTTCAGCCTAATGGGAGTTGCTCGCTCTTGAGCAGCGGAGCTGGAAAAGGAAGCAACCTTCTTTACCTTAGCAGTGGAAGTATGTTTAGGAGCCATGGCGATTCTAAGTTTTTCAGAAGGAGACAAAGAAGAAAGGTTCTTGGAAAGCAAGGGTTTCGTGAAGGCAGATAAAAGTTTTCTCTCTCCAACCCTTGGACTATTTATAGAGTTTAGATAACTCTTCGAATCCCTAACCAAATTCGATATTTAATATTTTGTTATGATTTGGGACCACGTCAGCCTATCATTTCGGGAAGACGGACAGTCAGCGGATTCAAAATTTTCGCGCAGAGCAGATCTACGGTTTTACGCTAAGGAGCTTTTTACGCTCAGAGGCTACAAATCTATGGTTTTACGCTCAGAGGCTATAAGTCTATGGTTTTACGCCCGAATGCTTTTACGTTCAGTAGCTTTTACGCTCGAGAGGCTACAAACCTATGACTTTATGCTCAGAGGCTACAAATCTATGATTTCACGCTCAGAAGCTTTTTTACGCTCAGAGGCCACCAATCTACGATTCTACGCTCGAAAGCTACAGACGGCCAATTATAAGGGTTCCACATAGAAGAGGCCCATTTTTGGTTGCAAAACATTCCAAGTGCCTAAAATATACAGGGTTCAACATTGAAGACGACTCTTCTTCTTAGGTCAATTTGAAGTTCATCCAAAGTCCAGACTTCACAAAAAGTTCAAGTATGGTTCAGTCGATAGAAATTTCTCGCCTTTTTCAAAGGATTTTCGGGAAACTATTCTTGATGATGATGGTCTGAACAAAATTCCTTATCAAAGAAGTGACAGTTCAGAGATTCTACACGACTCCTCGTCTAAGACAGCATGACAGTTTGGATTTTCAACTTAAATGCTAAGGAGTTTTTTACGCGGCTTCTGTTACGCGTAAAAGACAGGACGAGATCAGATATTCTTTTATCAGAGTCAGCGTAAAACTATTCAGACATATCAAAGTTGCACACTACTCAGACTTTCTCACAGCAAATATGGCAAATCATCAGATGCGTAAAAGAAGACAATTTTATTAATCATGATGACATATGATGGAAATCCAGTCTACAAAGGGTTTTTCATCTTCATGATTACATATGATGGAAATTCTTTTTCTACAGAGGGTTTCTCATTTTATTTAAGATCACGCCAAGAATCTGTTCTATCAGGTTCTCGTATTAGTGGGGATCTTTTTCAGTCTTCTACAGCAGTTCATCGACTTCCACAGTCGATGAACAAGAAAATAATTAATGGCGAGAGGATACAGAACTGGACCTGTATAAATTATTCAAGCCTATCCTCCATACGCCATGGCAGGCATGCCCTAGAAATTGAGTTGGGTGTTCGGAGCCCAACTCAATACTGGAAGACAGGGCCAAACTGCCTATCCTCGGCCAGAGCCGTAACGGAAGAAAATACAGCTTGCAAGCTGTGTGGTCGAATACGACCCTTCCTCTCTCCTGGATGAATCGCCATATGAAATTACTGATCATCCCGAGCAAAGAAAGCTATGATATCCTTCCATGATTCATCGTTGCAGAGGACATTTGCTCGAAGACGACTCTTTTTACGGCTCCTTACATGCTGGAAGGACATGATCTTCTTCTTCCTCAAGTCAACCCGACGAATCTCGGCAACTATCTCTCTTGTTGGTGAAGGAAGTAGGGAAAAATAAGTTAACCCACTCGTATTTTTATAGGCAGAGGAGAACACACCAAATCCCAACAAACTCCTAAAAATCTGTCGAGAAATCAGCCTCGTGGAACAAGTCAAACTTGACCGTTTTATGCTTTATTCAAAGTGTTTCAAATTACGAGGAATTTGAAAACTTTGAAGGGGGTCTTATAGAAGCATGAAAAATATGCTGGGGAATCATACGTGTAAAACCCTCAATATACAAGAAGCCCGCGTAAAATAGAGCTCCAGCACTGGGTGTCGTGAAACATGACTCCAGAGCCATCGGCGTACATCAGAGCTTCAACACTATTTAGTGTAAAATATAGCTCCAGAACAGCCCACGTAATGCAGTATTTCTAGACAGCTTTGGCGTATAAAGGTTGTTACATCACCACTTTGGCGTAAAACCTGCTTGCTTTTAATGCAGCAGAAAGTTGTACGAGGATCTCTTCGTATTCCTCGAATGAACCTGTCAGATAAAGCCGTAAACCTGACTCCTGACAAAGAGTACAGAACGACGACCGAGAGGACGACTGTTATGATGATTCTGCACAGAGCCCCAAACTGTCGTTTAGTGACACCAACCTTGATATAAGACGTCATCTACGCATCCAAGGGATACGCTGCCTGTTTTACATAGGCAGAAGTGAGCTTTTACGATCAGGAAGAGACGAAACCAACCGCTACGTCAAAAGCTGTCCTTCGTACAGAGCTCGAGGCACGTCTCTGCAGTTAATGTGCGTGATGGGGGCAGATCTCTATATTTAATGCATGAGATTTGGTTCTACTTTCAAAGACTGGGTGAGCTATAATTAGGGCTAATACGTCCACATCACCATCCCCGTACATTACGCCGACCTGACTATTTTCAGCTATAGGAGCACGCTATACGCTATCTCCTCGAAATACGCCGACCTGGCTATTTTCAGCTATAGGAGAACGCTGTACGCTATCTCCTCGAATTATGCCATATCAGGCTATATTTGCAAAGCATCAGACTTCTATGCCTATTTTGGCTTCTATGCCAATATGACAGATATTTGGCTTCTACGCCAACTTGACTACTACTTGGCTTTTACGCTATCAGAGCAGCTATTTGGCTTTTACGCCAACGAGACAGTTATTTGGCCTTTATGCAATCATCTCTACGCGAGGACCAGTTATCTATGTGGCTTGCATGCCGTGATCTTCGACGAGCAGTTATACGCATTACCTCATAATGGGACACGCGTCACACGCCAATTCAGAAGATCATTCATACGTGGGTAGCAGTTATTGTAACCGTCGCGTAAAAGGTGCAGTTCTCTTGTTCGGCTTCTACGCCGACGGTAGCTGAACTCTATAAATAGAGACCTCCGGCCACGGAGGTCAGGGGTCGAAGATATTTTTAAGAAAGAAGAGTACATAGAGAGAGCTTTTGCAATGAAAGTTCAACCCCTACTGCAGTCTTTGAAGCTTCTTGTTTCGTCTTCTACGGCACTTCTTCATCATCGTGTGGTCCAAGGGACAAAGTGATCGACCGCAGATCAGACTCCTATAGCATTATTTCCCCAGAATCAAACTTTTGTACTTAACATCCTCGTATAGGATTAATTGTACTTCTTTTTCTTGTTTGTAAACCAAAGAAAGGGTTTCGTATAAACCTAGCTTTATTTCTTTCATGTATTATCAAACACCAATGGCATAGGGCTACCTATAGGAAGAAGTTCTAGGCTATTTGGTTGTGTATAGTGATTGCTACATGGTGATTTGTGTCCAAATAGGAGAAATTACGAGATTAACACATCAAGTGTGTGTCATAAGACTATTTTAGTCTAATTAGACTTAGATCGGGGTTGTGGGACTAGATACGTGTCCAAAAATGGATATACGTGTAGGCCGTTTCATAAAATTTTGTGATACAAGATGATATAGGGCTCATATTGGGTGATTTGTGTAAAATTTCTTCAATTCCTATTATAACTAGTTATAATAGCTATTATTATATGTAATTGATGTGTGGGAATGGTTATTTGTGGAAAATTGGAACTTTAGACACCGTATTGGAAGTGTATCATGATTTACCTAATTATAGACTCTAAGTGTTTGATTAAATGCCTTAATGTATTATATAGATATGTGTATATATTAATAGGTGCTTATATATATATATATATATATATATATATATATATATATATATATATATATATATATATATATATATATCAGTGTATATAACTATACTCATATATCTATTTTTCTATTGGGTATATATATGAATGTGGTTGTGTGTGTAGGGTAAATGTGATCAGTGACCCGTGGAGTGTGTTCTGTGTGTAGGTAGTAGAGAGGTCGGGTTGGACTAACAAAAGCAATATGAGGAGTTTGTTGTTGTTGTTGTTGGTATCGGATGATGGTACAGAGGGGTTCATGTATCATATTTTGTATCACTTAGAGCTCGAAAATCACAGTATCAGTGAGGCAATGCACTGATGGTAATTGCACTTACCATCAGACATAAGATGAAGAGGAGATATGGGATGAAGAATACAATAACAGTAGCACCTACATTTTTGCTGCAATATAGCAATATATATTAGTGATTTGGGCTCAGGTAATCAATTAAGAGAAGGCTTGTGCAGGCAATGGGAGTAAGGACTCGGGCATGTAACAGTAGGGTGTAAAATTATAGTGCACTAGATACATGGGGGGAAGGAGATGCTTGTGAGGATTGATGGTTATATCAGTAGAGCCATACACTAGTGTGTGTATCTTTAATTCAGTCTCTCTGTGTTTCAGTTCCTGTCCATTGAGTTCAGCTGAACTGACTTGAGAATCATGAGTCAGTAGCGAGATGCCATAGCAAGGGGCAGTTGGAGTGTTCAGTCGTCAGGTTGAGGATGGGGTTCACTCAAGTGGGGTGGATAACTTAGTATCAGTATAGGCAGTGTAGGAATCTACAGATAAGGGGTGAGCTCATATTCAGGCATTAGAGGAGAAGGGGGTACTATGTATCAAAAAATTAGGAATGGGGGTTGTTAGAGAACTGAGCATTCTTTGAGGGGGATTAACTAGATAACAGTTAGTGTATGTACAAATCAAGTTAGTAATTATATAGGGTATCAGTGTATTTGGGATTTGGATAAGGTGTGTATGGATTTCTGTATTAAGGATATGTGGAATAGACAATGAGCCATTAGCTCGAGTTCTATAGGTTGTTATGTATGTATCAGTTACTGATACATGCAAGTAAGTCTTGCAGTAAAGGCCAAGAAAGGGAAATGCAGATACCAAGTTATGCATTAAGGACAATAGTAAGGAGGAGCTTGATGTCATGTTCAGGATCAGTCTCTATACTGGTGGAGTGTTGGGTTAGGTGTTCAGCAGGGCACTAGAAGGAAGTGTGGTGTTAAAACTGCAGGTAGCAGTTAGTTCATGGGGCATTAGCATATTACTATTTAATTAGTAAGGGTTAGTTATGGTATCATTGGTGCCTTAGATTATATATGGTTATAAGCTAGTATGGTATTATACTAACTAGTTTGGCTTTGGATTTTATGTAATAACCTAATATAGCTAGTACATAGCTAGTATTAGTTAGATAATGGCCATTATAGACTATAACCTTAGTTTGAACCTAGAAATTAGTGTATGACCTAGAAATAATTTAGAAAGCATTTTAGTGCACTATTTAACTCTTTCCTCTCTTTTACACCATTTAACTTGATATTCCTCTATAGGGTTGTGTGACACCAGCTCGGACACCGAGTTACCATTTTTGCTCCGGACCAGAGGTGAGTACATCTCTCTGTTAGTTTTTATTTCATGATAGTGTATATATTGCATGTTCTAGAATTATTTACTTGATTCCGACACAGTGGTTACACGGACTAAATGGATCATGTCATAGGATGTTATCTCCTACCGTGTTCAGCGGGTACTCATTCACATGTATTTTATCGTATGTATCGGGTATTGATTATCGTGTACTTCATATTCACACACTGCTCGTGTTCAGTGTGCCCATATTCGTGTTCGTAACGTATCATGATTGGATCCATGAATATTGGTTGGGGACAGGGGAGTAGGAGTTGGTTATGTGATCAAACCTAAGTGTATTCGTATACATGACGATTATATATCACACGTGTAATCGAGTTACTATATTGTATTCGTGTTTAACCCAAACCGATCACATAACGAACTTATACTTTATGGCACATTTGCTAGTTTTATCTATTTTCGTTTATTTACAGTTATTCATATTGCATGTTCTTCATTCCAGTACATTACCTGTTCACTCTAGTTTATTTAATTTTCTATTGCTAGTTATCTTGTATTCTCTTCTATTATTTTTCATATATGCTCTACCATGTATTTGGAACTGCTTTCAGAGGTATGTACTTTGCTCCAATCCTGATTGGATATATTTTTCAAACGATTGGCTCGTGGATTAGTGTCCCCACTTATTATGGGCCACAGAACGACGAGCAATTAGAGGATTCTCCTCTAGAGTAGGAGGACCTAGTGCCAGTGTCTCAGGAGGATTAGTTATACATTTTAGATATTGTATTAGTCTCATTTCTAGACTCATTGTATGTATATATTATTTTTGGAGTGGCTATGTCTAGACTTATAGATTTGGAATTGTGGATATATTATGACTCTTATTTTTCTCTTTTATTCCATATCGTGCTTTCATTCTCCTTTAGTTTTATTTTGTGATTGAGTATTGTTTACCATTATCATATACCAAATTGTTCCTTCGTTTGGAGTTGAGATGACATTGACAGGTACTATATATATATATATATATATATATATATATATATATATATATATATATATTGTATAAGATATTTAGATAGTATGGTTGACCCAGACAGCGTTCTACCACCGATGCTGCCACGTAGGCTGGGCGTTGTTCACTACTCATGCATTATTCCGGGTGCGGGTCGTGACATATTTTTAGTGGTTGCCCATACAGGTCCAGAGTCGCAACAAGTATGATATCGTAGTAGTATTCTAAGTCTGAGATATTACTACGAGCCTGCTTTAGGATATAGGATATAGGCTAAGAATATACTCAATCACAACTAGGGAACATTTCCAAATATCTGTTTTGGTATCCTTATCTATTTGAATGATTGCTTTACTTTTAATAATTATGTCATTCTTTGATGATATCGTATCTTACTCGATATTGATTCCTTTATTTTAATCTATCTTCAGGATGCCGCCGAAGATATGTTCCCAGCGCTCGGACGCAGTATCAACGAGGTCGGTTACTTCATCGCCTCTGAGGGCAGCACCAGCTGACACTATTCTAGCAGCTTCAGTTCAGAGGTCCGCTTCACCGATCCTGTCACGACCCGCACCAGGAATTTGGGCATGAGTCGTGGGTACGTCCAGCCTACGCCGCAGCATCGGCGGTAGAACGCTGTCTAGGTCCCAACATATAATATATCCTGTCCATAGTCTCAACTCCGCACGGAGGACAAAGATAATAATCCACAGTTCTATGATATACTCAATCACAAATTAAATAGAAATAATAGCACGATGAGAATAGAAAAGAGTTCTAATAAAAACCAACCACAATAAGTCCAACTCCAATCCTGGGTCTAAATGACCTCACAAAGTCACAAATAAAAAATACAACTCAGTCTCAGTCTAAAACAATAAATGCAGAAAATAATCTAAGAACAGCCAGGTAAATTCTCCTCTAGGCTAGGCAACTCCTCTGGGGTTTCTGGAGTGAAATCACCCTCTAATCCTGGGCCGTAATGAGTGGGGCAAAGATCCTCCAAGTCCTCTGAAAAATGTTATCCAGTCAGGATTGGAGCGAAGCACAAGCACTAACAGCAGTTTCATTAAATTGACAAAATCTATAAACAGTGTAAGAAATACAAGATGGAAATAAATGCTGGAAATATAAATACTGGAGAAAAATAGAAATAGGCAATGGAGCATCTAGCAATGAACAATAAATAGTGAATGCTAGACAATAAGTAGTGAATGCTGGAACAGGTGAATCTGAATAAAATAGACATCTAGCTAAGTGTTTGAAATATTAGTTTATTATGTGATCGGCTTGGGACTTGATCAGGCTGGTTATATATGATTAACTATGATTCCTGTAGGTCAGGCTAACCATATGGTTAGCTATGATGCATGTAGTGGTCAGGTTAATCATATATAACAGCTATGATGCATGTAAGATGGTCAGGCCGCACCCAACGTGAGAAGTGGGGTGAGCTATGATGCATGTAAAGGATTTGGATATGATCACATAATCTACTAATAGTTCCCCATCCCCCAGCTAGCACGATGGATTCCAATCACGACTCCTCATGATGGGGATCTAGGGTGCTAACCCGTGTATCCATAGTGTCGGAATCAAGTATGTAATACACTATAATTTATAGAAGTAATCAACAATGAAAACTGTCAAAGAATGTACTCGCCTGTGATCCTGAGCAAGGTGTGAGGATCGATGTCCAAAGTGAGATCACAATGACCTATATATAAGATATCAAGGTTAAAAAATGGTGTTTGGAATGATAAAAGGGATTAACTAGTTGAAATTATGTTTTTAGGCCATTTTTAGGTCTATACAAGGTTAACTTGGTCATTTGGTCAAAATCAAATTAATACTAGTCTTATGCTAGTCTATAACTGTCATACTAGATATTATTAATACACAATTAGCTTATATAGTAAGGTATCATGATATCTAGTTAGTACCTAGATTTAAGCTGAAAACTTTAGTCTAACTGAGATACCACACATATCTTAACACTTACGTACTGATACTTTAAATAGTATGCTAAAATACTATGTTACTAGTTAATACTTACCTACTCTTAATCCTAATCCTTAACCCAATTCAGTGTCACCTAAGATATGTATATCAGCTGTCAATGGATTGGATCACTTTCATATCCCAAGTCATGGCAACTATAGTTGCTGATACTATAGTGTATCAGTAAATACTAATAATACCTTAACACACCCATTTCAAAATATTAGTCTTCCTCCCCTAGGTACATACCAACATATGTTCATGTGTTGTATAAAACTCAGCATCAAAACCTAAACTCCAAGCCTCATCACAGAATTCCCCATATGCCCCCAACTAGCTAACCCAAAACCTGATACACTCACCAAAACCCCTACACTGACACATAACTCTAAGACTGAAATGGCACTGTGTGCACAAGCACAGACACCATTCCCTCACTGAGAATCACTACTCAGTTCAAAAACTACACACACTCAGTGCTAGTACACACACCCATTCACAGATGTTCACACAGGTTGCTACAAGCTACACTAGGCCATTAGGACTAATACACAGTCACACAGGTAATACACAGTTTGCTCACTGCTCACTGGGTTTTGGGATACTCACACATGTACACAGTCCTCACAAATTACTCACAGGCACTCTGATACACACTCTAATTCACTTGCACAGACACAAGTGACTGAATACACACACACTGTTCTGCACACAGACACAGCACAGCCATTAAACCCCCTCCCTCTCACTGATACTTAACACTCAGGTAACACAATTTCACCAACAGTATGCTGATACACTAGACTTATACACCTACACACGGGTATCTAAAGTACTGAACTCACACACACGAGTTCATACTGATACAAAACACACAGATAGGAACTGAAACTCACAGACACACTGACACAGTTAATTCACCTATGCACACACTGAAATAATTGCACAGTTATGTTCAATATTCAGAAATCTTAATCCTAAACACACACTCAAACTGAACACTCACATACACATGTACCCAACTCTGCACACTGAGAACACCCAGATATTTGCATACCTACACACACTGACATCTAACACAATGAACACACTGCTCCACAGGAAATTTCCCAATACACATGCATAGATCTGGACCAACCCGACTGTGCACACAGTTTCCCCCAAATTCCTACTGTATAATGAATGCCCCCAAACACACAATATCTATATTCAATACGTATGTAAATATGGGTGAGTATATATAAGTTTAACCTGCAGTATTAGAACACGTAGATAGGTAATCCCTAAGAACCATATCACCAAACACTTGGTGTGCAGAAAAAACGAATTTACATATCAACCCATAAATCCTCAATCAAACCCTAAAAATCAAGATCAAAACTAAATGTAGGAGATGTAAACATGCCTACACGAAATCCCTAAGTTTAGGGTTCCAGAAATTTGGGGAGAACACTCGAAAATTCACCAAAACCCTAGATCTCCTAGGTTTACATGTAGAATCCCTAAAATTCGAATTCTAAACCTTAGGGTGGGTTCCTAATGGGCATTAACATCTGAAAATAGAATTTAAATAAATAAAAAATAGGGTTTTACCTGCAGGGATGGTTTCTCCAATGGGAGTTCTTCTTCCCCAAGGCTTTTGACCCAAGTTCCTTGCTTCCTTGCTTTGGAGGAGAAGAATGGGATCCCTAGGGTTTGATCTCGAAATTTGGAGTGGGGAGATGGCTTCCTTGATGGAGGCTAGGGTTTCTCCTTTCTACATGAAGGAAGAGAGGGTTCCCTTTTATATTAAGGCCCAATTAGGGTTTCTAATGCATAGTCTAGGTTTAACCCCTAGGTTAGGTCATGTAGAACCTAATTAACTAAGGTTTAGCCAGTCTAGGGTTTGAGGTCCAAACCTAAAGTTTGAATTCTAGGGTTTCTCTAGAACTGGGTTTTCAAATTAGGGTTTAGTCATTAGGGTTTGTCCTAATGAGTTCTAGGGTTTGACCTAAAACCAAATATTATTAACAACATATAATTACTTTATAAAACTCAGCAGATTAATTACATACATATATATTCAGAATAGTGAAATTACACAAATGCCCTTATTTGGAAAAGTGGTAGTGACAAGTCTACCCTCCTAAAAGAAATTTCGTCCTCGAAATTAGACTTAACTAGTACAAGAATGAAATCAGAAAAGAAAATACCTCAAGTCTAGAAGAGATACGGGTATTGCTCGCGCATTTCGTCCTCTCTCTCCCAGGTCGACTCCCCTGGAGAGTGATGTCTCCATGCAACACGAACCAAAGGAATGGTTTGGTTTCGCAACACCTTCTCTCTGCGGTCCAAGATCTCTACGGGCTGCTCGGGGTAGCTGAGCGTCGGACCAACCTCAATCTCCGAGTGATCAAGTACATGACTAGGGTCTGCCACGTACCGTCTCAGCTGCGACACGTGGAACACATCATGCACTCCCTCTAATGCAGGCGGCAAGTCTAGTCTATACGCCACTGCACCTATCTTCGCAAGAATACCGAAGGGTCCGATGTAGCGTGGGCTAAGCTTCCCGCCTCTACCAAAACGAATCGTGCCACGCGTCGGAGAAATCCGTAGGAATTCTAGATCGCCAACCTAAAACAAAACAGTCTCAACACGCAGTCTAAACAAACAACACAAACCAGAAAATAATAATCTATACCTGAAACTCAAGGGGTCTACGGTGGCTATCGGCCCAATGCCGCTGTCTGTCCTGCGCCACTCGCAGTCTGTCTCTGATGAGTTTTACCTTTTCTGCTGCATCCACGACCATTTCTGGTCCTAGCAAGGCTCTCTCTCCAACGTTGTTCCAAGACAACGGTGTACGACACCTCCGTCCATAAAGAGCCTCAAATGGTGACATCTCGATGCTGGCCTGGTAGCTGTTGTTGTAAGCGAACTCTACCAGGTGCAGATGATCCTCCCAAGAACCTTCGAGATCTAGAACGCAAGTGCGTAGCATATCCTCGAGAGTCTGAATAGTCCTTTCAGACTGCCCGTCTGTCTGGGGGTGATATGCGGTACTGAACTTGAGCTGAGTGCCCAAGCTAGCCTGCAACTCCTCCAGAAGTGGGAAGTGAAACGGCTATCCCGATCCGAGATGATGCTTACAGGAACTCCATGAAGCCTAACAATCTGACGCACGTACATCTCTGCTAGCCTCTTTGTCGACGTGCCCACCTTGAAAGGTAAAAAATGGGCTGATTTGGTCAACCTGTCCACGATGACCCAAATCGCGTCCTTCCCTCCTGGAGAACGTGGAAGTCCTGAAATGAAATCCATGGTCACGTGCTCCCATTTCCATTCTGGAATCGGTAAAGGTTGAAGCAATCCACCTGGCCTCTGCCGGTCTGCCTTTACCTGCTGGCACACTAGACACCGGGATACGAAGCGTGCTACCTCGCACTTCATTCCATACCACCATACGTGCTCCCTCAAGTCTCGATACATCTTGTTGGCACCGGGATGCATCGAGTACTGAGAGCGGTGTGCCTCCTGCAAAACCTCCTCGCGTAGCTCCCCGCTCGGCACACATATCCTCGTGCCGTGCCGTAAAGAACCGTCATCTGTGATAGTAAAGTCGTCCGACAATCCTATCTGAACCTGTGCTCTGATACTCCTCAGAGTCTCATCATCGTACTGCGCAGCTCTGATCCTGTCCATCAGCTCGGACTGTATCTGCAATCCCCACATCTGAATCTCAGTACCGGGAACTAACACCTCAATCTCCAAGCTCTCCAAATCCGCCAACAAATGTCTATCTGTCGTCAAGTACATAGCCATCGGATACCTGCTCAAGGCATCGGCGACTACGTTGGCCTTCCCTGGGTGGTACTGCAATGAGATGTCAAAGTCCTTCATCAACTCTAACCACCTCCTCTGCCTCATGTTCAGCTCCTTCTGTTTGAATACGTACTTCAAGCTCTTGTGGTCTGTGAAGATCTCCACACGCTCTCCGTACAGGTAATGCTTCCACAGCTTTAGAGCGAAGATAACTGCTGCCAACTCTAAATCGTGGGTGGGGTAGTTCTTTTCATGAGGGCATAACTGCCTGGAAGCATAGGCAATTACCTTCCCGTGCTGCTGAAGAACACATCCCAGACCCTTTCCTGAAGCATCACTGTAGATGGTGAAACCACCTGTCCCTGCTGGCAACGTCAAAACTGGAGCTGTCGTCAACCTCTTCTTCAGCTCATCAAATGCAGCCTGGCACTCCTCCGTCCAGACAAAATCCACATCCTTCCTAGTCAGTCTGGTCATTGGCGCCGCAATCTTGGAGAAGTCTTGTACGAACCTCCTGTAGTACCCTGCTAGCCCGAGAAAACTCCTGATCTCAGCTACCGAACTGGGGGTAGCCCACGACTCCACTGCCTCGATCTTCTGTGGGTTAACCGAGATTCCGTCACCCGATACCACATGCCCAAGAAATTCGACCTTGTCAAGGAAGAATTCACACTTAGAGAGTTTCCCGTACAGCTTCTCCTTCCTGAGAGTCTCTAAGACCAATCTCAGGTGCTCTTCGTGTTCCTCCGGGGTCTTGGAATACACGAGAATATCGTCGATGAACACCACTACGAACTTGTCAAGGTACTGATGGAACACCTTGTTTATCAGGTTCATGAATACTGCCGGTGCATTGGTTAAACCAAATGGCATCACCATGAACTCAAACTGGCCGTATCTAGTCCGAAAAGCTGTCTTCGGCGTGTCTTCTTTCTTCACCTTCACCTGGTGATAGCCTGACCTCAAATCTATCTTTGAAAACACCCTCGCCCCGCTCAACTGATCGAAAAGATTATCTATCCTCGGTAGCGGGTACTTGTTCTTGATAGTGATATTGTTCAAAGCTCTATAATCAATGCACATACACACCATGCCGTCCTTCTTCGGTACGAACAATACCGGAGCTCCCCATGGTGATGAACTGGATTTGATGAAGCCTTTGTCCTGCAGCTCCTCAACTTGCTTCTTCAGTTCTGCCAGCTCGCTGTTGTTGACTCTATAGACATGTTGTGAAATGGGCTCCGCTCCTGGAACCAAGTCTATAGAGAATTCAACATCTCTGTCTGACGGCAAGCCTGGCAACTCCTCTGGAAATACATCCAGGAACTCCGCTATCAGAGGGTGTGGCAACTCCTCTTCTTCTGCCCTGGCTCCGCAAAATGTGCCCCTGCTCTGTTCTGCTGCTCCTCTGACGACCTCAAATTCTGGCTCTCCTGGTGGTCTAAATAATACTCTGCCTCTATAACAATCTATAGTAGCATGATGCCTACTCAACCAGTCCATTCCGAGTACAATATCGTACCCCGGAAGTGGCATGACAAGTAAGCTCACGCTCAAATCTCGGCCTCCTACTGACACCCTCCGGTCCTTGCAGTGATCACGGACTAGGATAATACCTCCACCAGTCATGATCTTGCAAGTCCTAGCTAATGGTTCTGTGTCTAAATGATGTCGAAGCGCATAAGATACAGACACAAAACTATGGGAAGCGCCAGAGTCGAATAAGGTAAATGCGGGAATACAATCGAGAAGAACCGAACCTGTGATCAAGTCTCCTGCTGGCTCGATCTCCTCGACTGCCATGGCGTATGCTCGCCCCTGGGGTGCACCTCTCTGCTGCTGATGCTGGGCGAACTTCTGATGTTGCGGTGGAAGTGGTCCCCTCTGTTGTTGGCCTCCTGGTGCGGTAGGCACCCTGTCTGATCCTCTCTGGGCGGCTGCTCCACCCTGACCTGGACGAAAGGTAGGACAATCCTTCAGCTGGTGTGTCGTCGATCCGCAGGACAGACATGAGCCCAATCTCTTCCTGCAGATATCTCTAGTATGTCCCATCTTCCCGCAGTACGCACACTGGATGGCGGGCTGAGTCTGTCTCTGTTGCTGCTGCTGGACCTGTCCTCGGGCTGGTGCCTGATGCTGCTGCTGAAAGGGTCTCTGCTGTTGCTGCTGAAAGTGTGGACGCTTGCCCGGTCCCGTACTACTGTTTGCTCCTCCGGAACCATCGCGTCCCCTCTTGGGCCTGAGGCCCAAGTCGTCCTCGGCTACTTGGGCATCCATCAATATGCCCTCGTAGGTAGCTGTGCGACGTCCCGACGTGCGAGACTTGATCTCCCTTGTCAGCCCCTTTCTGAATTTTCGGGCCCTGTCCCCCGGATCTCTAATCATCGATGGCGCGAAGCGGCTCAGGCGGGAAAACTCTGCGGCATACTCATCGACGGACGAGCTCCCCTGGGCTAAGTCATGGAACTGACTCTCCAAAGCTCCCAGGGCGACATCAGGAAAGAACTTTTCTTTAAAGAGCTCCTTGAAATCCTCCCAAGTGAGTCCCCTGCGCAAGAGTCTCGGCTCCGTACGAAACCATGTCAAGGCAATGTCGAACATCTGGCTGCCAGCGGCCTCGATCTGGAGGGCCTCTGGAAGCTGTGCCAAGCGTAAGTTCCTCTCGATGTCCTCTAGCCAATCATCGGCGTAGAGTATCCCTTCTGTTCCCTTGAACTCCCGAGGCATCATCCTCTTGAAGTCCACAATAGTGCCCGGCCTCTGATGGTGCTGATCAGGACGCTGCTGCTGCTGAGTGACCCTCTCCACAGCCTGGAGGGCCACCTGGTGAGCATTCTCCATGTTCACCCTCATCATCTCTGTCTGGGCCTGATGTGCCTCAGCCTGCACTCTCTAGGCCTCTGCCGACGTCCTCTGGGCATCGACCATGCCCTGAATCAAGGCGAACATCTGTGCTCCATCGACGGGCACACCTCCTGGATGCTGAACTGGTGGTGGTGGTGCCGTCGTAGCAGTGGGGACCCTCTTAACTGGTGGTGAAGGACCCCCGAATGCTGCAGACACTCCCACATGTACTGGAGATGTAGGAGGTGCTGCAGATGTCTGTCCGGCAGGGCGAGAGGTGGCAGACCTCTCTGAATCTGCTGCTCCGAGTCTCTGGGACCTTCTCGGCGGCATCCTGAAGACAGATCGAAAGATTAAATTAAGGTAATAAACACGATATCATCAAGGAAGGACAGAAAATTCTAAAGGAAAATTATTAAGAGTAGTATCATAAGAATCAGAATTTCCTAATTGTGATTGAGCATATCTTCGGCCTAATTCCTACTTCCTAAAACAAGCTCGTAGTAATACTCTAAGCGAGCACCACTACGATATTGCTCTAATACGAATCTAGGACTCGACTACGGACCTGCATGGGCCACCACTAAAAACGTGTCACGACCCGCACCCGGAATTTGGGCATGAGTCGTGGGTACGTCCAGCCTACGCCGCAGCATCGGCGGTAGAACGCTGTCTAGGTCCCAACATATAATATATCCTGTCCATAGTCTCAACTCCGCACGGAGGACAAAGATAATAATCCACAGTTCTATGATATACTCAATCACAAATTAAATAGAAATAATAGCACGATGAGAATAGAAAAGAGTTCTAATAAAAACCAACCACAATAAGTCCAACTCCAATCCTGGGTCTAAATGACCTCACAAAGTCACAAATAAAAAATACAACTCAGTCTCAGTCTAAAATAATAAATGCAGAAAATAATCTAAGAACAGCCAGGTAAATTCTCCTCTAGGCTAGGCAACTCCTCTGGGGTTTCTGGAGTGAAATCACCCTCTAATCCTGGGCCGTAATGAGTGGGGCAAAGATCCTCCAAGTCCTCTGAAAAATGTTATCCAGTCAGGATTGGAGCGAAGCACAAGCACTAACAGCAGTTTTATTAAATTGACAAAATCTATAAACAGTGTAAGAAATACAAGATGGAAATAAATGCTGGAAATGTAAATACTGGAGAAAAATGGAAATAGGCAATGGAGCATCTAGCAATGAACAATAAATAGTGAATGCTAGACAATAAGTAGTGAATGCTGGAACAGGTGAATCTGAATAAAATAAACATCTAGCTAAGTGTTTGAAATATTAGTTTATTATGTGATCGGCTTGGGACTTGATCAGGCTGGTTATATATGATTAACTATGATTCCTGTAGGTCAGGCTAACCATATGGTTAGCTATGATGCATGTAGTGGTCAGGTTAATCATATATAACAGCTATGATGCATGTAAGATGGTCAGGCCGCACCCAACATGAGAAGTGGGGTGAGCTATGATGCATGTAAAGGATTTGGATATGATCACATAATCTACTAATAGTTCCCCATCCCCCAGCTAGCACGATGGATTCCAATCACGACTCCTCATGATGGGGATCTAGGGTGCTAACCCGTGTATCCATAGTGTCGGAATCAAGTATGTAATACACTACAATTTATAGAAGTAATCAACAATGAAAACTGTCAGAGAATGTACTCGCCTGTGGTCCTGAGCAAGGTGTGAGGATCGATGTCCAAAGTGAGATCACAATGACCTATATATAAGATATCAAGGTTAAAAAATGGTGTTTGGAATGATAAAAGGGATTAACTAGTTGAAATTATGTTTCTAGGCCATTTTTAGGTCTATACAAGGTTAACTTGGTCATTTGGTCAAAATCAAATTAATACTAGTCTTATGCTAGTCTATAACTGCCATACTAGATATTATTAATACACAATTAGCTTATATAGTAAGGTATCATGATATCTAGTTAGTACCTAGATTTAAGCTGAAAACTTTAGTCTAACTGAGATACCACACATATCTTAACACTTACGTACTGATACTTTAAATAGTATGCTAAAATACTATGTTACTAGTTAATACTTACCTACTCTTAATCCTAATCCTTAACCCAATTCAGTGTCACCTAAGATATGTATACTAGCTGTCAATGGATTGGATCACTTTCATATCCCAAGTCATGGCAACTATAGTTGCTGATACTATAGTGTATCAGTAAATACTAATAATACCTTAACACACCCATTTCAAAATATTAGTCTTCCTCCCCTAGGTACATACCAACATATGTTCATGTGTTGTATAAAACTCAGCATCAAAACCTAAACTCCAAGCCTCATCACAGAATTCCCCATATGCCCCAACTAGCTAACCCAAAACCTGATACACTCACCAAAACCCCTATACTGACACATAACTCTAAGACTGAAATGGCACTGTGTGCACAAGCACAGACACCATTCCCTCACTGAGAATCACTACTCAGTTCAAAAACTGCACACACTCAGTGCTAGTACACACACCCATTCACAGATGTTCACACAGGTTGCCACAAGCTACACTAGGCCATTAGGACTAATACACAGTCACACAGGTAATACACAGTTTGCTCATTGCTCACTGGGTTTTGGGATACTCACACATGTACACAGTCCTCACAAATCACTCACAGGCACTCTGATACACACTCTAATTCCCTTGCACAGACACAAGTGACTGAATACACACACACTGTTCTGCACACAGACACAGCACAGCCATTAAACCCCCTCCCTCTCACTGATACTTAACACTCAGGTAACACAATTTCACCAACAATATGCTGATACACTAGACTTATACACCTACACACGGGTATCTAAAGTACTGAACTCACACACACGAGTTCATACTGATACAAAACACACAGATAGGAACTGAAACTCACAGACACACTGACACAGTTAATTCACCTATGCACACACTGAAATAATTGCACAGTTATGTTCAATATTCAGAAATCTTAATCCTAAACACACACTCAAACTGAACACTCACATACACATGTACCCAACTCTGCACACTGAGAACACCCAGATATTTGCATACCTACACACACTGACATCTAACACAATGAACACACTGCTCCACAGGAAATTTCCTAACACACATGCATAGATCTGGACCAACCCGACTGTGCACACAGTTTCCCCCAAATTCCTACTGTACAATAAATGCCCCCAAACACACAATATCTATATTCAATACGTATGTAAATATGGGTGAGTATATATAAGTTTAACCTGCAGTATTAGAACACGTAGATAGGTAATCCTTAAGAACCATATCACCAAACACTTGGTGTGCAGAAAAAACGAATTTACATATCAACCCATAAATCCTCAATCAAACCCTAAAAATCAAGATCAAAACTAAATGTAGGAGATGTAAACATGCCTACACGAAATCCCTAAGTTTAGGGTTCCAGAAATTTGGGGAGAACACTCGAAAATTCACCAAAACCCTAGATCTCCTAGGTTTACATGTAGAATCCCTAAAATTCGAATTCTAAACCTTAGGGTGGGTTCCTAATGGGCATTAACATCTGAAAACAGAATTTAAATGAATAAAAAATAGGGTTTTACCTGCAGGGATGGTTTCTCCAATGGGAGTTCTTCTTCCCCAAGGCTTTTGACCCAAGTTCCTTGCTTTCCTTGCTTTGGAGGAGAAGAATGGGATCCCTAGGGTTTGATCTCGAAATTTGGAGTGGGGAGATGGCTTCCTTGATGGAGGCTAGGGTTTCTCCTTTCTACATGAAGGAAGAGAGGGTTCCCTTTTATATTAAGGCCCAGTTAGGGTTTCTAATGCATAGTCTAGGTTTAACCCCTAGGTTAGGTCATGTAGAACCTAATTAACTAAGGTTTAGCCAGTCTAGGGTTTGAGGTCCAAATCTAAAGTTTGAATTCTAGGGTTTCTCTAGAACTGGGTTTTCAAATTAGGGTTTAGTCATTAGGGTTTGTCCTAATGAGTTCTAGGGTTTGACCTAAAACCAAATATTATTAACAACATATAATTACTTTATAAAACTCAGCAGATTAATTACATACATATATATTCAGAATAGTAAAATTATACAAATGCCCTTATTTGGAAAAGTGGTAGTGACAGATCTAGGTGGGCATTTCTGCAGCATCTTTCAGGGGTGCTCCACCTCCGGTACAGAGGACAGTGCTTACAGCTTTAGAAGAGCTTCTACCTCCACCACCCGCAGTTGATAAGACGTCGGTGTTTGTGCTCTTTCAGTAGATAATAGAGGCCTAGCAGTGCCAGTCAGAGGTTATGAGACATGACATTAAGAATGCCCACCAACTTGTACTCGCCACAATCGAAAGAGTTGCCTTGGTCCAGCCATAGGTAGCTCCACCTCTGTCACTCCTCGTTCCCAATATACGTATTTGGAACGTATTTTTATTTTAGCATGGTTGCATGTGCATGGAGACTAGACCCATTCTTTGGTTTAACCTGGTTCATGTTTTATTTTGTGGGTTGGTTTAACTCATGAGAGTCTTTGGTTCAACCCACAAACCCTAGCATATATAAACTAGCATTTCATTCTCTCTCTTTCCTTCTTCATTTCTTCCTCTTTCTTTTGCTTTCTCTCCCTATTTCATAGGCAAGTACACTCTTGCTACATACTGACAGCATGCGTTCATCTTGTTGGACGCTTGACTGCTGATCTACACAAGTGTCCTTGAAAACTTTTTGCATTCACTCACTGAACGAATAAGAAATTTGCTTAGTCCAAAAGACACTCCATGCGACATCGAACTCCATGTGACATTGAACTTATGCGACAAGCAGAGCATGCGGCCACCTTCCCTTGGACGCATGAATCTGAAATTTGGCGCATCTTTAGCACATCCTTGGCGTATCTTTCTATGATTTTGTCTTTTCTTCTTGACACACTTTATGTCACATCATACTTTATGTCATATCTCTGATACTTTATTTATTTTTTCGTTGCTTCATCATCTATCTGGAGGAGTAGACCTTAGCCTTGACTCCGTGCGACATGACTCCATGCGGCTAGGATTGTCATGCGGCTTGACTTCTCATGCGGCTAAGATTGTTATGCGGCCTAGAGACCCATGCGGCCCTGCTTGTTTGATCTAATGTTTTCTTGATTCATGTGACCAAATATATAATTGGTAATTAGACTCGAATATTGTATCCGTGCTGATACTGCTATTGCCTGATAATTATTCATGTTTTCATGTTTGCCGAGGTGCGACACATCGTATCATGTGTTAAGTGATTATATCTGGGTTGTGCATCAAGAATGCCTCCAAATTTCTGAACGCGTGATATTATAAATATGAACATTGTTTCCCCAGTACGGGCATAATAAGAGAGTCGAACTACCAAAGCGTGGCTAGAATTTTTGATTGTATGAATGTTGCATACGCGCTCGGGTGAATCCAGATTTGACTTCCATGGATTCGTATCTAGCGTGCCCGTACCTTGTACGTCATCTTATGAAAAATCCTTATGTGACCACGCCTTAAGATTTAAAATACAACCTAGGGCTAAATAGGTAACTAAAAATGGTATTAACATTTGGAGGGAACGATATCTCGAGATCATTTCAACGAACCTTCCCACAGAGATTCATTCAAAGTGCATTTTGGGCTGGCCACCACAGATACTGTATATCATCTGTCTTAGTGAAGTGCAGTATCTGACTTATTATAATACCGAGCCAATATTTTAATATAGAAATACTGGAACTGTTAATATCGTATTTTTAGCGCAGTGGCCCTACGGGTGACTAGTGCATCTTGCAAGTGCTTATTTTATTATATTGGTTCGGTTAGCTCATGTTCGGTACTAGCGTGATCTGGGAATACTCATTATGCATTATTCTAAGATAACCTCAGACTCCACAAAATAGCAAACCGTACAAATGATTGGCCGATATAAGAAATCAAATTGTTTGTAATTATATTATTTCATCTAGTAGCCTAGGAAAATAGACTATCTTAGTGTAAGGGTTCAACCCTTGTCCTTGTTTGGTTGTAGGGTTGAGCCTCAACGCTAGGATATGCCATGGACCTAAGTTACGACCCTGAACCTATATAATATAATATTATTTTTTTTGGATTTTTGTTTCTCTATTTCGTGCTTCCTTTGTGGTACTTGCTATTTGGGGTCTAACCCTACTGGTTTTGCATGGCCAGGTTTTGAGCCAGCACTTGAGGATCCTGCGTTCTTTCCCCCAACTCATGGCGCACATTAGGAAAATGTTCGCTGGGGATAGCGAGTAGGTTTTTTTCTTCCCTGTTCGTCTTGCACATTTACTTCTTTTGGGTGTTTAGCCACCGGCACCTGTTAGCCGGTTCGTCTGGAGATTAGTTTTTCTTACATGATTGTATTAATTCAGACTGTAGTTGAATCACTGTCTTATACTTTTGCTACTTTTTTAGCTTCTTATTTTTGCATAGCTGGACTCCAAAATATTTTGACAAAGCGTTTGGGATGCCTTATTGCTTATAATATATGCTCTATGCTTATTATTTCTTGTTTGAATGATTGAGACATAGAAGTTCTTGACCATAGGATAATTGATTGTAGCATGCATCTCCTGGTCTTATACAGTTGTGATCGTCGTAAGACGTATAGTACCTTGTACGGGGTAGCTGGCCATGTCCGTCTCCGTATTCTGGTACTGGGACGTGACAAGATTTTAGTGGTGGCCCATACAAGTATGTTCTTCAGACTTGTGGGGTATCATGGTCATAGGAGTCTCAATAAAAAATGATCCTTCTTGAAACTCTAAATTCTTACTCTTCTATACTCAGGTTGAATTTTTCCAGATTGGTTGCTTCCTTGTTCCTTCTCATTCTGTGCTTATTGTTTCTTGTGCTCTTATTTAGGGCTTCTCCTTCCCCCGATGTTGCAGCAACAGGAGAGGCAATATTGCTAGTGGAACGAGATCCTGTGGAACCCCAGCCAAGGATCCGAGTTGAACCCACAATGAATGGGACCGGGCAGCAGGCTCTAGGTGTTCCCGTACCTCCCGCAATGCCGACAACACTGGATACCCCAGCTTTGCTAGAGATTATTCGTGGATTGTTGGCTGTGCAACAACACCAGACGGTAGTGCAACAACAACAAAAATAGCAACATCAGCAACAACAGCTCCAGCCACAGGAACAAAATATTCTGTTGAACCAAGGGTTGCAAACGGCCCTAGAACGGGGCGAGAGAACAAACTCTGGGACATCTGATAGATTTTGTAGACTGAACCCTGTCATACCCCGATCTCTCACAGGCTAATCGGTCGTCCCCACTAGTACGCATCACTGCACCAGTGCTCCCGCGGGACGATCGCTTTACCCATCTGGGCGTGATGCCGCACGAGCGTGAGCCGCGCCCGTGCAAAGACGTGGTCCATGCAGGCGGTAAGAGGTCTAAGCCAAAGAGTCGTACGCATTATCCGAGTGTAACAAAATTATAAATACATAGGCAATTGGTAACAAGTTCACAGAGTCGTCAATAGCAAAAGCATTGAATAATACAAGTATTGAAGTAAAGCAAACTCTTTATTGATATTGAACAAGTGTTACAAGCAGCGCTAGGCCAAGATTACAAGTCGCTCAAGAATCTCTCTCTGAAACAGTAAAAGTGTGCCAAGTGGCTATATTTATGGAATGATGTATGGGCAATGTTACAATATTATGTCCTATATATGTGCTTTAGTTCCGAGCACAACGTTCCAAGGCTTCAAAGTCAACTCCACGCCTTAGCACGCACGAAGGAGGCATCTGCACCGAATGAGGTTCTCCCGTACCCTACAAACAATCTGGTGGGTAATCGGTACATGGATGCACTGGTGGGGAGGCTATTCGCCCGCTCGACAAATCCAAACACGTTATATAGGTTCTGTGCACCATCTATTAAGTTATCTTTCTAGTTTTGCCTTAGGATCAGTTTTATGGCAATGATGGATAGCCTAACTCGTGTGGCAGTACGCCGTACGATATACGAGAAAATATAATGAGACTTACCAACTTACCATTTGTCCTTCCCTATCCAAGCATACTAAGTAAATTCAAGCACGAGCATATATATGATAAATTCAGGGGCAATAGCATATGCGAACACTAGTGTTATGGGAGAGATCATGTTTCGGGTGCACGAGCATACAGGTTATCCAGAAGTATTACAGAGGATTTATTCAAGTGTTTCTGTTTATTTGGATGCGATGCAATGACTCGCACGCGGGTTGCCGCTAAGCGAGGATGACTTATCTATATGAACATGAGGTCACTGGCATAGCCATAAAGGGCTAGGCATTTGATAGTCTCAATTACGGAATATGGCACAATGCTTTGTACAAGACAAGCAATTCAGGGCAAACAGGTGATACAGGAGAGCCATTGTACACCATCCCGCAAGAACAGGGAGACTATTGGGTAGACGAAGAGTCCAAGGTAATATGCTTTACCAAGGCCGAATACCGTGTATTGCCAACCCACAAAGCCGAGATAGCATACTGGACCCTTCTTTGGCGCTGACAATACACCGAACATACCGAGCGACATAGTCTATGGGCGTGCAGTGTAGCAAGTAAAGCAGTGCACTACGAAGAATACATACATATCGTTCTACTTGAGGCATAGCGGGGTCTAGTTGCACAAGAAAAAGGTAGCATGCGAGGGTCCATATATATAAGCAAAGTTTCATTTCCATGTTCTAACACAAGCAATACAAGTTAGGATTACTCACTTAACTAGGAGCGTTAGATTCTTATTAGCATGCATGGGGTGATTCACCTAGCAACTAGCATGTATCGTCCATATTTTAAATGTGCTGGCTAAGCAAAGAAAAGTTTATCGTAGCCACCCACCTTAGCGATGATTCACCTTGGTCGAGCGATACTCCGAGCGAGCCTCTGAAAGCCTAAGTCAAAATTCCTGAAGGACCAAGTCGGGAAATACCTTTGCCTCAAACGAGTCATCTCGCTGAGCAAAGCGGGTCGGGACGTTGCACTTTTTGTCGTTTGAATCAGCAGTCCGCTTGAGCGGAACGGGTCATTACATTATACACTACTCAGAAAAAAAGTCTCGTCCTCGAGACTTCCTGAGCATAGGCCGTTCTATCACATATCGAATCTATCCCAAGCGTAGCAATCGGTACCACTAGATCCATTCGAACACAATTTCCTACTCATTCCTTTTGCCGTGTCACGTGTATGCTGGGTCAGTCTCTATTGTGCCTTAGCGAGGAATATATTACTTAACGCGGGGTCCATTACAATCCATCTTGAATGATGATCTAAGGCTGAGGTAAACTTATACGAGTCATTATACTTGTTCATGTGGATATTTACTTACACTATCATTCGAGATCAACATATCGCGAGTATGGATCGTGCACATATTCAAAGTTCCCTTCAAATATATGCATGTCAACCAACTTAGCAATAGAGAAGTCTTAGCACTCGAGTTTCACATATCATTGAGTCTTAGATCGTGCACACGTTCAAGGCATCCCTCAAACATATGCATTCAACCAAACTTAGAGATAGTAAAATGGATAAGCTACTTTACGAAAATCTCAAGGGTTCTCGTTTTACAAATCACAAGGATGCTTCTGACAGGGTCAATCAAATCCAAGTTATTTCCATTCCAACCAAATATTTGTACTACAGTTAAGCACGATCAGTTCAGTCTACCGATTAGCGTTCATTCATTCGGGTCAAACATAGCACATGTTACCGTTCCCAGTCTAACTCTAAGTTTTGCTGCCCCAGTTCTTTGGCTTTATTTAAGCAATATGCTAAAGTCGGTCACACAGGTCCTTTCACTCGGTACAGGATTGTCTGTCTAATTACTAGGTCTGCTCACAAGGTTAAAGGTACAAGTACAAGCACATGATTCATTGTACAATTTTGTCGTACGATGTTCGCCCCAATTTCTAAGGCCAAACCATTATTTATTTGTATGGGGTATTCTATCCAAGCTCGTTTCACTCAGATTTCTAAACATCGAGCACAGATCATCCTACTCTGAATAACACGTTCGTTTGCACGAGGGTTTGAATCCGTTCAATAAAATCCATGATATATCCAAGTTGCAGGACAAGCCTAGTAATTTGTATAGTCTATCTCTTCAAGTATATTCGATAGAATCCATATCCATTCCAAGTCTAGACCACCAAGCCAAGATTCAATTCTAAACCTTAGATTTTAACTTTAAGTCGTCCAACCTGATTCATGTATCCGTTCAGGAAACCATCAAGCGTGATTTATTTTAGGTTCTAGGACTTATCCTCAAAATACTTCTGATTCACTTGCAATTTCCAAATTCGTCTTATCGTGTCGAACCAAAAGTCAAGATAATCCATTAGTTGTCACGCTTCGATCTCCCGTAAGTTTGATCACACTCGTTGGACGTGAGATCACCAAGTCAACGCTCCCGCTGGATAATCGTCCTAATCCGGGCGTAACGCATGTACGAGCCATAGAGTTACGCTCGCACAAGACAACAACGTTTGAATGTTATGGTTATCTTCGAAATGATCAAGACACCTTAATATTCCATTTTTGCTCCATCCAAATTATATATAAAATCTACCAAGTCATGTCCGTTCATGCGGTGATTATAATTTGTCTAGCAAAATCATCCAACTTCAATGTTACTGTTCGATAAATTCATTATCTTACTTCTAGCATTCCTCAAGCAACTAGTTTCAAATATTCAATCCCAAGTCTATTCTATTTTTGATACGTTCTATTCATCGAGTTTGTTTGGATTAATCACCGAACATGTTCCCGTGAGTTCGATCATCCCCGCCGAACGTGAAATCACCATGCTGGCGCTCCCGCAGGATAAACGTTCTCGATGGGACTAATTTTGAATGTTATCTTTTCGAATAGATTTTAAGATCGTTCTTCCAAACTCCAAGTCAAATCTGTTATCACTTATCTTCTATTCGAGCAATATTGTATTCAAGTTCAATTTTGTTTGTTTTAATCCAAAATTGCTCGCACGAACCTCAAGTTTCCAACAAGTTTTCCTAACCGAGATATTGATTTTTATGAATTCCAATTTGATATAAGCCTTATTATTTATTCAAGATATTCTCAAATCGTCCAATCCGACTATCGCACGAGACCTATAAATCCGTTTGAATATTTTTAAATGATCCATACACCACTTGGAATCGAGTCACCCAATCAAATCCTTAATCGATGTTCGCATCAATCGCTAGCATATTCACCAAGTTTTTCTTAGAATTCTTGCACAATACATAGCATCGCTTGATAAAATCTTAGCCTCGAATTTATATATTTCGTTGATAGTCATCCAAGTAACCCATATTCGATTTGTATCTTCCGATATAAAATACCGTTCGAGCTATTTCCCAAAATCCAAGTACAATTCTCTATGTTCGCCTAAGCGATGATCTGATAAGGTTCTATCGGTTGCCATTCTAAGTCTGACTTACCCCTTTTTCCTGAACAATATCCCAAACTCATTTGCAAATAGCTTGCATCAAAGGGTCTTAGCGCGCGATACTCAACACAACTTAGTCGAAAGGTTGTGTGCATAGCTAACCGTTCGGGCGATATTCTATTTCGTACACTAACCAGTTGGGTAATCACGTATAGGCATTCGGGTTCGCACATATCTTGCAAATTCTAGCACGAGTCTAATCCCAAAGGATCTAGCACAGGTCGGCACAAAGGCCTTCGTATCACAATTTTGTACAAGCAATCACATTATTTACATGCACTTTTTGAAAGTATTTAGACTCATTGTTGGAATATTCCGATGGAACATTGAGAGAGAGCGTATGCACATAACCCACGAACGAGCTTTCAAAACTGAGAAAATCAAAATGAAGTCCAAAGGCGTAAAGCCATGCTCTGATACCAATCTGTCATGCCTCGATCACCCGCAAGCGAATCGATCATCCCCGCTAGTATGCATCACCGCGCCAATGCTCCCGTGGGACGATCGCTTTACCCATCTGGGCATGATGCAACGCTCCAACATTATATACTGTATATGTGCTTTAGTTCTTGACGCAACGCTCCAAGGCTTCAGAGTGAACTCTATGCCTTAGCACGCACGAAGGAGGCATCCGCACCGAACGAGGTTCTCCCGCACCCTACAAGCAATGTGGTGGGTTATCAGTACATGAATGTACTGGTGGGGAGGCTACTCGCCCGTTCGATAAATCCAAACACGTTATATAGGTTCCGTGCACCATCTATTAAGTTATCTTTCTAGTTTTGCCTTAGGATCAGTTTCATGGCAATTATGGATAGCCTAACCCGTCTGGCAGTGCACCGTACGATATAAGAGGAAACACGGCGAGACTTACCAACTTACCATTTATCCTTCCCTGTCCAAGGCAAACCAAGTAAATTCAAGCACGAGCATATATATGATAAATCCAGGGGCAATAGCCTATGCGAACACTATTGTTGTGAGCGAAATTATGTTTCGGGTGTACGAGCATACAGGTTATCCAGAAGTGTTGCAGAGGATTTATTCAAGTTTTTCAGTTTATTTGGATTCGATGCAATAACTCGCACGCGGATTGCCGCTAAGCGAAGATAACTTATCTATATTAACATAAGGTCATTGGCATAGCCATAAAGGACCAGGCATTTGATAGTCTCAGTTATGGAATAGGGCTTAACGCTTTGTACAAGACAAGCAATTCAGGGCAAACGGGTGATATAGGAGAGTCGTTGCACGCCATCCTGCCAGAACAGGGAGACTATTGAGTAGACGGAGAGTCCAAGGTAATATGCTTTACCAAGGTCGAATACCGTGTATTGCCAACCCACAAAGTCGGGATAACATACTGGACCCTTCTTTGGCACTGGCAATACACCAAGCATTCCTCCTAGGCCGGTACGATTCCAGTGCCCCGGTAAACGTCCGAGGAATGTGATACCTCGTGCACGAGTTGTCCGTGACCATGCAAGTCTTGGGTCATTCCATATTCATGAGATGCACGAGATACATGAGATACACGAGATGTTTGAATCTTGATTCTTGCTCTAAACGAGTATTGCTCCACGAGCTGTGTTACTTGACTTGCTTGACAGGATTCTTGTTCGATGTACAACTTGCCTTGATGCATTCCCCCGGTTCGGGGATTGCCTTGGCGACCTAACGGTCCCGGATACTTGTAGGTTTATATTGCACATAAGGAATATTTGATAGTCTTCTGGATAACAAGATGCATGCACGATACGCGATAGTGTTACTTAATTGTGGCAAGTATTGGATCGGGGCAAAATTACAAGTTAACATATAAGCAGGCAAGCATGCATTTTTATGAAAATATAAGCATTTACATTTGGCACGAGCCTACGGGTAAAGCGAGGAGTGAAACTGTAAAGGGACATACTGAGCGACATAGTTTGTCATGCCCCGGTCCCAAAATACTGTGGGACTGGACTCGTGATAATGGCCAACAGCATGCACCGATGGATAACCCAATTTAATGGATCCATCAGGGCATACTTAAGCTGTGAAATCAAGTCTACGACAATCATGGCACAACTAATCTAATCCACACAAGATATAAAATATGATCCACAGAATAAATAAGGAATGTAAATCATCAGCTCGTCTCAACAAAGTGCTTCGGGGAACAACCCGATAAATGTTTGATATAATGGTTCAATAGACCAGAAATAAATGACTGAAATAAATAAATAAATACTGAGCAAGTAACATGGATGCTCAGGAGAAGTCTTCGGCTAACACCTCGTCCTCGGATGGCGGTACAGCTCCTAGATCAGCTCCTGCTCCGGTCCCGTATACCTCGGGATAAATCTCGTCCTCAAATCCTGGGGACATAATCCGGATCCAGGTCCTCAGGGGACATAGCAAGGTACAAGAAAGCTCATGCCAAAATAAATGCAGTGCAGAAAATAAATAGAATAAATAGGGCAAGTAAGTAACCATCTAAGTAAAAATGCAAGTGAGAGCAGCACGAGTACTCAGGCTGAGCCACTACAAGCTCTGTGTCGGGGAGCCGGTAGCGGTAATAAACACGTAATGTGCCTAGCTCTGCTACGAGAATCTACGGCCTCACAATAGTAGTAGATATATATAGAAAACAGCCTGTAGCCTGTGTGCCTCTCCCCACCCCATGTAACCACGCATATCATGACCATAACGTCTCATGTCCATGTCAAGCGGGATCATCACTAATGCAACAAGTCATATGTATCTATGAATATAGTATCTCTGTCAAGTCCTGTATCCTATACAGAATCACCATGAATATCTCGGGAATATCCTGTCTCATGAACAGTGTCAAGTGTCCTGGGTCGTATGGTACTTGATAAGACAAGTACGAGAATATAAAGTGTCACGAATGTCCATCTCTAAATGACAGTACTCAACACTGCGTATAGTGTTGGCACCCGATTGATAATCGAACGCTAATCACGTCACACGATCCTAGGTTGAGCATGCACAGCAATATAAATAAAGTAAGGAAAATATATAACAATACTGCAGAGTTTGGCAAGGTACACTTGCCTGATGTGTGAATATCCACAATCGTCCCGGTATCAGTGGATCTTGTGGGTACTCCTCCAAAAGCTGTAATAAACATCACCAACCGTCTCAGAAGATGTCAAATAGCTAGAAATGTTTGTCCTAACGTCCAATTTGGACACAGGGGCAAAAAGAACATTTTTGAGCCAAAGCGGGGTCCACATGTGGGCCACTTTGCACCGAAAAGTGTGCCAGGGTCAAAGGTCTCCAAATTCCTCAAACTCAGTGTCTACAAGTCAGGAACGATGATACGAATCCAACGAAACTTTCAGAATTGGATTCCGATGAGCCGATCACAAAATCGCCCGTCGAGTGGAGCTTGTGGGGCCCAGGATACACGATTTTGTCAACGTTCTCAGAATCGGACCAAACTTGGGTCACAGGACCTGCGTATCGCTACGAGTCCGATGGCATAAGTTTCGTCTCGATCCGACGTGTGTACACAAAGTTACAGCGTGTTCTAGAAAGGACGAATACGGGGTGTCGTTGACGGATACGCACTGATTCCGGAGTGCTCGCACATCCGAATCAGCTTCTGCGAAATCCTACACGACCGTATCAATGACGTATCAACGACGCACATATTTCGGTAAAGATCGCGTGCGACCAAGTCGTGCCGTTTGGCGGGGCGCACTCAGTTCTGGGGTAAACCAGGGCATTATTTTTCCTGTTTTTGGATCGCGATGTGCGATCACCACAGGACGCGATGCACCGAGCGGATCGTACGGGCACCGAGAGGGTTATACAGTCTACGCGTAGCAACTGACGAAAACTAAAACGGAGTTACGATATGAGAGAAATCGGTACCTGAACAGGGCTCCGTGAATTTGAGTTTTTACGCGTCCGATCGTCCACTTTGTGTCCTGGACGTGTCCTCGTGTCTGCCGTGTGTCCGATCTAGGGTCCTGACTCGGGGGCAGCGGGGTTTCGTCGGAGGCTGTCGGCTCGGGGAAAGCAGCGGAGCGGTGAGGTCGGCGGCGTTCGGGGACGGCCGCGGGTACCGTGGTCGGCTGGTCGGGCACAGCGAGGGATGGCTGCTGTGGAGTCGGCCGCGAAGGGAAGTCAGACGACAGCGGGGTCGACTCCGGTCCTCAGCGGCTCGACGGCGTTCGGGGTGGCCGCGGATTGGTCGTTGAGATGTCTAGGGTCTGCTCGGTGCTACGCCGGCGGGGTCGGGGCTGACTCCAGGCGGGTCGAGTCTTCGAAGAAGGATGGCCGGCGAGATGGGCAGCGGCCAGCGGACTCCGGCGAGGTTGAGTCTTCGAAGAGGGATGGCCGGCGAGATGGGCAGCGGCCAGCGGACTCCGGCGAGGTCGGATTGGGGAGGATGAGGGTGAACAGGAGGAAAAGGGTAGGGGTCGGCTGAAATAAACTTTAGGTTTTGTTTTCTCCTTTACTAATTATGAAAAGTTGTATTTATAACCATGTAAACTAGGGTTTTGTTGACCTAGGGGTGGGCCTGGTCAACCCTCTTTGGGGTTGGGCCTAGGACTTGGGCTTGGGTTAACGCTCCTTGGGCTTGGCCTCGGCTCTCATGGGGATGTTGGGCATTTGGCACGAGTTTAATTCGGTTTAATGAGCCAAAAAGTTTTTAAGGCTTAAAACGCGTTTCCGGAGTCCAATAAATTCACCGAAAAATACCCTATGTCCGATTTTCCATTTTACACCATAAAATCTTATTCCCATCATACTTTAATTCCAAATAACCATATTTAAAAATCCTTAATTACCTTGGTTCTTTTCCAAAATTACCAAAAATTCGGGAATATTACTTCAAAATTTTATTTTAAAAATCAGGGTGTTTACAATCTTCCCTCCTTAAGAGGATTGCGTCCTCTCAATCAAAGAATAAGCTACTAAAGAAAGATTTATGGACATACAAGATTGCTTAGTTTACAACTGCCTCCTCAAACAGGTGGGGGTAACGCTGGCGCATACTATCTTCTCGCTCCCAAGTCGATTCTCCAGGAGAATGATGTTTCCATGCTACACGAACCAGTCTGATTGTCTGTCCCCGCAATATCTTCTCACTGACGTCGAGGATGCCAACTGGTTGTTCTTCATATCTCAAGCTTGGGCCTATTGCGATCTCTGAATGATCGACTACGTGACTTGGGTCGGTCACGTATCTTCGCAGTCGTGAGACGTGGAATACGTCATGCACTCCCTCTAAGGATGGTGGTAATGCAAGACGATAAGCCACCTCACCAACGTGCTCTAGAATGTCAAATAGCCCAATATACCTTGGGCTTAACTTGCCTCTGCTCCCGAATCCGATAGTACCACGAGTGGGCGAAATCCTCAAGAATACGTGCTCTCCTTCTTTAAACTCTAGGGGACGTTTGTGCGTATCTGCCCAATGCTTCTGTCTGTCTTGGGCTGCTCGAAGATGATTTTGGATCTGTTTTACCTTTTCCACTGTCTGCGTTACCAATTCTGGACCCAGTATTTGACGTTCACCAACGTCACTCCAACATATAGGCGATCTACACTTCCTTCCGTATAATGCCTCGAATGGTGCCATCTGAATGCTGGCCTGATAACTGTTATTGTAGGAGAACTCCACTAAGTGCAAATAATCTTCCCAAGATCCTCCAAAGTCTAGCATACATGATCGCAACATGTCCTCCAAGATCTGAATGGTGTGCTCCGATTGGCCATCTGTCTGTGGGTGGTATGCCATGCTGAATTTGAGTCTGGTGTCCAGACTCTCTTGCATGCTTCTCCAGAAATAAGATATAAATATCGAATCTCGATCCGTTACAATACTAACAGGCACTCCATGTAATTTGACGATTTGTCGCATATACATGTCGGCTAGTACCTCTGTGGACTGTCCAACTCTAAATGGCAAGAAGTGTGCCAATTTAGTGAGTCTATCCACGATAACCCATACTGCATCTCTTCCGCTGGGGCTCCTCGGAAATCCTGTGACAAAATCTATCGTGATATGCTCCCACTTCCATTCTGGTATAGGAAGCGGCTGTAACATACCTGCAGTCCTCTGATGCTCGGCCTTTACTTGCTGGCAGACTAAGCATTTGGCCATAAATATTACAATCTCCCTTTTCATTCCATGCCACCAGTAATACTATCTCATGTCTCGGTACATCTTGGTTCCTCCTGGGTGAACAGAGTACATAGAGCTATGTGCTTCCGTCATTAACTCCTGCCTCAATTCTCTATTTGGAACGTACAGGCGATTTCCAAACCTCAATGTCCCGTCTTCGTGTATGCGAAGTCCTGTCTGCATGCCTGCTTCCGTCCTTTCTTTCAACCTTCTAAATCTAGCATCGGTGGGCAATGCCTCTTTAATCTTCTCCACGAGTGATGACTTAATTTCAAGATTAGCCATCAAGCCATTCTGTCCTGGTAAGACAACCTCTATCTGAAGTTCCTGTAGATCTCTCAATAACTCTGGCTGCATCGTCAAGAAATAAGCCGTAGGCTTTCTGCTGAGCGCATCTGCAACGACATTTGCCTTTCCCAGATGATACTGCAGTTCTATGTCAAAATCTACCATCAATTCAAGCCAACGCCTCTGCCTCATGTTAAGCTCCTTCTGAGTATATATATACTTCAGACTTTTGTGATCTGTAAAGATGTCTACTTTCTCCCCGTAAAGGTAGTGCCTCCAAATCTTCAATGCAAAGATAACTACTGCTAACTCCAGATCGTGTGTTGGGTAGTTCTTCTCGTGAACCTTCAACTGTCTCGATGCATAAGCAATGACTTTGCCATGTTGTATCAAAATACATCCCAATTCGCTACCTGATGCATCGCTGTAAATAATAAAACCTCCTGACCCTGAAGGAAGAGTCAAGACAGGCGCTATTGTTAATCTTTTCTTCAATTCTTCGAAGGCCTTCTGGCAGTCTTCTGTCCATATAAACTCCTAGTCTTTACGTATCAGCTTCGTCATTGGTTCTGCAATCCTCGAGAAATTTTCTACAAACCTTCGGTAATATCCCGCGAGTCCGAGAAAACTTCTCACCTCTACAACTGATGTGGGGGTAGGCCAAGTCTCTATTGCCGCAACTTTCTCTGGATCAACTGAAAGTCTTTCTCCTGAGATGATATGTCCCAAGAAAGGTACTTTATCCATACAGAACTCACACTTACTGAGTTTGGCATATAACTTTTCCTGTCTCAAGGTCTCTAACATGATTCTGAGATGCTCGTCGTGCTCTTCGTGGCTTTTGGAATATATGAGGATGTCATCAATGAACACCACCACAAATTTATCCAAGAACTGATGAAAGACTCTGTTCATCAAACTCATAAACACTGCTGGCGCATTGGTTAAACCAAACGGCATCACCAAGAACTCATAATGTCCATACTTAGTCCTGAAAGCTGTTTTCGGGATGTCTTCCTTCCTTACTTTGATCTGATGATAGCCGGATCGAAGATCAATCTTTGAAAATACCCTTGCACCACTTAATTGATCAAATAGGTCATCAATGCGTGGCAAGGGATACCTGTTCTTGATGGTCACAGCATTCAGTGCCCTGTAGTCAATGCATAACCGTACTGTTCCATCCTTCTTTGGCACAAATAATATGGGTGCTCCCCAAGTTGAAACACTGGGCCGAATGAAACCCTTCTCCAGAAGGTCGTCAACCTGTTCTTTCAACTCCACTAACTCCTTAGGTGCCAGCCGATATACTGATGAAGTGATGGGCTCTGCTCCTGGAGTTAAGTCTATTGTGAATTCTATTTTCCGATCAGGCGGTAAACCTGGAAGATCATCGGGAAATACATCCACAAATTCTGAAATGACTCTTGGGTAACCTGTCTTCCCTTCTACAGAGAGTACCCTAAGAGTAGGCTGAACTCCTTGCTCTACTGCTCCTCGAAGAAACTCAAATTCTGGATGTCCAGGCGGTCTAAATATAACCTTTCCCAGCCGACAATCAAGAGTCGCATGGTACTGACTTAACCAGTCCATACCAAGTACAACGTCATAGTCAGGCATAGAAAAGATCAGAAATTAAGCTCGCATCTCTCTTCCACAAACTACTACAGAACATGATCTACAGACTTCACTAACCGGAATAATTCTACCTCCCGTAAGAATTTTCTTCATCTTCGGAAAGGGTATGGTAGCTACTCTATGGGTGGCTACAAAGCTAGTTGCTATAAATGAATGCGATGCTCCAGAATCAAATAATGCTATAGCTGGTAATGAAGCTACTAAAATAGTACCTGCGATGACCTCGCCCGCAGTAGCTTCCTGCTCGACAGCTAATGTGAATGCCTGGCCTCTTTCCTGTGCTGGACCTCTCTGCTGCTGCTGAGCCTGCTGAAATAGAGCTGCCTGTGGTGCCAGTGGTGGTCTCTGCTGGTTTCCTCCTGGGGCTGGTGGCCTGACGCCTCCAACTCCTGTCTGCTGTGCTCCTACTGCTGGATAAGCTGGTCGTGGTACAGGCAAGGCCAGTCTCGGTGCTCCGTCTCTATGTTTAGTGCAGTCTCTGGATAGATGCTTGTCTGATCCACAAAGCAGGCATAGTCCCAATTTATGCCTGCACTCTCTCTCAATGTGTCCTACCTTGCCGCAGTGGTGACAGGTAGGAAAAGATATGGCCCTGTGTGCTGCTCTCTCCGGTATACTCCTCTGGAATCGTTTTGCAGAATCTCCAGGTGCTGTCTTGGTTGGTGTGGATGTGTTTGGCCTCTTCAGATTCGATTCCTTTCTAGTGACGCGCTCCATGCTTCGTGCTGCTGCAAGGACATTGGTATAAAAGGTAGGTGCAACCGAGCCAATCAATCTCTGAAGCTCGAACTTCAGTCCATCAAAGAACTTTTTAGCTTTCTCTTCCTCTGTCGAGATCAATGTTGGAGCGAAGCGACTTAGGCGAATGAATTCCGCGTTGTATTCTTCCACTATCATACTGCCTTGGATGAGGCGGTTGAACTTGTCTCTGAGCTCTGATCGTGCAACTGTTGGAATGTACATCTCTTGGAAGAGTCTGAAGAACTCTTCCCATGTGACTCGGTCCTGTCCGAGCCTCCTTTCTTCTGCTAGGCACCAGTGATGAGCATTTTCAGTTAACTGCATTCTGACTGCAGTCATCCACTTCTCTCTCGGAAGTTCAGCGGCTTCCAACTGATGCTGAATGTTAGTGAGCCATTCATGAACTTCTGTTGGCCCTTCTTTACCAAAAAATGTACGAGGCTTGAGATAACGGAAATCGGTGATAGATCCCGTCGCTGTTCGCCTCGTTGGTGGATTTGCCTGCTCCAATGCGGATACCAGGCTGGTTCTCAGATACTCGGCCTCCTGCCGATGAGCCTCTTGCTGAATCTGCTGCTGGGCCTGCATCATGACATACATCATCTGGAACATCTGTTGCCCGTCCATGGCTTGTCCGGGTGGGAAAACTGGTATCTGGGGAGTGAACTGTGGTGGAGGTGGGATGTCATCTCTCCGGAACCTTGGATTAGGCTGACCGGTTTGATCGCTCTGCGATGCTTGTCCTCCATTCCCTGGAGTCACTCCGTCTGTGTAAGTAACCACAGCGTCGTGTGGCGTGTCCAAAGGAATCTCATCTCCGTTCCTGGGATCCATTACTCTGCAATCAAAAGATAAACTGTAAGAACGCTCAGAGGAATCAAAACAGGATGCAATTCAAGTAACAATTTCGAGTTCGATATAGAGTTCAATAATGGTTTTAAAATAATGGATGAGATCCTATAACTTATCCTAGGCTTAGGCAGGCTGGTTCGGTCCCTAAGTTGAAATCGAACGATTTGGTCGTAGACCTGCATAGGCCACCACAAAAACCATGTCACGCCCCAGTCCCAAAATACCGTGGGACTGGACTCGTGATAATGGCCAGCAGCACGCACCGATGGACAACCCAATTTAATGGATCCATCAGGGCATACTTAAGCTGTAAAATCAAGTCTACGACAATCATGGCACAACTAATCTCATCCACACAAGATATAAAATATGATCCACAGAATAAATAAGAAATGTAAATTATCAGCTCGTCTCAACAAAGTGCTTCGGGGAACAACCCGATAAATGTTTGATACAATGGTTCAACAGACCAGAAATAAATGACTGAATTAAATAAATAAATACTGAGCAAGTAACATGGATGCTCAGGAGAAGTCTTCGACTAACACCTCATCCTCGGATGGCGGTACAGCTCCTGGATTATCTCCTGCTCTGGTCCCGTATACCTCAGGATAAATCTCGTCCTCAAATCCTGGGGACATAATTCGGATCCAGGTCCTCAGGGGACATAGCAAGGTACAAGAAAGCTCATGCCAAAATAAATGCAGTGCAAAAAATAAATAGAATAAATAGGGCAAGTAAGTAACCATCTAAGTGAAAATGTAAGTGAGAGCAGCACGAGTACTCAGGCTGAGCCACTACAAGCTCTGTGTCGGGGAGCCGGTAGTGGTAATAAACACGTAATGTGCCTAGCTCTGCTACGAGAGTCTATGGCCTCACAATAGTAGTAGATATATATAGAAAACAGCCTGTAGCCTGTGTGTCTCTCCCCACCCCATGTAACCACGCATATCATGACCATAACGTCTCATGTCCATGTCAAGCGGGATCATCACTATTGCAACAAGTCATATGTATCTATGAATATAGTATCTCTGTCAAGTCCTGTATCCTATACAGAATCACCATAAATATCTCGGGAATATCCTGTCTCATGAACAGTGTCAAGTGTCCTGGGTCATATGGTACTTGATAAGACAAGTACGAGAATATAAAGTGTCACGAATGTCCATCTCTAAATGACAGTACTCAATACTGCGTACAGTGTTGGCACCTAACTGATAATCGGACACTAAGCACGTCACACGGTCCTAGGTTGAGCATGCACAGCAATATAAATAAAGCAAGAAAAATATATAACAATACTGCAGAGTTTGGCAAGGTACACTTGCCTGATGTGTGAATATCCACAATCGTCCCGGTATCAGTGGATCCTGTGGGTACTCCTCCAAAAGCTGTAATAAACATCACCAACCGTCTCAGAAGATGTCAAATAGCTAGAAATGCCTGTCCTTACGTCCAATTTGGACACAGGGGCAAAAAAGATATTTCCGAGCCAAAGCGGGATCCACATGTGGGCCACTTTGCACCGAAAAGCGTGCCAGGGTCAAAGGTCTCCAAATTCCTCAAACTCAGTGTCTACAAGTCAGGAACGATGATACGAACCCAACGGAACTTCTAGAATTGGATTCCGATGAGCCGATCACAAAATCGCCCGTCGAGTGGAGCCTATGGGGCCCACGATACACGATTTTGTCAACGTTCTCAGAATCGGACCAAACTTGGGTCACAGGATCAGCGTATCGCTACGAGTCCGATGGCACAAGTTTCGTCTCGATCCGACGTGTGAACACAAAGTTACAGCATGTTCCAGAAAGGACAAATACGGGGTGTCGTTGACAGATACGCACTGATTTCGGTGTGCTCGTACATCCAAATCAGCTTCTGCAAAATCCCACATGACGTATCAACGACGCACACATTTCGATAAAGACTGCGTGCGACCAAGTCGTCCCGTTTGGCGGGGCGCACTCAGTTCCGGGGTGAACCAGGGCATTATTTTTCCTATTTTTGGATCGCAGTGTGCGATCACCACAGGACGCGATGCACCGAGCGGATTGCACGAGCACCGAGAGGGTTATACAGTCTACGCGTAGCAACTGACAGAAACTAAAACGGAGTTACGAGGTGAGAGAAATCGGTACCTGAACAGGGCTCCGTGAATCTGAGTTTTCACGCGTCCGATCGTCCACTTCGTGTTCTAGACGTGTCCTCGTGTCTGCCGTGTGTCCGAGCTAGGGTCCTGACTCGGGGGCAGCGGGGTTTCATCGGAGGGTGTCGGCTCGGGGAAAGCAGCGGAGCGGTGAGGTCGGCGGCGTTCGGGGACGGCCGCGGATACCGTGGTCGGCCGGTCGGGCATAGCGAGCGATGGCTGCTGTGGAGTCGGCCGCGGAGGGAAGTCAGACGACAGCGGGGTCGACTCCGGTCCTCAGCGGCTCGGCGGCGTTCGGGGACGGCCGTGGGTTGGTCGTCGAGACGTTTAGGGTCTGCTCGGTGCTACGCCGACGGGGTCGGGGCTGACTCCAGGCGGGTCGAGTCTTCGAAGAGGGATGGCCGGCGAGATGGGCAGCGGCCAGCGGACTCCGGCGAGGTCGAGTCTTCGAAGAGGGATGGCCGGCGAGATGGGTAGCAGCCAGCGGACTCCGACGAGGTCGGATTGGGGAGGATGAGGGTGAACAGGAGGAAAAGGGTAGGGGTCGGCTGAAATAAACTTTAGGTTTTGTTTTCTCCTTTACTAATTATGAAAAGTTGTATTTATAACCATGTGAACTAGGGTTTTGTTGACCTAGGGGTGGGCCTGGTCAACCCTCCTTGGTGTTGGGCCTAGGACTTGGGCTTGGGTTAACGCTCCTTGGGCTTGGCCTCGGCTCTCATGGGATGTTGGGCATTTGGCACGAGTTTAATTCGGTTTAATGAGCCAAAAAGTTTTTAAGGCTTAAAACGCGTTTTCGGAGTCCAATAAATTCACCGAAAAATACCCTATGTCCGGTTTTCCAATTTATACCATAAAATTTTATTCCCATCATACTTTAATTCCAAATAACTGCATTTAAAAATCTTTAATTACCTTGGTTCTTTTCCAAAACTACTAAAAATCCGGGAATATTATTTCAAAATTTTATTTTGAAAATCAGGGTGTTTACATAGTCTATGGGCGTGCATTATAGCAAGTGAAGCAGTGCACTACGAAGAATACATATATATATCGTTCTACTAGAGGCATAGCGGGGTCTAGTTGCACAAGGTAAATGTAGCATGCGAGGGTCCATATATATAAGCAAAATTTCATTTCCATGTTCTAACACAAGCAATACAAGTTGGGATTATTCTCTTAACTAGGTGCGTTGGATTCTTATTAGCATGCAGGGGGTGATTCACCTAGCAACTAGCATATATCATCCATATTTTAAGTGTGATGGCTAAGCAAAGACAAGTTCATCGTAGCCACCCACCTTAGCGATGATTCACCTCGGTCAAGCGATACTCCGAGCGAGCCTCTGAAAGTCTATGCGGGAAATCCTGAAGGGCCAATTCGGGAAATACCTATGCCTCAAACGAGTTATCTTGCTGAGCAAAGCGGGTCGGGATATTGCACTTTTTGCCGTTTGAATTGGCAGTCCGCTTGAGCAGAACTGGTCGTTACAAACCCCAGATACTTCGATGACACAGAGGACGCAATCACGGTAGATGATTGGCTCCAGGATATTGAGTCCATTCTGACAACGGCTAAAATTTTGGCCGAGAAACAAGTTGACTTGGTTCGCCTACAACTCCAAGATCTGGCAAGAGATTGGTGGGCTACGATGGAGATAGGACTAAGGCATCATATTTCATCGGAGGATTTTAGGACCCGGTTCAGGGTGAAGTACTTTAGTATTGTGGCTTAGTGTGAATTGCAGAAGAGGTTCATTAACCTCAAGCAAGCTGGAAATATGGTAAATGGCTATGCAGCAGTATTTTGCCGACTAAGCTGATTTGCTCCAACCATGGTTGCAACAGAGTTGGAGAGAGCAATGAGGTTATAGCAGGGACTTCAATTAAAGATCTTGTACATGATAGAGGTACACGACTACCAGACCTTCGAGGTGGTATTGATAGCAGCCAAGAGGGTCGAGCTTAGTTCTTAAAGGATGGCATCAAGAAGAGTGGATCGAAAGAGGCCTCATGGACAGAACAATGAGGGAGGACCAGTAACCCAAACGTCAACACCATCACCTGGCGTTTATATACATAATTTAGCATCGTGGAGGATGACAGTTCCAACAATGACAGTACCAACTTGGCACAAGCAGCCGAGGCAGTAGCAGCAACAACATCAATAACAACAACGACAGAGAGCGCCGACAGGTTGTACCTACTGTGGCAAGGGAGGTCATACCCGGGATGTTTGTCGGGCAGCTAACAGACTATGTTTGAGATATGGGAGCCCTGATCACAAGATTGCCATGTGCTTGTTGATGTAGAGGCCAAGAGGGCCAGTACAACAGTTTTCTGCATTGCCAGCTCCAAGGGCAGTGTAGCAAGGAGGACCAGCAGTAGCAGCACGACCTCTGGCTCAGCATCCGTTGTCGATGCAGGTCCAGCTTTATAGGAAGCAACAACAGAATCATCAAGGACAATAACTACGACAACAAGGAAGACAACAGTAAGGAGCTCGACATGGCCAAGGACAGGCATTAACCTTGTCTTTAGAGGAAGCAATGACGTCAGGCAACGTAGTGGCAGGTAACATTTCCGTTACAAAATTTCCTGCCATAGCTTTATTTGATTCTGGAGCTTTGCACTCATTTATATCTGCATAATATACGACATGTATTGAATTAAAGTTTGAGGCATTGTAAGCGAGGCTGAATATACTCACTGGCAATGGGATCGTAGAAGTTAGTAGGGTGTGCTTAGCATGTCCAATCATAGTATGTAGGCATCTATTACCTGCAAAGTTAATTGAGTTCCCTATGGGTAACTTTGACATTATCTTAGGCATGGACTGGTTTAGAGACATTCATGCAATGATAGACTGTCATGAGGGTAGAGTGTTGTTTAGAATTCTTGGTCTAGAAGAGTTTGTCCTTAGCAGAATAGTAAGAGACCAGCACAAGGGGGGAGTCGCAACAATAGCAAAAGACGCAAACCCACTGCCCAAGATAGTTAAAGAGTTCATGGAAGTCTTTCCCAATGATCTTCTCAGATTATCCCCAGTTAGGGCAGTAGAGTTCTGTATAGAGTTGATACCAGGAGCCAAACCAGTATCCCAGAAGGTGTAACCAATGTCACCATCAGATCTTGATCAGTTATATCGACACGTGGAAGAACTGAAAGCAAAGAAGTTTATTCAGACCAGTGCATCACTGTGGAGAGCACCAGCTGTATTAGTAAATAAGAAGGATGGATCGACGCGATTGTGTATGGATTATAGGCGGCTTAATGCAGTGACCGTAAAAAACAAGTACCCATTACCAAGGATTGATGATTTGTTTGAACAATTAAGTGGAGAAAGAGTCTTCTCCAAGATAGATATGATCAGGATATCATCAGGTACGAGTTCGGGAGCAGTATATACCAAAGACAACATTTAGGTCACGATATGGGGATTACGAATTCTTAGTTATGCCATTCGGATTGACTAATGCTCTAACGGTTTTCATGGACATGATGAACCGTATTTTCATGCCTTACTTAGACCAATTTCTGGTAGTATTCATCGATGACATCCTAGTGTACTCTCGTAATGAGGAGGAGCATGAAAAATAACTCTGGATAGTTCTGCAGACTTTGAGGGAGTAGCAGTTATATGGAAAGCTTAGTAAGTGTGAGTTTTGTCTGGATCGTATATCCTTTCTTGGACACATTATTTCTGGAACAGGAGTATCATTTGATCCCAAAAAGGTAGAGGTAGTAGAGAATTGGCCAATCCCAAAGACGGTAGCGTAAGTGCATAGTTTTCTGGGCTTGGCAGGATACTACAAAAGATTTGTGTCAAATTTTACTAAGATCTTGGCACCTTTGACTCGATTGACGTGCAAGGAAGTTAAATTTGTATGGTCAGTGAAATATCAGATAACTTTGAAGAGTTGAAGAAGAAGTTAATATCTGCCCCAATCCTTACTCTTCCAGCAGGCTCCGGAGGATTCATAGTGTACTATGATGCATCTGGATAAGGACTTGGATATGTTTTGATGAAACAAGGGAGAGTGATAGCATATGCTTCTCGACAGCTCAGAGATCATGAGAAGAACTATTCAACTCACGATTTGGAGTTAGCAGCAGTAGTGTTTGCACTTAAGCTATGGAGGCACTACTTATATGGTGATCGAGTAGAAATATTCACGGATCATAAGAGTCTTAAGTATATATTCACGCAGAAGGACCTAAACATGAGGCAGAGAGGTTGTTTAGAGTTAATAAAGATTATGATGTGGAACTTCAGTACCATCCAGGCAAGGTTAATATAGTAGCTGATGCATTTAGCAGAAGAGGTAGAGCATTTATGTTGACTACTCAGTTCCACATTCTAGAAGACTTAAAAGAGATAGGTATCGCGATAGTACTTCCAAAGAGTACAGGTGTTCAGGCTAGCCTGTGGTGCCCCGTTCCCCTTATTCGGAGAGTGCGACTAAGAAATACAAGACGGTATCGTTCGATTGGGATAGATTGAAACAAGATCTTATCCTTGTTATGGATTTGCTTCTTCGAAATTGATTCCCATATTCAGTGGACCATGCCCCCAGGATCGACTTAGCGGCAGAGTCAGGAGGGACCTCTCCGCTGCATCTTTTGTTGCCTCAGTTTTCGTTGCCGCTTTATTGCTTTCGTGCTTTGAGTTGGTTTTTGGATTTGCTTGAATTTTCTTGAACGATTTCGATGGATTTCATTGTTTTTGTTCATTGAACTGCACTTCAATTCCGAGATTGGAAAGAGTGGAAGAGGTATTGATCAGCAGTTCATGGCAATACAGGTGAACGAGCAGTAGACGACGCGCGAGCGGAGTCCTGAAGCACCGCTTTCCTTCTCCCTTCCAACCAACTAAGTGAGTGGCTTATATTCGATTCAGTTGGCCCTTCTTCCAAGCCTTTACACCTAAAAATCTTGCATTCTTGTTTGCCCCGATCAAACAATACCAAGTAATAACTAAAAGATGTCAAGATAAAATGGGAATAGACTTGGACTATTATGCTTGTCAACTAAACTTGTGAACGATTATTTATTGAATGCTAGTTCGTTCAAATGTTCATCATATGCTTCAATTTTAGTTAGAATGCATACTTCTTCTATAAATTATGCTATGTATAGAACATGCCATGCTATGCTTCAAATTGTTCAGGGAGGCTATGCAAAACAAATCATGCAATGCTACTTGTCTTGTACTCGTGTTGCCTCAACTGCGTAAACTGTTAACTTAGAAAATATAACGTTTGATCACGGACAACTTGTGCACAAGGTTAATGGTTTCTGCGGACGGTCGCTGGGGCACTGGCACCGATCTGACCCGGGCGGAACTCTATTGTATAGTCTATTGTGCTGGACGAGATGGCTTGTAACGCTTATTATACTTTTGCTGCATACCATCCTCGCCAGTGACTAGTGTCCTTAATGGCATACGTCAGTGATCCCCTCGTATATTTAAACCTGTGCAAGCTAACTTGTGTCTTCATGGCAGGGAAGGACATGGTAAGTATTATGCAGGTGGCTCAGACTGGCAGGTAAATATCACCGAACAGTGGCAGGTTTTTTCATTGATTTCTATATCCATTTCTTACTGAAAATAAACTAAGGCAAGATAGAAAGACCACAAATAATATGCATGCTTCTAATAAATAACGTGTTGATTGGTATAGTTGGGTTAGCTCGCCTTCACCAGTATATTTTAATGTACTGACCCTTGTTGAAACAGGTTCCCCGCACTAAGGAGATCCGAGCGAGGAGCTGAAGTCGTCTTCCCGACCCAGTCCAGCTGTCGGCGTGTTCAGATCGTGCCTTTTGTAGCATTTTGAAGCAAGAGCTTGCAACCCAAACACAATGCAGCTCAGAGGGAAAGTCGTCATCCCTCCAGGAGGTCTTTTTATTTTGAAGTTTAGTAAAGAGATGTAATGTATAAGACTGCTATCTCATTTTGTGTCAATATTTTGTAAGCCCGTGCGGCAATTTGCTGACTCGTTCAAGAGTTTGTAATAGATGTTCATTATCAATAAAAAAAACTTTTTGATGTTTTAATTTATCTGCATACTCTGAATATGTGCTCGCTATGCGAAATAACTTAGCCTTGTACGGTGCGCAACCTAGGCCCGCACGGCATCACGCCCGGGGGACGACTATCGATTCCATAGAATCGGGGCGTGATATGTTGGTATCAGAGCACAGCTTCAAGTTCCTTTGACCCTTGTACTGGAAAAGTTCCTTTAACGATCAAATTTCTGTGCGAACTCTTGAACTCATTAGGCCAAAATGAGATACGTTCATACAATGAGTCCATAATATATTATGATCCTGATGTAATTTACCTTCTTTTGAAGGAATGGCACCAGCGCAATCCTCAACGTTAGCACCGGGCGAGACACAAGCCCAAGAAAGTAGTTCAGGCACTTCGGGAAGTTCACGAAGCCAGCGAGCCATGTCTTGCATCGATCCCATCCAGCAAATGATGAGGATGTTGGCGGCAAACCAACAAAGGGACGAGGCTCATTATGAACGGGCCGAGAAGTGAGCGGATGAGAGGCAACTCAAGTTTCAAGACAATATAGAAGCCCGATTTTCAGTCCAACCGAAGCAAGTAGATACCCTACAACAGATCGTGCAGACTTTGGCCTCCAACCATTCCGTGGCAACAACGACAACTCCGGTAGAGAAAACCGCACTTGAAGTCGAGATGCCTCAAACTCCAAGGAAGAGGGATGTGACTGCCTTCGACTTTTGCGACTTCAATAAAGTCTGTAACACATTATTCAACGGGACTGAGGACCCAATCGTGGCTCTAGATTGGTTGGCCGAACTTGAAGACCATTTCTCCCTGCTGGAGGTCCCCGAAGAGAAGCGCGTTGCATGCGCTCAACTGCAGCTCCGTCTTAATGCACATGATTGGTGGGATGTGCATCGACGATCTCTTCAAGTTGACCATGGAGAGGAGGCGGTCACATGGGCAACTTTTTGTACCGCGTTTGATGAAGAGTTTATACCCCTCCTGTACGTCATCAGAAGGAGAACAAGTTCATGTAATTACGCCAAGGAAGCATGACAGTTAAGCAGTATTTAGCCGAATTCAACCGAGGCATCATCATTATGCAGATCAGCATCGTAGACATTTAGATTTTTGAGTCGGCGACCACGTATTTTTGCAGATTTTGCCTACCCGTGGAGTCATTAGATTCAGGGTTCGCGGGAAGCTTAGTCCCAAATATGTAGGTCCGTTCAATATTCTCGAGTGGGTAGGCGATGTTGCTTATCGTCTTGCGCTTTCGCCTTTGCTACAAGCGATACACGATATATTTCATGTGTCTCAGTTGCGTAGGTATGTTCTGGATCCGAGTTATATCCTCAATCACTCTGAATTAGTCATTGGTACCGACTTAACTTATAAGGAGCACCCCATATCCATTATGGACGAAGAGAGAAAGTACTTAAGAACCAGACTATTTCTCTTGTCCGAGTGGCCTGGGGATATCACACTCTTGAAGAATCAACGTGGGAATGTGAGGATGATATTCAATCTCGGTACCCGTACATGTTCAATTTGAAAGGTATATTCTATCTTATGCCTTCATATCTCGGATTCTGTGATCAGGTGATCACTTAGGTGTGGTGGTGATATTGCTTGCATGAGTAGTTGCTAGTAGGTTTATATCGTGCTTGTCCTGACTTCTCTAGCTATTTCTTGGATTCGAATTTCGAGGACAAAATTTTTCTAAGGTGGATAGAGATGTCACTCCACATTTCCGATATACATATTTGGAACATATTTTTATTTTAGCATGGTTGTATGTGCATGGAGACTAGACTTATTCTTTGTTTAACCTGGTTCATGGTTTATTTTGTGGGTTGGTTTAACTCATGAGAGTCTTTGGTTTAACCCTCAAAACCTAGCATATATAAACCAACATTTCATTCTCTCTCTTCACTTCTTTATTTCTTCCTCTTTTTTTAGCTTTCTCTCCCTATTTCATAGGCAAGTATACCTTGCATGAGAAATGGAGAAACCCACCATATTATTGTTCTATTATATTTATTATGTGTTTCTAAGCATTTTTTTTCTTGAAGTTCTTTGTTTTGATGAATGGATCAGTATAGATCTATATTTCTAACTTAAATTTTTCTTGGGTTTCATAAATTTTTCTTGGTTTTAATTTATTAAACTTATGTCTTTGAAAACCAATTTTTGCTACATGTTAGATCTTTCGATTTAGAGCATTTTGGCTTTTGGTTCACCTGATTTGGACTTAAAATAAGGTTTTTATGAAGAAAATAAGATTTTAGTTTTTGGGAGTTTTTGCCATGGCTGAACCTGCTGTTGGAGAAGATGAAGTCTTCATGCGACCAGTGAGTATGCGGCTGTGAGTGTTATGCGGCCCGAGAGGGTTATGCGGCTGAACTCTTCCCGTATACTGACAATATACGTCCATCTTGTTGTACGCATGACTACTGATCTACACAAGTGTCCTTGAACACTTTGTGTATTCACTCGCTGAACGAATGAGAAATTCGCTAGTCCAAAAGATACTCCATGCGACATCGAACTCCATGTGAACTTGAACTTATGCGACAAGCAGAGCATGCGACCACCTTCCCTTGGACGCATGACTCTGAACTTTGGCGCATCTTTAGCACATCCTTGGTGCGTCTTTCTATGGTTTTGTCTTTTCTTCCTAACACATTTTATTTTACATCACACTTTATGTCACATCTCTGACAATTTATTTATTTTCTCGTCGCTTCATCACTTATCCTGAGGAGTAGACCTTAGCCCTGGCTCCATGCGACATGACTCCATGCGGCCAGGATTGTCATACGGCCTGACTTCTCATGCGGCCAGGATTGTTATGCGGCCTAGAGACCCATGTGGCCCTGCTTGTTTGATCGAATATTTTCTTGATTCATCTGACCCAATGTATAATTGGTAATTGGACTCAAATACTGTATCTATGCTGATACTACTATTTCCTGATAATTATTCATGTTTTCATGTGCGCCGAGGTACAACACATCATGTCATATGCTAAGTGATTATATTTGGGTTGTACATCGAGAATGTCTCCAAATTCCTGAACACGTGATATTATAAATATGAATATTATTTTCCTAGCACGGACATAATAAGAGGGTCGAACTACCAAAGCGTGACTAGGATTTTTGATTGTATGAATATTATATACACACTCGGATGAATCCAGGTTTGACTTCCATGGATTCGTATCTAGCGTGCCCGTACTATGTACGTCATCTTAAGGAAAATCCTCATGTGACCACGCCTTAAGATTTCAAATACAACCTAGGGCTAAATAGGTAACTAAAATGGTATTAACATTTGGAGGGAACGGTATTCCGAGATCATGCCAACGAAACTTTCCACAGAGATTCATTCGAAGTGCATTTTGGGCTAGCCACCACAGATACTGTATATCATCTGCCTTAGTGGAGTGCAGTATCTGACTTATTATAATATCGAGCCACTATTTCAATATAGAAATACTGGAACCGCTAATATCATATTTTTAGCGCATTGGCCCTACGGGGGACTAGTACGTCATGCAAGTGCTTATTTTATTATATCGGTTCGGTTAGCTCATGTTCGGTACTGGCGTGATCTAAGGATACTTATTATGCATTATTCTGAGATAACCTCAAACTCCACAAAATAGCAAGCCGTACAAATGATTGGCCGATATAAGAAATGAAATTGTTTATGATTGTATTATTTCAGCTAGTAGCCTAGAAAAATAGACTATCCTAGTATAATGGTTCAAACCTTATCCTTATTTGGTTGTAGGGTTGAGCCTCAACGCTAGGATATGCCATGAACCTAAGTTACGACACTGAACTTATGTAATATTATATTATTTTCCTTGGGTTTTTGTTTCTCTATTTCTTGATTCCTTTATGGTACTTGTTATTTAGGGTCTAACCCCACTGGTTTTTCATGGCCAGGTTTTGAGCCAACACCTGAGGATTCAGTGTTCTTTCCCCCAACTCGTGGCGCACACCAAAAATATGGTCACAGCGGATAGAGAGTGAGTTTTTCTTCTTCCCTGCTCGTCTTGCATATTTATTTCTTTAGGGCGTTTAGCCACCGGAACCTATTAGCTGGCTCATTTGGACATTAGTTTTCCTTATATGATTGTATTAATTTAGACTGCAGCTGAATCACTGTCATGTACTTTTGCTACTTTTTTAGCTTCTTATTTTTACACAGCTGGACTCAAGAATATTTTAAGAAATTATTTGAGACACCTTATTGCTTATCATATATGTTCTATGCTTATTGTTTCTTGTTTGAATGATTGAGACATAGAAGTTCTTGACCATAGGAGACTTGATTGTAGCATGCACCCCCTGGTCTTATACATTTGTGATCGCCATACAATGTATAGTACCTTATATGGGGTAGCTGGCCATATTTGTCTCTGTATTCCGGTCCTGGGACGTGACAACCTCAGTTCACCCCGCAGCAGCCGAGGCTGGGGACTATCATAGACTTCAAGAGGATGGGGCCGAAGGACTTTAAGGGCACTGAGGGGATTATTTATGCTGATGATTGGATCAAAGATATTGAGAGGAACCTATGGCTGGAGCAGATTCTAGAGAGGTTGCAGGTAGAGGCCGCAGGGAGCAAGATGTTTGACATTGCATTGACTTGGTTCAGGACGGACCCCAGGATCTAGCGCCGGGACTTACTTGGGAAGCTTTTAAGTAGCTTTTCAAGGAAAAGTTCTTCTCGGATGTGGCTTTGACATCTCTAAAGAGCCAGTTTTAGTATCTCGTCCAGGGCAGCATGACGGTTGTAAACCCCCTCACCAAAAAATTAGTTATTTTAATTTAATATAATATTTATAATTTTCTTATTATTAATAAGGATTAAGTAAACAAAAGTATCCTTTAAAAATATTTTCCGTAGCTTTAATTTTTAGGAGCACAACATTAGTCATTTTTACCAAGCAAATTTTATATGCATGATCTAAATGAGCCTACCATCATTTATGATTATCATATTCCACTCAAACATATCTCCTTGTTCTATATTTTTATTGTAAAATATTCGGGTCAAAAACTCAATTTTTATCACCTACAGTGCTACCGTTGACCATTCCAATTTAAATTGGAGATCCAATTTCGACCAATTATTTCAACCTAATCCATGGTCATGATCTAAACTAGGTCTAAAATACACAGGATACATGTATCCCACTCCATTGAACATCTATCTGCTACCTACCCTCAATAGTCATAAATGACCAATTTTTATGTCAATCGGACCAACCTAGTCAAACTAAACCGCAACGATCCAAACCTGACCCAATTGGAAGTAGTTAAAATTGACCTAAGTTGACTAAACTAGGTTTGACCATGCATATTAAACATCATTTCGGTTTTGGACAGCCATGGGTTTAGTAAATCATTAGGGTAGAATGTGAAAGTGAAGGGGTTATAACTTGGGATATTTTCTTACCCCATTGTAACTCATCATCATAAAAGACTTAAACCCCCACTTAATATCTCTCTCTCTCTCTCCCTCATTTCTCCAGCCATCATTCACCTCTATAAATCTTTCTCTCCCCACTAGAAATTTTTTTATAATCCTAAACTCTTCCTCTCCCCACTAGCAAAAGTTGTAACTCTAAACTCTTCCTCTCCCCACTAGGCTATCAATAACCCCCCTCTCTTTACCTCCCCCATTCAAACCACATGAAGAAAACTTCTTCCTAACTCTTTTCCTCATATTTTCTCTTCACAAACCATCTCCAAATTCCTTCTCCATCTCCCTCCACACCTCCATCTATCGAACCATACCCAGGCTGAATCCGAATTCAGCAACACCCCCACCAATCCGGCCATATCTCCCTCCAAAGTAAGTATCTTTATCTCAAATTTGTATGCTTCTTACACTACCTATCCTTATCACTTTCTCTTCATAAACATTCCATCAAAATCAAACTAATTTCCTCAAACTAGCCCTACATCAGAGGTGTCTAGGTTGAATCTGAATTCAGTGTATCCTCTTCTCAGGCCACTCCACCACCTCCATAGCCTCCAAACCACCACCATAGCACCCAAATATCCTTCCCCTACATCTATTTAACAAATTTTCTTTATAACTCAGCACCTAAATCATTCCACAATCCTCCCAAACACCCCCTACAAACCGAAGACACCCTGTTGAATCCGCCAGCAATAGTACCACTTCAACACCTTGTTGCTCCATTTCCAGAACCAAAACCCCTTAAAAAACCACCTATCCTCATCCTCTACCTCTCTACTAATATTTCTGAGCCCCAAAATACTTGGAGAAATGTTTTGAAGCCCCGGACAACAGCTACGAGCCGAAGTATCCAAATCGGGACAGATTTGTGCAAGTAGTGCACAGTCATCTTTGCCTTCCAATTTTACTTTGGTAAGAGCTCAAAATCCACCTACTCAACCCTATCTACATATAATTCACATCCCTCTTAAATATCACCAACTTTCTATTCATATTTTTTATGATATTACACTAAGAACACTTACTACTTCTCATGTCTAGACTTGAATATTGTTTATGCACTTGTTGTCCTATTCACTTTATCATGATCTAAAATCCAAACAACCACTTGCAAAACATGATTTTTACTCCAATTGTCACTAAATTTCAGAATATATAAGTTTTATTTAGGGTATTATATATAAATAAATGTATGGTTGAGACATGATTAAATGTTGTGCAACTAGTAGTGCACTTTGCCTAAGTTTTGTGCTAGCTAGTTTTAGTGTTTATAAACACTATGTTAGAATATAGAAGATGCCATGCTAGGGTTGTGTACTAGTTGTAGCAGTGTTTGCACACATGTTTCATGACAAATTTAAGTTGGGAATGAGGTATATACCATGATCTTATTATAAATTCAGATTTGACTTCTCTATGTATACTTGACATTTTGTAGTATAAAGAGAGTTGTATATAGTTGTATGAATGAATACAATTGAGGAATAGAGTATGTGATTGTTTGTGATGACCCTAACTTGACCTATTGTTAACGCTCGTGTATATGTTTTAATAGACAAAACTAACCCTAGGTTGGTTAACATAGTTTGACACTTAGTCAATACTAAGGTTGATGATATGTTGTATATGGAAACCTAGAGTGAGAATACCTAGTACCTACATGAACCTTCGTTATAATCATGTTTATGTTATATTAGAAGTTTTACATTTAGAGGACTTGATGATTTTATGTGACTAGTAGGCTTGGTGTTTACACACTTTCTTGGTCCTTGACTAGTGAACCTTAGCCAACCTACTTAGTTAGAACCCTTAATTATTTTAGACTCTAAATAACTGATGGCATTGTGTAAGTTGAATCCTTGATTAATTTAGACCCTAATTATCCAATGATTAATGACGTAGAGTAGTTGTACTCTTGTGCATGCTTAGTGAACCGTGTCATAGTGACTGATTTTATGATATTATATATTTAGGCTCTTGGGATCGCACGAGTGTGGATTTGAGAGCAGGTTCTTTGTATTACCAGCTTGAACTTCTAGGCAAGTGTACATTGCATTTGTTACAGTATTCTGTGCTTATTGCTATTACTAGTTTTTGATATTATATTTCTAGCTCTTTGCATATATGTTATCGTGACCCTAGGACCGTTGCGATACTTAGCGTCCGAATTGTATTCGGGTGTCGTTAGATTGCATTATCATCATATTCCTTTATTCGTACTAATTTTTACATGATATACCTTAGAACATTGGACACGACTTGCATGTACAGAAGCCTTACTTGAGACATTCAAGGTTTCCGGCTTCTGTGTCAGGATTTAGGATCCATGACTTGAGATAGTTGACATGAGTTTATCTACACATTGACTTGCGACATAGTTAGTGATTGATCTTGCATGTTATGGACATGAGATACATGGGGACTGGAAAGAACCTACCGTACCGTTGGGCTACCACACAAAACTAGCTACTGATGCTTGCGCTTTGGGCCCTATAGTGTTGCAGGTACCTTGACGGGGCCTGTACGCACCTACTACTACTACTACTACTACTACTTGCTACTAGTACTACTAGACCTACAGGACCCGGTGGTTTAGCGGAAGAGTACGTTCTCACTTGTATTCGCTTAGCTGGTTATGATAGATACACTTGAGCACATTGCTTATTATTTTACTATTACATTGGCATGCTATTTCTTGTACTTTGTTTCGTCCCTCTAAGGACCTAGTCCCTTGCCAGTTTTGCAGCATAGATCATTGTGGAGCTTGTCTGGAGTTGCTAATGTGTGTTGGTTTGTTATACGGGCATTGGTACCAGGTACTTATATTATTTCTACCGGAGATATGTTTATTTATTCATATTGTTGATTCAACTACTGATATAGCCTAGTTTTTATAGACTCGTATTTCTTTCTCGAGTCTATTCGAGTTTGTGTGTTACTGGATGGCCGACTTTAGCACATGTAGCTCATTCTTGATGTATTCTATTCATTGTGGATTGAGACATAAATATATTTAATGTTTTATGTAGATATTGACCTTGATATTACATCTTATACGTATTCGAGTCAGATCAGAGTCTGGTCGAATGTGTAGCTGGAATGTTACATATTCCTAGTCCTACGTACTTTGGGACTAGGGCGTGATATATTTTTATGGTGGCCATGCATGTCCTGATTAAATTATTTTTGGTTACTTTCTGGTACCGAGTAAGTCTGCAATCAGGATTAGCAGTATTAGTATATCAATCCACAACTGATTTGAAAATTTTCTTAGCATTTGATTATCGCCCTTGGACTTCAAAATAGTACTCGTTCATTCCCCTCGATATCTTTATTATTGTTTAGCATCTCTCCCTAAGCGTTGTTGTCACCCCTTTATCTTTTTTTCAAGTCAATAGCAAGACTTGCGAGGAAGTTCAAAAAAGCAAGCCTACCGTGGAAATTTAATAGCGGTTTTCAACATATGTCACTGTGGGGGTGAGATCACACTTATACACATGGATAGCCGACTGTATAGCATGTCATATTAATCAATCCGTTCTTATGATTGCAGTAGACTTCCCTATCCACTCAATCCTTTAATCGCGGTGTTTCCTCTAGAAGCAGATCCTTGTCAAGGCGAAAGAAGATATGCTGGATATAAAGTTTTGAGAAGATGGTTACCCTTAGTAGGGTAGGTAGATAGGTTATTCCTATATGCTAGAGCTAGTGTAAATTATTAGCATGATAATTGAATATAGTATTAGAGGCCTAGAACTAATAAAACCTTACCCTTGCTTAAGGTAACAGTAATTTGAAAGTATTAGAAGTTAGAAAGATGGTTTGATTCTAATGCTCTGTAATACTTTATGGAATACATAGCTAGATGTTAGGGATTAGTTGTGTCCCATGGTGGTGATACAAGGAATGATATTATGACCTTAAGAAATTGGAACTTTACGTAGCAGGTCATAATGGTTAATCTTTAGTTGTCTTGTGACTTTTAGTATCAAAACTAGATCTTACGACCCCCTTGAATTATTGATGACTATAGGTCTGGACTAAATAGATAGGTAGATTGCTAGACCTAATATTTGAGTAATTAGATAACTCGAGTAATAAAGTATAGCTTTCAAAATTAAATTAGATGTACTTGATTATTTGGGTTGTCGGTGTTAATTAAACAAGTGAGTTCCACCCATTATTACTTTGGTAGATAAGCTAGTATTTGTGATAGAGCAAATAGGTTGAAGGATGAGAGTTTTGATTGATGTTATAGTATTGAGTTAGATATAGTGAATTGCCTATAATAGATGGCAAGTTGTAACAAGATGGTAACCATGTAGTTTGGATGAAGGGTATACATGGAATAAACTAGGAGAAATCTCAGGTTCAAGGTGAAGAAGGTAGAATGGTAACAAGAAGAGATTCACGAGGAGTACATGACCTTGAGCATTTTAAATTAAGAGAAGGATCTAGGTAGGACTGAAGATTTTATCACTCGGTATTTGCATAGAAGATCTATACTACGAAGTAAAAAGTACTGGGTCATGATTGACGAAGCTTATAGTTAAAAACAAGGTTAACATACTAAAAGGATATGAAGGTGCGTAGAAAACAAATAATATGAGAAAGATATTATGGTCGCATAATCCAAGGAGAAGGGATTGTGATATGGACTTGAGGGATAATAATTTTAGTATTTATGAATTATAATATTTTGGAATTTTGAGAATTTAGTACGAGTAGAAATTATTGATCAGTCAGTGATACGAATTTTAAGAAATTAAATACTGGTTCAGAATCACATATTGACTTGTTGTTCATTCTGTAGAGGATTATCACAAGACCCTTATATTATAGATTTATACATGGTAGGAGAGTGTAAATGGAAGATAGAAGTCTTATAGGAATGATAGCTGAATATTGTGGGTTTACACATAAACTGATTAGGGCCAGAGATTTAGATTTTTGACTAATAGGGTATGAGCTTGCTGGACCTATCCTTAGTAGTAGGTGATGAGAACCTATTTCTAATTTACCATAGCCGATGAATTTTTGGATTTTAGAAATCTTATTCTCATTATTGTATTAGTTATATTTTTATTTAGGGTATTTAGAATAATTAAATAGATATTTATTGCATAATTTATATATATATATATATATATATATATATATATATATATATATATATATATATATATATATATATATATATATATATATATATTTGTGCTACGTATTTGAATAGGGGCTTATGTCATATTTTATTATATGTATTTCTCCTAGGAATCATTGAGTTGAGCTTTAGACTATGTATGACTGACTGACTAGATTAGACTTCTAACTGTTAAGAGAAATAATAAGAAGTTAGGTTAGAGAATTTTATTGGGGATACTATGGTTGATGACGTTGTACCAAGGAAAGAATAAAAAAATAATAACAGTCTTAGCTGTAGTATAAAGGATTTAGATACTACATAGGTAGCCTTGAAGATTTTGTGCTTGTAAGATTTTAGTGCCTAACCCATGCACTCCTTCAAGAGTTAAGGTATGACATCATTTTCCTTGTAGATATTAGAATATTCAAACTGAGTTTGTGTTGAGGCATCCTTGTGTAACATAGGCCTATAGGTGGTGAATTTTTCTAGATGACGATAGCATGATAACAATAATGAGATAGTATAAGGTGGTGAGAATATGTTTTGAGGACCAACAGCCTTAGACGATTAAACTGTATGTATATGACAGTTTAAGGTTTTTAGAATGGGTATGAGTAAGTACCAAGATGTGTTTATATATTTAGAGATATGATGAGTTATGGTTGAAGAGATTGATTTTGACTTTCTAGGACAAAATTTTTCTGAGTTGGATAGATTGTAAACCCCCTCAGCCAGAAATTTATTATTTTAATTTAATATAATTTTTATAATTTTTATTATTAATTAGGATTAAGTAAAAAAAATATTTAAAAATATTTTTCGTAGCTTTAATTTTTAGGAGCACAATATTAGTCATTATCTCCAAACAAATTTTATATACATGATCTAGACGATCCCACCTTCATTTATGATTATCATATCCCACTCAAACACATCTCCTTGTGCTATATTTTTAATGTAAAATTTTCAGGTCAAAACCTCAATTTCTAGCACCTACAGTGCAACCGTTGACCATTCCAATTTAAATTAGAGATCCAATTTTGACCAATTCTTTCGACCTAATGCATGGTCATGATCTAAAATAAGTCTAAAACACACATGATACCTGTGTCTCACTCTATTGAACCTCTATGTGCTACCTACCCTTAATAGTCTCAAATGATCTATTTTCTAGTCAATCAGACCAACCTAGTCAAACTAAACCGCAACGACCCGAACCTGACCCAACTAGAAGTACTTGGACTTAACCTAGGTTGACAAAGCTAGGTTTGACAAACCATATTAAACATCATTTTAGTTTTGGACAACCATGTGTTTATTAAATCATTAGGGTGGAATGTGAAAGGGAAGGGGATATAACTTGTGATATTTTCTTACCCCATTGGTAACTCCTCATCATCAAAGACTTAAAACCCCACTTAATATCTCTCTCTCTCTCTCTCTCTCATTTCTCCAGCCATCATTCATCTCTACAACTCTTTCCCTCCCCACTAGAACAAAATTTGTAACCCTAAACTCTCTCTCTCTCTCCCCATTAGCAAAAGTTATGACTCCAAACCCTTCCCCTCCCCACTAGGTTGTCCATGAATCCCCTCTCTTCACCTCCCCCATTCAAATCACCTAAATAAAACTTCTTCCTAACTCTTTTTCGCACATTTTCTCTTCACAAATCATCTCCAAATTCCTTCTCCATCTTCCTTCACACCTCCATCTATCCAACCCTACCCAGGCTGAATCCGAATTCAACAAAATTCTAACTAAAATTGAAGCATATGCATAACATTTTAAATGAACTAGCATGCAACAAGGTAACAGTTCACAAGTTGATTGACAAGCATAAAGTAGTCCAAGTCTATTCCTTTTTATCTTGACATCTTTTAGTTATTATGGTATCGTTTGATCAAAACAAGTAAGAATACTAGATTTTCAGGTGTTAAAGACTTGGAAGAAGGGTCAACTGAATTGAATATAGCCACTCACAAGTTGGATGGAGAAAGGAAAGGAAAGAAAAGAGGTGCTTCAAGACTCCGTTCGTACGACGTCTACTGCACGATCACCTGCATTGCCACGAACAACTGATCAATACCTCTTTTATTCTTTCCAAGCTCAGAATAAAATGCAGTTCAACAAACGAAAGTAATAAAATCCATCGAAACTGTTCAAGAAAACACAAATCCGAAAACTAACTTAAAAGCACGAAAGCAACAAGGCGACAACAAAAACTAGGCAAGAAAACTTGCAGCGGAGAGGTCCCTCTTGACTATGCCGCTAAGTCCATCCTCGGGGCATGGTCCACTGAATATGAGAATCGATTCCGAAGAAGCAAATCCATAATGAGGATAAGATCTTGATTCAATCTATCCCGATCGAATGATACCGATTTGTATTTCTTAGCCGCGCTCCTCGAATAGGGGGAACGTGGCACCACATCCTAACCAACAAATAGGAAGTTTCATCCATGAAACTTAAGAATAGAACCTACCACTGTGAAACAATAAAGGGAACCTTTCTTTCATCTCAGACTCAAGCTTCCAAGTTGATTCTTCGACCGAATGATTTTGCCAAAGCACGCACACAAGAGGAACCGAGCGACTCTGAAGCAGCTTCTTCTTGTGATCCAAAATGCGCACATGATGTTCAACATAAGTCAAGTCTGCCTTCAAGTCCAGTTGATCAAGATCCACCATATGACTTGGGTCATACACGTACTTCCTAAGCTGTGAAACGTGGAAGATATCGTGCACTTCAGATAGTGACAGTGGCAGGGCAATCTGATATGCGATCGGGGCGACTCGCTTAAGTATCTCGAATGGGCCAATGAATCTTGGACTTAGCTTCCCATTTGCTCCATATCTGGTAACTTCTTGCATGGGCAAGACTTTAAGAAATACTCGATCTCTTACTGAGAACTCAAGAGGTTGTCGATGCATGTCTGAGTAGATTTTCTGTTGACTCTGTGCTACCTTCAGCCGTTTACAGATCAAACGGATCTTCTGGACGATTTGCTCTACGAGCTCAGGGCCAAGAATTTGTCGTTCACCAACTTCATCCCAACAGATCGGGGATCTGCACTTCTGCCCATACAATACCTCATATGACGCCATCTGAATGATGGATTGATAGCTATTGTTGTTTACAAATTTGGCTAATGGTAGATGCATGTCCCAACTTGCCTTTAAGTCTAAGGCGCAGAGCCATAGGATGTCTTCGAGGATTTGGTTGACCCACTCTGTCTGGCCGTCTGTCTGAGGATGGTAGGCGGAGCTGAACTTCAACTTTGTCCCTATTGCTGACTGAAGGCTTTCCCAGAAGCGTGATAAGAATCATCCATCTCGATCGGAGACAATGGATACGGGTATGCCGTGGAGTCGAATGATCTCTTTGAGGTAGTTCTGAGCCAGGCGATCGACACTCTAAGTAACTTTGATAGGCAGAAAGTGAGCTGACTTGGTGAGTCGATCGACGATGACCCAGACGGCATCGTTCTCCCGTTGTGTCTTTGGCAAACTAACAATAAATCCATCTTTATGTGTTCCTATTTCTACTCCGGTATAGCAAGGTTCTGCATCTCTCTGCCCGGTTTCTAGTGCTCGGCCTTTACTCTCTGACAAGTCATGCATTGTGACACAAACAGCGCCACATCCTTTTTTATGCCGTGCCACCAAAATATCGTACGGAGGACTCGATACATCTTTGTGCTACCGGGGTGTGAAGTATAACTCGCGTAGTGGGCTTCGGTGAGTATCTCCTTTTTGAGATTTGCATCGTTAGGAACACACAATCTCCCCTTCACCCACATCATTCCATCTGTGCTTACCGCAAAGTCGGTTGCCTTTTCTGTTGAGATAAGACTTCGCATCTTTTCCAAGAATATATCGTCCTTCTGATAGGACTTAACTTTTTCTAATAAGTCTGGTTCAAGACGCAGCTGAGCCACTTGCGCCTCCCTTTTTTATCTAATTCAGAGTATAATGCCCAAACCTTCAAGATCCCATTGCAGCCTGTCATCGATACCTAAGCTCTCAACGAACACTCGACTCAGCGCATCAGCTACAATATTACCCTTGTCCGGTGTGTATCTGATCATCAAGTCAAAGTCGCTAAAGAGTTCAAGCCAGCGTCGTTGCCGTAGATTCAGATCCTTTTGAGTATAGAGATATTTTAAGCTTTTATGATCCATGTAGATTTCATACGGTACGCCATAAAGGTAATGCCGCCAAAGCTTTGGCGTGAACACTACTGCTGCAAGTTCCAGATCATGCATTGGATAGTTCTTCTCGAGAGTCTTCAACTGCCTCAATGCAAAGGCTATCACTTTGTCCCTCTGCATAATGAAATATCCCAAACCCTTTTCTGAGGCGTCGTTATAGATCTTAAAATCATCGGGTTCATCCGAAAGGGTAAGAATTGGTGCTGAGACAAGTCGCTGCTTTAACTCCATAAATGAAGCTTCACAGTCGTCCGTCCACGTGAACGTTACTCCCTTCCAAGTGAGATAAGTCAGAGGCGAGGCGATTCTTGCAAAATCTTGTATAAATCTCCTGTAGTAGCCTGCTAGACCAAGAAAACTTCGAATGTCGCTAGCTGACTCAGGCCTTTTCCACTTTACGATGGCTTCTACTTTCTTCGGGTCAACTAAGATGCCCTATGTAGAAATAATGTGCCCAAGAAAAGATATGTTGTCAAACCAGAACTCGCACTTACTTAGCTTCACGTATAACTTATTATCTCGAAGAGTTTGAAGCACCATCCGCAGGTGTCCTGCGAGTTCATCCTTATTCTTCGAGTACACTAAGATGTCATCTATGAAAACTACCACAAATTTGTCAAGAAAGGGTCAGAACACACGGTTCATCAAATCTATGAAAGCGGCAGGGGCATTCATCAGTCCAAATGGCATAACAAAAAACTTATAATGGCCATAGCGGGTTCGGAATGTTGACTTCGGCATGTCGTTTGGCTTAATCTTTAATTTGTGGTAGCCAGAGTGAAGATCAATTTTTTAGAACACCGATGCTCCTTGCAACTGATCAAAGAGGTCGTCTATCCTGGGCAGGGGATACATGTTTCTGATAGTGACCTTATTTAGCTCCCGATAGTCTATACAGAGTCACAACGTTTTGTCCTTCTTCTTTACGAAGAGCACAGGCTCGCCTCAAGGAGACACGCTCGGACGAATATATCCATGATCTAGCAGTTCTTGAAGTTGGCACTTTAACTCCTTTAGTTTAGCAGGGGCTATTCTGTAGGGGGCATTGGAAATCGGTCGTGTATTTGGGAATGTATCGATGGTAAACTCGATTTCTTGGTCAGGTGGCATACCGGGTGGTTCATTCAAAAATACATCAGGGAACTCCGCCACAACGGAAGAAGACTCAACATTTGCGTAATCCAGCTGTGTGTCCCAAACCGACACTAAGTATCCTTCGCATCCAGAATGTAGCATCCATCGAGCAGACATCGCAGAAATTATAATACAGGCCCTGGACGCATCTGTTGCTGGACTACTTGTGTAGCAAAATTTGGCCTCTCTAGGTAGACGAAAGATAACTCGTTTGTCTTCACATTCGATAGTTGTCGAGCAAGCGCCGAGCCAATCCATCCCCAAGATGATGTCGTAATCCCGAACATCTAGGACTAAAACATCTACCGAGAGTTTTCTTCCCCCAATACAGACGTGACCGCCTTGACATACTGAATGAACATGTATTTTTGTGCCCGACGGGATGCTAACACTAAGGTCTAGATACAATGGTGTCATTTCTATATTATTTTCCACGACAAAATTCATGGATATAAAGCTATGCGTTGCACCAAAATCAAATAGCACACGTGCAGGTATGTTATTGAAAATCAATATACCTGACACAATGATTTCCGATGCCAGGGTTTCTTTCCGTATCATAGTTTGTAACGCCCCACAATCGTACGGTGCGTTACGCTGAGTCGGATTGAATAAAACAAATGCTGGTTACATTTGAAATGTTGGATTTTGGGAAGAAGGATTGATTGAGTTGGTTTCAATGTGCAGATGGCTAGCGGGTTCGATAAAAATTAGGTGTTCGTTCAGAACAGTACTAAGATAGCTGGATGGGAGCAATAATGTCATCTTCCTTAGTCCGATCGGTCGGATGATTCGGAGAGCACGGCCTGCTCGTACGGTCATACCAGTTGAGTAGATCGCGCTTGCATCAGACTACGGGTTCAAGGGATAGGCCGTATCGGCAGGACAGGATGCCTAACGGGATCAAACATTGTGAGTGGTCTCTTTCCCTTCTCCTCTACTCCTTCATGCCTAATAATATGGAAAATACGTAAAGGCTTGAACACTTGGGCTGAAACATTAGGAATCACTACACAGAGGCGTGCATAGAGTGTACGTCGTTGGCTTGGATAGGATTGTGGCTTGAAATGATTTATGTGTTGGATAGTTGGATGCGATAGTTGGATTATACATTTGAGGTAGTCGGTTGGATAATTGGGATTATGCTTGGACGGTTGGAATTATACAAGTTGGAATGATACATTAAGGCATTGGGAATATCGGGAATTCGGGCGAGCGAGCGTGCATCCGTGCATGAGTACCACTTGGTCGCTTTGTCTTGCAAAGCGAGCAGTTGCGATTCAAAACCGGACAACTGCATCAGCGAGGGCGTTATGCCACGGTTGGGGCATTTTCCCATTGGTTTGTCTCGAGTTGGGGTGTTGCACCAATTTAAAATACATTGCTGAGAAGCGGCATTATAAATATGGGCATAGCCTTGGCACAACTTGAGAGATTGTGCCTATGGGTATTTTGGTGCCTTGGGCTATATGTTGAGGTCGAGATTTGGATTCCTTGGTTGGATATGTTGGAAGAATGGTTATGGATGCTTTGGTTGGATATCGGTTGAACGAGTCTAGGATCGCTTGGTGGGGCGAGAATGTTCGATCCTCTCGTCATACCTACTTGTGTCTGCATGTCACGGACGACTTGTGCACAAGTCTTGGCATTTCCTCGAAACAGCTTTTCGGGGCACTGGAACCGTATCGATTCGGAGGGAAATATTTGATTCGTGCTAGTCATGATGCAATATGGGACCTTCAGCGGGGCTTGATTCCCGGGCTGATAGGGCGCATCATAATGCTTGAGATATGTCCTGTATGGCTTAGCCAGTGACTTCATATAGATAAGATTTGGCTTGCTTTTCTTTTGTTGGTTTGGCTTTCGTGTAGGCACAGCCACCTTGCCTCGACAAGAGTGTGCACTCGAGATTGAGATATAAACTTTGGTTGAGGATGGATATTTGAGGCTTGGGAATGGTTCGATATGTTATCGTGCGAATGATGGCATTGAGTAGGATGGGTTGCGTGCTAGTTTCCTTCGGGTTGGATATATATAAATGCTTGTCGTTTGGTTTGAGATTGAATGCTTGCATGCGTAAACTGCTTTACAGCTTTCCTTAACATGTCATTCATATGCCATGAAACGAATCTAGGATTCAACTAGAAAGATCACCATATAACTGTTTGCATTCATTATTTTACTTAGTGTCGGCTTAGACGAGTGGGTTACCCCGCTCACCAGTACGGTTGTGTATTGACCCACGTTTGTGGGCAATATTTCAGGTACGCAGGCGTAGTGGCACTGCTTGGATATATGAGGCATGATGTATGAACTGTAAGTACCTTTGTGGGCTAGAGAAAAGAGCAAGAGTTATTTTATCACCTTCGTGGCATCGCCTTTGTGGCATTGTCTTCGAGGTATTTCATTTGGACCCTATCGAGAGCTTCGCTGCGTATTACTCTGATGTGTACTTGGTACACAAAACGACTTCTGCTGTAACTTGGTTGTTTCGATGATAACTTTGGTATTTAACAACATCGCCTTGTACGAGCGCAACTCCAGGCTCGTACGACATCACGTCCCGATGAGAACGATTATCCCGCGGGAGAGCTGCAACGTGGTGATTTCACGTTCAACGGGGACCATTGAGCTTGCGGGAGATTGGGGCATGACATATTGGTATCAGAGCGCCTGGTTCATTTCTTCGGACTTGGTCCTTCGCTTCATCACAAACTCTAAATAGCTTCCGCGTGTCATCTAACTCTTGACTCTACTCGGTGCCGCATTGGATATTTCATGCAATAAGTCTATATATTGCTGGTTGTGGCTGCATATTATTTTTGGTTGCGTTGCCTTGGTTGGTTTTCGTAGGATCGCTTAGCCTCGTTAGGCGTTGTTGCATTCGTGCTGCAAGTTCGGTGGCGTTGTTGCATTTGTGCAACAAGTTGAGAGCTTTCGTTGGGTTTCGTTGGGTTAGCTTAGCTTGTCGTTCAGGGAGATTCTGATTGCCTCAATGGATCAGTTGGTTGGCATACGAGATTTGGTTATGTGGCATGTTTTGAGTAGGAACATTCGATGAGAATGAATTGTTGCACGAGTTGCTCGTCTAGCGATTGTGTTGGATAGAAGTTAGAATTTTGGCTGTGGCGTATCGGTTGAGCAGGTTTGAGTTTGGCTTGGGAATATACGGATAAGTTTGCACGGGTTGCTCATATAACAAATGTGTGGAACCGTTGGGTATTGGGTTGGACTACTTGGAAGAAAATCGTTGCACGATTGCTCGTGTTGCGAAAGTATCAGACAGGTAAAAATAGTTGGATGATTCAGGTATTGCCTGAGTTTTGTGTCAGACTCGAGTTGGGAATGGTAGGATCACGCATAAGGGATGGTTCGAATGGATTTTGGATAAGTGCAAGAAATCGTAATGCGAGTAGCGACTTGATTCGGAGTGGTATATGGGATACCACATAGTAAGCAAGGCATTGGAATATTTTGGCTAGACATCAATGGAAATATCGTTAGGCTTAAGAGATGGACGGGATCGAAACGAACAGTTGGGAGACGCTTGAGCAAAGCGATGGGTGAATCGAATAATAGTGAGCACGGACTACGATTTTAGGCAACACATTTGAGCTAATGGTTGAGTAATGAAACACGATCTTAGTTTGGATGGACAATGCGATGGATTCACCCAAACTTGAAAGATTTTGGATATTGCTGCTCGAGAAGTCGACTCAGGTTTAGCGGAAATGAAATTTTGGGCAAGATGGTGCAACAAGCGTAGACGGATTCTCCGAAAGACATGGACGGATTATGGCAACAACTGAAAGCAAGGATTTTATGGCGGACAGACTTTTAAAGATAGCTAACCGTGGGAGCAACGTCGGAACGAATCACTGTGCTGCTCGAGTAAGTTGGAAATGCAATATGGAACGCGGCAAACGGATAAGAATTTGAGCAAGTCTTGAATTTCGAGAATCATTGCAATTGGTAGTACGAGAAGACGAACATAGCAATTTCAGAAATTTGATGGATTCAGGGCAGAACGACGGATTGATGGAAGACGATTTCAACGAGCGCGGTTCTCGGATTCGAAAGTTCGCTCGGATGGAATGGTTAGATTTTTGGTTCGGATTTGGAGATGAGATATAGCTTGGTTCATAGTAACTGTCCATCGTGATGACTTATAATTATCGAGCGTAGCTTCGGGACAGCTGACCCTAGCGACTTGTCCGCTGAATCGGATATGAATATGGTAAACCCATAGAACGACCCTTGAGGCGGCGTATTTGGGAATGCGTCGAGGGCAGATATGAGCAATGAGATTTGGCTTATCGACTGAGTGTTGGATTCGAGAGACCCTTGGGATAGTCTTCAGCTGAAGATGCAGCCGAAAGATCGGAGTGATGGTGGAAATAGCCTAGTCAACTGATGAGATTCAGAGCCGCAGATTTTTATCGATGGCATCATCTCTGACTCATCGTGCCCTGGAAGGGAATAACATTCATATCAATTGACGACTGTAAAACTAGCTCGTGAAGTTAAAGCAACGACTCATTCAGATCAAATCCTTGTGAATACTGGAAGGGACAGACGTGCCTCAGATTTACAAGATGTCTTGGAACTTAGTCTGGGAAGTGTGCTCGTTCAGAAGATCAAGGTGATATCCTATGCTTCGAGGCAGTGGAAGCAGCGCGAAGAACTATTCCATGTGCAACCTAAGAATTGTGGCGAGTGTGTCCACGTTGAAATCGTGGCGACATAATTCCTTTGGCGTGGCGGCGAGATCTTTGTGGATTACACGAACCTTAAAATAGATGTTCACCCAGCGAGGTATTGAGATGGTAGGAATGGTGTTGGACTGAGCTGATCTAAGCAAAGTTTGATATTTGGGTAAGTCTCATAGCTAGGGTAGTATCAGTTATGATGATCGTTCGGTGCATAAGATAATATTTGGAGATGTTGCTAGTGCAATTTTAGAAATAGTTGGATGGATTGAGTTGGAACACGAACTGATTGAGTCGGTAGAAAATCATCATATTTGAGAATAGTGATCAATCGAACAGTTTGGAATGGGAATCGTAATTTGGTTCAATTGGGAGTAAAGCAAATGGATGCCTCAAACATAAAGATACCCTTATAACTTGTTCAAATTTGCTATCGCAAAGCTCGGCTGAAATGCATGTATTTTAGGGATGCCTTAAATATGTGCACGATCTAAAACTAAGCGATACGAGGAATTCGTATTAAGCTGCAAGGAGGATGTGGGAATTCATGAAATTTGTACGAGCGTTCAGCAGAACGAGATGCTGAGTCAGAAATCGTGAGTATAGGAGTCGCATAGAGCAGAGTTATGGAATTAGATTGTGGCATGCTAGTAAGGAATGAGTACCAGCACGGTTCGTGGACGAACATGATTTTAAGTGGTATATTATGTAACGCCCCGCAACCGCACAGTGCGTTACGCTGAGTCAGATTGAATAAAACAAATACTGTTTACATTTAAAATGTTGGATTTTAGGAAGAAGGATTGATTGAGTTAGTTTCAATGTGCAGATGGCTAGCGGGTTCGATGGAAATCATGTGTTCGTTCAAAATAGTACTGAGATAGCTGGATGGGAGCGATAATGTTGTCTTCCTTAGTCCGATCGGTCAGATAATTCGGATAGCACGGCCTGCTCGCACGGTCATACCAATTGAGTAGATCGCGCTTGCATCGGACCACGAGTTCAAGGGATAAGCCGTATCGGCAGGACAAGATGCCTAACGGGATCAAATATTGTGAGTGGGCTCTTTCCCTTCTCCTCTACTCCTTCATGCCTAATAATATGGAAAATACGTAAAGGCTTGAACACTTGGGCTAAAATATTGGGAATTACTACACTGAGGCATGCATAGAGTGTACGTCGTTAGCTTGGATAGGATTGTGGCTTGAAATGATTTACGCGTTGGATAGTTGGATTATACATTTGAGGCAGTCGGTTGGATAATTGGGATTATGCTTGGACGTTGGAATTATACAAGTTGGAATGATACATTGAGGCGTTGGGAATATCGGGAATTCGGGCGAGCGAGCGTGCATCCATGCACGAGTATCACTTGGTCGCTTTGTCTTGCAAAGCGAGCAGTTGCGGTTCGAAACCGAACAACTACATCGACGAGGGTGTTATGCCACGGTTGGGACATTTTGCCATGGGTTTGTCTCGAGTTTGGGTGTTGCACCAATTTGAAATACATTGCTGAGAAGCGGCATTGTGAATATGGGCATAGCTTGGGCACAACTTGAGAGATTATGCCTATGGGTATTTTGGTGCCTTGGGCAATATGTTGAGGTCGAGATTTGGATTCCTTGGTTGGATATGTTGGAAGAATGGTTATGGATGCTTTGGTTGGATATCGGTTGAACGAGTCTAGGATCGCTTGGTGGGGCGAGAATGTTCGATCCTCTCGTCATACCTACTTGTGTCTGCATGGCACAGACGACTTGTGCACAAGTCTTGGCATTTCCTCGAAACGGCTTTTTCGGGGCACTGGAACCGTATCAATCCGGAGGGAAATATTTGATTCGTGCTAGTCACGATGCATTGTAGGACCTTCAGCGGGGCTTGATTCCCGGGCTGATAGGGCGCATCGTAATGCTTGAGATATATCCTGTATGGCTTAGCGAGTGACTTCATATAGATAAGAGTTGGCTTGCTTTTCTTTTGTTGGTTTGGCTTTCGTGTAGGCACGGCCACCTTGCCTCGGCAAGAGTGTGCACTCGAGATTGGGATATAAACTTTGGTTAAGGATGGATATTTGAGGCTTAGGAATGGTTCGATATGTTATCGTACGAACGATGGCATTCAGTAGGACGGGTTGCGTGCTAGTTTCCTTCGGGTTGGATATATATAAATGCTTGTCGTTTGGTTTGAGATTGAATGCTTGCATGCGTAAACTGCTTTACAGCTTTCCTTAACATGTCATTCATATGCCATAAAACGAATCTAGGATTCAACTAGAAAGATCACCATATAACTATTTTCATTCACTATTTTACTTAGTGTCGGCTTAGACGAGTGGGTTACCCCGCTCACCAGTACGGTTGTGTACTGACCCATGTTTGTGGGCAATATTTCAGGTACGCAGGCGTAGTGGCGCTGCTTGGATATACGAGGCATGATGTATGAACTGTAAGTACCTTTGTGGGCTAGAGAAAAGAGCAAGAGTTATTTCATCGCCTTCGTGGCATCGCCTTCGTGGCATTGTCTCGAGGCATTTCATTTGGACCCTATCGAGAGCTTCGCTGCGTATTACTCTGATGTGTGCTTGGTACACAAAATGACTTCCACTGTAACTTGGTTGTTTCGATGATAACTTTGGTGTTTAACAACATCACGGTGTACGAGCGTAACTCCAGGCTCGTACGGCATCACGTCCCGATGAGAACGATTGTCCCGCGGGAGAGCTGCAACGTGGTGATTTCACGTTCAGCTGGGACCATTGAGCTTGCGGGAGATTAGGGTGTGACATAGTGTACACCCGGTCTTGAGCTTGACGACGCTCTTGCTATGGCGCGGCTTGATTGGGCTAGGGTGCTGTGGCAGAATTTGGATGTTGAGGGCGGTGATGAGATGAGTGCGGACAGTCATTTATCAGATGGTTTGGATCACCACATACTAAGCATAACCCGAGCTTCTTGCCATAATTTTCGGTCGTGTGCCCTGGCTTCTGACAAAAGGAACATAGTTGCCCTGGGTTTCTTCTCTGCTGACCACCATTATTTAGACGCTTTTGGGCTTTGTTTTCTTTCTCGTTGCTATGGCGCTTGTGATTGGAAGTATGTACAGTGCCAACAGCAACTGGAGGATACTGCAGTTCAAGAGAAAGGGCATGGTTGAGAACTCTTCACATAGTTTGGTACTGGGGAATGACCACATGCGTATGGATGGTAGGTCGCAGGATGCCTTCAAATCGTCTGGCACAAATTGCCGCATCAGGTAAATATGAGCTTGCAAATTTGGTGAGCCGATTGAATTCAGCAGAGTACTGCTTCACGGTCATGTTGCCTTGCCGATGCTGCACGAACTCGTTATCCTTTTGCCGACGTACAGGAGGGGGTATGAACTCCTCTTCGAACGTTCTACGGAAGGTAGCCCACGCGATCGTCTCGCCATCTTCTTCTAGAAAGAGATACCTTCGGTGCACTTTCCACCAATCGTGTGTGTTCAAACGAAGCTATAGTTGGGCACACGCGACACGCTTCTCTTTAGGTACCACTAGCAGTTTAAAGTTATCCTCAAACTCTGCCAGCTAATCTAGAGCCACGATCGAATCTTCAGTCCCTTTAAATAGCATGTTGCAGACCTTCTTAAAGTTGGCAAAGTCGAAGGTTTTCACATCCTTCTTCTTTGGAGTTTGAGGCATTGAGACTTCAAGCGTGGGTAGCTCCACTGGTGCCGCTGCTGTCGTTGCAGAATTGTTGGAGACCAAGGTCTGAACGATCTGTTGTAGGGTATCTACCTGCTTTTGTTGGACTCCAAATCGGGCTTCTAGATTGCCTTCGAACTTGCTCTATCGTTCTTTCGTGCGCTTCTTGGCTCATTCATAATGAGCCTCATCCCTCTGTTAGCTAGCCTCAAGCATCCGCATCATTTTCTCAATTAGGTCGACACGAGGCATGGCTCGCTGGCTTTAAGAACTTCCTGAGGTGCCGAAACTACTTTCTTGTCTTGTACCTCTCTTTGTGCTAGCGCTGATGCTTGTGCTTGAGTCATTCCTTCAAAAGAAGGTAACTTATATCAGGTTCATAATATATTATGGACTCATTGTATGGAACGTATCTCATTTTGGCCTAATGAGTTCAAGGGTTTGCATAGGGAATAGATCGTTACAGGAACTTTTCTGACACGAGGGTCAAAGTAACTTGAAGCTGTGCTCTGATACCAATATGTCATGCCCCAATTTCGTGGAATCGATAGTCCTCCCCAGGGCGTGATGCCGTGCGTGCCTAGGTTGCGCATCGCACAAGGCTAAGGTATTTTATATAACGAGCACATATTCAGAGTACACAAATAATTGAAACATGAAAAAGTTCTCTTTATTGATAATGAACATCCTGTATAAACCTTTTGAACGAGTCAGATAATTGCCGCATGGGCTTATAAAGTGGACTAAAAATGAGATAGTCGTCCTGTACATTACATCCTTTTACTATAACTTTAAAATGTTAAGGACCTTCTGGCGAAGCTATCGCCTTCCCACAGAGCTGCGTAAGCTTGTGTACGAGCTCCTGGAAACTTCAAAATGCTGCTTTTGTGGCACGATCAGGGCGTGCCGGTAGGTGGACTGGATCGGGAAGTCATTTTAGTTTCGTGCAGGATCTCCTTGGTGCGGGAAACATGTTGCAACGAGGGTCAGTACATCAAAATACACTGGTGAAGGTGAGCTAATCCAACTATACCGAATCACAAGTTTGTTATATGAAGCATGCAAGTTATTTTGTGGTCTTTCTTTCTTGCCTTAGTTCATTTTACAGGCATAGAATATATATGGGAAATTTTTGAAATAAATATGCCACCTTTCGATGACTTTTACCTGCCCGTATGAACCACCTGCACAATACTTACCTTGTCCTTCCCTACCACGAAGACACAAGTTAGCTTGCACAGGTTTAAACGTACGTGGGGATCACTGGCATGATGCCATAATGGACGAGTTATAGTCTTGGACGAGAGTGGTATGCAATGCTAGGATCTCGAGGCATAGCATGCCATCCCGCCCGCTCGAAAGATTAATATAATGTTCCGTCCAGATTGAATCGGTGCCAGTGCCCCAGCGACCATCTGCAGGAACCATTAACCTTGTGCACAAGTTGTCCGTGGTCATACGGCATGTCGAGGTAGACAGAGTGAGCGAGAGCGGCAACAACAGCTGCAGGTAGCAGTGCAGTGCGGTTGCAGTAGCTGTAGGCTCGCAGCGCTCGCAGCGTGCAGCGCAGCAGCGCTCGCAACAGTAGCGCAGCGCCGCGGCATCAGCGGCAGCAGCAGCTGCGCTCAGCCGCGCAGTAGCGCATGCCAGCAGCAGCAGCGCATTCAACAGCAGCAGTGCGCGCTCTCCCTCCCCCCTTTTTTTATATATAAGTATATATATATATATATATATATGGTTATATAAATAGATAGTTAGAGGTATATATATATATATATGTGTGTGTGTGTGTGTGTGTGTGTGTGTGTGTGTGTGTGTGTGTGTGAGATGGTGATGGATATATATATATATGTGTATGTGTGGTTATATATAGAGAGATATGTAGGTATATATGCATATGTGTTTGTTTATATATATTGCCTAGATATATAGCTATGTGTATATATTTATATAGATAGTTAGCTATATGGTTAGTGTTAGAGAGGGGGGTAGTTGGGTATCTCAATACCTCGAGATACCCAAGGTATTGAGGTATTAGGGGTAAGGTATTGAGGTAGCCTAATACTAAGTTTTATATATATATATATATATATATATATATATATATATATATATATATATATATATATATATATATATATATATATATATAGCTAGTTAGTTAGAATTAGAGGGTAAGGTATCTCAATACCTTGAGATACCGAGGTATTGTGGTAAGTTGGGTATCGTAGATGAGGTGTTAGCCTATACACTAGGTTATATATATATATATATATATATATATATATATCTATATAGTTAGATATATGTTATATATATAGTAGCGTATGGTAATATATATAGATAGTTAGTTAGTTATTGTTAGTGAGGGGTAAGGCTTGAGTATCTCAATACCTTGAGATACTCAAGGTATTGGGTATCGGGGCAAGGTATTGAGTTTTAGCCTAGGATTGAGGTTAGAGATGCTTTTATTAGTTTTATATATATATATATATATATATATATATATATACACGTGCTAGTATATATATAGAGGGTATAGACGGGCGTATAGCGTAGGTTGAGATATCGGATACCGAGGGTATCCCGGTATCTCAAGGAGGCGAGTTTGAGGGTTTATTAGCTTAATGACCTAGTTTTGACCTAGAATTTTAGGGGCACCCTAGTTTAACCTAGAGTTGACCGTAGTTGACCCGGTTGACCGCCAAAGTCAACTTTTGACCTAGATTTGACCTAGAGTTGACTTTTTGGACCACAAATTGACTTTTTGACCCATATTTTACCGGTTTGACCCGTTTGACTTAGAACAACTCTAGAAGCTTGTTTTTAGTTATTTTATATCTGTTTAACTCATTACAACCCCATTTAACCTTGCTTTTTGCAATAGGTTCTTGCGACACCAGTTCAGATCGCTAGTTGCTCAGGATGTCAGGCGAGTACATTCTCTGATAGTTTCCATTATCTGATGATTATTATGATTCAGCTTCTAGTATAGTATTCTTTGATTTTTCTGGCACAACACGGACTAGTATTTCTGGATAGCATGGTTCATTTTGTATAGTCTCCCTGAACAGTTTATTGCATAACAAGGTATGTTCCACATATAGAATTTTTATAGAAGAAGTATACATTCTAACTAAAATTGAATCATATGAAGAACATTTTAAATAAAATAGCATGCAACAAGGTAACCGTTCACAAGTTGATTGACAAGCATAAAGTAGTCCAAGTCTATTCCTTTTTATCTTGACATCTTTTAGTTATTATGGTATCGTTTGATCGGAACAAGCAAGAATGCAAGATTTTCATGTGTTAAAGACTTGGAAGAAGGGTCAACTCAATCGAATATAGCCACTCACAAGTTGGTTGGAGAAAGGAAAGAAAAAAGATGCTTCACGACTCCTCTCGCACGACATCTACTGCACGATCACCTGCATTGCCACGAACAACTGATCAATACCTCTTTTACTCTTTCCAAGCTTGGAATAAAATGCAGTTCAATGAACGAAAGCAATAAAATCTATCGAAATTGTTCAAGAAAATGCAAATCTAAAAACCAACTCAAAAGAATGAAAGCAACAAGGCGACAACGAAAACTAGGCAAAAAAACTTGCAGCGGAGAGGTCCCTCTTGACTCTGCCGCTAAGTCCATCCTCAGGGCACGGTCCAGTGAATATGGAAATAGATTCCGAAGAAGCAAATTCATAACGAGGATAAGATATTGATTTAATTTATCCCGATCGAACGATACCGATTTGTATTTCTTAGCCGCGCTCCCCGACCCCGACACCCAAATATCCTTCCCCTACCTCTCCATAACAATTTTTATTTATAACTCAACACCTAAATCATCCCACAACTCCCCTAAACACCCCTAACAAACCGAAGATACCCTGCTGAACCCGCCAGCAATAGCACCACTTCAATACCTTGTTGCTCCACTTCCAGCACCAAAACCCCTTCAACTACCCTATCCTCATCCTCTACCTATATACTAATCTATCTAAGCCCCACAACGCTTGGAAATTTTTTTTGAAGCCCCGGACAGCAACTACGAGCCAAAGTGTCCAAATATGGATAGATTTGTGCAAGCAGTGCAATGTCCTCTTTTGCCTTCCCATTTTACTTTGGTAAGAGCTCAAAATCCACCTACTCAACCCTCTATACATTTACTTCACATTCCTCTTAAATTTTACTAACTTTTATAATATTACACTAAGAACACTTACTACTTCTCATGCCATGCCCCGATCTACGCAGGTAATTGGCCGTCCCCGCTAGGCGTGAATCATCGTGCCAGCGCTCCTACGGGATGATCTTTTCTATCTGGACGTGATACCGCACAAGCATAAGTTGTGCCCGTGCAAGGCCTTGATCCGAACAGGCGATAAGATAACTAAGCCATAGAGTCACACAGATAGTCGGAGTGCAGCAAAAAAAGAAACAAACTGGTGATTGGTAACAAGTTCACAGAGTCGTCAATAGCGAAAATATTGAATAACACAAGCATAGAAGTAAAAAAAGCTCTTTATTGATATTGAATAAGTATTACAAGCGACATTAGGCCAATATTACAAGTCGATCAAGCCCTCTCTCTCTCTCTCTCTCTCTCTCTCTCGCTCTTTCAACAGTAAAAGCGTGCCAAGTGGCTATATTTATGGAATGATACATAGATGATGTTCCAACATTATGTCTTGTATATGTGCTTTAGTTCCGGATACAATGTTCCAAGGCTCCAGAGCGAACTCCACGTCTTAGCACACGAAGGATTTTTTTGCACCGAACGAGGTTCTCCCACACCCTACAAGCAATCTGATGGGTTATCAGTACATGAATGCACTGGTGGGGAGACTTCTCGCCCGCTCGACAAATCTAAATATGTTATATAGGTTCCGTGCACCAACTATTTAGTTATCTTTCTATTCTTGCCTTAGAATCAGTTTTATGGCATAATGAATAGCCTAACTCGTGTGACAGTGCGCCGTGTGATATAAAAGAAACACGGCGAGACTTACCAACTTACCATTCGTCCTTCCCTGTCCAAGAATAACTAAGTTAAATCAAGCGTGAGCATATATAATAAAATCCAGGGGCAATAACATAAGAAAATACAAGTGTCGTGAGTGAGGTTCTATTTCAGGTGCACGAGTTACACGGATTATAAGGTGTATTGCAGAAGATGTTCAAGTGTTCAATTATGTACATGTATCTTACATTCATATTCGTTCATGTATTTTTGATTTCTGGATGTGATACAATGACTCTCACACGGATTACTGCTAATCAAGGATGACTTATCTATATGAGCATGAGTCGCTAGCATAGCCATAAAGGACAAGTTATAGTCTTTGACAAGGATGGTATGCAACGAAAGTACACGGTGCGTTACAAGCCATCCCGTCCAGTACACGAGACTATCAGCCTTTTGAGCAAGAATGGTGCAGCGTTAGCGGAGATGCCACCCTACTCACACATGAAAGACTACTGCGAGAGTTCCATCCGGATCAGATTGGCCCTAGTGCCCCAGAGACCATCCGTGGAACGAGATTTGAGAATCCTCCTTGTTTCCAAGTTGTCCGCGATATACAAGTCTTGGGTCTTCTAGATTCACAACATGACATAAAAATCCTTGATTCTTGTTCTGAACGAGTATTGCTCCATGAGCTTTGATTCTTCCTTTACTTGACATGATTCTCGTTCAGTGTTCAACTTGACTTGATGCATTCCCCTGGTTCGGAAACTGCCTTGGCGACATAATGGTCCCGTATACTTACAGGTTCATATTGCACATAAAGACTATTTGATAGTCTTCTGGCAAACTAGATGCATGTATGATACGGATATTGTTACTTGATTGTGGCATAAATTTGTGTGGCAAGCATTGAAATGAGGCAACGAGTATAAACTACAGTGTAAGCAGGCAAGCATGCATTTATTTGAAACATAAGCATTTACGTTGGCACGGTCTAAGGGGGTAGTGCGAGGAGTACAACCGTACATGGACATATCGAGCGACATAATATGTAAGGCATGTAGTGTAAACAAGTAAAACAGTGCATTACGAAGGGTCCATAATAATCTACTCGAAGCATAGCAGGGTCTACTTACACGAAGCAAAGTTAGCATGCGAGGGTCCATATAAGCCAAGTTTTATCTCCATGTTCTAACACAAGCAATATAAGATAGGATTATTCCCTTATCTAGGTGTGTTATATTCTTTATTAGCATACAAGGGGTGATTCACCTAGCGATTAGCATGTATCATCCATATTTTAAGTGTGCTGGCTAAGCAAAGATAAGTTCATCGTAGCCACCCACCTTACCGATAATTCATCTCGGTCGAGCGATACTCCGAGCGAGCCTTTGAAAGTCTAAATCTGAACTCCCGAAGGGTAAGTATAGAATCCTTAGCCTCAAACAAGTCTTCTCGCTGAGCAAAGTCGGTTGAATTTTTGCACTTTCTCCGTTTGAATCGGCTGTCCGCTTGAACAGAACAGATCATTATATCTCATGTCTAGACTTGAATATTATTTATGCACTTGTTGTCCTATTCACTTTGCCATGATCTAAAACCCAAGCAACCACTTGCAAAACATGATTTTTACTCCAATTGTCACTAAATTTCAGAATATATAAGTTTTGTTTAGGGTATTATATATAAATAAATGTATGGTTGAGATATGATTAAAAGTTGTGCAACTAGTAGTGCACTTTCCCTAGGTTTTGTGCTAGCTAGTTTTAGTGTTTATAAATACTATGTTAGAATATAGAAGATGCCATACTAGGGTTGTGTACTAGTTGTAGTAGTGTTTGCACACATGTTTCATGACAAATTCAAGTTGGGAATGAGGTATATACCATGATCTTATTATAAATTCAGATTTGACTTCTCTATGTATACTTGACATTTTGTAGTATAAAGAGAGTTGTATATAGTTGGATGAATGAATATAATTGAGGAATAGAGTATGTGATTATTTGTGATGATGCTAACTTGACCTATTATTAACGCTTATGTGCATGTTCTAATAGACAAAACTAACCCTAGGTTGGTTAATATAGTTTGACACTTAGTGAATAACAAGGTTGATGATATGTTGTATATGAAAATCTAGTGTGAGAACACCTAGTACCTACATGAACCTTCGTTATAACCATATTTATGTTATATGAGAAATTTTATATTTAGAGGACTTGATGATGTTATGTGATTAGTAGGCTTGGTGTTTACACACTTTCTTGGCCTTTGACTAGTGAACCTTAGCCAACCTACTTAGTTAGAACACCTAATTATTTTAGACTCTAAATAATATATGGCATTGTGTAAGTTGTATCCTTGATTAATTTAGACCCTAATTGTCTAATAATTAATGACGTAGAGTAGTATACACTCTTGTGCATGCTTAGTGAACCGTGTCATAGTGATTGATTTTATGATATTATATATTCAGGCTCTTGGGATCGCACGAGTGTGGTTTCGAGAGCAAGTTCTTTGTATTATCAGCTTGGAGTCCCAGGCAAGTGTACCTTGCTTTTGTTATAGTATTCTGTGCTTATTATTATTACTAGCTTTTGGTATTATATTTCTAGTTCTTTACATATATGCTATTGTGGCCCTAGGACCGTTGTGATACTTAGCGTCCGAATTATATTCGGGTACCGACTTTCGTATATGGAATCGGGTATCGTTAGATTGCATTGTCATCATATTCCTTTGTTCATGCTAATTCTTGCACGATATACCTTAGGACACAGGACACGACTTGCATGTACAAAAGCCTTACTTGAGACATTCGAGGTTCCTGACTTTTATGTCAGGATTTAGGATCCGTGACTTGAGAAAGTTGAGATGAGTTTATCTACGCATTGACTCACAACATAGTTAGTGATTGATCTTGCGTATTATGGACATGGGACATGAGATACATGGGGACTTGTAAACCCCCAGATTTTTTCAGAATTTAAAAATAAATTTTGGGATTTTTCAGAGATTTTTAACTAATTAAAATAAATGTTTTTTGGTATTAAATAAATTTTGTGATTTTATTAAATATTAAAATATTATGAAAATAATATTTTTGGGTGTAAAATAAATAATTAGACTTACTGAAATTTTTTCTGGAATTTTTTCGACCCCAGAACTATTTTTAAAGACCTAAAAATTAAGGTTTCAATTAAACCAGAATAAACTAAAATAAACCGAATTGAACCAACCGGTTTAACCCTGAACCAGTTTAATCCTGAACCGAACCCATTACCCTATCGGATAGGGTCGGATCCGAATCCAACGCCTGACCCGACCCGAACCCCCTACTCGCCCGCTATTGTAAATCCCTAACCCGACGATCCCTCTCCTTCCCCTCTCCGTTGGTTGTAACCGCCGGCAGCCGCTTCATATTACTCCGTCGCTGTTCACGCCCCTGCACCGCTCCACCTCCAGCAACCGCCGCCCTTCTCCCTCCCCGCAACGGCCGACCGCCTTTTCCCCTTCACATCCCCTAACAGTCCGCCACCACCACCACCACTATAAAGCCCCCCGACTCCGGCACCCTACACCACCGCCACTGCCATTTCTGGCCGACCACCTCTTCTTCCCCGGCGAGAACCCGGCCACCCTAACACCTTCACTACCACTCTTCTCCGGTCACCCAGCACCGCCATCACCACCCTTTACCAACCCTTACAACCCCCGATCTCCCCCTCAACCAACACCGCTTCTGCATCCTCCAGCCACCTCTCCTTCGACCGCCACATTCCCAGCCGACGACGACCCCCAGCAGCCGTCGTGCCCTACAGCACCGCCGTCGTCAAGCTCTGCCACCCCGCAGTCGCAGCGCAACCTCGCATGTACGCGTTGAACATTTGATTTCGGCGTCCTATTCCCGTAAGCATTTCTCTTTCCTCATAATCTCGTTTTCCGAACTATCTGCTGTGACGCGTACCCTGCGTGACCCTCTCGAACCCCATGCAACTCGTTCGGGGTATCGCGTCCTGTGACGGTCGCAAACTGCGACGCAAAATCAGAAAAATAAACCCCCAATTTCTGAAAATCAAAAATTGTCCCGAACTCTCCAGTTCACGACCGTTTTGCGACCAACTTGATAAATGTTTTCAAAATTGGCTTGAACAGTTATTTAGACCATTTAACCAAGTTTTAAACTCTGCTTTTAGTTTAATTTATCGTGCTGTAATTTATAATTAATTCGCGGGTGAAAATGACCAAAATATTAGTTATTTAAAATCCTTATTTTTTCCAAAACTGGGTGCGCCCCGCTAAACGAGTCGACTTGGTCGTGTGCGAACTTTACCGAAAGGTGCGTGCCATCAATACGGACGTGTGAGATTTTGTGAAAGTTGATTTGGATGTGCATGCGTCGACAACGTCCCGTATCGGCCCTGTTTTGAAACTCGTTGTAACTCCGTGTACGCTCATCGTTTTGAAAATAAAACTTGCGCCATCGGACTATTAGCAATATGCTGGTCCTGTGATCCAAGTTTGGTTCGATTCTGAGAATGTTGACAAAATCCCGTATCGTGGGCCCCACGGCTCCATTTAATGGGCAATTTTGTGATCGGCTCATCGGAATCCAGTTTTGGATATTCTGTTGGGTTTGTATCGTCGTTCTGGACTTGTAGACACTAAGTTTGACGAATTTGGAGAACTTTGTCTCTGACAGATTTTTCGGTGTGAAGTGGGCCACATGTGGACCCCGCTTTGACCAAAAACTGTCAACTTTTCCCCTGTGTCCATTGGACTTATGGACAGGCAATTCTAGCTATTTGATATCTTCTGAGCATGATGGTAACATTTATTTCAGCAACCAGAGGAGTACCTGCAGATTCCGCTGATACCAGAGCAGCAGTTGGAAACCAAATCCCAGTCAAGTGTACCTTGCCATACTTGCAACATTTATTTATACTATTCTCTTGATTTATTACTGTAATATCTCTGTTCAACCTAGGACCGTGTGACATTGCTTAGCATTTGAACAAGATTCGGGTCGACGCCGTACGCGGAGTTGTGTAACGTCACTTAGAGATTGATATTGCGCCCCTATACATATTCGTGCTTGCATCATCAAAACGTCATACCATAGGACACTTGAAACTGTTCATGAGACAGAATCTTCCTGAAGTATTCATGGTGATTCTGTATAGGTTACATGATTTGTGACATAGACTTTATTGCATATGCTTAGCTATCATTATGACTCGCTGCATCAGTTAGAGGTCATGATCTTGCGTGTCATGGACATGAGACATGTGATTACATTGGGTGGGGAGAGACACATAGGCTACAGGCTGATTATATATATATATATTTATTTATAACGGTGACATAGGCCCACTACATAGTATAACTACATAGTAAAACTACATAGTATAACGACATAGTATAACTGCTACCGGCTCCCCGACACAGAGCTTGTAGTAGTCTCAGCCTGAAGTCCTAGTGATGCTCTCATTTGTATATCACTTAGCTGGTTATGTAGTTCGCCCTATTGATACATTTTATATACTGCATTTGGCTTGAGTTATTCTTGTACCTTGCTATATCCCCTGAGGACCTGGATCCGGATTATGTCCCCAAGTTTAGCAGAGGAGATATACCCCGAGGTGTATAAGACAAGAGCATACATTAGAGTAGTACCAGTACCAGAAGACGAGGTGATCGTCGATGATTTCTCCTTAGTATCTGCTTATCTATACTCAGTTATTTTTGTTGTTTCCTGTTTATTGAACTGATGTATCAGACTTATTATCGGGTTATTCCCCGAATTATGTTTTATTGAGACTTGATGTTGCTCTATATTTCATATTGATGGTATTTATTTCTGTGGATGAGGTTAGTACCATAGACCCTTATTGTTGTATTAAAGCTTAAGTACACCCTGATAGGTCCATTAAATTGGGTTTTCCCATCGGTGTGTGCTGCTGGCCATTGCCACGTGTCCAGTCCCTTGGTATTATGGGACTGGGGCATGACATGGTTTTTGTGGTGGCCCATGCAGGTCAACGACTAAATTGTTTTGGTTTCAAATTAGGAACTGAGCAAGCCTGCGATAAGGATATGATAAGTTATAGGATCTCATCCACTTGATTGAATCGTTCTTGATCTCTATATCGGATTCAAATTAATTCCTTGACTTGCATCCTGCCTTGATTTCCCTGTGCGCCTTTTATAGTTTATTTTGGATGCAGAGTAATGGATTCACAAGCAAGCAACGAGACTCCCGTAGGAACACACAAGTTGCAGTTGTCACCTACGACGATGAAGTAACACCAGTTAGTGGAGGACAATCATCTCAACAAAGCAATCAAGCAGATATGCACTCTTCCAACAGGCCCAGACTCGTGGAGTAGCAAATGCGCGTAAGATTTAAATTATTCATAGCTATCTATTCATAGTATTGCTTTAGCACGTGCCTGTTAGTTCATGACCTTAGCCTTAAACCTGGTATTTTGAACTTGTAAATAATTGATAACCTAGTTTTTCTCAGTTATAGTTTTCTTTGCTCTAACCAGATTTTCTTTACTCTTGAATTACCTAACTTTCATTTCTAGGGAAATACTTTATTCCTTCCCTATGTGTTTTGCTTAACCCTCATCCTTCAATTTCTCCTTGATCAAAATTCTTTGTTTGTGTGTCGTACTTCAAACATATTTTGCAACCGTGTCATCTCTTCTGACCGGTTATATTTTGTTATTCTTTGATTGCGAGGACGCAATCCTCTTAAGTGGGGTAGATTGTAAACCCCGAGATTTTTTCAGAATTTAGAAATAATTTTTTAGGAATTTTTTGAGATTTTTAACTAATTGATACTACCCATATCATAATGAATCACTATAGCTATTACACTTCATTGCTATCTAGCATTGCTTCCTAAAAGTCATGGTCAGTCACCTTAACACTTATCATTTATTGTCCATACCCTATTATATTTTCCTCTAACTCGTCTATACTACCCAACTTAAAAGAATTCTACTAGTAGTCAAAGTCTCTTGAGGCTATTGTCTAGGTGGTAAGACAAATTTATTATTGGGTCGAGAATCTTGGGATACCAGTCTGGAATCTTATAACCATGATTTTTCTTTATAACCATCAAGTATCGTAGTCTAATACATTTATGCCACCTGACCAGTATGTCTGCAAATACTTCGACTACTCTACTATAACGGTTTAGGTGCAGCTGTCGCTACTTCGCCAGCGAATTGTCATAGTTGTCAGTTCCTAACAAGTGCCTTCAACTCTTTCCTAAGCTTAGTCTAAGTTTTAGGGCAACAATTAAGGTCTTGACTAAAAACTATTAGGAGTATGAACTATTTCAACAATCCAACTAATTCCTGTTAGACTAAGGGATGCTATTCATGTTTTAAAATAATAAGGGGATACAGATATTGCTATAGTGCATATACATAAGGGTTATCATTATTAACTCATCCTTTAGTTGTTAATCATTACTAACACATTTATGTTTTAACTAACCAAATAAGGGTGAGGTTGAAGTAATTCAAACAATTCATAATGGCACGAAAGGATACGACTATGATATGAAGAGTTAAGCATGAGATAAGGAATGGATATAGAAGAGAAGATGAACCACCCCAAGGGGCGAGATGGTGATGGGGAAAGAATACTACTACTGCTACTCGCATCATCTATTAGTATCGCGTGTATGATATCTGGGTAGAATATTAATATATCCTCATAACTGCTAAACCACCATATATATAATTCTATGTCTACTATGCACCTAAGATCTCGTGTCATAAAGGGGGTCATGAGTATGCAATGACAAATATAACTAAGGTCGTACCTATATCTACGACTTCCTGTGCCTGCGCTCTCTTGTTTGTTATCATGAGTGCTTGGCCTATGGGGTATATCTAGTACTATCCGTGTATCAAACTTATACTAAGCACTAACGTTCGTCTTTCCGAAATAGGAAAAAACAAAAAAGAACAATAAAGAGTTCAAGGAGGAGGTGATATAATACAAATACAGGATTCAAAGGGATTAGAGAATTTGAAAAGGAGTTGCCAAGGCAGTTGTGGATTGAAATCTTATTTTGGATAAATTCCTATTCACATGCTCATATCAGTACAGTGATGTAATCGATAAGATATTCTCGGACATGTCTAAAGGGCAAGTATATTCATCTAACAAGTTGAGTCAACTATATCTCAATCCACATAAAGTAGTGATACGAAGATCGAACCAAGCGCACTAAGGTTGATCAGACCATAATGTATCGATTCTGATTTAGACAATGTATTAGTGTGGCCCCCCAATAATACATATATCATGAACAAGCTCAATAAAAGAATAAGATTACAAAACTAGGCTATAATAGCAGCATAAGTCGAGGTAGTAAAAATATGAGTACGCTTGATTATGATGGAGGAAGGTACAGAAAAATTTAAGTTCACCAAGAAGATCAGGGTTGTGCCTCTACAGTTTCCATAATAACTCCTTGTCAAGGCCTCTAGTTGACCAAATGGGTGTATGGGCCTCTAAGTTCTACAGTTTGGATAAATACTATCTTTTTATGCATGTCTATAGTTGGTGTCGTTTAATTATACTTTATTAATTGGTCAGAAGGACTATGTGATACTAGGTTATGAGGCATACTACCAAACTTACAAAGATTTAACTAATAGTGTTATTGAATACTAGAGTATATATACCTGGTACAAGGCACCTTTCTAACCCCTATTAAGTACGAAAGAAAAGAGAAGATTGACGTTGAGAAGGGATCAAGCAAGATGCAATGCAAGCAATTAAATAAGGATGCATAACGAAATCAAGGGAGGTGAAAATTAAGTGGATGAGATCCTATATTCTAATCCTATACACAGGCTTGCTCGGTACAGTAACGTAACCGAGACAATATGCTCTCGACCTGCATGGGCCACCACAAAAACATGTCACGCCCCAGTCCCAAAATACATAGGACTAGGAAAACGTAAGTATGCCAGCCGTATGTATATGGCAACTCTAATATATGGATACCATAATACATATGTACGCTGTAATATAAATATTAACTCACATGTGGTATATATATAGTCACAAGTCACATAAATACTAATCTCATCCATACAACAAGTCTTAGAAAAAAAACTAAACTAGAATAATAAGTCTGAATAATCCAAAATAATAGTCGGGTGGAGACAAATCCACTACCAATGACTATATCAATACTAAAATGAGGGAGAAGGGTAAATCTCCAATATGAAATAAGATAATGATATAAAGGCATCAGCGAAGTGATCCGTCGCTAGAGATAATCAAAGATGCTCAGAAGGTAAGACCTCATCGGAAGAGATAAGTAGTAAGTCCTGATCCGTGCTCCTGCGAATAGTCATGAACATCTACACCTGGAAAAGGACCAGGTCCTCAGAGGGACGTAATAAGATACATAGAAGCATGCCAATTTGAATACAGTAAACATGCAATATAGACAAATATATATAAGTACGTTGTACAAGACAATCTATATGAATGCATAATAAGGACAACTTTTCGACGTATGGGCATGGGTAGGCTACTCTATCTAATCTCACAACTCACACACACATTAGGAACATTATTAGCCGATATACCGCAGGGGTAGCGACCATCGCGACACCATCGAACGACATACCGCGGAGGTAGCGACCATCGGACACGACTACCATAGTGCGTGTTAGTTACTACGGTTTACCAGAGTGGTTATAGCCCATACGCCTACTGATTGTCTTCCCCTTCCATGATACTATGTGTCAAGTGTGTGTCAATATATATATATATAGCATATACTTATGACTAAAATAAAACACACATGCAATGAATATACAGAAATATAATAAGCAAGCAAAGTATTGTAAGCAATTTGGCAAGGTATCTTGCTTGGCAAGGGAGGTACAAAGTGTAACATCCAGGAGTCAAGCATACAGGATCAGAAACTACGGCCTCCGAATAAACGTCTTCGGATGCTGAAATAAACATCACCAACGTTTCCAGAATAAGCAAGATAGCTAGAAAACACTATCATTTTGTCCAATTTGGACATAGGGGCAAAAGGTAATTTCGGGTCAAAGCGGGGTCCACATGTGGCCCATTTTGCACCGAAAAGCGTGCCAGGGGTAAAGGTCTCTAAAAGGGATAAATTATAGGTCAAACCAATTCTAAAAATCAATACAAACTCAACGTATGTCCAATTTTGGATTCTGGTGGGCCGAACACAAATTCGCCCAAAAAGTCAACCGTGGGGCACGCAAATAGGATGCTTGGTCAACTATCTCAGAATTGTGTGAAACTTGGGTCACAGGACCAGCGTGATACCATGAATCCAATGGTGCAAATTTTATCGCGTTCTAACGAGTGTATACTAAATGGTGTAGTGTTTTGCAAAAGTCACGATATGGGGACCTTTTGTGGATACGTGGTGATTCCGACGCGAACACGAGTCCAAATCAGGTTCCATGAAAGGCCACATGTCTGGACATACCTTACATGCCTTTCAGTTCAACTGTTACGCGATGAGGCGGTCCCGTTTGGCGGGACGCGCTCCGTATCACAATTTTAAAGGTTTCAAAAATAGATTTTTTTGGATTTTCAACCTAATTTATTTCTGCATATAATACCAAATAAAATAATATAATTGACAGAAAATAATCTAGGTTAGGTGGTCTTCACATAGCAAAAAGAATTTCTAAGTTTGGATCTCTGTGGTGGGAGATACGAGTCCTTGAACATGGGTGGTTACAGCAGTTTTTCTGAGATTAAAAGTTATCGTTTTTCTCCAACTTGGTCTCTGTTACCTAGGGTTACACGCTGATCGAAGGAAACTAATACAAAGTATTGGAAGAGGGATAGGTCATGAACATACCGGTGAAGACGGGGTCGAATTTGGTCGAGCGATGAGGCGAAAATCAGCGCGTGAATGAGAGGTCTTCGCTGCGAATCTGCGCGGCCTGCCCGGGCGGACGGCGGCCGCGACGTCGCCGGCGGCGCTGGCGGATGCGGGGGTTTCGGGCGGTGGAGGTGGCGGGTCCAGGCGACGGTCGAGGAGAATGGTAAGGTTTTAGGGTTAGGGTTTTGGCGATCTGTAGGGACGTCTATATTTGCATCAGAGGCAGGAAGCTTTTCTTAGATGTCATTGTTCTAGACATTAAGGAATATGACATTATTCTCGAAATGGACTGGTTGGGTGCCTGCCATGCAACAATCGAGTGCACAGAGAAGCGAGTCGTATTTTGTCTACCCGACGAGGCAGACTACTACTATTCGTGCAGCGCTGCACCGAAGACGGGCAATAGTAATATCAGCAATTTTGGCTAGGCGCATGTTGTATTTGGGCTGTGAATGGTACATAGCCTCTGTTCGAGGCACCCTTATATACAAGTTTATATATATATAGGATGTTAGCGGGGGGGCGTTGTGTATTCCGCGCGGGTGGTCTAGGGTTGGAGCGACTGGGCTGGGGGGATATTGGGTTAGGGTGGTTTTGCTGCTGCTTTTAGTGATTAATGGATTTGAGTGTTAAGGAATTTGTATTTAAGGGTTAAGGGTTTAGTAATTAAGTTTTTTTTTCTTTCTTTTATATTTTCATTTCTTATTCTTTTTTTTCTTTTTTTTCTTTTTTTTTTAAATAAATTATATATATATATATATATAATTCTAGAAATTTATATTAGTGCACACAATAAATCTATCAACCGTCCACAAGGTCTCCTACATAAAATAAATTAAGGTAAAATTACGCATTGTTCCATAAATCCTCTATTGCATATTTACCTAGAAATAAAAATTCCATAAATTCTATATCTTATAATTAACTAATAAATACTATAAATAAGTTAATTAATTAAATAAATAATTAATACATTTTTAAAATTAGGGGTTTAACAAAAGGACCTCAAGCACATGGCTCCAATGCTATACTAGTGAACCCACAATGCCAGGGTACCCAAGACCGAGTTTATGCATTGACTCGGGATGAGGCATCTACCTCCGACACTGTTGTGGTACCTTACTTTTCAAAGAATTGCCCGCTAGAGTCTTATTCGATTCAGGTGCTACGCATAGTTTCATATCTGCTAATTTTATTGTTGAGAATAAATTAGCTTCTACTCCATTAAATATGAACCTTTGTGTGAGTACCCCTTCGAGAGTTGACATGCCCGCCAATGCGATCTGTAGGGACGTTTATATTTGCATCAGAGGCAGGAAGCTTTTCTTAGATGTCATTGTTCTAGACATTAAGGAATATGACATTATTCTCGAAATGGAATGGTTGGGTGCCTGCCATGCAACAATCGAGTGCGCAGAGAAGCGAGTCGTATTTTGTCTACCCGACGAGGCAGACTTCTACTATTCGTGCAGCGCTGCACCAAAGACGGCAATAGTGATATCAGCAATTTTGGCTAGGCGCATGTTGTATTTGGGCTGTGAATGGTACATAGCCTCTGTTCGAGACACCCGACAGGAAGGTGCAAATGCAGCTCAAGCTGATGTCATAGTAGATTTACCTGTATTCCCGGACGAGCTGCTTGGAATGACTCCTGATCGAGAGATCGAATTCTCCATTGACACCTTTCCGGATAGGCGACCGATATCGAAGGTACCCTACCGAATGTAACACCCCATTTTGTTCAAGCGGACTGCCGATTCAAAAGATAAAAGTGCAATATCCCGACCCGCTTTGCTCAGGCGAGAATACTCGTTTGAGACAAAGGATATCCATACTTGTCCCTACAGGACTTCGGCTTAGGCTTTCATAGGCTCGCTCGACGTATCGCTCAACCGAGGCAAATAATCGCTAAGGTGGGTGACTACGGTGAACTTGTCTTTGCTTAGCCAGCACACTTAAAATATGGAATGATACATGCTAGTCACTAGGTGAATCACCCCTGCATGCTAATAAGAATACAATGCACCTAGCTAAAGGGAATAATCCTAACTTGTATTGCTTGTGCTAGAACATGGAAATAAAATATTGCTTATATTCAGACCCTCGCATGCTACCCTAGATTATGTCGCTCGGAAAGTCCCTTATGGTTTACCTCTCAGCTTACCTTCGAGCCCGAGCCATCGTGTTTGCTTGAGTTCCTTAGAAACGCATGCTTGCTTGCTTACAAATTTCTAATGTTATTCGTATCGTGCATGCATTCTAGTTAGCCAGGAGACTATCAAATAGCTCTTCTGTGCAATTGAACCTGCAAGTATCCGGGACCGTTAGGTTACCAAGGCAATCCCCGAACCATGGGCATGCATCAAGGCAAGTGAATACTAAACTAGAAATTATATCAAGTTTACCTCTGAGCGAGAATCCTATCAAGCAAAGACAAGAATCCTAGCTCATAGAGCAATACTCATTCAGAGGGGAAATTATAGATTGTACTCGTGTTATGGATTGTATTATGAAAGATGTGAATTTGGATAACCCTAGAGACTGCATGTCGCGGACAACTTGTGCACAAGGTCTTAGTTCCTGCAGACGGTTGTTGGGGCACTGGCACCGATCCGATCTGGACGAAACTCTATTGTAAAGTCTATTGTGCTGGACGAGATAGCTTGTAGCGCCCATTATTCTTTTCGTTGTATACCATTCTCTCCAGTGACTAGTATCCTTTATGGCTATGCCAGCGACCTATTGTTCATATAGATAAGTCATCCTCGCTTAGCGGCTATCCACGTGTGAGTCATTGTATCGTATCAAGAATAACTGAGCACCCAAAATATAGTCCCGTTCATAACACAGTGTTTGCATATGTTATTGTCCCTGAATGTTTATATCTGCTCGTGCTTAATTTAACTTAGTTTGCCTTGGACAGGGAAGGACTAACGGTAAGTTGGCAAGTCTCATCGTGTTTCCTCTTATATCGTACGGCGCACTGCCACACGAGTTAGGCTATTCAATCTTTGCCATGAAACTGATCCTAAGGCAACTAGAAATACAACATAATAGTTGGTGCACGGAACCTATATTACGTGTTTGGATTTGACGAGCGGGCGAGTAGCCTCCCCACCAGTGCATTCGAGTACTGATAATCTATAAGGTTGTTTACAGGGTGCGAGAGAACCTCGTTCGGTGTAGATGCCTCCTTCGTGCGTGCTAAGGCGTAGAGATCACTCTGGAGCCTCAGAGCGTTACGATCCGGAACTAAAGTACATATACAAGACATAATGTTGGAACATTGTCTGAACATCGTCTGAACATCATCTATACATCATTCCACAAATTGTAGCCACTTGGCACGCTTTTACTGTTTCAGAGATAGAGGCTTGAGCGACTTGTAATCTCGGCCAAGCGCCGCCTGTAACAGTTATTTATATCAATAAAGAGTTGCTTTTACTTCAACTTGTGTTATTTAATGCTTCTGCTATTATCGACTCAGTGAACTTGTTACCAAATCACCTATGCGTTTATGATTCTGTTGCACTCGGACAATCTGTGCGACTCTGTGGCTTAGAACTCTTACCACAAGCCAATGAATCATGGCCTTGCACGGGCGTGGCTAACGCTCGTGCGGCAACACGCCCGGATGGGTCGAAGCGATCATCCTGCGGGAATGCTGGCACGGTGATTCTCTCCTAGCGGGGACGGCCGATTAGCCTACGGGAGATCGGGACGTGACAGATTGGTATCAGAGCCTGGCTTATACGCCTTTGGACTTCGTTTCGAGTATCTCAGTTTCGAAAGCTCACTAGTGGGTTATGTGCATACTCTCTCTATGTCCCAAACAGAATATTCTAACAATGAGTCTAAATACTTTCAAAAAGTACATTAGAATGATATGATTGCTTGCATAAAATCGTGATGCTAAGGCCTTTGTGCTGACCTGTACAAACCCTTGAGATTTTCGCAAGTAACTTGTCCGATTTTACTATCTCTGAGTTTGGTTGAATGCATATGTTTGAGGGATGCCTTGAACGTGTACACGATCCAAGACTCAAGAAGATATAAAACTCGAGTGCTAAGACTTCTCTATCACCAAGTTGGTTGACATGCATATGTTTGAGGGGCACTTCGAATATGTGCACGATCCAGACTCGCGATATGCTGATCTTAATGCTAGTGCAAGTGAATATCCAAATGAACAAGCATAATAACTTGTATAGGTTTGCCTCAGCCTTAGATCGTTGAACAAGATCAATTGAAATGTACTCCGCGCTAAGGCGCAAATGAGACTGACTCAACATACACGCAACACGACGAAAGAACCGAGTAGAAGATTATGTTCAATTGGATTTAGGAGTACTGATTGCTACTCTTAGGATAGATTCCATAATACGTTAGTACTGCTTGTCCTCAGTAAGTCTCGAGGACGAGACTTTTTCTGAGTTGGGTATGATATAATACCCCTTTCCGTTCAAGCGGACTGTCGATTCAAATGGCAAAAGTGCAATGTCCCGACCCACTTTGCTCAGACGAGAATACTCGTTTGAGGCAAAGGATATCCAGACTTGTCCCTACAGGAGTTTGGCTTAGGCTTTCAGAGGCTCACTCGACGTATCGCTTAACCGAGGCGAATAATCGCTAAGGTGGGTGGCTACGGTGAACTTGTCTTTGCTTAGCCAGCACACTTAAAATATGGAATGATACATGCTAATAAGAATACAACGCACCTAGCTAAAGGGAATAATCCCAACTTGTATTGCTTGTGCTAGAATATGAAAATGAAATATTGCTTATATTCAGACCCTCGCATGCTACCCTAGATTATGTCGCTTGAAAAGTTCCTAACGGTTTCACCACTCGGCTTACCTTCGGGCCCGAGCCAACGTGTTTGCTTGAGTTCCTTAGAAACACATGCTTGCTTGCTTATAAATGTCTAACGTTATTCGTATCGTACATGCATTCTAGTTAGCCAGGAGACTATCAAATATCTCTTCTGTGCAATTGAACCTGCAAGTATCCGGGACCGTTAGGTCACCAAGGCATTCCCCGAACCATGGGCATGCATCAAGGTAAGTGAATACTAAACTAGAAATTATATCAAGTTTACCTCTGAGCGAGAATCCTATCAAGCAAAGACAAGAATCCTAGCTCGTAGAGCAATACTCGTTCAGAGGGGAAATTATAGATTGTACTCGTGTTATAGATTGTATTATGAAAGATGTGAATTTGGATAACCCTAGAGACTGCATGTCGCGGACAACTTGTGCACAAGGTCTTAGTTCCTGCAGACGGTTGTTGGGGCACTAGCACCGATCCAATCTGGGCGAAACTCTATTGTATAGTCTATTATGCTGGACGAGATGGCTTATAGCGCCCATTATTCTTTTCGATGCATACCATTCTCTCCAGTGACTAGTGTCCTTTATGGCTATGCCAGCGACCTATTGTTTATATAGATAAGTCATCCTGGCTTAGCGGCTATCTGCGTGCAAGTCATTGTATCGCATCGAGAATAACTGAGCACCCAAAATATAGTCCCGTTCATAACACAGTGTTTGCATATGTTATTGTCCCTGAATATTTATATCTACTCGTGCTTAATTTAACTTGGTTTGCCTTGGACAAGGAAGGACAAACGGTAAGTTGGTAAGTCTCGCTGTGTTTCCTCTTATATCGCACGGCGCACTGCCACACGAGTTAGGCTATTCAATCTTTGCTATAAAACTGATCCTAAGGTGTCACTACCACATTCCAAAAATAGTGGTATTTTCGACTTTTATATATATTTAATATTATGGTAGTTATTTTAAATAATTGCATGATAAGTATATTTAATTTAAATAATTGTATGAGATGTGTATTTAAATATTTACAGTGTTCATTAATGTTTGAGCTGGTAGACTTGACCTAGAAGCCCACTAGACAAACACCTGTCCGAATTATAGGATTTTGTATTTAATTCGTATTAATTAGAATTTAATTATTGGACGTAGTCATTAATTACCGTAATTTATTTAATTGTTGCACCTTACCGTTTTTGGAGCGCTACCCTAGCTTTTGTCTTCCAACAAATTTCACAACCTTGCCTTAGACATGCCCGCCTTCCATTCTGACATTTTTGTAACTCATAATCATGCTCTCTTGTGCTTCATTTTAGCCGCACAATATTCGTCGCGGAAGCTTATTTAATTTCTAAATAAATTCCAACTTTGTATCGTTGTGCGTTCCAATCGAAATTGGAGGCAATCTTGACCCATTTTCCATGCAACCCAAATTAGGGTAATATTATGTTCTGAGTCTTCTTCACTAATGATATTTGTGACCCGACCTAATTTTGGCCCCATGTACTCCTAATTAATTTTAGAACACAGCTTGCATTTTATTTCTAATTAAATCGAGGATACCCTTTTGACTAATTCCGTTAATCCCGATTTAATTATAGTACCCCACTAATTAAGCCCATACCAAACACACAACGCCCCCTTACCCTACAAAATACAAAATACCAAATCGTCCACCAATTTTTCATCATTTTATCTGTCTGTGCAAATATCCAAATTTAAGGGGGCTAATTTACAAATATTGCATTAGGTGTCAACACCCCATTGGTTCAAACCAATGGAGAAGCCCTAATATTGACTAGTCAACCCAACCCTCACCCTTGCATGAAGGAATCATTGATGACAAATCCTAACCACCCATTTAAAATGGGTGCATCTACACCACTCATTCTCCTCTCACCTCTTCCTATTTAATGTCCCATCACACCCTCTTCCCAAGAAAACCCTAATCCCCAAACCTAGGGAAGCCCCCATCTCCTCACAAGCCCCCAACCGTAGCCTTCTTCTTCCTTTTTCATTTTTTTCCTTTTCTCTTCTTCTTCTTCTTCTCCTTTCTTTTTGAATTTATTTGAAGGGGGGAAATCATCCCTACTGTTCCCTGTGAGCTCGGCTCCTTCTCTGGCAGACCAGCCGGAGTCCACCTTACTCCACTGCAGCCCGGCCAATGTGGCACCTCCGTCACATCCACCATATCATTACCACCACTGCATTCCCACCGACCTCCATCTCCCCACAGCGCAGCCGACTGCTGTTCCTCCGCCTCACTCGAGCCGACCCCAACCCGCAACTCCCCCGACTTCCCTGCTCCGACGAGCACCCCGCCTGAACACCTCATATGCCACCACCACCAGAGCTAACCTCCATCACCACCACTGAGCCAATCTCCTCCTGCTCCGGCCAGTTCGAGCACCCCGCATCCAGTCCGGCGGGTGACTGTACAGCTCCACTGTGCAGTTTTTTTCCCCGACTTCACTGTGAGCCCCCCCATCCGGCCAGCACCACCCTGCTCCAGCACGGCCCAGCCACTCCACCTCAACCCCGTTCGAGCACTCCGGCCACGTCAACGAGATCCAGCAGCCCCACAGCCACTGCTCCACTGCTCGCTCCAACCCGTAGCCCGGCCTGCTACTCTGGCCAGCTCCGGCCATCCCCACTCTGGTCACCCTCATCAGCAGAACCACCACCGCCTCGTCGTCGTCGTCTCCGTCGTCGTCATAGACGCGCTCGGGTACGACCTCTCCCCTCGTCTGTATGTGTATATGTGTATGTGTGTATATGTGTATGTGTAAATGTATATGTGTATTAATATACCCGTATAAATATAATATATGTTAATGTATGTATTTTTGGTATATATATATATGTATGTATTTTTGGTATAAATATATATATTTATTTTGGTATATAAATGTATATATATATATACATATACATAGTATATGTTTGATAAAACGTATTTTGGTAAATATATAAATGTAGCATATATAAATTAATTTGGTATATATATGTACATATATATACGTATTTGGTATATGCATTAATTGGTATATATATACATATATATATATGTATATACATTCAGTATATATACCTATTCCTTGTATACGTATAAAATATGGTATGTATTTTTAAACTTATATATATATATATGTTATATAATTCTATTATTGTTATACACTTATATATATTAAGTACGTATTTAATTGGTATATATATTACGAGTATAATATGTACATTTCTATATATGTCTCTACTAGATAACCCGAGTGTAAATACGGATACCCCGTAACTACACACGACCTATGACCCTGTAAACTGTTAGCAGACTGCCACATGTACACTGACGTACCGGCAAGCCCCGTATCATTTGACCGTCTGTCTTGCACAGCAATCACAGACACGACGCTCGTGCAACTTGACACACTTGACCCTAGTTGACCAATGCCATACCTGGCATAGCCCCTGAGTTTAACGTATTATGATTGTGTTAGTGTAGCATCTGATACAAATATCATATTTATTATATGTCTATAGGACTGTTAGATCATCCAGGCGATACTCTGGGACAGGACATTGGTATTACCAGCTAAGGACCCAAGGCGAGTGCATTCTCTAATTAGCTTCTTATTTATGATATCCCCTATGTTTATTGTATCTAGTATAAATATCCATATTCTCGACACGGTGGTTACACGGATTGGTATATCCGGATCTCGTCATGAGATGTTATTCCTTGTTCATGGTGTAGCTTGTACAAGTCTTATTTCCTTGTTATCTTGTGCATGTACAGACACTGATTTTCGAAAAGATTTGCTATCTTCCTAGGGAATCCCGTGCCATAGCGTACCATGGTTGGATCTACTATACCAGTCGGGGGTGGGGAGTATTTTAGTATAGATATGTGATCATACCCTTCATGTACAAGTCTTGTTCACATATTCGTGTTGGTCATACACCACACATATGACTAGCCATGCCATTATACATGTACAAGTTTCCAAGCCGATCACATGTTAAAGCTAGTACTCACACACTTAGTCATAGTATTCTTGCTCATTGACATATTGTTCCTTCCCGCATTTACTTACAGTATTTCCAGTATTTTTTTTATTCTATATCTCTCATACATATACATGCATCTTGTATATTTCCATCTATATACTGCTACATAGCTTATATCATTGATATAGAACTGCTATTAGAAATGTACTTTGCTCCTTCCTGACTGGAAATATTTTTCCAGACTATGCCTTAGAGGACCGCTGTCCAACTTTTTATGGTCCACTTGGAGAGTAGCTGCAGACTTGGACTTGGTAGTTCAGTTGTGATTCCGGGAGGCCTAGCCGGGATTACTAGTTATCTAGTTAGTTCCTTTCAGTAGTTTATTTGGTACCGAATTTGTCTCTGACATATTTTATTGTGACTTGGATATTTGTTGAGTTAGATTATTTATATTTTAGACTTGTGTTGTAGTTTATTTTATTCTTCGAATTCTTATCGTGCTGTAGTTATGTGATTGAGTATGTTGATTCATTTATATTGTGTTATCCGTGTCTCCTTATGGAGTTGGACACTCGTGCGAGATTGTTTAGATAGTGCTTGACCTAGACAGCGTTCTACCGCCGATGCTGTGGCATAGGCTGGACGTACCCACGTACTCGTGCCTAATTTTTGGGTGCGGGTCATGACACGTTTTTAGTGGTGGCCCATGCAGGTCAGACTTCACAAGTTGTACGATGTCGTGGTAGTGTGACATCTTTGTTACACTACTGCGTGCCTGCGATAGGATCTAGGATATAGCATACTAGGATGAGAGCGAATACTCAATCATAATTCCTTGAGAGATTCTTGGGATGACCCCTGAGAATCTCATTATAAAATTCTAATTTAAATTATTTCCCTTGATTTTGTCCGTTCTCACTTGTTGATATTGAATTTGATTATTGTTGATCAGTTAGTAAATTGAGATCTTAGTGTCATTGTAGAGTTTGAATTCATATCAAGATGAATTTTACGGACTAATTTATGGTATTATCTGATGACACATGTTGATGAGGACAGTAAAAAAGATTAACACTAGGGCTATTGGACTACGAGATATGGATTTAAATTATAATTCGAAGATTGAAAATGAATTTCAATTTTTAAGAATTTGAGAAGTTGAGATATTATGCTATTAAATTTTTTTTTTTTGAGGATTCAGATTCAATTCAATGAACCTAGACAAAGCTGTAAGGATTTTTGGAAGTGATTAAATTTTGTTTCAGCTTTTGAATATTTGACTTTGAGGAAAGTATATGCATTTTACTTTAAATTGTTCGAGGAGTTAGTTTTGAGGACTTTATTATGAGGATAAAATTTTATAGTGGAAGAGATATATTAGTATATGAGTAGATGAGGTGCATGTGTAAGGATCTGTTGGCTTGAGCATGATTGAGATTGCACTGCAAACTGACTTGGGTGTCCATCTAGGGTTGTATTAGAGGGAGCAGTACTTAGTATGGTGTTGCATTGGATATGCACTTGAGTGATAAGAACAACTAGTATCAACAATTGCAGTAGGTAAGAAAGCTAGTAGTGAGTGTGCTTGTAGTAGAACTGTGGTACCTAAAGGGATAGAGGTATCAAACCTTGGATGCATCATTAACATGTGCAATCACAATTAGGAATATTTCCAATCTATTATCTTGTTATCCTTATTCCTTCTGAATGTTGTTTCTTTAGAACTTTACCGTCCTTCCTTGATGATATCGCATTTATTGCCTTAACTGATTCTTTTGGATCTGTCTTCAGGATATCACCGAAGACACGATCTATGAGAGTGGGAGCACCAGCTTTAGAGGGGTCTGCCACCTCTCCACCTGATGGACAGACATTCGTAGTTCCTCCTACATCTCCGATGCATGTGGGAGTATCTGCACTTTTCGGGAATCCTCCTCCTCCACATGTTCAGAGGATTGCCGCAGCTGTGACAGACAACCTTCCTCCTCCACCGATCCGATTCCCGGAGGTTTACCCATTGACGGGGCACAGATATTTACTTTGATCCAGGGCATGGTAGATGCCCAGAGAGTGATGGCAGATGCTCAGCGAGTTCAAGCTGAGGCTCAGAGGGTGCAAGCAGAAACGCACCAGGCATAAACCGAGCTGATGAGAGAGAGAATGGAGAATGCTCATCAGGTGACTCTCCAAGCTTTGGAGAGAGTAGCACAATACCAGTAGTTTCCTGGCCAGCAGCAACAACAAAGATCAGGCACTATAGTGGACTTCAAGAGGATGATGCCTCGAGAGTTCAAGGGTATCGAAGGGATACTCTACGCTGACGACTGGATAGAGGACATAGAGAGGAGCCTGCGATTGGCCCATATTCCGGAGAGCTTACGAATAGAGGCGATTGGCAGTCAGATGTTCGATATTGCACTCACGTGGTATCGCACGGAGCGGAGACTTACTGCACAAAGACTTACTTGGGAGACCTTCAAGGAGCTCTTCAAGGAGAAGTTCTTTCCCGACGTGGCATTGAGAACCTTGGAAAGTCAGTTTCATGACTTGGTTCAAGGAAACATGTCGGTCGATGAGTACGCTGCAGAATTCTGTCGATTGAGCCATTTTGCATCGTCTATGATTCGGGACCCAAGAGATCGAGCCCGGAAGTTTAGAAAGGGGCTGACGAGAGAGATTAGGTCGGCACTTCTGGTCGTTGTACCGCTACCTTTGAGGATATCTTGATGGATGCCCAGATTGCAGAAGAGGATCTGGATCTCAGGCCTAAGAGGAGTCACAATATTTCTAGAGATACGGATGGTAGTACGGGACCAGCCAAGCGTCCCCATATTTAGTATCAACAGCAGTACCAGGCACCAGTTCGTGTTTAGCAGGATCGACAGCAGCCTCCGAGAGAGAACAACAGACTTGTCATTTCTGTAAGAAGCCAGGTCACCTTTGGGAGAGCTGTAGATTGAGGCTAGGACTTTGTTTGCGCTGTGGTGATACAGGACACCGAATGAGGGATTGCCCTCTAGCTCAGTGCACAGCTCCAAATTGCAGAGATCCAGTTAGGCCACCTGTGGAACTGCAGATTGCTCAGCACCCGCGGAGGGAGCCACCCCAGCAGGGCAGAGCATTCACAATGACGGTCGAGGAGACCGATACTGCAGGTAACGTGATAGCATGTTTTGTTCCTTTCTTTCCTTCTGTCCTCTCTATTGATTGATTGATTGATTGATTCCTTAGTACCGTAGCTTCTATTCATGATTTCCTTGTTAGAATGTAGTTAGTAGTACACCCTGACAGAAACTGTAATACCATGATAAAACAGACCATAACCATGCATGTTTTCCTCTAGATTGTATGTTGTATGACTGTAGGTAAATTTTTCTTAGGCCATGATCATTGGGGTTTGACCATAGCGAAGATCTATGAAAAGGTTATGACTTGACAAGAGAAACAAGATGATTAAAATTCGAGGATAAACATCGATTTAAATAAAGGGTTAAGAAATTAACATTGCATAATTGATGATTTATTAATTTCAGGAAGATTATGATATGATTAAATTGGTTATTAAAATTTAGAAAATTTGGGAGATTATCATTATATTTATTTGATTGCAAGATACGAATTTAAAATTTTATATTATGGATGTTGCATTTGAAGAATCCATAAGTATCGCATTGTTGAATATTTTGAGGAAAAAGGAAATCAAGAAATAAAATCATTGATGGATTAGTGTTTAAATTCAAACTTTTGGGACGAGATTTAGATTTTATATATATACATTGATTGAAATTAAATTTGAGTGGATATTAAATTTCGAGTATTTAATTATTAACTTAAAAATTTTGGAGGAAATTGTGGAAATAAAAATGGAATTTGATTCTACTCCAATTTTCAGGAGTACGATAATTAAAATTTTTGAAAATTTTTTGGAATAGCAGAATGGGTTTGCTTTATGTTTGATGAACCTAGATTTGATGGAGATTAATATATAATGAATAAGCACTACTATTGAGGATTTAAATTTCGAGGACGAAATTCTTTTAAGGAGGGTAGACTTGTCACTACCACATTCCAAAAACAGGGGTATTTTCAACTTTTATATATATTTAATATTGTGGTAGTTATTTTAAATAATTGCATGATAAGTATATTTAATTTAAATAATTGTATGAGATGTGTATTTAAATATTTACAATATTCATTAATGTTTGAGCTGGTAGACTTGACCTAAAAGCCCACTAGACGAACACATGTCCGAATTATAGGATTTTGTATTTAATTTGTATTAATTAGAATTTAATTATTGGAGGTAGTAATTAATTACCGTAATTTATTTAATTGTTGCACCTTACCATTGCTTCGATATTTGGAGCGCTACCCTAGCTTTTGCCTTCCAACAAATTTCACAATCTTGTCCTAGACATGCCCACCTTCCATTCTGATATTTTTGTAACTTATAATCATGCTCTCTTGTGCTTTATTTTAGCCGCACAATATTCGTCACGGACGTTTATTTAATTTCTAAATAAATTTCAACTTTGTATCGTTGTGCGTTCCAATCAAAATTGGAGGCAATCTTGACCCATTTTCCGTGCAACCCAAATTAGGGTAATATTCTGTTCTGAGTCTTCTTCACTAATAATATTTGTGACCCGACCTAATTTTGGCCCCATGTACTCCTAATTAATTTTAGAACACAATTTGTATTTTATTTCTAATTAAATTGAGGATACCATTTTGACTGATTCCGTTAATCCCGATTTAATTCCAGTACCCCACTAATTAAGCCCATACCAAACACACAACACCCCCTCACCCTACAAAACACCAAACACCAAATCGCCCACCAATTTTTCATCATTTTATGTGTCTGTGCAAATACCCAAATTTAAGGGGGCTAATTTGCAAATATTGCATTAGGTGTCAATACCCCATTGGTTCAAACCAATGGAGAAGCCCTAATATTGACTAGTCAACCCAACCCTCACCCTTGCATGAAGGAATCCTTCATGACAAATCCTAACCACCCATTTAAAATGAGTGCATCTACACCACTCATTCTCCTCTCACCTCTTCCTATTTAATATCCCATCACACCCTCTTCCCAAGAAAACCCTAATTCCCAAACCTAGGGAAGCCCCCATCTCCTCACAAGCCCCCAACCGTAGCCTTCTCCTTCCTTTTTCATTTTTTTTCTCTTCTTCTTCTTCTTTCCTTCTTCTTCTTCTCCTTCCTTTTTGAATTTATTTGAAGGGGGGAAATCATCCCTATTATTCCCTGTAAGCCCGGCTCCCTTTTTCGGCCGACCCGCCGGAGTCCACCTTACTCCACTTAAGCACCTCCGTCACATCCACCATATCATCACCACCACCCCATTCCCACCGACCTCCATCTCCCCGCAGCGCAGCCGACTGCTGCTCCTCCGCCTCACTCGAGCCGACCCCAACCCGCAACTCCCCCGACTTCCCTGCTCGGGCGAGCACCCCGCCTGAACACCTCACATGCCACCACCACCAGAGCTTACCTCCATCACCACCACTGAGCCAATCTCCTCCGGCTCCGGCCAGTTCAAGCACCCCGCATCCAGTCCGGCGGCTGACTGCACAGCTCCGCTGTGCAGTTTTTTCCTCGACTTTACTATGAGCCCCCCATCCGGCCAGCACCACCCTGCTCCGACGCGGGCCAGCCACTCCTTCTCAACCCCGTTCGAGCACTCCGGCCACGTCGACGAGATCCAGCAGCCCCGCAGCCACTGCTCCACTGCTCGCTCCAACCCGCAGCCTGGCCTGCTGCTCCGGCCAGCTCCGACCATCCCCACTCTGGCCACCCTCATCAGCAGAACCACCACCGCCTCGTCGTCGTCATCGTAGACGCGCTCGGGTACGACCTCTCCCCTCGTGTGTATGTGTATATGTGTATGTACGTATATGTGTATGTGTAAATGTATATGTGTATTAATATACCCGTATAAATATAATATATGTTAATGTATGTATTTTTGGTATATATATATATACCTATATATATATATGTATGTATTTTTGGTATAAATATATATATTTATTTTGGTATATAAATGTGTATATATATATACATATACATAGTATATGTTTGATAAAATATATTTTGGTAAATATATAAATGTAGCATATATAAATTATTTTGGTATATATATGTACATATATATACGTATTTTTTATATGTATTAATTGGTATATATATATATATATATATATATATATATATATATATATATATATATATATATATATATATATATATATATACATTCATTATATATACCTATTCCTTGTATACGTATAAAATATGATATGTATTTTTAAACTTATATATATATGTTATATAATTCTATTATGGTTATATACTTATATATATTAAGTACGTATTTAATTGGTATATATATTATGATTATAATATGTACATTTCTATATATGTCTCTACTAGATGACCCGAGTGTAAATACGGATACCCCGTAACTACACACGACCTATGACCCTGTGAACTATTAGCAGACTGCCACATGTCTACTGACATACCGACAAGCCCCGTATCATTTGACCGTCTGTCTTGCACAGCAATCACAGACGCGACGCCCGTGCAACTTGACGCACTTGACCCTAGTTGACCAATGCCATACCTGGCATAGCCCCTGAGTTCAACGTATTATGATTGTGTTAGTGTAGCATCTGATACAAATATTATATTTATTATATGTCTATAGGACTGTTGGATCATCCAGGCGATACTCTGGGACAGGACATTGGTATTACCAGATAAGGACCAAAGGCGAGTACATTCTCTGATTAGCTTCTTATTTATGATATTCCCTATGTTCATTGTATCTAGTGTAAATATTCATATTCTCGACACGCTGGTTACACGGATTGGTATATCCGGATCTCGTCATGAGATGTTATTCCTTGTTCATGGTGTAGCTTGTACAAGTCTTGTTTCCTTGTTATCTTGTGCATTTACAGACACTGATTTTTGGGGAGATTTGCTACCTTCCTAGGGAATCCCGTGCCATAGCGTACCATGGTTTGATCTACTATACCAGTCGGGGGTGGGAAGTATTTTAGTATAGATATGTGATCATACCCTTCATGTACAAGTCTTGTTCACATGTTAGTGTTGGTCATACACCGCACGTATGACTAGCCAGGCCATTATACATGTACAAGTTCCCAAACCGATCACATGTTAAAGCTAGTACTCACACACTTAGTCATATTATTCTTGCTCATTGACATATTGTTCCTTCCCGCATTTACTTACAGTATTTCCAGTATTTCCTTTATTATATATCACTCGTACATGTACATGCATCTTGTATATTTCCATCTATATACTGCTACATAGCTTATATCATTGATATAGAACTGCTATTAGAAATGTACTTTGCTCCTTCCTGACTGGAAACATTTTTCCAGACTATGCCTTAGAGGACCGCTGTCCGACATTTTATGGTCCACTTGGAGAGTATCTGCAGACTTGGACTTGGTAGTTCAGTTGTGATTCCGGGAGGTCTAGCCGGAATCACTAGTTATCTAGTTAGTTCCTTTCAGTAGTTTATTTGGTACCGGATTTGTCTCCGGCATATTTTATTGTGACTTGGATATTTGTTGAGTTAGATTGTTTACATTTTAGACTTGTGTTGTAGTTTATTTTATTCTTCGAATTCTTATCGTGATGTAGTTATGTGATTGAGTATGTTGATTCATTTATATTGTGTTATCTGTGTCTCCTTATGGAGTTGGATACTCGTGTGAGATTGTTTAGATAATGATTGACCTAGACAGCGTTCTACCACCGATGCTGCGGCGTAGGCTGGACGTACCCACGTACTCATGCCCAATTTTCGGGTGCGGGTCGTGACATAAGGCAACTAGAAAGACAACATAATAGTTAGTGCACAGAACCTATATTACGTGTTTGGATTTGACGAGCGGGCGAGTAGCCTCCCCACCAGTGCATTTGAGTACTGATAATCCACTAGGTTGTTTGCAGGGTACGGGAGAACCTCTTTCGGTGTAGATGCCTCCTTCGTGCGTGATATGGCGTGGAGATCACTCTGGAGCCTCGGAGCGTTACAATCCAGAACTGAAGCACATATACAAGACATAATGTTGGAACATTGCTTGAACATCGTTTGAACATTATCTATACATCATTCCATAAATTATAGCCACTTGGCACTCTTTTACTGTTTCAGAGAGAGAGGCTTGAGCGACTTGTAATCTCAGCCAAGTGCCGCCTGTAACACTTGTTTATATCAATAAAGAGTTGCTTTTACTTTAACTTGTGTTATTCAATGCTTTCGCTATTGTCGACTCAGTGAACTTGTTACAAAATTTCCTATGCGTTTATGATTCTGTTGTACTCGGACAATCTGTGCAACTCTGTGGCTTAGAACTCTTACCTCCAGCCAATGAATCATGGCCTTGCACGGGCGTGGCTAACGCTCGTGCGGCATCACCCCCGGATGGGTCAAAGCGACCATCCCGCGGGAGCGCTGGCGCGGTGATTCTCGCCTAGCGGGGACGGCCGATTAGCCTGCGGGAGATCGGGGCATGACACCGAATGGCCCCAGCAGAGCTAAAGGAACTGAAGGTGCAGATGCAAGATCTGTTGGACTAAGGATATATTCGCCTAAGCGTTTCTCCATGGGGAGCTCCAGTGCTATTCGTAAAGAAGAAGGACAGATCCATGCGGCTGTGCATAGACTACCGAGAACTGAATAAGGTTACCGTGCGAAACAAGTACCCGGTACCAAGGATAAAGACCTGTTTGATCAAATACAAGGCGCAACAGTATTCTCTAAAATTGATCTCTGGTCGATCTATCGCTAGTTAAAAATCAAATCTGGTGATGTCCCCAAGTCAGCATTCCGAACCCGTTATGGGCACTATAATTTTTTTATAATATCGTCGGTTTGACGAACGCCCCAGCAACTTTCATGGATCTAATAAACCGCATATTCCAGCCGTTTATGGACAAGTTTGTGGTCGTGTTTATTAACGACATACTGATATATTCCAAGAATGAGATGGAACACAAGGAACAACTGAAGATTGTACTGCAGATATTACGGGAACATCGGTTGTTCGCAAAGCTCAACAAGTGTAAGTTCTGGTTGAACAATGTGGAATTCATTGGATATGTTATCCCGGTAAAAGGCGTCGCCGTAGACCCAAAGAAGATAGAAGCGGTGGCGGATTGGAAGCAACCTATGTCAGCCAGTGAAGTTCGTAGCTTTCTGGGCCTAGCAGGATACTATCGTAGGTTCATAAAAGATTTTTCTAAATTGGCCTCACCTTTGACTCACCTTACTCAGAAAGGGATTACATTCAAGTGGAGCGACAAATGCGAAGCAAGCTTTCAAGAGCTAAAGCAACGGCTTATTTTAGCTCCAATACTTGCACTTTCGGATGGAGTAGATGAGTTTCAGATATACACTGATGCTTCGGGACTCGACTTAGGGTGTGTTCTCATGCAGAGGGACAAGTTAATATCATATGCCTCAAGATAATTGAAGCCGCACGAGAAAAACTACCCAACACATGACTTAGAACTGGCAACAATTGTGTTCGCACTGAAGTTGTGGTAGCATAATCTTTATGGTGTTGCTTACAAAATCTACACAAACCACAAGATCCTCAAGTACCTATTCACCCAATGGAAACTGAACCTTCGGCAATGGCGCTGGCTATAACTGATAAAGGACTATGACCTGACGATCGCATATACGCCGGACAAGAGAAACATTGTTGCTGATGCTCTGAGTCGAAAGCACGTGGGCTCGCTATCCATAAACAGTTGTTTGCTTCAAGATCTAGAGGCGATGGGCATCGAATTTTGAGTTCGGCATCGAGGAATACAGCAGGCTCTACTCCATCTTGAGCCGAGTTTGCGTGATAGAATCAAGTATGCTCAGAGGGACGATCAGTTCCTAACGACAGTGCGTGGGCTGATCTCGACGAGAAAGACGTCCAACTTCATGGAAGGCAAAGATGGGATCTTACAAATGAAAGAAAGATTATGTGTTCCTAGCGATCCAGTACTCCGAAAGAAAATTATGATAGAGGCACACTATGCAAAGTATTTCTTACATCCGGGGAGCACCAAAATATACAAGGACTTGCACAGGACCTTCTGGTGGCACGGTATGAAGTAGAATTTGGTGACCTTTGTGTCACAGTGTATAGCCTGTCAATAGGTGAAAGGTGAACATCAAAGGCCCAACAGGGAGCTGCAGAACCTCGCTATTCCCGAGTGGAAATGGGACAACATCGCTATGGATTTCATCGTGGGCTTTCCAAAGACACCGTGGGGGTATGATATAATTTGGGTCATAGTTGATCGTTTACCAAATCTGCCCACTTTTACCCTATCAAAGTTACATGGAGCGTCGATCGGTTAGCACAGTTTACATTGACGAGATTGTCCGACTACACGGAGTACCTGCCTCAATCATCTCAGACCGCGACAGATATTTCTTATCTCATTTTTAGACTAGCCTACAATCTGCTTTGGGCACCAACCTAAAGTTCAGTACCGCATATCACCTCCAGACTAACGACCAGATGGAAAAGCAAATCAGATACTTGAGGATATGCTACAACTATGTGCGATCGATTTAAAGACTAGTTAGGACACGCACCTTCCGTTGGCGGAGTTTGCGTACAACAATAGTTACCAATTGAGCATCCAGATAGAACCGTACGAAGTTCTCTATGGGCAAAAGTGTCGATCTCCAATATGTTGGGACAAAGTCGACGAGCGATAGGTACTCGAGACAGAGCTGGTGGAGCAGACCGTTGAGAAAGTTTATTTGATTCGAGAAAGACTCCGCACTGCGCAGAGCCGACAAAAGAGTTATGCCGATGCACATCGTAGACCCTTGGAGTTTATGGTCGGGTATCACGTCTTCTTAAAAGTGACACCAATGAATGGAGTGATGTGATTCGGTATTAAGGGCAAATTGAGTCCTAGATTTATTGGCCCCTTTGAAATACTTGAGCGAGTGGCAGTTGTGGCCTATCGAATTATACTACCCCCCACCCTGGCTGAAGTGCACGATGTCTTCCATGTCTCTCAACTTTAAAAGTATGTGCATGATCTAAGTCATGTGGTTAGATTCGAGCAATTGGAACTGCACACGGACTTATCGTACTTAGAGGAGCCTGTACAAATTTTGGATCAGAAGAAGTAGGTGCTGCAGAACCGTACAATGTCCTTGGTTCGCGTATTGTGGCAGAACCATTCAGTAGAGAAATCGACGTGGGAGATAAGGTCAGAGATGAAGGAGAAGTATCCTTCATTATTCGTTTAGTCAGAGATATGATCTTGTTCTTAAGTTTCGGGATAAAACTTTTTTTAGTGGTATATTATGTAGTGCCTCGAATCCCGATCCGACCGAGATACGCACTATATAATTTGGCTTATGGCTAGTCTCTCTAAGTCATAGTTTGGTGTTTAGAATCTTCGACATCCTCTTGCCACGGACAAAATGCGATGATCATTTTCAACTCATGGATAGGCCTCTATTGAAACTAGTCCAATAGTTTTCGTGCTTTGTTGCTTGGTTTTCTTGATGTCGCTTTAGAATTTTTGTTTTGGTCTTACTTTCTATTTGCTTAGTTTTTTGTGTTGACTTTCTCGCTTGGAGCTTTGATTCTTGGGGAGTTCGGAAGGAAGGATAGGCAAAGGATTTTAACTCAGTTCTCGTGCTATTGTAGGTCCGCATAACTGACGTTTGATCGTCGCTAGGCGGGACTTCTTCTTTCAACACTTTCCTTAATCGGTGGGTGATTCGGACCCTTCTTTCCTACCTTTTCACATCCACATCTCTAATGTTTCAAACATTCAATTGATAATGCCCAGCTGAATGCCTAGGAAATCCTTAGACACAATGCATGCCAACCACTAAAAAAGGAACATGGAGATTGTAGACTAACTTGTATATTCATGAACATGATATAAACACGAGCTCCAATATACAAGCGACAATTGGAATATTAGTTGTGGCTTGGTGCCTCGGAGAGTTTGGACCCACGGGACACCTAAATCGGAACACAAATTTGAGAAAATATGAACTGTTGCATAAGTATATATGTTACTTCTTTACTTCTTCTGTTTTATCTCATGCATTATATGATAGTTGAACTGTTAACGCATTTGCATGGTCTGGGACAACTTGTGCATAAGGTTTTGCATTTCCTTGAAATGGTATTCTGGGGCACTGGAACCGTATCGACTCAGGGTGAAATATTTTATCGTGCTAGTCGTGATGCATTGCGGGACCTTCAGCAGGGCTTGCTACCCGGGCTGACAGGGCGCGCCGCAATGCCTTGGATAAGTCCCCATGGTATCGATCACACCAATGACCGCATATAGATAAAACACATGCTAATCTATTATCTTGTGCAGATGGTAAGTATACTTGTGTTTCGTTGCAGGGAAGGCGTAAATCGGTTGAGTAAGCAACCGATGTGCTTCATGGGTTCAATGTTATTTTTGTTCCTCTAAAATTATGCAACTGATATGAACTTAATTTACTTAGTTCTCAATAGCAAGATCATTTTAATGCATGCTCGCCCCTAATAAGAAAGTATTGATTTAGGCGAGTGGGTTCGTCCCGCTCACCAGTACAGCTGAGTACTGACCCACGTTATGGGCAATTATTTCAGGCACTCAGAGTGTGCAACGTTAGTGGATAGACGAGAAGGTGTTAGAAGCTCTTCTATTTTGAAGTATAGTTGAAGCCAGTTCATTTTGGAGGCGTAGATTTTTTAATCTATACAAGGGCGTAATGTATGGGCGACAAGGCTTATCTGATGGAGCGTGCCCTACCTTTTGAGTCTTTCTTTTGTAATACAAACCAGGTAGCCGAGTGGCGCATCAAATGTAAACTCTATATAAATTACTCTGAATTATCAATGAAAAACATATTTTCTTCATATACCTTGTGTTCAACTATCTGTGAATGTATTTTCTAACTATTGTTTCAAATGGGTTCCTATCACTGTACGTTCTTGCCTTGTACGAGCGCAACCCAGGATCGCACGGTATCACGCCCAAGTGAGAATGATCGGGTCCACAAAGGATCCGGGAGAGGATGATTTAACCTTGCGGGATCGAGGCATGACATGTTCGTGCCACGATAACTCCTTCTCATCAAATATATCATTCATCATAATCCGACCTTGGACATTGAGGCCCAATATGTGATGGACATCATCCAAAGTAATTATCATCTCCGTCGTTGAGAGATGGAAAGTGTTGGCCTCTGTATGCCAGCTTTCTACGAATGCTAATATAAGCGCAGTGTTCATCGCCTGGTACGCGTACTTGGCCAAATTGTGCAAATCGATAGGAATGAGTTTGTTCCTAACGGTTTCCCCTAATCTGTCAAAATTCCAGCTACTATACTTCTTTTCGTGGTTCACGACCGTCGTGGACATACGATAGGTCCTTTAAAAAGTTAACAATCGGAGGAAATTAGAATTATAAAATATATATTAATCGAAATCAAAACTTAATTTTTTATAACGTAGTGTACATATCGGGTCTTTCCATATTTGAAATATAAATGATAGCAACATAGAGCAAATTTCTGGGAGAGTTAAAATTGGACTAGTTGGCTGGTGAGAAGGTCCTGAACCATCATCTGGCCGAGTTTGGACAATAGGCACATCTTCATCGGAGGAGGAAGAAGACGGAGGACTAGTAGGAGCTGGTCCCTTCAAACGAAACTTGCGTGGTCTCGGTGCAGTGACTCGTCTATGGGGCTCGGGTGGGTTCGGAGATAATGACTGGTATCTCAACCTCACTATCCACATTGAGTTTCTTGGGTCATTTTCTTTTCGTAGCTGCCTCAAAACTGAAAAAGAAATAAATAATTTCAGATACAGCGATAAACAAATTAGACAATAAAGATTGTCCTATATGTACTATAGGACTGTATATTTTTTCCTACAGTCCTGTTGGTTAAAATTTTGATTGTCAGAACTGTTCAGTTTTTTTAAACCCTAAGTTCGATTTTTATGGTTCTAAAGTTTGTTTATCACCAATAAATTAGTTCTAAAACTATTTTATCTAAATATTTTAGGTATTGACAAATATTCATGAAAATTAAATCAAAATTACAAATAAACATTTCTAAACCCTAATAGAGGAACAATATTGGATACATACCTAGATTTTGAAGAAGGTTTAGGTGTCATTGCTTGAAATTGGAGGAGTTGGAGATAAAGAGGGAAGGAAATTTGAATAGGAAAAGAGATAAAGGGGATTAGGAATTTAAAGAGAGAGAATAGAACTTTAGAATGAAGCATTTTGGGAAGGTTGGGGGGGTGGGCTGCCCAAAGTAAATTTTTGGCTGTCCTGAGTAAAAATTAAGAAAACCTGGGCTGTCTTGAAGTAATAGACTGTCCTAAGCAATATATGTAGTGCCTTTAGAAATGACCCTAGAATGGATACTACACTGGGGAGTAAATGTTTGCAAGTTAAATGCCCCTCCCCCAACTTTTAATTGTTTGTAAATAAATATTCTCAAATTTTATCGGGCCACTACAAAACCTATTCCTGACTATCAAGTATTCGTACTAGTCTAGTTTAGAGAAACTTTTATTCAGGACAACCATTTTCTTACTAGGGGTTGCCCAGAGAAACTTTTATTCAGGACAACTATTTTCTTACTAGGGGCTGCCCACCCCCTCTCCAGCCCCGCACCCTCTCCCCCCCCAAAAAAAAAAATTTGATCTCTCCTCAAACTCGAACATTCTAATTTTCTCCCTCCCTCCCTCTCTCTCTCTCTCTCTCTCTCTCTCTCTCTCTCTTTAAAATTATTTCCCTCATTCCTTCACTTTAAACCCTAAACTTCTTCCTCTCCACCTCCTCCAATCCCAAACATCAATTAATTCTGGGATGGCACCCAAAGCTTTTTCACAATCAAGGTATAAATCTTCTTCCCAATCTTCATACTCCATCATCTGCATCTCTAAATTTGTTTTTGTATTTTTTATTTTATTTTAACAAAAAAATATTTACAATCCTTGTTATATAAAAATATCATAGTGTAGTATCATAAAGTAGGTTTAGGATAAACAATTTTGAATTTTGATGTTTGTAATGATTTTAGGGTTTTGATTTCTGCCACAGCCGTGGGTTAGAATTACTCAGGATTGTAGAAAATTTCTACAATCATGTATGTTGTCAGGACTGTAAAAATGTCTACGGTCCTGAAAACATATAGGATTGTAGAAATTTTCTATAGTCTTGGATACTTCTAGGATTGTAGAAGTTTTCTACAGTCCTCGATACTTCTAGGACTGTAAAAATTTTCTATAGCCCTGTATATTCAAATTAATTCTCTATTAATTTACTTGAAATATTACTTTATGTTAGAGCCACGACCCAAAAAAGGACCTTTACAACACAGGTACTAAAAGAAAATGTCTCATTACATCAAAGCACAAGGCACGTCGTGTTGAGCAAGTTATTGAGAAACTAATTACTATCGCAGAAATTGAGGCACCCTCTCAAGTTAGAAAATGTCGAACGAAACAAACTGAAACTCGTATGAAGAAACTGGTTTGTAGTAGTAGAAGATTGTTGAGGATTTTAACCTGCTCAACCTTTTTTTCTAAATGGTGACTTTTCCCGAAAACATATTTATTGTGGCACACCTCCTTTTGAGAGCTTGTTCCACCCCCTGTTCCTCAGAATACAATCGCTACGCTGCTAGTCTTGCTTCTTCTTCTTCTTCTTCTTCTTCTTCTTCTTCTTCTTCCTCTAATGATGATGATGACATAATTATTATCCGGAAAGGGCGCAATGATGGTTCTGGACCTTCTCATCAGCTGGATATGCTAGTCGAGTAGACTCGTCCAAACGGTTGTTGTTGTCGTCGTTCGAGAACTATATTGCATATCAAATTTGGAACGATCCGGCAAGTACATTACGTTATGATAAATTAACTTTTATTTTAAATAATTATATTTTAATTCTAGTTTCATTCAATTATTTACTTTTTAGGAGAACTCGTGTATGTTAATGACCATCAACCACGGAAAGAAGAGCAATACATGGGGGTTCGACGAATTAAAGCAACCCGTCGAGGCCAAAATCAACCCATCAAGGCCAAAATCAATTCGAGCATACACTTACCAGGTGTTCGATATAAAACTCTTAAGAACTCATTTTTGCCATAATTTTGACTTTGAATGGTGAGTGCTTCCATTGAATCTTTTAACTTTGTATTATCTCGGTCACCGAGGATTTATTCATTCGATCTACTCATCAGGGACACTGAAGAGTCACCAAGTTTCCGTTAACGGAAGTTTTGGAACCAAGGGGTTGTACCTCGTCTCCAATCCAGTATTATTTTCCCTAGTATAGATGTAACCTCCGTATCCTGAAATTCGTGCTTAAATATTGTTATTAGGTTAATTTTGGGCTATTGGGATTGTTTGATAATAAACAAAAAAAATTGAAACTAGGTTTATACGAAACCCTTTCTTTGTTTACAAACAAGAAAAATAAGTACAATTAATCCTATACGAGGATATTAAGTACAAAAATTTAATTTTGGGGAAATATTGCTATAGGAGTCTGATCTGCGGTCGATCACTTTGTCCCTTGGACCACACGATGATGAAGAAGTGCTATAGAAGACGAAGAAGAAGCTTCAAAGACTGCAGGAGGGATTGAACTCTCGTTGCCAAAGTAGTCAATCAACACTCTCTGGATGTACTCTCTTTTCTTCCTTGAATTCGACCTTTGTCTGTGACTCCTCAATTCTCTCGACCTTTTAAAATTCTCCGCCCCTACTCCTGTGGCCGAAAGTCTCTACTTATAGAGTTCGATCACAGTAACTGACCAGTCGACGTAAAAACCGAACAGCGGAGAGAGCTGCACCTTTTACGCGGCGGTTATAATAACTGCTACCCACGTCTGAATGATCTTCTGAATTTGCGTGTGACGTATGTCCCATTATGAGGTAACGCGTATAATCGCTCATCGAAGATCACGGCATGCAAGCCACGTAGGTAACTGCCCCTCGCGTAGAGAAGGTTGGCATAAAAGCCAAATAACTGTCATGTTGGCGTAAAAGCCAAATAGTCATCTTGTTGGTCGTAGAAGCCAAGTAGTCATCTTGTTGGCGTAGAAGCCAAGAAGCTGTCTGGTTGGCGTAGAAGCCAAATAGCTGTCCTATTGGCGTTGAAGCCAAATAGCTATCTTGCTGGCGTAGAATCCAAGTTCTGCGTAAAGCTTGATGCTGCATGGATAGGTAACCAGCGTAAAGATAGCCAATTATCCTTCTTTGACCGAGGTCTTGAGCATATTCTGGGCCAAATAGCCTTATCACGCACCTTTGCAAATATAGCCTCAGTTGGCGTATTTCGAGGAGATAACATACGGCGTGCTCCTATAGCTGAAAATAGTCTGGTTGGCGTAATATACAAGGGTGGTGATGTGAGCGTATTAGCCCTAATTTTAGCTCTCCCAGTCATTAAAAGTAGAACCAAATCTCGTGCATTAAATGCAGAGATCTTCCCCCATCTCGCGCATTAACTGCAGAGACGTGCCTCGAGTTCTGTACGAAGAACAACTTTTGACATGGCAGTTGGTTTCGTCTTATCCTGAGCGTAAAAGCTCATCTCTGCCTGTGTAGAATAGGCAGCATATTCCTTGAATGCATAAACGATGTCTTATATCAAGGATTATGTCACTAAACAATAGTCTGGGGCTCTGTGTAGAATCATCATTACAGCCGTCCTCTCGATCGTCGTGCAGTAATCTTTGTCAGGAGTCAGGTTCACTGCTTCGTCTGACAGGTTCATTCGAGGAATACGAAGAGTTCCTCGTACAACTTCTCGCTGCATTAAAAGCAGATAGGTTTTACGCCGAAGTGGCGATGTAGCAACATTTTTACGCCAAAGCAATCTGGAAGTACTGCTTTACGCGGATTATTCTGGAGCTATGTTTTACGCGGAATAACGCTGAAGCTCTGCTGTACGCCAATGGCTCTGAAGTCATGTTTTATGCCACCCAGTGCTGGAGCTCTATTTTACGCAGGCTTCCTACATGTTGGGGGGTTTACGCGTATAATTTCCCAGCGTATTTTTTATGCTTCTACAAGACCTCCTTCAAAGTTTTCAAATTCCTCGTAATTTGAAATACTTTGAATGAAGCATGAAATGGTCAATATTTGACTCGTTCTGCGAGGCTGATTTCTCGACAAATTTTTAGAAATTTGTTGGGATTTGGCATGTTCTCTTCTGCCTATATAAAGGCAGGTGAGTGAACCTGTTTTTCTACACTTCCTTCACCCACAAGAGATGGTTGCCGAGATTCATCGGTCTGACTTGAGAAAGAAGAAGATCATGTTCTTCCAGCATGTAAGGAGCCATAAAAAGAGGCGTCTTCGAGCAAATGTCCTCTGCAACGATAAATCATGGAAGGATATCATAGCTTCCTTTGCTCGGGATGATCAGCAATTTCATATGGCGATTCGTCTAGAAGAAAGGAAGGGTCTCATTTGGCCACACAGCTTGCAAGCTGTATCTTCTTCCATTATGGCGCTGGACGAGGGTAGACAATTTGGCCCTGTCTTCCAATATTGTGTTGGGACTTAACCCTAACACAAATCTAGGGCATGCCTGCCATGGCGTATGGAGGGTGGGCTTGCGTAATTGATACATGCCCAATTCTGTATCCTTTCGCCATTAATAATTTTCTTGTTAATCGGCCACGGAAGCCAATTAACTGCTGTAGAAGACGAAAAAGATCTACACCAATATGAGAACCTGGCACAGTAAATTCTTGGTGTGATCTTAAATAAAAAAATGAGAAACCCTTTGTAGAAAAAGGATTTACATCATATGTAATCATGAAGATGAAAAACCCTTTGTAAACTGGATTTTCATCATATGTAATCATGATTAATATATTTGTCTTCTTTTACGCATATGATAATTTGCCATATTTGTTGTGAGAAAGTCTGATAATGTGTAGCTTCAGCACGCCTGAATAATTTTACGCCGACTCTGATAAAAGAGTATCTGATCACGTCCCGTCTTTTACACGTAACTGAAGGCGCGTAGAAAGGTCCTTAGCATTTGTCTTCGAAGAACCAAACTGTCATGCTATTTTGGATACGGAGTCACGTAGAATTCTGAACTGTCACTTCTTCTGATACGAAGAATTTTCTATTCAGACCATCATCTTCAAAAATAGTTTCCCAAAAATCCCTTGAAATAGGGCCAGAAATGTCCGTTGAACAGTCCATACTTGAACTTTTATAAAAGATTCTGACTGGACTTTGGATGACCTTCCAATGGCCCAAGAAGAAGAGTTATCTTCAATACTGAACTCTGCGTGTTTCAGGCACTTGGAATGTTTTGTAGCCAAAAAGGAGCATTGTCTGCGTAAACCCTTGTAATTGGCCATCTGTAGCTTTCGAGCGTAGAATCGTAGACTTGTAGCCTCTGAGCGTAAAAAGCTTCTGAGCGTAAAATCATAGATTTGTAGCCACTGAGCGTAAAATCATAGGTTTGTAGCCTCTGAGCGTAAAAGCATCTGAGCATAAAACTATAGATTTATAGCCTCTGAGCGTAAAAGCTGCTGAGCGTAAAACCATAGATTTATAGTCTCTAAGCGTAAAATCTGGATCCGTTACGCAGCATGACTGTCCGTCTTCTTTTTTCAAATGATGGGCTGACGTAGTCCCAAATCATAACTGACTATTAAATATCGAATTTGGTTAGGGATTCGAAGAGTTATCCGAACTCTATAAATAGCCCAAGGTCTTGAGAGGGAAACCCTTCATCTGTCTTCACAAAATCCTTGCTTTCCAAAAACCCTTCTTCTTTGTCTCTTTCCTGAGAAATCAGATTCGCCATGGCACCTAAACAGGCTTCCACTGTAAGGGAAAGAAGGTCGCTTCCTCATCTCGCTCCATTGCTCAAGCACGAGCAACTCCTGTCACGCCCCAGTCCCAAAATATCGAGGGACTAGCCACGTGGCAATGTCCAGCAGCACACACCGATGGACAAATCCAATTTAATGGATCCATCAGGGCATACTTAAGCTGTAATACAATAATAAGTAGGTCCAGTGATATAAGTCATAGTCTAATCTAATCTCATCCACAACAGATAATCACAGATCAAATGCCAGAATAAATGCAATAAATATAAACTAACAAATCTCAATAAAAGTGTCTCGGAGAACAATCCGAGAACAAGTCTGATACATCAATGTAATAGACTGAAAATAAAATAACTAGAAACAGAAATAAATGAGTATCTCAAGCCAATACTCAGGAGAAGTCCTCTGGCACAATCTCATCCTCGGGTGTCGGTACAGCTCATGTATCAGCTCCTGCTGTTGTCCCGTATACCTCAGAATAGATCTCGTCTGCAAATCCTGGGGACATAATCCAGATCCAGGTCCTCAGGGGACATAACAAGGTACAGATAATACAAGCCAACATGAATGTAGTAAAATAGTGAATAGAATAAACAGGGTAAATATGTAACCATCTAAGTGAAATGCAAGTGAGAGCATCACTAGTACTCAGGCTGAGCCACTACAAGCTCTGTGTCGGGGAGCCGGTAGCAGTAATAATGAGTAATGGGCCAAGCTCGGGCTTAGAGTCTTGAGCCTCACAATAATAGGGGTTTTATATATATGATCAGCCTGTAGCCTATGTGTCTCTCCCCACCCAATGTAACCACATGTCTCATGTCCACGATGCCTCATGTCTATGTCACGCACGATCATCTCTAATACAGTAAGTCATATAGTATCCATGAATATAATGTCTATGTCATAAACCTGTATCCTATACAGAGTCACCATGAATATCTTAGGAAGATTATGTCTCATAAATAGTGTCAAGTGTCCTGGGTTATAGTGTACTTGATAAGACAAGTACGAGAATGCAAAGGGTCACGAATATCCATCTCTAGATGACAATACACAACATCGCGTAAGGTGTTGGCACCCGACTATTAATCGGACGCTAAGTAAGTCATACGGTCCTAGGTCAAGCATGCACAGCAATAGAAATGAATCAAGGAAAATATGTAACAAGACTGCAAAGTTGGCAAGGTACACTTGCCTGGGGTTTTGGCTCCAACTATAGCTCTGTTCTCAGTGTGATCTGCAGGCACTACTCCGGTTGCTGAAATAAACATTACCATTAGATTCAAAAAATATAAAATAGCTAGAAATGCCTGTCCTTGAGTCCAATTTGGACACAGGGAAAAAATCACAGTTTCGGGTCAAAGCGGGGTCCACATGTGGGCCACTTTGCACCGAAAATTGTGTCAGGGTCAAAGGTCTCCAAATTTGCCAAACTTAGTGTCAACAAGTCAGGAACGATGATACGAACCCAACGAAACTTCCAGAATTGGATTCCGATGAGCCGGTCACAAAATTGTCCGTCAAGTGGAGCCTGTAGGGACCACGATACGCAATTTTGTCACTGTTCTCAGAATCGAACCAAACTTGGGTCATAGGACCAGCGTATTGCTACGAGTCCGATGGCGCAAGTTTTGTCTAGATCCGACGTGTATACACAAAGTTACAACGTATTCCAGAACAGACGGATTCGGGACGTTGTCGGCAGATACGCGTTGATTCCGGTGTGCACGCACATCCAAATCAACTTCTGCGAAATCCCACACGTCCGTATCAATGGCGCGTATGTTTTGGTGAAGACCGCGTGCGACCAAGTCATCCCGTTTGGCGGGGCGCACTCAGTTTCGAGGTAAAACAAGGCGTTAGTTTTCCTGTTTTTGGATCATGGTTTGCGATCACCACAGGACGCGACGCACCGAGCGGGTTATACGGGCATCGAGAGTGTTATATAGTCTACGCGACACAACTGACGGAATAGAAAACAGAACAACGAGGAGAGAGAAAATGCTACCTGAACAGGGCTCCGTGAAACGAGAATTCCTCGTATCCGAGTGTCTGTTTCGTGTCCTGGTTAGGGTTTAGGGTTCTGCTGTCAGATCCTGCTGTGTCCGTGTCCGGTACTGCTCGAGTCTGTGTCCGAAGACAGCGGGGGGGACTTGCCGGCGGGAGTCAACGCGGTCGAAGGCGGAGCGGCTCGTCGGAGCTGCTGGGGTAGTTGGCTCCGGGCTGTGCGGCTAGGGCACGGGGCTGGGCAGAGCGGTGAAGATTGAGGCTTTGGGGAGGATGAGGTCGGGGGATGGCGGTCGTTGAGGGCGGAGCGGAGAAGGACGGAGAGGCGAGCGAGGTGCTCGGTGCAGCGGCGGAGGTCGTGGAGTTGGGGTGGTCGATGGTGGTGGAGGCGATTTGTGGAGGCGGTGACAGGCAAGGGTGGAGCGGAGAGTTGGCTGGAGGTGACGGCAGGGAATCCTAGGGTTCAGGCGACCGGTAATGCTGCGGGAGGCGGCGAGAATATAACTAGGGTTGCGGCGCTGCGGGTACGAACGTCGAGGGGGTTTTATAGGTCAGGAACAGTATTTCCGGTGGGGGAATCCGGTTAGGGTTCGGTTAGTATTTCGGGTCCGGGTCGGGTTTGATTCAGATCCGACCTGACCCGACCCGTTAGGTCTGGTTCGGTTTGAGTCAGTTTGGTTTGGTTTAATTGAAAATAAACTTGGTTTATTTTTAGGGTTTAATTCGGTTTATTTTTACTTAGTTTTTAGGGCTTTAAAAATGCTTTCGGGGTCCAATAAATTCACAAAAAATAACCCTATGTCCGATTTTCCATTTTACACCATAAAATATTATTTTCATAATATTTTAATATTAATTATTATCAATTAAAAATCATTTAATCACAAAATACCTAGGTTTTAATTACTGAAAATTCCTGAAAATTCAAGAAAAATTATGAAAAATCCAAATTAAAAATTTCTGAAAAATTAGGGGGTTTACAACTCCAATTAGGCTGAGTGAACCTCGATCTGAACGAAGTGCTCCACCGTCGAGTTGTGCTCCGGATATTACAGGTAAAGACTCCGGGAGGAAAAACCTATCGCACACGTTGTACGTGCACGCGCAAGGTCATCTTTTGTGCTGAGAGCCTCTTAGAGGAGGATGATGTACAGAGATGTTTTATTATTACGCGCACATTCCTAATGTGTTGGTGTAAAAACTTCATATTTTTGCAGTCTGGCGTAAAAAAACTCAGACTGTCGAAATTTGGCGTATACTACAAACTTTGAATTTTACGCGCTGGATATAAATTCTGGCATAAAAATTCAAATTTTGTCAATCTGGCGTAAAAGCTCAAACTGTTAGATTTTGGCGTATATTGCCAACCTTGAATTTTATGCCTCGGAAGTAAGTTCCAGCGTAAGACTCAAGTTTTTACAGTTTTGGCGTAAAAGCTCAGACTGATAATCTTTGGCGTAAACTGCAAGGGTGTAGCATCTAGCATAAAATCTAACTTGTTTTCTTGCATTTTGTAGTGGACTTGCATATCCCTCTTTTGGCTGAGGTGATGGGCTCTGCTACCGGAATGCTAAACTCTAATTATCTGGAGGATTTGTCCCATGTGACATTCCCTATCTCTGGAGCCAATTATCCTGAAGAAAGGGGAACCCTGATCTCGTCCCAAGGAGAACGCATGCTGCTGAGTATGATCAGTAGGGAGCCCCTGACATACATAGACGGGACGGAGTATAAGAAACCAGGTTTCTTGTTCGGGGATGTCATCGACAAACAATCCCAGACCAAGCCCAAGAAGGAGGATTGGGTATTTAGTGCTGAGGGCACGGTCATCTTTCTGCCCAGGATGCCCAGGGATTACCCTATCTCGGCATTCTTTCATGCCACACTTCCTAGGAAGATGATGTGGACTCTGACTCCAGATCTTCACGGCCGACCGGGGAAGATTTTATATAACAAAGGATTGAATCGAGGGGCCTATATGAGCAGACCTTCAGGCCCAGTTATGCCCTTTAGGGTATTACTGCCGAGTAGTATCCCGAGTAAGGATACTTCGTTGATCCAGCCGGTCCAAATATCGACCTTCTGTAATAATTTTATGGGGAAGGGAGGAGTGTACCCTAAGGTCAACCCTCGGACCAGTAGATGACTTATCCCCGGGAATCTTCGGTGGGCCAGTTTAACTGCCTGGGCCCTGAAGCACTTCCAAACTGAGATGGAAAGTATTGGCTTGTTCGCGGCTATGAGTGCCACAAGTGTTGGGCTGCCTGTCAAGCCCAACTTGTTCTTAGCCTTGATAGAGCGATACAATTCGCTTACCGGGACTTTTGCCACTCTGCTAGGTGAGTTGGGCTTGGCCCTTCATGAGATGGCAGAGATTTCGAAGCTGCCAATGGGGGATACCCCTTATGAAGAGTACGTTCCCACGAATAGGGAGCTAAGGGATATAAGCCCTCGGGCAGTGGCAGTGTACCAGGAGCTGATATGCCACTATCTTGCCTACACCACTTTCTACAAAGAGCCTTCTGATTTGGCTCACATCAACAAGTGGGCAACCTACATCTTCTTCCACCAGGCCAGAAATGCTAAGCCGGACAAGGTTGTAGATAGCAGAGATAAGCCCTTGAACCTCCTGAGCATGCTCAGCGCCAACACGGTCGATGACCTTATTGAAGACGCAGGGGCTCCGGATTATATTCTCGATGAGGATATAGGGGGTTATCCTGCAGGCACAAAAGCCTTCAGTTATATGAGGCATTGTCGCAAGCCTCTGTCAAGGGAAGCTCAACTGGCTGATTTCCTCTCTGTCTGGCTACGCCGATGGGTAGTGCCTGGCATCGCGTCTACAGACCGCATACATCACAACACCTTATGGCCCGCAGTGCATTTAGTGTTCGGAGCGAGACTAGGCCTGCTCTCTGCCATGGTGTGTAGAGTACAAGCTGGCCTGAGGGCCATTACTGATGGGCTGCTAGCTGATGATACGCAGCGTAAAGGATTTCTCCGAGTGGAATTACCATTCCTATACTTGATGGGATGGTTAATTCTTCATAATACCAGGGTGATGTCTCCCGGTCCTGCCAGCAATTTGGGAAATAACTTCTTGTTGAATTATAAGAATTCTCCTTGGAATGTGGCGATCGTCATAGATTGTCGGCGGGCGTTAAATTTTGCCCATGGCTGGAAGCTCTTCTGTACCGTTCCCCCCGTACATATCAATCAACAGGGGACGAAACTTGAGGATGAGGGCCATGGGAGGACCATTCTTTCTCCTGAAGTCTTCTACTGGTTGGTCTCTCTCCATGGAGTTGTGCATTCTGCACTCGTACGTGCAGTTCTATGCGTCCATCAATACCTTCCATCGCGATTTTGATGTGCATGGAAGTTTTAGGATGCCCTCCCATAGGTCCACTGGAAGGGAGAAGATTCCGTCTGTTTCCTCGGATGAGAATAAAGACACCGCCGGGGCAGACGAGTTCTTATTGATAATACCGAGAGGCGTAATAGCTCCGCCAGCAGAGCCTCTCGTTATCCCCCATAAACGGAAGGCTTTCACTCTGAAAGAGCCTTCCCCCCGTAAGAAAAAGATTGCCAGAGGTCCGAAAAGGGCTTCCACCAGAGGGGCTTCTAGGAGCGAGCCTGTCGTTTCCCCTGTTGGGGACGATTCTTTGATTAGAGGTCCTTCGCCTTTTAGAGAGGGAATCTCCATAGTTCTGGCTGACAGTGCTGGAGATTCTTTGCTAGAGATCGCTGCTGCTACTACTGCTTCTGGTAGTGCTACGAGATCACCTTCAAGGTCGAGCCTATTAAGAATACCTTTATCCAGAAAAATAATGGGAATAACCCCTCCTTCGTCTGTAAGTATTTCCAGCGAGATTCCACCCGACGAACCTCGAGTGGATCTTGGTGACGACTGGGAAGACTATCCTCCAACGTCAGTTGGTGCGCCCTCTTCTCCAGGTATGACAGCTCGCTTAGCATCATTAAGAAATAATTTAGCTGTACAGGCTGCAGACGCGACATATATACCATCGACCATGGGTAAATGTTGTCTTTATGCCTCTTTTAGGAAAATTAACATCAAGTTGATATTAACTTTCTCATGTCTTCTTTTTAGGCGAAGACATCTCTGGGGTGGGCAGAGTTGACGCAACCTTTGACTTTGTTGCGGATCCTGCCGATGAAACGGCGGTGTTTGATACCGAAGAGGCATGCTTTGAAGTTGCCGATCCTTCGTCCGCAATATTTTCGGGTGTCGTCTCGCCAACAGCACTTCAGATATCCTCAGAGGAGGATAAGCCCGTCATCTCGTCCGTGCCTCCTTCGTCGAGTATACCAGCAACTTAAACTGTTGTTGGTGTCTCTTCTTTTGTCGTGCCATCTGTTGAAGCAACAACCGTGGCGACCTCCTCGACAGTCATTCTTGGAGAAAGATTTACTGATATTGTAGCCACTCTCAGTATACATGTAATCACCTGAAAATTTTAGAATTTTAGAAATTAATTTTCAGAATTTAATTAGCATTTTTCTGTATTTTTAAACAAATAAACTAAGGTAATCTGATTTAAAATAAAATTTTAAATATATTAAATAATATTAAAATGTGATGAAAATTATATTTTCTAGTGTAAATTAAAAACCGGATATGTGGTAATTTTTCGGGAATTTATTGGACCCCGGATGGATTTTTAAAGCCTTAAAAACTATTGAATTATTTAAATTAATTATTTAAACCCAATAAAACCTGGTTTTCCTAAACCCAATGTTTGAACCGAACCAGACCGGCCGGTCTGTCTGAACCGGCCCAAACCCTTAACGGGTCGGATCCGGGTCAGACCCGACCCGCCAGTACCCTACCCGACCCGGTTGAAAACCCTAACCCCCAAATTCGAAAAGGCCCGACCCTTCCCCTGCCGGCGGCCGTTTCCGCTGCCGTGGCCGCCGGCGGACCCCCCGGTTCGTCTCCCTCGACCAGCCGACTCTTCCCTTTCGAATTCCGGCCAACCTCCGGCCGTCTCTCTCCCTTCAAACCCCTATAAAAACCTAGCCCTCCGTCGGAAAAACCCCTTCCAACCCTTCTTCTCCGGCGAGCTCGGTAATTCCGGCCACCTCCCTCCAACATCCAACTACCCGGCGCCACCGCTCAGCCCTCCGGAACCTTCCGCCGTACCTCCAGCAGCCCTCCGCCGCACCCCAGAACCTCGACCCGAGTCTCAGGCGAACTCGACACCAACTCCGGTGCATTCCGCCGCCTCCAGACCCGATCCGGCTGCCCAGACCCGTCGCCGACCACCCCAGACTGATTCCGGTGACCCCTCAGCCGTCCAGCAAGCCTCAGGTGACTCGAAAATGACACAGAACCATGCCCTAGCCAGGACACGGCCGGACACATCCAGGACTCAGAATACACATTTCGGACACGTATGAATTAGATTTTTGAGCCCTGTTCAGGTACTCGTAACTTTCTTCTCGCAGCCCCGATTTCTAATTCGTCAGTTGTATCGCGTAGCCTGCATAACCCCTCGGTGCCCGTGCAAACCGCTCGGTACATCGCGACCTGTGGTGATCGCGAACCGCGATCCAAAAACAGGAAAATCAACGTCCTGTTTTACCCCAGAACTGAGTACGTCCCGCCAAACGGGACGACTTGGTCACGTGCGGTCTTCACCGATACGTGCGCGTCGTTGATACGGACGTACGAGATTTCGCAGAAGCTAATTCGGATGTGCGTGCACACCAGAATCAGTACGTATCCACGGACAACGTCCTGTATCCGACTTTTTTGTATGTCACTGTAACTTAGTGTACACACGTCGGATCGAGAAGAAACTTACGCCATCGGACTCGTAGCAATACGCTGGTCCTATGAGCCAAGTTTGGTTCGATTCTGAGAACGTTGACAAAATCGCGTATCGTTGGCCCCATAGGCTTCACTTGACGGGCGATTTTGAGAACGGCTCATCGGAATCCAATTCTGAAAGTTTTGTTGGGTTCGTATCATCGTTCCTGACTTATTGACACTAAGTTGGATGAATTTGGAGACCTTTGATCCTGACCCAGTTTTTGGTACAAAGCAGCCCACATATAGACCCCGCTTTGTCCAGGAAATGTCGTTTTTGCCCTTGTGTCCAAACTGGACTTAAGGAGAGGCGTTTCTAGCTATTTCATATTTTCTGAGACTGTTGGTAATATTCATTTCAGCTTTTGGAGGAGTATTTATGGAACCCACGGATACAGGGACCGCTACTGGTATTCCAACCCCAGGCAAGTGTACCTTGCCAAATTATGTAATTATGTTATTTATTTCCTTACTTATTTACATAGTTGATCATGCTTAAACTTAGGACCGTATGACCTACTTAGCAACTGATTAATAGTCGGGTGCCAACCCCGTACGCGGAGTTGGGTACGTCATTTAGAGATGGACATGCGTGACCCTTTACATTCTCGTACTTGTTTTATCAAGTACATTATAACCCAGGATACTTGACACCATACATTTGACAGAATCTTCTTGAGATATTCAAGGTAATTCTGTGTAGGATACAGGATGGACATAGACATTATAAATCTTAGATTATGACTTGTTGCATTAGCTATGATCTCACGTGACATGGACATGAGACGTTATGGACATGAGATGTGTGGTTACATTGGGTAGGGAGAGACACACAGGCTACAGGCTGTTCTATATATATATACTACTATTGTGAGGTTGTAGACTCTCTAGCAGAGCTAGACCCATTACTTGTTATTACTGCTACCGGCTCCCCGACACAGAGCTTGTAGCGGTCTCAGCCTGAGTACTAGTGATGCTCTCAGTTGCATTTTCACATAGATGGTTATGTAGTACTATGACACTGCATTTATTTTGGCTTGTATTATTTGTACCTTGCTATGTCCCCTGAGAACCTGGATCCGGATGATGTCCCCAGGTTTAGCAGAAGAGCATTATCCCGAGGTTTACGGGACAGGACCTGAAGCTGTACCAGAAGCTGTTGCTAAAGCTGAACCGAACTTAGAAGCAGAGGTGATGGCTGAAGACTTTTCTTGAGTTTATGTTATTTGTACTCATCAGACAGTTTATTTTGGACTCCTTTGTTCTGGTCTGATGAACCAGTGTTTTAGACTTTTATCGGGTTGTTCCCCGAAATACTTTGCTGAGACTGGACATTGATGTACTTTCCTTATTTGTTGTTGTTCTTATTATTTTGTGTGTGGATGAGATTAGTTTTGACTTGTTGTTGTAAACCTATATTACAGCTTAAGTATGCCCCGATTGATCCATTAAATTGGGTTGTCTATCGGAGTGTACTGCTGGCCATTGCCACGTGTCTAGTCCCTTGGTATTTTGGGACTGGGGCATGACATAGTTTTTGTGGTGGCCCATGCAGGTCCTACAACAAAATTTTTTGGTTTCAACTTAGGGACCAAACAAGCCTGTAAAAGGATAGGATAGGTTATAGGATCTTATCCATTTGTTGAATCGTTTTTGAACTCTATATCGAATTCGAAATAAGTACTTGATTTGCATCCTGCTTTGATTCTACTGAACGTTCTCATAAAGTTTGTTTTGGATGCAGAAAGATGGATCCAAGAATTGGAGATAAAATTCCTTTGAGTACACCACAAGATGATGTGGTTACCTATGGTGATGGAGTTACACCAGAGGACAGAGGGCAATCCTCTTAAAGTGGTCAAGCTGAACAGCATAACTCAAGGTTCAGGCGCGACGACATCCCACCTCCGCCACAGTTCACTCCACAGATGCCTGTCTTTCCACCAGGGCAAGCAATGGACGGGCAGCAGATGTTCCAGATATTTTACGCCATGATGCAAGCCCAACAGCAAGTTCAACAGGAGACGCAGCGTCAGGAGACAGAGTACCTGAGAACCAGCCTAGTAAACGCATTGGAGCGGGCGAACCCGCAAGCTAGGCGACCAGCGACGGGATCTATCACTGATTTCCGTCAACTCAAGCCCCGTACCTTTTCGGGCAAGGAAGGACCAACTGAAGTGCACGAGTGGCTCACAAACACACAACATCAGTTGGAAGCAGCTGAACTTCCGTGGAAGAGATGGATGACTGCTGTGCGGATGCAACTGACGGACAATGCGCACCATTAGTGGCTAGCCGAAGAGAGGAGGCTCGGACATGACCGAGTCACTTGGGAGGAGTTCTCTAGACTCTTCCAAGAGATATATATCCCAGCTGTTGCTAGGTCAGAACTTCGAGACAAGTTCAACCGCCTCATCCAAGGCAATATGACGGTGGAGGAGTACAATGCCGAATTCATTCGCCTGAGTCATTTTTTCCCTTCTCTAATTCCCACCGAAGAAGAGAAAGCGGAGAAGTTCTTTGACGGACTCAGGTTCTAGCTTCAGAGGTTGATTGGATCTGTTGCACCTACATCGTACACCGACGTTCTTGCTGCAGCACGACGCATGGAGCGCGTCACCAGGAGGGAGTCAAGTCTGAAGCAGCAATTTACCTCAGTACCATCCAAGGCATCACAGGGGGATTCTGCAAAGCGACTCCAGAAGAATCTACCTCAGAGAGCAGCACCAAGAACCCTACCTACTTGTCATTTCTGTGACAAGTTAGGCCACATTGAAAAGGAGTGTAGACGTAAATTGGGACTATGCCTGGTTTGTGGATCCAACCAGCATCTATCCAGGGACTGCTCTGAACGCAGAGAGGGAGCACCAAGACTAGATTTGCCTGCACCAAGAACAGATCATCCATCAGTAGGAGCACAGCAGACGGGAGTTGGAGGAGTCAGACCATCAGCTACAGGAGGATATCAGCAGAGACCCCCATTGTCACCACAGGCAGCACTATTCCAGCAGGCTCGTCAGCAGAGGGGTCCAGCTCAGGGACGAGGTCAGGTATTTGCATTGGTTGTTCAGGAAGAAGCTACTGCTAGAGAAGTTATAGCAGGTACTATTTTAGTAGCTTTATTACCTACTGTATCTTTATTTGATTTTGGAGCATCGCATTCATTCATAGCTGCTAGCTTCGTAGCCACCCATAGAGTAGCTACTGCACCCTTTCCGAAGACTAAGAGAATTCTTACGGGAGGTGGAATTATATCGGTTAGTGATATCTGTAGATCATCTTTGGTAGTAGTCTGTGGAAGAGAGATGCGAGCCTAATTTTTGATCTTTTCTATGCCTGACTATGATGTTGTACTTGGTATGGACTGGTTAAGTCAGTATCATGCGACTCTTGATTGTCGGCTTGGAAAGATTATATTTAGACCACCTTGACATTCAGAGTTTGAGTTTCTTCGGGGAGCTGTAGAGCAAGGTGTTCAGCCAACTCTTAGGGTATTATCTGTAGAAGGAGAGTCAGGTTACCTAAGAGTCATATCAGAGTTTGTTGATGTATTTCCCGATGATCTTCCAGGTTTACCACCTGATCGGGAAATAGAATTCACAATAGACTTAACTCTAGGAGCATAGCCTATCACTTTATCGGTATATCGGCTAGCACCTAAGGAGTTAGTGGAGTTGAAGAATCAAGTTAATGATCTTCTGGAGAAAGGTTTCATCCGGCCTAGTGTTTTACCTTGGGGAGCACCCATACTTTTTGTACCGAAGAAGGATGGAACAATTCGCCTGTGTATTGATTACAGGGCGTTAAACGCTGTGACCATTAAGAACCGGTATCCCTTGCCACGCATTGATGACTTATTTGATCAATTGAGTGGAGCTAGGGTATTCTCGAAGATTGACCTTAGATTCGGTTATCACCATATTAGAGTAAGGAATGAAGATATCCCGAAGACAGCCTTCAGGACTAAGTATGGACACTATGAGTTCTTAGTAATGCCGTTTGGTTTAACCAACGCGCCTGCTGTGTTCATGAGCTTGATGAACCGAGTTTTCCATCAGTACATGAATAAATTTATGGTTGTATTTATTGATGACATTCTGGTATATTCCAAAAGCCACGAAGAGCACGAGGAGCATCTCAGAATCGTGCTAGAGACGTTGAGGTAGGAGAAGCTATATGCTAAGCTCAGTAAATATGAGTTTTGTATGGATAAGGTGCCATTCTTAGGGCATATTATCTCAGGAGAAGGACTATCAGTTGATCCAGAGAAGGTTGCTGCCATTGAGACTTGGCCTACACCAACATCAGTTGCTGAAGTGAGAAGTTTTTTAGGACTTGTTGGATATTACAGAAGGTTCGTAGAAAATTTCTCAAGGATTGCGGAGCCAATGACGAAGTTGACACGTAAAGATCAAGAGTTTGCATGGACAGAAGAGTGTCAGAAGGCCTTTGAAGAATTGAAGAGGCGTCTAACAACAGCACCAGTCTTGACTCTTCCTTTAGGGTCAGGCAGTTTTATTGTTTATAGCGATGCGTCAGGTAGTGGCCTAGGATGTGTTTTGATGCAACATGGCAAAGTTATTGCTTATGCATCGAGACAGTTGAAGGTCCATGAGAAGAACTACTCAACGCATGATCTGGAGCTAGCTGCAGTAATATTTGCATTGAAGATTTGGAGGCACTATCTTTACGGAGAGAAGGTGGAAATCTTTACTGATCACAAAAGTCTGAAGTATGTATATACTCAGAAGGAGCTTAACATGAGGCAAAGACGCTGGCTTGAGTTGATGGTGAACTTTGATATAGATCTGCAGTACCACCCAGGGAAGGCGAATGTAGTAGCAGACGCACTCAGCAGGAAGCCTATGGCTTATTTCTTGACGATGCAGCCTGAGCTATTGAAAGATCTACAGGAGCTCCAGATAGAGGTTATTCTACCAAGACAGAGTGGCTTGCTGGCTAATCTGGAAGTAAAGTCATCGCTTATGGAAAGGATTAAAGCAGCTTTGCCTACTGATGCTAGATTTTGAAGACTCAAAGAGAAGACAGAAGCAGGCATACAGACGGGACTTCGCATACATGAGGATGGAACATTAAGGTGCGGAGATCGCTTATATGTTCCAAATAGAGAATTGAGACAGGAGTTAATGACTGAAGCACATAGCTCTATGTACTTTGTTCATCCAGGAGTAACAAAGATGTACCGAGATCTAAGACAGTATTATTGGTGGCATGGAATGAAGAGGGAGATTGCAAGATTTGTGGCTAAATATTTAGTCTGCCAACAAGTAAAAGTCGAGCATCAGAGGACTGCAGGTATGTTGCAGCCGCTTCCCATACCAGAATGGAAGTGGGAACATATCACTATGGATTTCATCACAGGATTCCCAAGAAGCCCCAGCGGAAGAGATGCGGTATGGGTTATCATGGATCGACTCACTAAATCGGCATATTTCTTGCCGTTTAGAGTTGGACAGTCCACAGAGGTACTAGCCGACATGTATATGCGATAAATCGTAAGATTGCATGGAGTACCGGTTAGTATTGTATCAGATCGAGACTCGAGATTTACATCTCATTTCTGGCGAAGCATGCAAGAGAGTCTTGGCACCAGACTCAAATTCAGCACTGCCTATCATCCACAGACAGATGGTCAATCAGAACGTACAATCCAGATCTTGGAGGATATGCTGCGATCATGTATGTTAGACTTTAGAGGGTCTTGGGAAGATTATTTGCATTTGGTGGAGTTCTCATACAACAACAGTTATCAGGCAAGCATCAAGATGGCAACTTTCGAGGCGTTATACGGTAGAAAGTGCAGATCGCCGATATGCTGGAGTGACGTTGGAGAGCATCAAATATTAGGTCCAGAGTTGGTAATGCAAACAGTGGAGAAGGTAAAACAAATCCAGAATCATCTTCGTGTAGCTCAGGACAGACAGAAGCATTGGGTTGATACACACCGACGTCCCCTGGAGTTCAAGGAAGGAGAATATGTATTCTTGAGGATTTTACCTACTCGAGGTACCATTCGCTTTGGGAGCAGAGGCAAGTTGAGTCCAAGGTACATTGGGCCCTTTGATATTCTGGAACGCATTGGTGAGGTGGCCTATCGTCTTGCATTACCTCCATCTTTAGAGGGAGTACATAATATATTCTATGTCTCACAGCTAAGAAGGTACGTGACTGACCCAAGTCACGTAGTTGATCATTGTGAGATCGCAGTAGTCCCAAGCCTAAGATATGAAGAACAACCAGTGGGTATACTCGGCACCAGTGAGAAGATACTGCGAGGGCAGACAATTAAACTGGTTCGTGTGGGTTGGAAGCAACACTCACCTGGTGAATCTACCTGGGAGCGGGAGGATATCATGCGCCAGCGATATCCCCATTTATTCGAGGATGCAGGTATACCCTAAGTAATTTTTGTAAATCCCATAAGTACTATTCTTTAGTAGCTTAATCTTTAATTGCGAGGATGTAATTTTCTTAAGGGGGGTAGATTGTAATCACCTGAAAATTTTAGAATTTCTGAATTTAATTAGCATTTTTCTGTATTTTTAAACAAATAAACTAAGGTAATCTGATTTAAAATGAATTTTTAAATATATTAAATAATATTAAAATGTGATAAAAATTATATTTTCTAGTGTAAAATTAAAAATCGGACATGGGATAATTTTCCGGGAATTTATTGGACTCCGGATTGATTTTTAAAGCCTTAAAAACTATTAAATTATTTAAATTAATTATTTAAACCCAATAAAACCCGGTTTTCCTAAACCCAATGTTTGAACCGAACCGGACCGGCCGGTCTGCCCGAACCGGCCCAAACCCTTAACGGGTCGGATCCCGGTCAGACCCGACCCGCCAACCCGACCCGGTTGAAAACCCTAACCCCCAAATTCGAAAAGGCCCGACCCTTCCCCTGCCGGCGGCCGTTTCCGCCGCCGGCGGACCCCTCGGTTCGTCTCCCTCGACCGGCCGACTCTTCTCCTTCGAATTTCGGCCAACCTTTGGCCGTCTCTCTCCCTTTAAACCCCTATAAAAACCTAGCCCTCCGTCGAAAAAACCCCTTCCAACCCTTCTTCTCCGGCGAGCTCGGTAATTCCGGCCACCTCCCTCCAGCATCCGACCACCCGACGCCACCGCTCAGCCCTCCGGAACCTTCCGCCGCACCTCCAGCAGCCCTCCGCCGCACCCCAGAATCTCGACCCGAGTGTCAGGCGAACTCGACACCGACTCTGGTGCATTCCGCCGCCTCTAGACCCGATCCGGCTGCCCAGACCCGTCGCCGACCACCCCAGACCGATTCCGGCGACCCCGCAGCCGTCCAGCAAGCCTCCGGCGACTTGGACACGATACAGAACCGTGCCCTAGCCAGGACACGGTCGAACACGTCCAAGACTCAGAATACACGTTTCGAACACGTATGAATTAGATTTTTGAGCCCTGTTCAGGTACTCGTAACTTTTTCCTCGCAGCCTCGATTTCTATTCCGTCAGTTGTATCGCGTAGCCTGCATGACCCCCTCGATGCCCGTGCAAACCGCTCGGTGCATCGCGACCTGTGGTGATCGCGAACCGCGATCCAAAAACAAGAAAATCAATGCCATGTTTCACCCCGGAACTGAGTATGCCCCGCCAAACGGGATGACTTGGTCACGTGCGGTCTTTACCGATATGTGCGTGTCGTTGATACGGACGTGCGGGATTTCGCAGAAGCTGATTCGGATGTGCGTGCATACCGGAATCAGTGCGTATCCGCGGACAACGCCCCGTATCCGACTTTTCTGTATGTCGCTGTAACTTAGTGTATACAAGTCGGATCGAGACGAAACTTGCGCCATCGGACTCGTAGCAATACACTGGTCCTGTGAGCCAAGTTTGGTTCAATTCTGAGAACGTCGACAAAATCGCGTATCGTGGGCCCCACAAGCTCCACTTGACGGGCAATTTTGAGAACGGCTCATCGGAATCCAATTCTAGAAGTTTCGATGGGTTCGTATCATCGTTCCTGACTTGTTGACACAAAATTGGATGAATTTAGAGACCTTTGATCCTGACCCGGTTTTCGGTACAAAGCGGCCCACATATGGACCCCACTTTGTCCAGAAAATGTCATTTTTGCCCTTGTGTCCAAACTGGACTTAAGGACAGGCATTTTTAGCTATTTCATATTTTCTGAGACTGTTGGTAATGTTTATTTCAGCTTTTGGAGGAGTATTTACGGAACCCACGGATACAAGGACCGCTACTGGTATTCCAACCCCAGGCAAGTGTACCTGGCCAAATTATATAGTTTTGTTATTTATTTCCTTGCTTATTTACATTGTTGATCATGCTTAAACTTAGGACCGTATGACCTACTTAGCGTCCGATTAATAGTCGGGTGCCAACCCCGTACGCGGAGTTGGGTACGTCATTTAGAGATGGACATGCGTGACCATTTACATTCTCGTACTTGTTTTATCAAGTACATTATAACCCAGGACACTTGACACCATACATTTGACAGAATCTTTCTGAGATATTCAAGGTGATTCTGTGTAGGATACAGGATGGTCATAGACATTATAAATCTTAGATTATGACTTATTGTATTAGCTATGATCTCACGTGACATGGACATGAGACGTTATGGACATGAGACGTGTGGTTATATTGGGTGGGGAGAGACACGCAGGCTACAGGCTGTTCTATATATATCTACTACTATTGTGAGGTTGTAGACTCTCGAGCAGAGCTAGACCCATTACTTGTTATTACTACTACCGGCTCCCCGACACAGAACTTGTAGAGGTCTCAGCCTGAGTACTAGTGATGCTCTCAGTTGCATTTTCACATAGATGGTTATGTAGTTACCCTGCTTATTTCATTTACTATGACACTGCATTTATTTTGGCTTGTATTATTTGTACCTTGCTATGTCCCCTGAGGACCTGGATCCGGATGATGTCCCCAGGTTTAGCAGAAGAGCATTATCCCGAGGTTTACGGGACAGGAGCTGAAGCTGTACCAGAAGCTGTTGCTGAAGATGAACCGAACTTAGAAGCAGAGGTGATGGCTGAAGACTTTTTTTGAGTTTATGTTATTTGTACTCATCAGATAATTTATTTTGGACTCCTTTGTTCTGGTCTGATGAACCAGTATTTTATTCTTTTATCGGGTTGTTCCCCGAAATACTTTGTTGAGACTGGACATTGATGTACTTTCTTTATTTGCTGTTGTTCTTATTATTTTGTGTGTGTATGAGATTAGTTTTGACTTATTGTTATAGACCTATATTACAGCTTAAGTATGCCCCGATGGATCCATTAAATTGGGTTGTCTATCGGAGCGTACTGCTGGCCATTGCCACGTGTCTAGTCCCTTGGTATTTTGGGACTGGGGCGTGACAGTACATCCGATCTTTGCCACGCTAGTTGAACAATACACTAGCATATTCTACCTCACATTGAAAGAGTTGATATCGATGGTGCTGGAGAAGAATCTAAGCTTTGATTCTCTGAAGACGTCCTCCATGCTCACCATAGCGTCGATTAGAAATTTTAACGATGCTGAAAGATCTAATGCACTAGAGCAAATAGTTAATGGTTTAGAACAACCCATTAACGAATATTTGCAACTATCCCGAGGCATCATAGACGATCTGGTTAGGGTTGAGTACGACTCCTTGACTGCGGAACTTGCTGAGCAAATGGAATCTCTAAACAAGTCCATCCAGGAACAGTAGCAAGAGATGGATGAAGAGCATGATGTCTTGGTGGAGGTTATTCCTCAGCTAGCAAAGTGCCAGGCCGAATGTGAGGAAAATGAAGCGAGGGTCCGAGAATTGGAAGCTGAACTCGCTCAGGCAAGGGAGCGGGCTCTCAAGATGTCGGCAGTTCAAGGTGTGCTGAAGGGCCAAATGAATACAGCTCAGCAGAACTTGGCACATGCGAGTGTCATCCATGCCGGTTTTGTTAATGCTCGGTCCGAACTATCTCGCTTGAGCAACGACGAAGCACGACTAGAACGGGCTCGCACTAACATTTTAAACTCCAGGAATGAGAGAATGGCTGCCTTGGCGCGACAGATTAGGGATTTAACTGCTCCTCCCCAATGATGTACCTTTTTGTTTCTCCTGTAATTTCTTAGAGATAATAAAGACACATTTTTTGACTTTTTAGACCCATCACTTTAGAATATGATAGGCTAAGATGAAAGTGATATCTGAGGTATCATTAACATGACATACTTTCGTTAAGGTTTTGCTGAATGTAAATCTATTCAGAGGTAATATAAACATGATAGAATATAATCCAACTAAATTTGTATACTAAACTCTATCAGAGTCCATATGAACATGATAGGTTTATAAATTAGTTAAGCATATCCATTAAGAGGTCATATAAATATGATAGAATATGATCCAGCTAACATTTGTGCATGGTATCGTCAGAATAAGATCTTTATCACACTCCGTTAAGCAAAGGAGATCAAGTGTAGTACTTCTTCAGGTATTTGCAGTTGATAGTAGCCATTATCAAAAATTTATTAGACTTGGCTAATCTGTAAGTGCCATTTGCAATCATATAAGGGCCCTCGTACCAGAGGTAATATGGTGTTCGAACTTTGGTCATCGTACCAGAGGTAATATGGACGCAGTACGATACCGTGTTCGTTGAGGACATCCCACTGGGGGATATTTTGGTGGACCTATTATTTGTTGAGTGCAAATAATAAGTTCGAAACAAGCCCTATCAGAGGATTATGGACGTGATAATTTTTTATGGCTAGTAAAGACATCATGTTGGGGGATTTTATTTTATTTATTTTTTTGTGTGGACCCATTACTTTTTGTGCACGTTAGTGCAAGTAATAGGTTTGAGACAAGTCCTGATGGATGCTTGTAAAATATGACTCTGTGGGGATGAATAGGGACTGACTCTTTCTTTGCTGGGAAAAATGAGGATAGTTCAGAGGTAATATGGACATGAACATTTTGACTACATTGCGGGCATTCCATAGAGGGGTTTTTTTGTGGACCTATTACTTCTTGTGCACGAGAGTGCAAGTAATAAGTTTAGGACAAGCCCTGCCAGAGGTAATATGGACGTGGCAGTTTTTGTGGACCTAACACCACTGGCGTACTTAGAATAAAGTAATTGTTTTCTCTCAGATAATCTTTGAGATTTCAATTAATTTCGTAATTTAAGGTCATTACAAAGGGCTAACCCTTCTTGTATACAGGCATTCACAAGGTTACCATAAGTAAAATTACTGTATGGTATAGTGCCATCATTATTATTTTGTATTTGTTGTCTAACCTTTTCTGCAAACAGATTAGGTAGACCATCAATAAATTTAGATTTCCAGTGTGCATCATTTGCAACACTTAACTGCATTACTCGGTTTAGAAAAGTATCTTTATACCATCTAAAATGAGTAAGAGTAGGACAACAAAGATTTTGGAGTAAAGTCCTGGTGCGTTCACCATTGTCAAAGACTAAACCCGTAAAGTAATCACAAATAGTGCTAATCAAAGTGATAACACTATCTTCAATTTCTTTATTATTTTTAATTTTGACAGCATTAGCAATAACTGCTTTCTGCTCAGGTGATAAACAGTGATCCCACCAGCCTTTTAATACTCCGGTAAAATCGCAAGTAATAAAACTAGCAATGGCCTTATCAGTATTTTTGTTTGTACGGCAAACATTAGCATACGATGCATCTGATCACAGATCTGTTTATCAGAACATCCATCTATGTTACATTCATAGATGTTTCCTCCACTATAATTATTTTGAATGATATTATCATTCTCTTCATATAAAACATCCATTGGAGTTGGACGTTTATAATAATATTTTTGAAGATTGGGCTTCTTATGTTGCTGCTGCATTGGCAGAATCATACTAGAAGCTTGTTTGATAGTAGCCTCTTTATTCTCAAAAGAATTTTGAAGAGCTCGTATCTGAATAGGATTTAATTGATCATCAGAATTTTGAGAATAATTTTGACTAGATTCAATATCTGAATCATCGGCCACGGAAGAATTTCCGTCAAGAACCGTAATAGTATTCTGAGAAGAGATTTCTCCCTTTTCCTTAGTGGAATATTTTTCACCTAAGGAGGTATTCTGAAGCTTCTCAATTAAGCTTTGAATATCTTTCTCAGTAACCTCAGGAGAAGATAATTTAAAACCGCTAGTATCACTAGTAGGTTTTATTGGTATATTTTCTACCTTTTTAGAGGTAGAATCTTTAGGTATAGGTTTTGGTAATTTAAGAATAGAGTTGACCTTGAGAAGAATTTCATCAAGGGCAGTTTTCATTCGAACCAATTGAGAACCAATGGTTTGAATGTAAGCATTTGTATAGTTATTTTGCTTCACAATTTTTTGAAGCTCTTTGATTTGTTCTTCCTTATGATCGATAATTCGAATAAAGGAAATAGCATCAATCTTTTCGGTATTAACCAAAAGTTTGAGAGATTCATTAGGTGGATATAAAGCACGGACACGTTTTCCCATATCTGTGATCCAATTTTTATAACCCTCTTCTAGCATGTTAATGCTAGCGAGTTCTTGGTTGATATAGTTCTCAATAAACCATTTATCAAACCATTTGATTTTATTTATCTCTTTGAGATGAGCATAATATTTATCTTTTAATTCATACCTTTGATCAAGGGTATAATTTTTTTAAACCAGGCTTTGAATTAAATTTCTTCATCATAAGCCTCGACAATAATTTTTCGAACATTTTTATCCTGAGTCCAATCCCAATTATTAGGATCTTCAGTAGAATTGTTATTAGTTAAGGTTATGACATTTAACTAGCATGAGAAGAATAAACAGTGGGATCAACCCATTCTGTTTTGTATTCTGGTTTAGCGATGTTATTTTTTATTTTCATATATTTAATTTCATCATCTTTCTCAGAAGTCTGAGAAGAGTTTTCTCCCTTTTCAGTAACTGAAGGGGAACGAAAACTGGAGGATAAAATTCTAGCTTTAATTTGTGGAGTAAATCTAACTTCCACATCTCCATCTGGAGTTTGGATTATCTTATCTAACTCAGTATCCATTATGGGTCTAGGCGAAATAGCCTGATTTTATACCCATCTATCAGGGAATTGAATTTCTTTCCATTTGATAATTTTATTAGCAGCGACATTTGATGTTAACAGATTTGTTTCAATCAAAGTCGTCTTACCAGGTTTAGTAAGATGTCTAGCTTTTGGAGCCAAAGTAGACAAGACTTTAAAGTGTATTCTGTAGAGGATAGCAATGGTTTCAGAACCTTGCTTAAAGTTATAACCATAAGTCTTCAGATTAAAAGTTACTGCATCCAGTAAATTTGTATCTGTAAGGGATAGACTTAAGTTGGGATAAACGTTAAAGTAAACTGGTCCATGGCAAAGACTAGTCTGCATAACGCCCATGAGAGATGGTATCAGAGCCATGAAGGCTCAAAGCTGAGGTGATTTTACTCTCTGTTCTCTGTGATGTTGTTAGTTAATTAATTTTTGTTTAAATACTATTGATATTTACTATCATATGGATAAAGAAAATTTTCTTTTGTAATTCATTTAAGTTTTAGAATGACTACTTCTAGGATTAGCCAAGGTCTAGTTTATACGACAACTTGTCGCATTGGCTATGGTGGTCGGGTAGGCCTTTTCTGCCGTAAAAGCTCGTTGACAGTCGTACCTATGACCAGGTTAACTAAGAAGGCATTCTAAAAACTTGTATGTCTTACTTAAATAAATTTTAATTATCCATAATATAGTAATATTAATGGTACTTTACTTTTATTATGTTTACTAACACTTTCAGGAACAGTGAGTAGAAGATCCTCCTACTACATCTTTGGATGAGTAACCCAATGTCCATAGGGGACAACAAAAAGACCCTGTTAAAGGGCAAATCAATTAAAAATGCTCAATTGAGCGAGTTTCCTTCAGATCTGGAGGAACCCAATAAATGGACTATCCCAGGCGTTAAGCCAAAGGATATATATAAAATTGGTTGGCTTGATTTCAAGTTATCAATTGCCATAAAAACTATGGAAAGGACCGTTCAGGTCAATGATACTGAATATTCTATCAAGTTACTTTCTGAAGAAGACCTTGAACCCTATATAGGGAATAATGCTTATAATTTTATCCATATTGGATTAATTCAGGTTGCATTAAAGCCACTTACCCTTCAGGGTTTAAATGCTTCATGCATATCCTCTCTAAGAGATGCTAGATGCCTTGACTGGCAACCATCTCTCATGGGCGTTATGCAGACTAGTCTTTGCCATGGACCAGTTTACTTTAACATTTATCCCAACTTAAGTCTATCCCTTACAGATACAAATTTACTGGATGCAGTAACTTTTAATCTGAAGACTTATGGTTATAACTTTAAGCAAGGTTCTGAAACCATTGCTATCCTCTACAGAATACACTTTAAAGTATTGTCTACTTTGGCTCCAAAAGCTAAACATCTTACTAAACCTGGTAAGATAACTTTGATTGAAACAAATATGTTAACATCAAATGTCGCTGCTAATAAAATTATCAAATGGAATGAAATTCAATTCCCTGATAGATGGGTGTTAAATCAGGCTATTCCGCCTAGACCCATAATGGATACTGAGGTAGATCAGATAATCCAAACTCCAGATGGAGATATGGAAGTTAGATTTACTCCACAAATTAAAGCTATAATTTCATCCTCCAGTTTTCGTTCCCCTTCAGTTACTGAAAAGGGAGAAAACTCTTCTCAGACTTCTGAGAAAGATGATGAAATTAAATATATGAAAATAAAAAATAACATCGCCAAACCAGAATACAAAACATAATGGGTTGATCCCGTTGACACTGTTTATTCTTCTGATGCTAGTTTTGGCACTCATTCTCTAAATGTCATAACCTTAACTAATAACAATTCTACTGAAGATCCTAATCATTGGGATTGGACTCAGGATAAAAATGTTCGAAAAATTATTGTCGAGGCTTATGATGAAGAAATTCAATTCAAAGCCTGGTTTGAAAAAATTATACCCTTGATCAAAGGTATGAATTCAAAGATAAATATTATGCTCATCTCAAAGAGATAAATAAAATCAAATGGTTTGATAAATGGTTTATTGAGAACTATATCAACCAAGAACTCGCTAGCATTAACATGCTAGAAGAGGGTTATAAAAATTGGATCACAGATACGGGAAAATATGTCCGTGCTTTATATCCACCTAATGAATCTCTCAAACTTTTGGTTAATACCGAAAAGATTGATGCTATTTCCTTTATTCGAATTATCGATCATAAGGAAGAACAAATCAAAGAGCTTCAAAAAATTGTGAAGCAAAATAACTATACAAATGCTTACATTCAAACCATTGGTTCTCAATTGGTTCGAATGAAAACTGCCCTTGATGAAATTCTTCTCAAGGTCAACTCTATTCTTAAATTACCAAAACCTATACCTAAAGATTCTACCTCTAAAAAGGTAGAAAATATACCAATAAAACCTACTAGTGATACTAGCGGTTTTAAATTATCTTCTCCTGAGGTTACTGAGAAAGATATTCAAAGCTTAATTGAGAAGCTTCAGAATACCTCCTTAGGTGAAAAATATTCCACTAAGAAAAAGGGAGAAAGCTCTTCTCAGAATACTATTGCGGTTCTTGACGAAAACTCTTCCATGGCCGATGATTCAGATATTGAATCTAGTCAAAATTATTCTCAAAATTCTGATGATCAATTAAATCCTATTCAGATACGAGCTCTTCAAAATTCTTTTGAGAATAAAGAGGCTACTATCAAACAAGCTTCTAGTATGATTCTGCCTATGCAGTAGCAACATAAGAAGCCCAATCTTCAAAAATATTATTATAAACGTCCAACTCTAATGGATGTTTTATATGAAGAGAATGATAATATCATTCAATACAATTATAGTAGAGGAAACATCTATGAATGGAACATAGATGGATGTTCTGATAAACAGAGCTGTGATCAGATGCATCGTATGCTAATGTTTGCCGTACAAACAAAAATACTGATAAGGCCATTGCTAGTTTTATTACTTGCGTTTTTACCGGAGTATTAAAAGGCTGGTGGGATCACTGTTTATCACCTGAGCAGAAAGCAGTTATTGCTAATGCTGTCAAAATTGAAAATAATAAAGAAATTGAATATAGTGTTATCACTTTGATTAGCACTATTTGTGATCACTTTACGGGTTTAGTCTCTGACAATGGTGAACGCACCAGGACTTTACTCCAAAATCTTCGATGTCCTACTCTTACTCATTTTAGATGGTATAAAGATACTTTTCTAAATAGAGTAATGCAATTAAGTGATGCAAATAATGCACACTGGAAATCTAAATTTATTGATGGTCTACCTAATCTGTTTGCAGAAAAGGTTAGACAACAAATACGAAATAATAATGATGGCACTATACCATACAGTGATTTCACTTATGGTAACCTTGTGAATGCCTGTATACAAGAAGGGTAAGCCCTTTGTAATGACCTTAAATTACGAAATCAATTGAAATCTCAAAGATTATCTGAGAGAAAACAATTTGGAGAATTCTGGAGTCAATTTGCTATGGAAACTATTAAATCTCCACCTGATACGAAAAGAACATTCTCTAAAGAAAAATCTTACAAAAAGAAGAATTACTCTTCTAAAAGGAATTATCCTAAAGATTTTTCTAATGAAAGAAAATGATTCCCTACTAGGAAAAAGTTTTCAAAAAATACTAGTTCGAATAAAAAAGTTAAATGCTTTAAATGTGGCAAATTAGGCCATTATTCGAACAAGTGTAATACTAAACAAAAGATCGATATGATCGAAGATGAAGGGTTGAAAAAGACTCTATTAAAGATCATGACCAATTCTGATTCATCAAGTGATGAGTCTATTAATTCTGCTACTGATTGTAGTACTGATTGCGATTGCAAAACATGTACCATTAACAGCAAAGCTGACTATTACAAATCTATTATCGAAATGAATGGTCTTTCTATTAACGTATTGACCAGTCAAGATAAAAAAGAAATTCTCCAATCACTTTTGACTAATACTATTAGCCAAAATGTGAAAGCAAAAATTATTGAGATTTTGCAAGATGATACTCAAGAAACTTCTTCAAGTTTCGCTCCTTATACAATGACAGAAGTCTTAGACCGAAGAAAAGGGATCAATCCTAAGACTGTCTCTATAAACGACCTTCAAAGAAAATTAAAAACTTTGAAGAATGAGTCAAAGAGTTAAGGTCTAACGACGAATTAACTCAGCAAAGACTTGCTCTCATTGAACAGGATGTTAGATCCTACAATGAGATTATTCTCAAAAAACAAATGATCGAACATTCCCGTTTAATCGATAGTAAAAACGAGGACGATGATAACATAAATGGTCAACAGGTTCAATCTGTTGCTATACCAAACAAAGGAAAATCCATTGATCATTCCTTTTTATCCAAAATAGATCTTTTTATTACCCATAAATGGTATATAAAAATTGATCTAATTATTAATAATGAATCATTGATTTATAATCTTATTGTCCTAGTTGACAGTGGTGCAGATTTGAACTGTGTCAAAGAAGGGATTATTCCTTTAAAATATTGTGAACGCACTACTCAAACTTTGAGTGCTGCAAATAACAAAGCTCTTACAACACCTTTCAAGGTTACATATGTTAATATCTGTAAAAATGATGCATGTATTCCCTTGCATTTTATTGTTGTAAAAGAAATATCCCAACATGTTATTCTAGGAACTCCTTTTCTAGAAAAAACTTATGCCAATAAAGGAAATCAATAAACAAGGTATTTCTACTTGTTATAAGGGAAAAAATATTACCTTTGAATTTATCCCAAATCCTGTGGTAAAAATTCTCAATGAAATTAAAGAAGATGATCTAAAAAATAATCAGATAAACTTTATCAAAGAAGAAAATTTTCAGCTATCTATTAAAGAACAGCTAGAAAAATATGAAACAAAAAATAAAATAAAATAAGTTAATGACGAATTTGTTCGTCAAACTTGTAGTAATATTCCTAATGCTTTTTGGAATAGAAAGCATCATATTGTCTCTCTTCCATATGAAGAATCCTTTAATGAAAGAGATGTTCCGACAAAGGCTCGACCTTGTCAGATGAACAATAATTACCTTGAATTATGTAAAAAAGAGATCAATGATCTTCTTGATAAAAAAATTTATTAGAAAATCGTACTCTCCATGGAGTTGTACAGCTTTCTATGTTAATAACAATGCTGAAAAAGAAAGAGGTGTTCCAAGGTTAGTTATTAACTACAAACCTCTCAACAAAGTCCTTAAATGGATACGATATCCTATTCCCAATAAAATAGATTTGCTTAACAGAATTGTTAATGCAAAGATATTCTCTAAATTTGATTTGAAGTCAGGTTACTGGCAGATTCAAATTGAAGAAAAGGATAAATATAAAACTGCCTTCACAGTCCCATTCGGGCACTATGAATGGAATGTTATGCCATTTGGGTTAAAAAATGCTCCTTCTGAATTTTAGAATATTATGAATGAGATATTTATTCAATATTCTAATTTTATTCTCTCTTATATTGATGACATTCTTATATTCTCTAATACCATTGAAGAGCGTTCAAGCATTTAAATATTTTTAAACATTTGGCTATTAAAAATGGTCTTGTTATTTCTGCTCCTAAAATAAAATTATTTCAGACAGAAATAAGATTTTTTGGTCATAACATTGTTAATAACACTATTATACCCATTGATAGGAGTATCGAATTTACTTCAAAACTTCCTGATGAAATTACTGACATAAAGTAACTACAGAGATTTCTGGGTGCTTTAAATTATGTTTCTGATTTTTATAAAAACATTGCTATAGATACGAAAATTCTATATCAAAGGTTGAGAAAAAACCCTACTCCTTGGAGTATCAACCACACTAAAGCTGTTCATCTTATTAAGCAAAAGGTTAAATGTCTTCCTTGCTTACATCTTGCCAACCCTGACTGGTTTAAAGTTTTTGAAACTGATGCCAGCAATATTGGTTATGGTGGTATTCTCAAACAAATAGATCCCCAAAAACAAAGATCGTGCTATCCTTGATAGATATCATTTTGGTAAATGGGACGATACTCAAATCAATTATTCCACAATAAAGAAAGAACTTCTTTCTATTATCAAATGTATTCATAAATTTCAAGATGATCTATTAAATAAAAAATTCTTACTTCGTATAGATTACAGTTCTGGTAAATCTATATTACAAAAAGATGTTAAAAATCTTGCTTCTAAGCAATTTTTTGCTAGATGGCTAGCTGAACTTGCTATATTTGATTTTGACATTGAATTTATTAATGGCAAAAATAATTCTCTTCCTGATTTTCTAACTCGTAAATTTTTGCAGCAAAATGCCAACGAGCTCTCGCGGTAAAGGTAAGTCCAAAGGGGCATTACGTCCTCAGGACTCTTTCGGTATTCAGAAAATCATCGGCCGAAAGCCTCCTCCCTCTGATGCTGGATCTAGCTCAGCGACCAAGGGAAAGCAGCCAGCAGATATTGCTGATGCTAATATCAAATCCTACAAAGAAGCAATGGAAGTTGAGTCCATCTTCTTTGAGAAATCAAACACTGAGGAAATTATCAAGCTGGAAAAGTGTGATATTCCTCTTATGAAGGATCCATGGAAACTTCATAAAATATATCTTGAAAACAGTTTTATTCCAGTTTTGGGTAGACCTGTTACTATCTATGAAGGAATTCTAATCACCACCAAATCTATAATCGTTGAACACTCTGCTAAACCCAACTCTCTGGAGACGGCTTACAGCAAAGTGATCATAAAAAATATCCTTACTCCATAAACTTGGGGGCTTCATCCTAACAGAGAATAGTAGCTTTCCAAGGACAAAGTGGTTGTCTGCAGCTATAATTATTGGGATTATGTGCAGGCATTTTATAACTTTTTATACTATGAAAATTCTCAGAGACGCCATTCTTGGTTTATCCGTATCTGTCCTGAAATTTTTCAGAACGAGATACCCTCCTGGTTTTTCGACTGGTGGTTAAAGCTTGGAGCTACTCTGGATATTATTCCACCCGCAATTCAAGAACAATTCTCTCAGTGGATTTTATCTTATCCACAATGCCAGGATACTCATCTTTTTGGTGGGGGAGAGTATACTTTATTTTTATGTACAATTCCAGATTCCATATATATTTCGTTGGACTATTGACTGTGAGTTGAATTCCAACAATATTCCCATCCTGTAATGAAAAATCCTTGTAAAATGGTGGCAAATGATTGATGAGAAGAAAAATTGATAGAAGTTATGGCATCCATCAAAGATAATGAATCCAAGATGGACAAAAGAGTCTAAAATGAACTCTTTGGTGACAATACGATTACCAAACTTAAGGATTCCCTAATCAGGAAGAATCCTAAGGTTTCTGCTGAAGAATTAAAGAAAAGGTGCTTTCAGTTCTTGAAAGCACAGTTCGATGCTAATTTTGATATGGACATTTCCAGCACTACTTCGGATACGAATCTGGAAGACATGTCCGCTGATGATTTTTATCAGGCCATTACTGACCCTATTAATAACGACAAGCTTTAATTGATATGGGAAGGCCCCATCCTCCTTTTATCACATGCACTGAGGATGGCTTTTTGCAGCTTTTTGTAGTGGGTTATCCACTCAACTGTTGCATGTTGGTGACTGCACCAGACTATTTGGCAGCATTCGTCTTTACTTTGGACAGGTGGACGGACAGCTTTTTCTTCTAAAAGCAAAAGCAAAAAGAATCTTTCTTTCTGCCGACAACCTTTAGTGGGTAACAGGTGGCATCTCCTTTCCTTGAGTACGATGGCAGCTGGCCTCTGGTGGCTTCGTTCTGAAGCATCTTATTGATGTATAAATATAGGGGGAGTCCCCCATTACTGAGTGTGCTATTTTTCAGCTTCTGTAATCCTCTTTCTTCTTGTAACTTCCTTGTAACTTGTAGCGAGTACTTGTAGCGATCTTGAGATCTGAATAAAAAATTTTAATATTTCGTCTAAAAGATCTCCCCCACATAACTCTGATATTTGGTATGTTTATGTGTATTGATACATATATATAGGTTCTATGTATATAGTTATGTTTATGTGTGTGAGTGAAGAGTTACATATATATGTATATAGTTGTATAGCTAGTATATTGATATGTTTATGTATCCACATATATTGTTATGTATATATATATATATATATATATATATATATATAGGAGTAGTTATATATATTCTTATGTGTGTAGTGTGTTGATAAAGGGGGGTCGGGGACCTCCAGCAACAGTTGCAGCGAGTTGTGCAGCAGCAAGATTTAACAACAAGCAGTAGCAGCCATAGTAGCATGTATCACCAGTAGCATCAGCAAGCATGTGTAGTTTCAGCGAGCACTGTAAGCTGCAGACTGAAGCATAGCAGCAGCAGTGTATAGCAAGAACCAGCAGCAGCTACTGTGGCTCCCTATTCCTTCTATTCGAGGAGCGCGGCTAAGAAATACCAGACGGTATCGTTCGATCGGGATAGATTGAAACAAGAACTCGTCCTCGTTATGGATTTGTTTCTTCGGAATTGATTCCCATATTCAGTGGACCGTGCCCCAAGGATCGGCTTAGCGGCAGAGTCAGGAGGGACCTCTCCGCTGCATCTTTTGTTGCCTCATATTTCGATGTCGCTTGTTGCTTTCGTGCTTTGAGTTGATTTTCGGATTTGCTTGTATTTTCTTGAACGATTTTGATAGATTTTATTGTTTTCGTTTGTGAACTGTATTTCAATTTCGAGTTTGGAAAAGAGAGAAAGAGGTATTAATCAGCTGTTCGTGGCAATGTAGGTGAGCGAGCAGTAGGCGGCGTACAAGCGGAGTCTTGAAGCACATCTTTCCTTCTCCCTTCCAACCAACTAAGTGAGTGGCTACCATCCCGATTAGCTAGCCCTTCTTCCAAGTTTTCATACCTAAAAATCTTGCATTCTTCTTTGCCAGGATCAGACGATACCAAGTAATAACTAAAAGATGTCAAGATAAAAAGGGAGTAGACTTGGATTGTATTGCTTGTCAACTAAACTTGTGAACGGTTATCTTATTGTATGCTAGTCATTTCAAATATTATATACATGCTTCAATTATAGTTAGAATGCATCTTCTTCTATAAATTGTGCTAAGTATGGATCATATCTTATATGCGAATAATTGTTCAGGGAGGATATGCAAAATGAATCATGCAATACTGCTTGTTTGTACTCGTGTTGCCTCAACTGCATGAATTGATAAAAACTAAATAGACTCAGTAAGATCACGGACAACTTGTGCACAAGGTTTTTAGTTCCCGCGGATGGTCGCCGGGGCACTGGGATCGATCTGATCCGGACGGAACGATCTGTATAGTCGTCTGTATCATCGGAACGAGGCGTGCAGCGGGGGCTCGCCACCCGCGTTGCACACCCTTCCATCTTGAGACTATAAACCGTCCTTCGTGGCATCTAGCCAGTGATCCATATCGTATATTTAAACCTGTTGCAAACTAACTTGTGTCTTCGTGGCAGGGAAGGCATGGTAAATATTATGCAGGTGGTTCAAACGGGCAAGTAAAAGCCACCGAACGATGGCAAGTTCATTTCAGTAAATTCTATATGTTGCATACTTGTAAATGAACTAAGGCAAGATAGAAAGGCTACAAATAATATGCATACTTCATTAAAAAACAACGTGTTGATTAGTATAGTTGGGTTAGCTCGCCTTCACCAGTATATTTTGATGTACTGACCCTCGTTGAAACAGGTTCCCCGCACTAAGGAGAGCCGAGCGAGGAGCCGAAGTCGTCTTCTCAATCCAGTCCAACTGTAGGCGCATCCTGATTGTGCCACACTTTGAAGTACTTGAAGAAAGGAGCTGGCAACTCAATACACAATGAAACTCCATGGGAAGGCCGTCATCCCGCCAGGAGGTCTTTACATTTCGAAGATTAGTAAAGGGATGTAATGTACAGGACTGCTATCTCATTTTGTGTCAACACTTTTGTAAGCCCGTGCGGCAATTAATTGACTCGTTCAAGAGTTTTTAATAGATGTTCATTATCAATAAAGAGAACTTTTTCATGTTTCAACTTGTGTTTTAATTTATCTGCGTACTCTGAATATGTGCTCGTTATGCAAAAAAAAATACTCTAGCCTTGTGCGGGCGCAACCCCAGGCCCGCACGGCGGTCACGATCCGGGGGACGCCCCAACGATTCTACGGAATCAGGTCATGACATGTTGGTATCAGAGCACAGCTTCACAGTTCCTTAGACTCTCGTACTAGAAAAGTTCCTTTAACGATCAAGCCCTATGCGAACTCTTGAACTCGTGTAAACCCCCTCACCCAAAATAGGAATTTTGTGTGTATTTTATATTATTATATTTATTATAGATGTTGAAATTTTTTTAGAGTATTCTCTTAGTTAATTAGAAAATAAATTTCTTGATATATTTACTTATATAAATATTTATTTAGAATTATTTTAGGTTACTTTAGATTTTGGAGATTTTCTAGAATTTTTGGTAATTAAAACTTAGAAAACATAAATTTTTAGGACTTCCATAATTTACTATGAGATCATACTTGAATGTTGTTACTACAAAACATTTATTTTAGAGTTAAAATATTTAAATATATATTTTCTGTAATTTATTTAGAATTTTAAGTAATTATTGGATTTTTGGAATTATTGAGGATTTATTTGGATATATAAAGTCTTAAAATTAGATAGATGCTAATTTAGTGTTAATAGATATTAATAAGATTATATATAAATTATTTGTATTATCTTTAATTCTATTTAAGATTATAAATTATTGAGATGAACTCAAACTCTATTTTAAATTAATTCAAATCCTGAGCCTACTAAGAAAACAACTTCATGCATATCCTATCCTTATTTAAACTGATCTTAATCATATCCAAATTAGCCAATCCTAGTCTTATTCAATTAAACAATCTTCACCATTATAAATACCTATTATACTTATGGAATAAACTCATCTTTCATTTTTTTTTTATCCCCAAACTCCTCTCTTTTTCGTCCAAAATTAGTCAAAATTCGTCATAAATTCAGCCTAATTTTCTAGTAGTTATGACGACTTAAAAAGATGATATCTCCTAGCTCCGTACTACAAACGCGCTCTAGTTTTTTTTTAGAATCATATCAAGGTTAGTTTTCTGAATATATAAATTATTTTAGTAATTTCAGAACCTATTTTTCCAGAATATTCTGAAAGTGCCAGCTGTTTGAAATAAGACGCATTTTCATATTTTCGAGATTTTGGGAGATCCCGAACTCGGAATTATGAACCGTTCAAAGTTTCAGAAAGCTGACATGATGAACTTCTAGAAAAGTATTTTCTCAGAATTTAAAATATAATTTTATTCTACTGTAAAATTTGTACAACATAGACGTAAATAGAAAACTACCGAAAACTGTTATCTGTGCGTCCTTGTGGCCATAACTCTTTACCGACTTATGATTTTATGAAACTGTCCATTCCAGCGTTCATGTAGCATTGAAATCTATAGGATTCTACACACAAATCTAGGATTTGAGTTGGTTGACTTTTTGGTCAATGGATTGCCTCGATTTGCGTACCATGGATCACAAATCCATAAAGTTGACTTTCTTTGGACCAAAATTAGGGTTTAACAATAAAATCAGATTATAATAAGATTAAAATACTATTTTAGTTTATTTATTCAGAATTAAAAATTAATTAAAATAGAGGAACCTATTTATCCACTTTTGTAACCTAACTTGTTTAATTTATGTGACGGGTAGATCGGACGATGCCTTGAGTTGTGACTTCATCTTTTTTTAGAGCAGGCAAGTATACCTTGCCATTGTACTGTTATTATATTCTATATGTTGCATGCATCTTTATTTTCTGTCTTTAGTTCATATATTTTAACTGTTATATAAAATGCGCGCGACGGTGTCGTCGCGGTATATTTTTATTTATGTATTTGCATTGACCTTGTTTATGAGACTGCCCCATTTTTATGTAGCATCATTAGGTTTCATTTGACTGTAACACATTTTTATACGAGTTGTGAGTCTCATATAGATCACGGACGTACGTATTGATTGTTCATCGGTACGTGTGGGTCGTACGTTAGGGATAACTGCTGATAGAAACTTTGTATGCTAGAAGACTTAGCAGTTATTAGAGGTCCATGGACATAGCCTATTGTAGTACGGTGGTCCAATCCTTGTCCTTGTTTGGTTGCAGGATTGGCTAGGGTACTAAAGATAGGCTATGAACCAAATGGTGTCATGGATGTGACATGCTTAGAGCATGGGGTGGGGAGAACAACAAGTACCGTATTTGGGCTCCTTTGCACTTTTTCTTTTGTAACCCGGAAGCTCCGCTGGAGATACGGGCGGTGATGACCCCTATACTACTTGGCGGCCTCTGCCGTTCAAAAGACGATATGCTTTGAGGCCCCTGATTCTCTGAGAGAGTCATGCCAATCCCATTTATGGCCAGATATCTCACTTGTTAGAACGTTGTTCTCAAACTGCATTCACATAGATGGTTAGGTGACCCATTAGATATTTATTTTAGTACTTTATTGGCATGTGTTTTATGTATCTTGTTACGTACTTCTGAGGACCTGGCCCCTTCCAAGTGTATCTGTTCATGAGTATTCGCAGGAGCGCAGATTCGGATGGTTATATAATTTCGAGGATATCTTCTCTTTGAGCCCGTGATTGTGAGCTGGTATTCTTATATTGTGTTTATTGTGTTGTACTTTTCCATTCGAGTTGGTAGTTGATTTGTTTCCATCCAACTAGTATCTTTAGATACTTTGTATTGAGATCTAGATTCATAGATATTGGTTATTTATTTATATTTGATTTCGTGGATGAGATTTAGATTATACCCTGTGACTTGTGATAGATTTATACCACTTGTGGATTTGATATCCATATTACAGCGTACGTATGGGTTTGGTTTCCATATATTGGAGCTGCTATATCCATGCGGCTGGCATGCTTACGTGTCCTTGTCCTACGTATTTTGGAACTGGGGCGTGACATGTTTTTAGTGGTGGCCTATGCAGGTCGAGAGTATATTGTCTCGGTTACGTTACTGTACCGAGCAAGCCTGCAAATAGGATTAGAGTATAGGATCTCATCCATAATTGACTATGACTCGTATTTCTTCTAATCTGTTTTATTTGAATAATTGCATCCTGCTTGATTCATGTGCTTCCCTAATAGTTCCTTGAGTATAGCCCCCTCATAGAATATAGAAGTCCATGTTGTTAGATGATAAGTAGGGTAACCTTTCTATTAAGAGTACAACTAGAGTGTTGACACACCACTAAGTTTAGAATATCTAGTGAACCCTAGAATTCCTTATCTATAGATTAGTTTACCATTACCCCTTGATGTATTATGAGGACTTGAGAGTAGTATAGACACTACTAGAGTTAGTTAAAATTTTACCAAAATGTTTGACCCTAGTATTGAGGAACCAATAGAAAACCAAAATTGAATATTAGGACTAAACCTAACCTTCATAGTTAGATAGTATTGGAGAACTACAAACTTAGATCATTGTCTTATTATTAGTAGACAGCACCTTAGGAAGCCTAAAGGAATATAATTAACACTTTTCCTTGATCATACCTCGAACATAGCAACTAGCATACCACTCCCCCTTAGAAAACCATGATGCTATCTAGAGCCCTCTATTTTAATTTTATATGTTGTTCCTCTGCGACCTTAACGTTCGTTAATTGTGCGACGACTAAATTATGTTCTTCTTTTCTTCATCTTTCAACTCATGCCACCTGACACCTATGATTACAGACCAAGTGATTTTATTCTACGTTAGGACATATAGTTGCTAGGATTATAGTTGTTAATCTTGAAATTTGAATTATGTGCCTTATAGTTAGAACCTGGTAGTTGAGTTGTTCTTGTAGATTGTGACCTAATGATTATCCCTTAGTTTTCAAATTGCGTAACATGTACCCCCACCTCGGTACGAGTTATATCCCCTTTCCCCTTGAAGGCCAGTAACCTTCTATTCTTACTATTGACGCTTGCTCTATAAGCGCTATAATTAAGACTTAAGATGACCATTACCCATATAATGCAATAGTATACCTTAATAGGTACCGAGATCTTTTCTCGTATACCCCAATAAGAGTTTCTGATTTATTTACAAGTGCAAGGTTATTTTGTAGATTTCCCGTAAGACTATCATATTATTAGTTTATTCTTTTAAGTTGGATAGTATGTCTCACAACCTAGTATCACATAGTTCTTTTGACCTATTATTGAAGTGTAACTGAATGACATTACCTGTATGCTAGCAAAAGACGACAGTGTTTATTTAGACTGTAGAATCTAGAGGCCCATACCCTATTTGGTCGACTAGCGACTTCGACAAGAAATTAGTATGATAACTGTAGAGATTGTAGAGTCTTATCTTCTTTGTGAATTGAATTATATTATAACATCTCTCATCATAATCTAGCGTACTTATATTTTCTGTGCTACCTTGACTTATGCTGCTATTATAGCCTAGTTTTTGTAAGCTTATTCTTTATCGAGCTTGTTCATGACATATGTATTATTGGGGTCCCACAATAATACATTTCAGAATCAGTGTATTAGGGTCTAGCTAACCTTAGTGTGCTTGGTTCGCCCTTCGCATAACTACTTTACGTGGATTGCGATATATAGTGATTAGTAGACGAATGTACTTGCCCTCTAGACATGTCTGAGCGTATCGTATCGGTTACATAACTGTACTAATACGAGCATGCGAACAAAGAATTACCAAAATAGGATTTCAATCCACAACTGTCCTGATAATTCCCATTTGAATTCTTTAAACGCCTTGATCCCCATACTTCTATTTCTCTTACCCTTTCCTTGAACTCTTCATCATTGTTTTCCGTCTTTCCTTATTTCACAAAGACGAAACCTCGTGCTTGGTATAAGTTTGATATACAGATAGTACTAGAGGTACCCATAGGCCAATCACATTATTTGGTGATTGTCTTTTATAATTGATTAAGGGCCTATCATATAGGATATAATCGGTGTTAAAGTTTTGAGGATTGAATGATATGAGTAAATAAATTAAGGAATATTTTCTTAAAGTGTATAGCCTTATATGATAGATGGGTAAATTCTAAGTTAGGTAGAAGTCGTATTATTAATTTGAGGTTAAATTCTTTCAGATTGTGATCAAGTAAGATTAGATGGAGAGATTAAGTCATTTTTTTTAATATAGAGAATTTTAGAAGAAGGAGTTAGATGATGAGTACTTAATAAATTTTGAAACCTTTACTTTAAGTACATAATTTAAATTTTGAATATTGAAGGTAAATCATCAATTTGAATTTTGAGGATAAATATAGAATTTCAGACTTGAACATTGGTGGATTAAAATTAAAAAAAAATTTACAATTTGATTATTTGAATTAAGAGTTAAAATTTGATTGCTAGATTATGTATTTGAAATATTGAGGATGTGAATTGAATTTAAAAATTTGAAGAGTACAAAAATTATAAGTAAAAATAGGAATAATATTGGACTAGAATTATTTTCTAGAGGAGATTATGATAGTTGGAGATCGTGAGATAAAATTTATATGCGTATTTAAATCTTGAAGATGTTATATGAATTTAATTTAAATTTGGATGTTGATGATTTAAAAATCGAGAATATATTACGATTGGTTAAATTTTGATTTAAATAATGGTTAATTTAATTTTGAAAGTGATTGTGATGGATTTGAATAGATTTTAAATTTTTGGAAGAAATTGTGATTGACTTGCCTTATGTACGAATGTGAATGATTTATCAAATCATGTCTTATTTTTAATTTCTAGGACGAAATTCTTTTAAGTTGGGTAGATTGTAAACCCCCTCACCCAAAATAGGTATTTTGTGTGTATTTTATATTATTATATTTATTATAGATGTTGAATTTTTTTAGAGTATTCTCTTAGTTAATTAGAAAATAAATTTCTTGATATATTTACTTATATAAATATTTATTTAGAATTATTTTAGGTTATTTTAGATTTTGGAGATTTTCTAGAATTTTTGGTAATTAAAACTTAGGAAACATAAATTTTTAGGACTTCCATGATTTACTATGAGATCATACTTGAATGTTGTTACTACCAAACATTTATTTTAGAGTTAAAATATTTAAATATATATTTTCTGTAATTTATTTAGAAATTTAAGTAATTATTGAATTTTTGGAATTATTGAGGATTTATTTGGATATATAAAGTCTTAAAATTAGACAGATGCTAATTTAGTGTTAATAGATATTAATAAGATTATATATAAATTATTTGTATTATCTTTAATTCTATTTAAGATTATAAATTATTGAGATAAACTCAAACTCTATTTTAAATTAATTCAAATCCTGAGCCTACTAGGAAAACAACTTCATGCATATCCTATCCTTATTTAAATTGATCTTAATCTTATCCAAATTAGCCAATCCTAGTCTTATTCAATTAAACAATCTTCACCATTATAAATACCTATTAGAGTTATGAAATAAACTTATCTTTCATATTTTTTTTATCCCCAAACTCCTCTCTTTTTCGTCCAAAAATAGTCAAAATTCGTCATAAATTCAGCATCATTTTCTAGTAGTTATGACGACTTAAAAAGATGATATCTCCTAGCTCCGGACTCCAAATGCATTCCAGTTTTTTTTTAGAATCATATCAAGGTTAGTTTTCTGAATATATAAATTATTTCAGTAATTTCAGAACCTATTTTTCTAGAATATTCAGAAAGTGCCAACTGTCCAAAATCAGACACATTTTCGTATTTTCGAGATTTTGGGAGATCTCGAACTCGGAATTATGAACCGTTTGAGGTTTCGGAAAGCTGACATGATAAACTTCCAGAAAAGTATTTTCTTAGAATTTAAAATATAATTTTATTCCACTGTAAAATTCGTGCAACGTAGACGTAAATAGGAAACCACCGAAAACTGTCATCTGTGCGCCCTTGTGGCCATAACTCTTTATCGACTTATGATTTTATGAAACTGTCAATTCCAGCGTTCATGTAGCGTTGAAATCTATAGGATTCCACACACAAATCCAAGATTTGAGTTGGTTGACTTTTTGGTCAATGGATTGCCTCGATTTGCGTACCATGGATCACAAATCCGTAAAGTTGACTTTCTTTGGACCAAAATTAGGGTTTAACAATAAAATCAGATTATAATAAGATTAAAATTTTATTTTAGATTATTTATTCAGAATTAAAAATTAATTAAAATGGAGGAACCTATTTACCTACTTTTGTAACCTAACTTGTTTAATTTATATGACGGGTAGATCGGACGACGCCTTGAGTTGTGACTTCATCCTTTTTCAAAGCAGGCAAGTATACCTTGCCATTGTACTGTTATTTATATTCTATATGTTGCATGCATCTTTATTTTCTGTCTTTAGTTCATATATTTTAACTGTTATATAAAATGGCCGCGACGGTGTCGTCGCGGTATATTTTTATTTATGTATTTGTATTGACCTTGTTTATGAGACTGCCCCATTTTCATGTAGCATCATTAGGTTTCATTTGACTGTGACACATTTTTACACGAGTTGTGAGTCTCATATAGATCACGGACGTACGTATTGACGGATCATCGGTACGTGTGGGCCTTGCGTTAGGGATAACTGCTGATAGAAAATTTGTATGCTAGAAGACTTAGCAGTTATTAGAGGTCCATGGACATAGCCTATTGTAGTACGGTGGTCCAATCCTTGTCCTTGTTTGGTTGTAGGATTGGCTAGGGTACTAAAGATAGGCTATGAACCAAATGGTGTCATGGATGTGACATGCTTAGAGCATGGGGTGGAGAGAACAACAAGTACCGCATTTGGGCTCCTTTGCACTTTTCTTTTTGTAACCCGGAAGCTCCGCTAGAGATACGGGCGGTGATGACCCCTATACTACTTGGCGGCCTCTGCCGTCAAAAGATGACATGCTTTGAGGCCCCTGATTCTCCGAGAGAGTCATGCCAATCCCATTTATGGCCAGATAGCCCACTTGTTAGAACGTTGTTCTCAAACTGCATTCACATAGATGGTTAGGTGACCCATTAGATATTTATTTTAGTATTTTATTGGCATGTGTTTTATGTATCTTATTACGTACTTCTGAGGACCTGGCCCCTTCCAGGTATATCTGTTCATGAGTATTCGCAGGAGCGCAGATTCGGATGGTTACATAATTTCGAGGATGTCTTCTCTTCGAGCCCGTGATTGTAAGATGGTATTCTTATATTGTGTTTATTGTGTTGTAATTTTCCATTCGAGTTGGTAGTTGATTTGTTTCCATCCAACTAGTATCTTTAGATACTTTGTATTGAGATCTAGATTCATAGATATTGGTTATTTATTTATATTTGATTTTCGTGGATGAGATTTAGATTATACCCTATGACTTATGATAGATTTATACCACTTGTGGATTTGATATTCATATTACAGCATACGTATGGGTTTGGTTTCCATATATTGGAGTTGTCATATCCATGCGACTGGCATGCTTACGTTCCTAGTCCTACATATTTTGGGACTGGGGCGTGACAACTCGTTAGGCCGAAATGAGATACATTCATGCAATAAGTCCATAATACATTATGATCCTAATGTAATTTACCTTCTTTTGAAGGAATGGCACCAGCGCAATCCTCAGCGCTATCACCGGACAAAACGCAAGGCCAAGAAAGTAGTTCGGACACTTCGGGAAGTTCAAGGAGCCAATGAGCCATGTCTCGCGTCGATCCCATCCAGCAAATATTGTGGATGTTTGAGGCAAACCAACAAAAGGATGAGGCTCGCTACGAACGGGTTGAGAAGCGAGCGGAGCAGAGTCAACTCAAGTTTTAAGACAATATAGAAGCTCGATTCTCAGTCCAACAGAAGCAGGTAGATGTCCTGCAACAGATCGTGCAGACTTTGGCTTCCAACCAGTCCGCGGCAACAATAGCGACAATGGTGGAACAGCCCGTACATGAAGTCGAGACACTGCCAATTCCAAGGACTAGGGAAGTGACTGCCTTCAACTTTGGCGACTTCAAGAAAGTCTGCAATACTCCATTCAATGGGACTGAGGACTCAATCGTTGCTCTAGATTGGTTGGCCGAACTTGAAGACCACTTCGCTCTACTAGAGGTTCCCGAAGAGAAGCGCGTCACATACGCTCAACTACAACTCTGCCTCAATACGCACGATTGGTGGGACGTGCATCGACGATCTCTTCAATTTGACCATGGAGAGGAGGCGATCTCGTGGACGAATTTTTGTGCCGCGTTTGAAGAGGAGTTTATACCCCCTCCTATGCGTCGTCAGAAGGAGAATGACTTCGTGCAACTACGGCAAGGCAGTATGACAGTTAAACAGTATTCTGTCGAATTCAACCGACTCTCCAAATTTGCTAGTGCCTATTTACCTTATGCAGCGAGTTGAGATAGAAGGTTTGAAGGTGGTTTGCGCCCTGCCATCCATGCACACGTAGTCATTCATTAGTATCAGACAATACGGGAAGTCTTGAATCATGCCCTATCCCTCGAACCGTAGTATCCTCACGTTCCTGCCGGAGCTGTGCATACCTCCAATCACAAACGTCAAAGCAACGAAAGAGGAAACAATGCTGCAAAACGCCCAAACAATGGCGGTTCACAAAAAGGGAACCCAGGGCCCTACTGTAATTTCTGCAAAAAGCCAGGCACACCACTTCCAATTGTTACCTCCGGAAAGGTCTATGCTTCAACTGTGGCGGACAGGGCCACGTATCTCGGGATTGTTCGCTCCCCTCTAAGCTTCTGCCTCAACATAATAATTCCTAGCGGTAGGTCATATTCCTAAGTTTCGGGGCAAAACTTCCAATTAGTTGGGTAGGATGTGGTGCCCCGTTCCTCCTATTCGAGGAGCGTGGCTAAGAAATACAAGACGGTATCGTTCGATCGGGATAGATTAAAACAAGAACTCGTCCTTGTTATGGATTTGTTTCTTCAGAATCGATTCTCATATTCAGTGGACCGTGCCCCAAGGATCGGCTTAGCGGTAGAGTCAGGAGAGACCTCTCCGCTGCATCTTTTGTTGCCTCAGATTTCGATGTCGCTTGTTGCTTTCGTGCTTTGAGTTGGTTTTCGGATTTGCTTGTGTTTTCTTGAACGGTTTTAATGAATTTTATTGTTTTCGTTCGTGAACTGCATTTCAATTCCGAGTTTGGAAAAGAGAGAAAGAGGTATTAATCAGCTGTTCATAGCAATATAGGTGAGCGAACAGAAGGCGGCGTACAAGCGGAGTCTTGAAGCGCCTCTTTGCTTCTCCCTTCCAACCAACTAAGTGAGTGGCTACCATCCCGATTAGCTAGCCCTTCTTCCAAGTCTTCACACCTAAAAATCTTGCATTCTTCTTTGCCCCGATCAGACGATACCAAGTAATAACTAAAAGATGTCAAGATAAAAAGGGAATAGACTTGGATTGTATTGCTTGCCAACTAAACTTATGAACGGTTATCTTATTGTATGCTAGTTTATTTCAAATATCCTATACATGCTTCAATTATAGTTAGAATGCATCTTCTTCTATAAATTGTACTAATTATGGATCATATCTTGTATGCGAATAATTGTTCAGGGAGGCTATGCAAAATAAATCATGCAATACTGCTTGTCTGTACTCGTGTTGCCTCAACTGCATAAATTGATAGAAAACTAAATAGACTCAGTTAGATCACGGACAACTTGTGCACAAGGTTTCTGGTTCCTGCGGACGGTCGCCGGGGCACTGGGATCGATCCGATCCGGACGGAACGATTTGTATAGTCGTCTGTATCGTCGGAACGAGACGTGCAGCGGGGGCCCGCCACCCGCGTTGCACACCCTTCCGTCTTGAGACTATAAACCGTCCTTCGTGGCATCTAGCCAGTGATCCATATGTATATTTAAACCTGTTGCAAACTAACTTGTGTCTACGTGGCAGGGAAGGCATGGTAAGTATTGTGCAGGTGGTTCAAACGGGCAGGTAAAAGCCACCGAATGGTGGCAAGTTCATTTCAGTAAATTCTATATGCTACATATTAGTAAATGAACTAAGGCAAGATAGAAAGACCACAAATAATATGCATGCTTCATTAAAACAACGTGTTGATTGGTATAGTTGGGTTAGCTCGCCTTCACCAATATATTTTGATGTACTGACCCTCGTTGAAACAGGTTTCCCGCACTAAGGAGAGCCGGGCGAGGAGCCGAAGTCGTCTTCCCAATCCAGTCTAGCTGTAGGCGCATCCTGATCGCGCCACACTTTGAAGTACTTGAAGAAATGAGCTAGCAACTCAATACACAATACAGCTCCGTGGGAAGTCCGTCATCCCGTCCGGAGGTCTTTACATTTCGAAGATTAGTAAAGGGATGTAATGTACAAGACTGCTATCTCATTTTGTGTCAATACTTTTGTAAGCCCTTGCGGCAATTAGTTGACTCGTTCAAGAGTTTGTAATAGATGTTCATTATCAATAAAGAGAACTTTTCCATGTTTCAACTTGTGTTTCAATTTATCTGCGTACTCTGAATATGTGCTCGTTATGCAAAAAAAAATACTCTAGCCTTGTGCCGTAACCCCAGGCCCGCACGGCGGTCACGATCCGGGAGACGCCCCAACGATTCCACAGAATCGGGTCGTGACAGCTACACCAGCAGTAGCAGCAATGCACTACACCAACAACAGCTAGAAGAGTGAAACATTCAGTGCAAGCAGCAGCAGCTTTGGGTAGTTAGCAAGGTTAGCTTAGTTGGTTAGCTTGTTAGTTACTAGTTAAGTTACCTTGTTGTAGTTATATGTAGTTAGTTTGATAGTAGTTATAAATAGATATGTATATTTATAGATTAGTAGCTATATATATATATATATATATATATATATATATATATATATATATATATATATATATATATATATATATATATTGTGTATCTCTAGTTATGTATGTATGTATGTATGTATGTATATATGTATGTATGTATTAGTTGCATGGGTAGTTAGTATAGTATATTAGTTTGTATTAGATATTGCACATTAGTATATAGTTAGGAGTTGGGTAATTAATTATATATTAGGAATGGACATTACCTTGAGTTACCAAGGTAAATATCAAGGTATCGGGTCGATACTCAAGGTATTGGATTCGATTATTAAGATGGGGGTATAGTGGTGCGATACCGCTTTGGTTCAAAACCAAGGTATCCCCTTAGCATTATATTAGTTAAGATTGTTGTATCTTGATGATTGTATATGCATAATATGATATTTCCATATCCTTTAAGTTGAGTATCTTACGATACGGTATCTTAGTATCCTAGTTTAGCTAGTATAGCCTAATTGCATAGTATATGGACCCGATATCTTAGAGATAGACTCATACAACCTAGAAATAGGTAGTTTGACCAAGTTTCACCAGTTATACCTAGAGTTGACCTAGTTTGACCATTTTGACTTAGAAATGGCTCTTTGACCTAGATGTTGGCTAGTTTCACTTATTTTTATTCCGAAACCTTGTATTGATATTATATTCCATATTTAGGTCTTCGAGGAACCGTACCGGATATCTGTGATACTGTTCACCGGCTTTCAGGCGAGTACATTATCTAATAGTTTCTCATTTATGATATCCTCTATGTTCCTTGTATCTAGTATAGATATCCTTGATTTCTTGACACGATGGTTACACGGATTGGTATATCTGGATCTCATCATGAGATGTTATTCCTTGGTATATATGGTATATCTTGTGTAAGCCTTATTTCCTAGTTCTTTTTGTACATGTACAGACATTGATTCTTGGGAAGATTAGCTACCTACCTAGTGAATCCCGTATCATAACGTACCATGGTTGCATCTACTATGCAAGTCGGGGGCGAAAAGTATTTAGTATAGATATGTGATCATACCCTCCTTGTGCATGCGTTATTTCTTGTGAGTGTTAATCATATACTACACGTATGATTAACTAGGCCTTTATCCTTGTGCAAGTTCCTAAGCCAATCACATGTTAAAACTGGTACTCACTCACTTAATCATTAGTATTCTTGTTCATTGACATATGATCATTCTTGTATTTATTTCAGTATTTTCTTATTGTATATCTCTTGTATATATATGTTATATCTAGTATATTTGATATCTATTTATTGTTACATATTTTATATCATTTGTTAGAACTGCTGTTATAGATGTACTCTGCTCATTTTCTGACTGGATATATTTTTTCCAAATGATACTGAGGAGTAGTACCACTCATTACAGACCTCATGATGTTGTGGGCTTAGAGCCAGAGACCTTGGCTCAGGAGGGTCTCATCCCGACTGAGATAAACGACCCGAGACTTGTAGCATCTTAGTAATTCCTTTTGTACTGGATTTGTCTCCAGCTTACTTTTATTAGTTTCTCTGACTCATTTGATATTATTTGTCTTGTGAGTTGTATTGTGACTCTTCTATTCTTTTCTCATATTCGTACTTGTTTCATCTATAGATCTGTGATTGAGTATATTTGATATTATGATGGTGGCATTATTATGTCTTGATTATAGATAGATAGTTTACCCAAACAACGTTCTACCACCGATGCTACGGCGTAGGCAGGGCATTATTCCCGATTTGCATCCCTACACCGGATGTTGGTCGTGACAATAGTTATGGATTCGGTTGCTAAAACCTTTTACTTTTTAGGACTCCCAAAATTTTCTAATGACCCTAGAATCTTGTATATATTTATATACACATAGCTTTATCTTATTGGTAGTATTTATCCTTAAAAGAATAGAATTAGTATTTGAATTTTTGAATGACTAAAACCTTACAATTGTAATATAAGCTTATATTGTTTCCATGTACTATGGTTACTAATAAAAGTCGCTAGTTTGCTTGTGTTAAGATAGAGTAGCGGGGAACTATCCAATTGCAACAATATAGCCCTACAAATTGGTAAAAAATGTTACACACGCTTGCTAGGTAAGAAACTAGGTCTTTCTTGCCTTATGAACTTCTATTTCATATTATATACTGCATGTGATTCCGGAGTTGAGTGTTCTACCGAAGGGGTCGACGAATCCGGAGAATTCTATGGAGGGTTGCTCCGGGTAGAATATATAAACTATTTTCAGAGCCAAAATACAAAGGAGACTCTGCCGAAATTTTTAATAATTTTAGGAGAGAACCATTTTCGAAATTCCAAAAATTAGGTTAAACGAATTCTAACCCTAAACCTTAAGGTATGGAGTCAGTTTTCCTATAGACGGGCTTCTCGATAATACCTTAAGCCATAAGGGTCATGTCCTTTAACATTTAAGGAGTGTAAGGCACTGACACAAGTAAACATAAAGCACAACTAAATAATTGGAAATTTCTATTTATAACTCCTTGCCGACAAAGCATTACCGTATAATGTGTTGTCATTGACACACAAGAAGACATATAAGTCAAAACCTGATATTTGACATAGGTAGATAGGTTGCTTGTGATTGTAGTTGCATCATAGGGTGGAAGAGAACAGTTGGGTCACGTATATTGAAATCCCTATAATATAATAACAATTTCAGTAAAAGTTGATCAGTAGTTTCCTGCCATCCATAAGGCCTTATGATGCCGAGGGTGAGGCTTAGCTCACAAACAGAATCCCAGTCTAGTAAATTCTTCGTATAAACCAGAATTTAAAAAGTTAATATATCAAGTTTCCATATTTTATGTGGAGGTCGAATCTAAAGCGACGTACCCATCCAAACACCACCTGATCAAGGGTAAATATGATTATTGTTGAAAAATTAGATAATGATCGTGATCTACATATGTTTTCTAAATTACACAATCATGAGGATTAATGTGATTGTGATTGTAGTTAGGTCTCGTGAAATAATGTTTGGATACTTAAGTAGAATTATGATATATAGTATTCTAATCCTTTCCAGACAACACTATAACTTGGACTCAATGTTTGAATATTTTTATTTCCTTTATTCACTCTGAACTTCGGTATAATTTCATGTTTCCAAAATTTATTTCATGTTCTTTACCGCATTTTGATTTGAGGGCTTACATGTCGTTTTGACGACCTAGTATTGTTCACTAGGAAAAGATGAAGTTTCAGAGGAGGCACTGCCTCTATACATCGTAGATGAAGTTGAGGAGAAATCGTCTAGTGGTCTTCAATCAAGGACGCATCAATAGCATTTTGTTGCTGGAGTACTTATGTAAATTAATGGTTTTGAGTGTAAACACTGGTATGAGTTGTATTTTGGTAACTTATGTACATTATTTATAGTAGTTAGAAAGGAAGGTATGTTAGTGCAATTATATTCCCATCTTAGAATCTTACGGACGACAATCGCAGATACGGGTAATAGTATATTTGTATGTCGCATAGTTTGGAGATGTTGGTTACATGCTCGACCCACCGTATTATGGAAACGGGATGTGATATGCATTGAACCCTGGATTGGCCTAAGAACCCAAAGTCCATTAACCGATCGATGCAATAGAGCATCAAAAAACTAATCATGAAAAATTAAATCATAGTTGTTTACTAGAGTTTAAACAAAAAAATATTTAAAGACAACCATTTGGAATAAAACAAAGACCTAAAATAAAGAAAGGGCTAAACTGAAGAAATATTAAAAGTTTATTTGGAGCACAAGAGAATTTATTAAAATTATTTGAGTGCAAATTGAAGTAAAAAAAAGGTCGAAAGTAAACTAAAAAAATGAAGCAACAAATATCTTGGACCTTAGGCCACAAAGAACAAAATTACAATCAAAAGAAAAATGAAACATTAGCAATGGAAGCCTAACCCACCACCAAGGTGTGGCTTGGGTGAATCAATAGAGAAATGTAGGCTAAGAACCGCATTGCATGCGAGTTCAAGCACTACAACACGGGAGTATAACCATATATAGTGTGCGGGTCGGGCGGCTCCATCCAGTAGACAACATAAGTAGGACGTGGGAGTAGTTGGCAGAGATGATTACAAATTGGTGCATTCTAAGCGGGTGTGGAATGTCGTAAAGCCCATTTGGATAATGATATATGCCAAATTAATTTAGTAATATATATTTGGCCCCATATGCACTTTTGTTAAGCTCCTCTCAAAAGTGGGCTAGGCTTAGCTTTGGACTGCTCCTACTTTTTGAAAAGCAATATCATAAGAAGCTTGTGACAACATCCTCCCTCCTATATCCCATCAAGGATGCCCCAAAATTCAACTGGCTTTATTTGATTTGGGTTTGCTGTTTTTTTTTTAAACTAGTAAAAAAATAGTTTTTGACTATACATAAGAGACTCATGTCAAAAGATGTCTCAAAATTAAACTATTTTTTGTATTTTTTGAATATATTATTATCAAACAATCTTGAAAAAGAAAGAGAGAAATTCACTTCCAAAAAAAAAAAGAGTCAATCTCCAATAAACCATCATAAATTCATTTTTAAGTAGTACCAAAAGTTATTTGGTTTGATAATAATAACTATCATTTTTACGGTATATTTCATAGGAAACATTTAAGTTTAGAGAAATTGGACTGAAAGAATAAAGTTTGGCAAAATTATAAATTTAGACCTAAAATGCTCTACCATTAAGCGTTTTCCAAACGGTTGGGCGTTTCTCTTGAAGATGGAACTTTACTCTTCAATATGAGAGATTAACAACTAATAAAAAATTAATATAAATGCCTAACTGTACAATATTTTTTTAGACAAAATACGTCCAATTATTGGGTGTTTTTTACCAAAAATCCCAAAACTCAAAAAATACCCAACCATAAGACGCATCTTTTGCAAAAAATGTCTTGGGCATTTTATTACATGTGTAAACCACAAAATTTATATATACTATATATACATATATAATAACATTAGTACATTTGGGACTTATGGTCAGCAACGAAGTGATAAGATAATGTTGTGTGAGATTGAGGGTTCAAATTAGCCTTTGATATATTTTTTGTCCAATATATGAATGTTTTGTTTCTTATTATGCAAAGTAGCATATATGTACATTCTTTTGCATGTATTTCATCCTACTTGGGAAAAGTAAACAATAACACCTTTTAATTTTCTTTTCTATACATAATTACTTATCCATCCATGTTAAAGTTAATGAACAATTTTAATTAGTAAAGATAGGTAAGAATATTTTTGGAACAAAAATTTCACAGTGAAGCTTTTAACTCTTTCAATTATATAGGACAAGCCAAGCCATACCTGACGAAGCCACTGTGATCTATGTCTGCTGCGAGGAATTTTGCTACGATTATATCTCGCGCCAACACCAACTTAGCGAGCTTTAGATGCCGCTTATCGATCCTAACTTCTGCCAAGTACATGAATGCCATGGTGACCGTAAGTGTCGATAAGGACAACCACACTGAGGCGAAGAGCTTCCGTGACATGGTCTTGAATGGACGATCCTTGTACCCAACCACGGTCATCAATATTATAGACAAATAGAAGAAATTTAGCCATTCGTGTACCTCGACAAACATCAGAACAGCCGTACCAAGCCTGATACATCAAAACAACCACGAGTGCGAGGTCGACTTTTATCCATATCCTCATTCTTCCCTTCTTGATGTCGACCAAGTAGTTCCTGGCAGATTTGTCGGTCTGTTGCTTATTAATAGACGAAAGCAAAAGCAACTCCTGGAGGTTTAACACGTAGGAGACCAAAAAAGAGAGAAGGATATCAAGAAAGCCAAAGCTGAAGAGAACTAATGTGATTGAGAAGAGCATAGCGAAGGGTGTGGAAGGAATGATATCACCATATTCGATCGTACGCATAATGATAATGTAGAAGTAGAGTGCGTTGATGACCGAGTGCGTCTCAGTGACCTAGAAGTGGGAGGTGAAGGAGGAATATATCACGACTTCGAGGCCGAGATAGGCGGAGTAGAGAAGTATGGACTGGATGACGATGGAGAGCTTGTGCCTCTCCGAATTGGAGAAGTTGGTAAGGGCGACAGACTCTATGATCCCATTGATGGCGGACATGGCGGGGGCGACCTGAGAGCGGTAGAGGAGGTTTTTCTTGCAGGGCTCATTGTTAGGGGGAGGGATGAGAGGGGGACATGGGAGGGGGAGGGAGGAAGGAGTGGGAGAGATCCTCGAGGGAGGCATAGCTGAATATGAGTCGATCCTTAAAGGAAGAAGGGGACAGGATTGGCATGGAGATCTCATCAAACTTCTGAAGGGGGGAGAGAGGATGAAAGAAGGGGGGTTGTTATTATTGAAGGAGGTGTTAATGAGGAGCCGCCGACAGAGAGTGGTAATGGGGGAGAGGAGGGATTGGGTCTCCATCAATCAATCAACTAGTTAATCAAATCCAAGTAGATTAGAAGAAGAAGAAGAAGAAGAAGAAGAAGAAGAAGAAAACAATGGGATGGATTGGGAGGAGAAGATTCTCCAAACTCAATTAGGTTCCATATGTCTCGCCAAAGTTTTGTGTGTCAAGAGAAGATGAAGAATCCAAATTCATGTGTGGTGACGTTTGATGTTCAAATTTGAAATTATATAGAGGACTAGATAAATGCTTTTAGGGACTAAAAACCAACCATCTTATATATATATACTAGTGTCACGACCCGATCCCAATAATCTGGGTCCAGTCGGATCATGCCCAGCCTGCACCGTTGTGAGACGGCGGCAGTAAGCTGTATCAATCCGTAGTAACACACAGACATCCAGAATACATGAAGGAAATTCAATTTTATTGCTAAGTCCGAAAGAGAAATTCTTTTACAAGCAAAGATCAAGCAAAACATGGTCCAGGGTTATTACTTCAACCCTGATTATTACAACTTGGAAATTAAAGGGGAAACAACTAAACATCGTCCTCCTGGCTAGGTTCAGCTAGAGCTTCAGTACTCTGGTCCGGACCATAAAAGGTGTCATACGCCTCATCGTCACCGTAACCACCTAAAATTGTTAATCTCCAGTCAGGAGGGAGCAAGAACATATATCCAATTCCAGCACCTTAATGATAATTAAAATGATGCAATGAAATAGTTTTGAACAATATTTATATTTTTGTATGCAACAAACATGAGACAAGAACAGTAAATGTCGATGAAGCAAATGATGACAAACTACAATCACTAAAAGTGTTTTGAGAAAGGTAGCATCCCGTGGCCGGTTGGGGTTGGAGGCAATCTGTGTTCTAGTGAACACGGTGCGGCGTCAGTCCAGTGAGGTTGGACTTCAGCTATCCACAATGAGGCAATAAGGGGGCTTTGACCACGGGTGCTAACTTTTACTCCCCAGTTCCCAAGGCAATAGTCAATGAGTCAATGAGTCAATCAATCAGTCAATCAGTCGGTTCCGTGAAATCAAGTGTCGTCCCAATACATCTATATGACATGCAACATATTTAATTACAACTAAAATACCGGTTTTGAATTATATGAAACTTGCCTGGAGTTGGTTGGTGACGCGAGTGAGATGTCGCGACGGTCTCAACCTTAGTTACAGGAACCTACATTTATTAATAATCTGATTTTAGAATTAAAACAAAGGGTTTTAATCTGACTTGATTAGTTAACTAAGTTAATGATTCAATCCAACGATCGATTAATAATAATAATTTGTAATTAGTAATTTAGTAAAACAAAAACCCTTTTTAATAATAATAAAACTTATTTATTTTATCGTAGCAAATATTATATTTTTATTTTATGGTAAAATATCGTTTTGTTTCTAATAGGATAAAATAGGGAAGTACGATTATAATAAAATAATATCGTTTGTTTTTAGCAATCAATTTATTTCTAATAAACTAAGCTTAGGGGAAAAATATTACTTTTTATTTTGGTAATATTACAAATCAATTTGTAAGAGAATAATATTTTGGAAAACCTATTTAAATACTAACATATTATATTTTGAATACTAAAAAATCATTTCAGAATTATCTATTAAATAATTACTAATTTACGTAATATTTAATAAGGTTTTTATTATATATATATAACTAATATACGTATTTGCAGATCGTTGTATCAAATCACTAATTAATTAACAAACCAAAACTAACTGATCATTAATCTACTAATTAACTATGACCTATAAATTTCTAAGCTATCCCGGGATTGACAGAGCTTTATTCTGTCAGTCCCGGTCGGACAGGAGAGTGGTTTTGGAAGGGACGGTACATTCTGATAGTGGCACCTACCGGGAAGCTGATGGAGGAGTACCGAGGGGAGGCCTCGGACTCGGGATCGGGGTGTTTCGAGTCTGACACGCGGTTCTGTGTCCTGGACGTGTCAGCGGCGTGTCCGGACTCGTATCCGCGTCTGGGTCGTGTCCGCGGCGTGTCCGGTGCTGCTGGAGGGTACGCCGTCGGTCGGCGAGGTCGGGCCGGGGCTGCGGCGGCTCCGGCGAGGGCTGGGCGGTGGCTGCGGCTCCGGCGGAGGGGAGACAGCAGCGGGGAGGAGAGCTCGGGGGTCTGGCCGCCTGGGGAGGAGGAGGAAAGGAGAGAGGAGGAGGTGGTTCGCCTGGGGGGGGGGGTCGTCGCAGGTGACTGAGGGAGGTGGAGGTCGCCGGACGGGCTGCCGGAGTCGGGGTAGATCTAGGGTTCCGGTTTGGTTTTGGGGGGAGAAAGGAGCGGAGACGAGGGGTCTTAAATAGGGGGTTTGGGCTGGGGCGAGGCCGGGCGTCGTGGGCGGATGATCCGGAGGGGAGGTCGACGTGGGGAGCGGTTCTCCGGCGAAGGCGGCGGCGGGATTTTCGGATCGAGGGGGGGACAGGGGCGACCGGGGTGATGGACGGGTCGGGTCGGGCGCGGATCCGGGCGAGCGGACCCGCCCGACCCGCTAAGGAGGAGGGTTGGGCTCGCTGCACTGGGCTCGGCCCACTGGGCCGGGCCGGGCCCCCGAAAATAAAAAAATAACTAATAATAATAATAATAATAAAAACAGTTAATTAATTAATTAGAAAAATGGTTTTTAGGCATTTAAAAATAGTTCTGAGGCCCAGAAAAATCCAGAAAAATTACCCTAAGTCCAGTTTTCTATTTTACACCCAAAAATATTATTTTCATGATTAATTATTGCCAACTAAAAATCATTTATTAATTAAAAGCCTTGATTTTAATTACAGAAAATTCCCAAAAATTCCAGAAAATGGGGAAAAATCCAAGATTTAATAATTTGAAAATTCAGGGGGTTTACAACCTACCCAACTTATAAAAATTTCGTCCTCGAAATTAACTACAATTGAAGGGAGAACAAGGGTAAACATGCCTTAAAACAGATGAGGGTACTTCTGTCTCATCTCAGCCTCTCGTTCCCAGGTGGATTCGCCTGGGGAGTGGTGGAGCCACTGAACTTTGACCAGTGGAATCACGGTGTTCCGCAACTGCTTTTCCATACGGTCTACGATCCTTACTGGCTGCTCTGGTACCGTAAGACTTGGCCCAATCTCCAACTCTGAATGATCCAGGATGTGGCTCGGGTCCGGAATGTAACGCCTCAGCTGCGATACATGGAAGACGTTGTGCACGCCTTCAAGATTAGGTGGTAACGCCACTCTGTATGCCACCTCTCCAACTCTGCTCACTATCTCGAATGGGCCGATATACCTGGGACTCAGTTTCCCAGCTCTGCCAAAACGGATAGTTCCTCTGGTGGGGGAGATCTTGACGAAGACACTATCACCTGCTTCGAACTCCACAAGTCGGCGACGGCTGTCCGCCCAATGTTTCTGACGATCTTGAGCCACCCGAAGTCTGTCTCTGATCACCTTGACTTTTTCAGCCGCATCTGTAATCATCTCAGGTCCCAGCATGACTCGTTCTCCTACGTCATCCCAAGCCAAGGGAGTGCGGCAACGACGTCCATACAGAGCCTTAAAAGGAGTCATGCCGATGCTGGCCTGGTAGCTGTTGTTGTAAGCAAACTCTACCAAGTGTAGGTGGTCCTCCCATGATCCTCCAAAATCCAGGACGCAAGATCTCAGCATATCCTCTAACGTCTGGATGGTTCTCTCTGACTGTCCGTCGGTCTGTGGGTGATATGCAGTGCTGAACTTCAGTTGGGTCCCCAGACTCTCTTGCAAGCTCTTCCAGAAGTGAGAAGTAAAGCGGCTGTCTCGGTCTGATACAATGCTCACAGGAACTCCATGTATCCGGACGATTTGCCTCATGTATAGGGCAGCTAACTTCTCGGTGGATAAACCAACCTTGAAGGGAATGAAGTGGGCAGACTTAGTCAATCGGTCTACGATCACCCAAATAGCGTCCTTCCCTCCTTGGGATCGAGGCAATCCTGACACAAAATCCATAGTGATGTGCTCCCATTTCCATTCTGGAATGGGCAGTGGCTGAAGAAGTCCTGCTGGTCTTTGTCTATCTGCTTTCACCTGCTGGCAGATCAAGCATTTGGCAACGAATTTTGAGACATCCTTCTTCATTCCATACCACCATACGTGCTCCCGTATATCTCGGTACATCTTATTTGCTCCAGGGTGGATGGAATACTGTGAGTGATGCGCTTCCTGCATCAGCTGTTCCCTCAATTCACCAGCAGGTACACAAAGTCTGGTGCCATTCCTCAGTGTTCCGCCGTCTGAAATAGAGAATCCCTCCAGTGTGCCAGCTAACACCTGGTCCCTGAGCTTGCACAATGCTCCGTCCTCGAATTGAGTTTCCTTGATTTTGTCCATCAAGCTAGACTGCACTTGCAAATGCATCATGGGGAAGTCAGCGCCGGGTACTATTGTTTCCCGTCCAAGCTTCTTCATTTCTTCTGCAGGCAATACGAGTTCTAGTCCCAGCTTCTCCATGTCCTCCAGTAGGTACCAATCTGTCGTCAAGAACATCGCCATCGGATATCGACTAAGTGCGTCGGCGACCACATTAGCCTTTCCGGGATGGTACTGCAGGCTGATATCAAAGTCCTTCATGAGCTCCAACCATCGTCTCTGACGCATGTTGAGCTCCTTCTGTGTAAAGACATACTTGAGACTTTTGTGGTCCGTGTATATCTCTACTCTTTCGCCGTACAGGTAGTGCTTCCACAGCTTCAAGGCGAAGATGACTGCTGCTAGCTCCAGGTCATGCGTCGGGTAGTTCTTCTCATGAGTCCGTAATTGCCGGGAAGCATAAGCAATTACCTTTCCATGTTGCTGGAGCACACATCCTAATCCTTTGCCGGACGCGTCGCTATAAATTGAGAATCCTCCTGATCCTGAGGGTAGCGACAAGATTGGTGCTGTTGTTAGCCTTCTCTTCAGCTCTTCAAATGACGCCTGGCACGCTTCGGTCCAGACGAACTCTTCATTCTTCCTGGTTAGCTTGGTCATGGGCTCAGCAATCCTTGCAAAGTCCTTCACGAATTTCCTGTAATATCCAGCTAAGCCCAAGAAGCTTCTGATCTCTGCAACTGAACTGGGGGTATTCCATGTCTCCACGGCAGCTATCTTCTTGGGGTCCACTGATATGCCTTCTCCTGTGACAACGTGGCCGAGAAAGTCCACCTTGTCTAAGAAGAATTCACACTTGGACAGTTTTCCATATAGCTTTTCCTTTCTGAGGATTTCTAAAACTATCCTCAAATGCTGCTCGTGTTCTTCCTTGGTCTTCGAATAGATCAGAATGTCGTCAATGAAGACAACGACAAACTGGTCCAGGTATTTGTGGAAGACCTTGTTCATGAGATTCATGAACACTGCTGGGGCATTTGTAAGACCAAAGGGCATGACCAAGAATTCAAATTGTCCATACTTGGTGTTGAATGCTGTCTTTGGAATGTCTTCCTTCCTCACCTTGATTTGATGGTAACCCGATCTGAGGTCTATCTTCGAGAAAACCTTAGCTCCACTCAGCTGGTCGAAGAGGTCGTCGATCCGGGGCAGCGGGTACTTGTTCTTGATAGTGATGTTGTTCAATGCCCGGTAGTCTATGCACATTCTGACTGTCCCATCCTTCTTGGGTACAAACAAGACTGGTGCACCCCAGGGTGAGGCACCGGTCCTGATGAATCCTTGCGCCTGAAGCTCGTCAATCTGGTCTTTCATTTCCTTGGACTCCTTGGGATTCACTCGGTAGCAGCGTTGGGAGATTGGTGCTGCGCCAGGTATAAGATCGATCGAGAATTCCACATCTCGATCAGGGGGTAGCCCCGGAAGATTGTCTGGGAAGACGTCTATAAATTCCGCTATGAGAGGATGAGGGGGTCCGGTTTCTTCCGTGATGGATGTGTAGGACACACACTCCACGCCTTCAGGTGCTCGAATCACTTTGAGTTTAGGTCCTCCAGGTGGATCTAGAGTTACGCAGCCTTCTCGACAGTCTATCAGAGCATGATGTTGACTAAGCCAATCCATGCCCAAGACTACGTCATAGTTTGGCAGAGGCATTATTAGGAACTGAGTCTGAAACTCATGTCCTGAGATAGTGACTGGGCAGCTACAAGTCTCACTAATGGGTATTGGTCCTCCACCAGTCATAACTCTACAGATTATCTTACTTATGCCAGTAACTAGATGGTGTGCAGAAATGAAGTTTGCAGATATAAAACTGTGTGATGCTCCAGAATCAAATAATGCTAAGGCAGGGTGCGAATGAAGTAGAATGGAACCTGCGATGACATCTCCTTCTGTCTCGGGTTCAGCTTCTGGCTCTTCCACAGTCAAGGCAAAAGCTTGCCCGGCTCTGTGCTGGTTGTAGCGCTGCTGCTGGGTAGGCAGTGGACCTCTCTGCTGTCCAGCTCCAGTTTTGTTGTATGCTGTGGGGCAGTCCTTCACTTGATAGGTGGCAGATCCACAAGCAAGGCAGTGTCCCAATTTCTTCCTGCAGATCTCTGCGGTATGACCTGGCCTTTTGCAGTAGACGCAGTTGACCGCCTTTGGTTGGTTGTACTGATGCGCTTTGTTGGCCGCTGCTGGCTGTTGTTGCTGGGACTGCTGGGGATAGGAGGGCCTATTGTTGTTGTTGCTGTGCCTCTTGTTGTTGCCCTGATAGTTGTTGCTTGACCCTGGATGCTCCCTCTTGGGTCGAGCAGGTGAACTGGCCTCTACATCTTGGGCCACCTTCAACATCTTGTCATAAGTCTTCGCACCGTTAGCAGCTACTAAGGTGCGGATCTCTTCACGTAGTCCGTGCCGGAACTTCTTAGCACGTTCCACAGGGTTGTCCACCAGGTGACTAGCAAACCTGCCAAGCCTGTTGAACTCAGCCGCATATTCTTCAATTGTGCGGTCTCCTTGCTTCAGATCTTGAAACTGTCTTCCCATAGCTTCGAGGGCAGCCTCTGGAAAGAACTTCCGCTTGAACTGCTTCTTGAATAGCCGCCAAGAAATCCCTCCAGCTCGAAATCTTGGCTCGTTGCGGTACCAAATGTTAGCCAAATCTCTCAGCTGGAGTGCTACGGCCTCAACCATGAGGTCGTCTGGGAGTCGAGCGACGCTGAGGAGTCGCTCCATATCATCTAGCCACTCGTCTGCGTAGATGATGCCTTCGGTCCCCTTGAAGGGACGCGGGTCCAACTTCTTAAAATTTTCTACAGTTCCAACCTTTACCTGGATAACAGGTTTGTGGTTAGACTAGAAATTCATTAATGGAATCCAAGCTTTTAAATCCTTAATTACCTTGGCAGGCTCCCGTTCTGACTGGGATGTTCCTAGCGCTGCCATGGCTACATTATGGGCGTTCTCCATGCCCTCTTTCATAATCGCGGTCTGCTCGCGATTTGCTTCAGCTTGGACCCTCTGGGTTTCAAGAACTCCTCGTAGCAGGCCTACGAGTTCAGCGGGGTCCACTGGCACAGGTGGTGCAACAGGAGGAGTCACATCGGCTGGAATCGATGTGGTCCTGGGAGGAATGGGTGGAGCTGCAAGCACTACTGAAGTGTAGGCAGCGCGGGGAGCTCTTGCAGCATGGGGGCGATCTGTGAGCTGCAACAGAGAGGGGTCGGACTGAGCTTGAGTTGGGGTGTGCTCAGAAGACGAAGCCTCTTCTTCGGCTGGGCCGGAACGGGTTGTCTTTCCCCGTGCCATCTTCTGGAAGGTTTAGGAAGCAAGCATAAGCAAGGTAACCTATGTTCTATAAGCAAGCAAAATAATTGTATATATGTATAGATAGAAGAATTTTGGTCCTATGATGCGACAGATTGAAATTTTTCTCAAGAATTCTAAGTGTTCTAATTGTTTCTAGAGTCTGTTTTCCTAAAGTCATACTAACCTAAGGTCAAAGGCAAGTCGGTTTGTTTGGCTAGCCTAAGTTGACTAGACCAAAGGTTGTAAACCAGACGACCTGCATGGGCCACCACTGAAAACATGTCACGACCCGATCCCAATAATCTGGGTCCAGTCGGATCATGCCCAGCCTGCACCGTTGTGAGACGGCGGCAGTAAGCTGTATCAATCCGTAGTAACACACAGACATCCAGAATACATGAAGGAAATTCAATTTTATTGCTAAGTCCGAAAGAGAAATTCTTTTACAAGCAAAGATCAAGCAAAACATGGTCCAGGGTTATTACTTCAACCCTGATTATTACAACTTGGAAATTAAAGGGGAAACAACTAAACATCGTCCTCCTGGCTAGGTTCAGCTAGAGCTTCAGTACTCTGGTCCGGACCATAAAAGGTGTCATACGCCTCATCGTCACCGTAACCACCTAAAATTGTTAATCTCCAGTCAGGAGGGAGCAAGAACATATATCCAATTCCAGCACCTTAATGATAATTAAAATGATGCAATGAAATAGTTTTGAACAATATTTATATTTTTGTATGCAACAAACATGAGACAAGAACAGTAAATGTCGATGAAGCAAATGATGACAAACTACAATCACTAAAAGTGTTTTGAGAAAGGTAGCATCCCGTGGCCGGTTGGGGTTGGAGGCAATCTGTGTTCTAGTGAACACGGTGCGGCGTCAGTCCAGTGAGGTTGGACTTCAGCTATCCACAATGAGGCAATAAGGGGGCTTTGACCACGGGTGCTAACTTTTACTCCCCAGTTCCCAAGGCAATAGTCAATGAGTCAATGAGTCAATGAGTCAATCAATCAGTCAATCAGTCGGTTCCGTGAAATCAAGTGTCGTCCCAATACATCTATATGACATGCAACATATTTAATTACAACTAAAATACCGGTTTTGAATTATATGAAACTTGCCTGGAGTTGGTTGGTGACGCGAGTGAGATGTCGCGACGGTCTCAACCTTAGTTACAGGAACCTACATTTATTAATAATCTGATTTTAGAATTAAAACAAAGGGTTTTAATCTGACTTGATTAGTTAACTAAGTTAATGATTCAATCCAACGATCGATTAATAATAATAATTTGTAATTAGTAATTTAGTAAAACAAAAACCCTTTTTAATAATAATAAAACTTATTTATTTTATCGTAGCAAATATTATATTTTTATTTTATGGTAAAATATCGTTTTGTTTCTAATAGGATAAAATAGGGAAGTACGATTATAATAAAATAATATCGTTTGTTTTTAGCAATCAATTTATTTCTAATAAACTAAGCTTAGGGGAAAAATATTACTTTTTATTTTGGTAATATTACAAATCAATTTGTAAGAGAATAATATTTTGGAAAACCTATTTAAATACTAACATATTATATTTTGAATACTAAAAAATCATTTCAGAATTATCTATTAAATAATTACTAATTTACGTAATATTTAATAAGGTTTTTATTATATATATAACTAATATACGTATTTGCAGATCGTTGTATCAAATCACTAATTAATTAACAAACCAAAACTAACTGATCATTAATCTACTAATTAACTATGACCTATAAATTTCTAAGCTATCCCGGGATTGACAGAGCTTTATTCTGTCAGTCCCGGTCGGACAGGAGAGTGGTTTTGGAAGGGACAGTACATTCTGATAGTGGCACCTACCGGGAAGCTGATGGAGGAGTACCGAGGGGAGGCCTCGGACTCGGGATCGGGGTGTTTCGAGTCTGATACGCGGTTCTGTGTCCTGGACGTGTCAGCGGCGTGTCCGGACTCGTATCCGCGTCTGGGTCGTGTCCGCGGCGTGTCCGGTGCTGCTGGAGGGTACGCCGTCGGTCGGCGAGGTCGGGCCGGGGCTGCGGCGGCTCCGGCGAGGGCTGGGCGGTGGCTGCGGCTCCGACGGAGGGGAGACAGCAGCGGGGAGGAGAGCTCGGGGGTCTGGCCGCCTGGGGAGGAGGAGGAAAGGAGAGAGGAGGAGGTGGTTCGCCTGGGGGGGGGGGGTCGTCGCAGGTGACTAAGGGAGGTGGAGGTCGCCGGACGGGCTGCCGGAGTCGGGGTAGATCTAGGGTTCCGGTTTGGTTTTGGGGGGAGAAAGGAGCGGAGACGAGGGGTCTTAAATAGGGGGTTTGGGCTGGGGCGAGGCTGGGCGTCGTGGGCGGATGATCCGGAGGGGAGGTCGACGTGGGGAGCGGTTCTCCGGCGAAGGCGGCGGCGGGATTTTCGGATCGAGGGGGGGACAGGGGCGACCGGGGTGATGGACGGGTCGGGTCGGGCGCGGATCCGGGCGAGCGGACCCGCCCGACCCGCTAAGGAGGAGGGTTGGGCTCGCTGCACTGGGCTCGGCCCACTGGGCCGGGCCGGGCCCCCGAAAATAAAAAAATAACTAATAATAATAATAATAATAAAAACAGTTAATTAATTAATTAGAAAAATGGTTTTTAGGTATTTAAAAATAGTTCTGAGGCCCAGAAAAATCCAGAAAAATTACCCTAAGTCCAGTTTTCTATTTTACACCCAAAAATATTATTTTCATGATTAATTATTGCCAACTAAAAATCATTTATTAATTAAAAGCCTTGATTTTAATTACAGAAAATTCCCAAAAATTCCAGAAAATGGGGAAAAATCCAAGATTTAATAATTTGAAAATTCAGGGGGTTTACAACTAGTAAATGCACGTGCATTGCACGTAATTTTTTTTTTAAATTATTGTAAAATAGTTTAAATATTTTAATTATAATTTGTTATTAATATATCTCTACTTTTTATAAAAAAGTATGTTAGCCATCTAAGCTGTACGTATATTATCACGTAACAAAAAAATAATAAATAAATAAAATTTAACTAATTGGTTAACTACATATATAATATTATATAATTATAACCAAACACATCTTCTATCTCATGTAGTTAAGGTGGGAGGCATTATCTTTGGTTGGTCAAGTTCGATTCCGCATGACGTTATCTATAACAAATTTATTTATTTTTAATTTTTTTTTCCACATTATATTATTTTTTTAAATAAATGGTGGAATATTTACAATTCACTTTTGAGCTGTTTTGAAGCCTCATTATAAGAGTATGCTCACTTTTGAGCCATTTTGAAGCCTCATTATATAAGTATGTGTGTGTGTGTGTGTGTGTGTGTGTGTGTGTGTGTATATATATATATATATATATATATATATATATAACGAAAAGGTAATTCATTCATAAAACCAAGATACACATGCAAACGATCGATTAACCGTGGGGTAAAATCCCCTCTCTAACTAGTAACCTCCATACATCTAATGTCAGACTGGATATTGTTGAGAAATGCAGATAAAGTCATGCTCTTCCCTTCAAACACCCGTTGATTCCTTCTCTCCAAACGTGCCAAACTGCCGAGAGTAATCTGAGTCTTGCCTTTTTATATGTGCCTCCTCCCTTGCTCTCCAGAGATTTCACCTCGCCACAGACCTGCAGCAGACCTTCCTCGTTCCTATTAATGATAGATAACTTATTCCTGAAATGTTGTCACACTCGCCTAGAAAATGGGCATTGGAAGAATAGATGATCACGAGTCTCGGCCCCATTCCCACATAGCACACACTGCAGGTTTATTATCTACACTCCAAACTTGCCAAGCCTTTCTTTAGTAAGTAGCCTATCGTGAACCGCCTTGTACAAGCAGAGCTTCATCTTCGAGGCATCCCCTTTTATCCATACAGTCTTCGCCCGCTCTACCGCGGGGAATCGCGGCCGAATTTGGTCAAAAGCAAGGTACTGACAGAACCGTCCAGTAGTCGATCCCTCCCAGCTCCAGTAGTCGGCTGCCCCTTCCTGCTCTATTTGAATATTTCCAATCTCTTATTTATACCACTGACCAATGTATCTATCCGTAATATTCCATTCGCTATTCCTAATGAATGTGCTCAGCATTGCAGTGTTCCCGATCAGCTCATACGTTGACCATCCAAGACGATCTATGATGCTCTCTGTAAACCCCCTGACCCAAAAATAGGTATCTTGTGTGTATTTTGTATTCCTTGTATTTATTTTAGATTATTTTTTAAATCAAATAAAACCCAATAATATTATTAGGACACTTCACCGTGGTTTGGACATTAATGATATAGAATGGCCCCAAAATTTGTGTCTCCCTTTATAGGAAGTAGCCTACACCGGAGACACTACCTGTAGAATCTTTTCGTGGCACAGAAATTTGATCCCTTAATATTAATATGACCTTAGTGTAACAATCCTAGATTAAGTGTTAAGTATTTAGATATTTTATATATATATATATATATATATATATATATATATATATATATATATATATATATATATAAAATTTAATTATGGTTATTTTTTAATTCCAATTCTTCTACAATTAGCATCCCATAATTTTCTGTGCCAAGTTAGGCATTTTTCTCTTTTTTGTAAGATGTGCATATTATTTACTATTACCTATTTTGTGGATATCCATTTAGTTATTTACTTAGTTAATTAGATAATAAAATTATTTAATTTATATAACTAGATAAATATTTAATTATTAATTATAAAATATTTTATAAAATATTTTGAGTGTAAGATTTTATTAAATCCGTATAAAGTAATTTTTTAGAATTTATTTGGTGTGCAAATATTATTTTTGGATTTTTTTTCCTTATTTATATATATGAATATATGTTAATAAATATATGGTTAATAATAATAATAATAATAATCATAATAATCATAATAGTAATAGTAATAATAATAGTATTAATAAAAAAAAAAAAAAAAAAAAAAAAAAGAAAAAGCTAAATAAATAAACCCTTAAACTACCTAAAACCCTTAACAACTAAACTAAATCCTAACCTAACCCAGCAACTTCCCCCCAGCAAAACCACAGACCCTTATCCGCGCGCCCCTCTCTCTCTCTCTCTCTCTCTCTCTCTCTCTCTCTCTCTCTCTATATATATATATATATATATATATATATATAACCCATACACAAATCCTAACCCTAACCCTACCCCAGCCCCGGCAACCCCCCCCCCCCTGACGACCTCAGCCTAGCGACGCTGCACCCGCATCGACCGATGCCGCAGCAGCGCCGTCCGCCCCCGCCCGCGTACGCACACGCGAATACGTGCAACAACGTCCATACTTCAAGGTGATGTATCTCCCTCATCTGTAATTCTTTTTATGAGCGGTTTGTCCATGTACGTTCATAACCTAACCCTCTAGTATTTTTATTCAAGCGAAACTAGATTTTGTGTCCCGGATTGGTCGAAAAATCGACCAAAAGTTGGCCAGAAAACTGACCAAAATAGTCAAAAAACTTCAACCCAAACCCCCATGTTCACACCCAATTTGCCATCAACCTGTTTAATATTTTTAAAAGCTAATTAAAGAATTTTATTCTCAATATAACCGAAAAAAAATTGTTCTTTTAGTTTTCATTAATTTGTTATATTTGTTAAATTATACGGCCTCCAAAACGACCAAAAACTTGATAATTTAAAACTAAAATTTTGTGATACGGAGTGCGCCCCACCCAACGGGACCGCCTTGTCGCATACCAATTGTACCGAAAGGCGCGTATGATATATCCTGACGTGTGGGCTTTCGTGGAAGTTGATTCGGAAGTGTGTGCGTGTCAGAATTAACCCGTATCCGTAAAAAATCCCCGTATCGCGACTTTTGCAAAATACCACCCCATTTTGTGTACGCTCGTCGGAATGCGACAAAACTTGGGCCATTGGATTCGTGGTATCACGATGGTCCTGTGACCCAAGTTTCACACGATTCTGAGACAGTTGACCAAGCAGCCTATTCGCGGGCCCCACGGTCTGACTTTAAGGGCGAATTTGTGATCGGCTCACCGAAATCCAAAATTGGACATACCGTTGAGTTTTTATCGATGTTTAAAATTTGTTTGACCTATAATTTGTCCCATTTAGAGACCTTTATCTTTGGAACGCATTTTGTTGCAAAGTGGCCCACATAGGGACCCACTTTGACCCGAAATTACTGTTTTGCTCCTGTGTCCAAATTGGACGAAAGGGTAGGCTTTTCTGACTATTGTGCTTATTCCGGGAACGTTGGTGATGTTAATTTCAGCATCCAGAGACGTTCATTCGGATGCCATGGTTTCTGATTCTCTGTACTTGACACATAGTTGCTTACACTACGCAGCTTTCTTACCAGGCAAGTATACCTTGCCTTGTTGTACTGTTTAAATTCAGTTATTATTTAGTTTCATGTTTATTTATTTTAATATTATATAACTATGTGCGTCCGAGAAAGACTCGGGTGCAGTCAACGAAGGCGTTGACGTTAGGGTTTGTATCTGACCTAGTGTCTAGTGGACGCACCTAAAATTGTGGAGTTATCAATATGACTCCCCAGGCCTTGACACGTATTATTATACATCACAGAGTGAGTTCATGTAAGGACGCATGCTTCATACTCGATTGGCCATCGGTGTGAGCAGCACGTATGACGGTATTTAGCTTAGTTGTTTATTTCTATAGAGACTTGCATTATAGTACGAGATGTCTACGTCGTGTTCACGACTTGTACATTAGCATTGGACTGGGAAGACAATTAGTAGGCGTATGGGACAGACATTTGGCTACCGTAGTTTCAGTGTAAACTACGGGGTCGTGAGCCTCAGTATTACCCGATTATGGGCTATGTGTTACCCGGTTATGGGCTCAGTGTTACCCGGTTATGGGCATATATGCTTGTCGATAAATTCGGCAGAGGTTACTAGCTGCGTGCTTTCATGATCAATGATGTAGTCAGCATATACTCCTGGCATCTAGTTTACAGCTAATGCTAGGTACTTAGCCTCTGGCTCGATGCTACGCTTTATACCTTTTACCTACCCATACGTACCAAGGTTGTCTTCAAATTGCATTCACTTAGCTGGTTAGTTCACCCTCTAGTTTTGACAGTATTTACTTTATGGCATGCTTCTATGTATCTTGTTATGTCCCTCTGAGGACATGATCCCTTTCCAGGTATAAACGATCATGTCTATTCGCAGGAGCGCGGATCAGGACTTGCTACTTATCTTTGGAGGAGGTCTTCTCTTCGAGCCTCATTGTTCATTAGATGTACTTATTTGTTTCTCTTATACTCTAGTTTGGTAGTGGATTTGTCTCCACCCAACTACTTGTTCTTATCAAGCATCTTATACTTGATTTAGTTATATAGTTGATTGGTTATTCATTTATATTTGATTATGTGGATGAGATTTAGTTATGTCCTGTGACTTGTGATAATTATATACCACTTATGAATTATTGTTCATAATACATCGTACGTATGTGTTATGGTTTCCATATATTGGAGTTATATACATACGACTGGCATGCTTACGTATTCCTAGTCCTACATATTTTGGGACTGGGGCGTGACATATTTTTGTGGTGTCCCATGCAGGTCGAGAGCATATTGTCTCGGTTACGTTACTGTACCGAGCAAGTGTCATGCCCCAGTCCCAAAATACGTAGGACTAGGAATACGTAACACGACAATCGTATGTATACGAACTCCAATATATGGAAACCATACACACACGTACGATGTACATGAATATCAAATCCATAAGTGGTAATAAACTGTCAATAAGTCATACGCAATCTATATCTCATCCACAGCAAAAGTAAATAAATAGGAATAAATAACTGAATATCAATATGAAGTCTCAAAGTATGATAGTCGGATGGAAATAAATCTACTGCAAATCGACTATACTAAAACTACCAAATGAGAGAAGAGATCAACTCTAATATAAGATAAATATCTATAAAAGAAATAACAACTATAATATCCATCAGCTGCGATGCAGTTTGAGAATAAACATCCAACGGGTCGCCTAACCATCTATGTGAATGCAGTTTGAGAACAACTTTCCAACAAGTGGGCTATCTGGCTAAAATAGGATTGGCATGATTCTCTCAGAGATTCAGGGGCCTACAAAGCATGACGTCTTTTGAACCTCATAGGCCGCCTGATAATATATAATATATAGTGGTCATCATGACCGTGCATCTCCGACGGAGCGTACGGGTTACACAAGGAAAGTGCAAAGGAGCCCAAACGTCTTACTTGTTGTTCTTTTCACCCCATGCTCTAAGCATGTCATATCCATGACACGATGATACCTCTAAATAACTGCCAGGTCTTCTAGCATGCAAAGTTTCTATCGGCAGTTATCCCTATCCGTCGTACGACCTATACGTACCAGTGGCCAACCGAGTACGCAAGTCCGTATCCTACATGTGACTCACACTCGTGTAATAACTGTGTCATGGCCAATGAAACATAAATGCCTCATGATAATAGGGTGGTCTCATAAGCTAGGTCAATATGCATATATATAATAAAAACAGGATACGACACCACCGTTGTTGCACCCAAGTTATCCTTGGACGCGCAGTTTATATAGCAGTTTAAAATATATGAACTAATGGACAGAAATAAAATATATACATCATATGGAATGTAAATTACAGTACAATGGCAAGATATACTTGCATGGGAAGCAATTTGTAAAGTGTAAGCGTCCAGATGTCAGGTACACATGATCAGAAACTAAGGCCTCCGAATAAACGTCTCCGGATACTGAAATAAATATCACCAACGTTCACGAAATAAGAAAAATAGATAGAAAACACTATCCTTTCGTCCAATTTGGACACAGGAGCAAAACGGTAATTTTGGGTCAAAGTGGGGTCCATATGTGGCCCACTTTGCACAAAAATGCGTGCCTGGGATAAAGGTCTCTAAATTGGACAAATTATAGGTCAAAAAAATTCTAAATGTTAATACGAACTCAACGGTATGTCCAATTTTGGATTCTGGTGAGCCGAACACAAATTTGCCCAAAAAGTCAACCGTAGGGCCCGCCAATAGGCAACTTGGTCAACTGTCTCGGAATTACGTGAAACTTGGGTCACAGGACCAGCGCGATACCACGAGTCCAATGACGCAAGTTTCATCGTATTTCAACGAGCATACACTAAATGGTACGGTATTTTGCAAAAGTCGCGATACGGGGTCCTTTCACGGATATGGGTTGATTCCGACGTGCACATGCGTCCAAATCAGCTTCCGCAAAAGCCCACACATCTGGACATATCATACACGCCTTTTGGTGCAATTGGTACGCGACGAAGCGGTCCCGTTTGGTGGGACGCGCTCTGTATCGCAAATTTTGAAAGTTTTAAGAACAAATTTTTTATAATTTTTAACCCAGTTTAATTCAGCATATAACACAAAATAAAATAATGTAATTAACATAAAATAATCTTGGTTATATGGTCTTCATATAGAAAAAAGAAAATCTAAGATTGGATGTCTGTGGTGGGAGATATGAGTCCTTAAACAGGGGTGGTCGCAACAGTTTTCTGTAGCGTAAAATTTGTGATTTTTCTCTAACTTGGTCTCGATTTTTTACCTAGAGTTTAACGTTGTTCGATAGAAACTAATATACAGAGTTAGGAGAGGGATAGGTCATGAACATACCGGTAAAGACGGGGTCAAATTCGGTCGCAAGATGAAGCGAGAAACAGGGCGTGAAGGGAGGTTCGTCGCTGTAGTTTTCTGCGCGGTGTGCTCGCGGTTGTGCGGACGCGACGCGGTACGATCCAGGCGGCTGTGCTGGGAACTCCGGTGGTCGACGGTGGTCTGGGTTGGTGTCGTGGAGGAAATGAGTAAGGGTTCACGGTTAGGGTTTACACAAGTTATAAAATATATATATATAGAGAGAGAGAGGATAAGAGCGGGGGGAATACTCGCGCGGGGGGAGTCTCGGTACAGTGGGGTTAGGGTGAGGCTTAGGCTGGGGTTGTTGGGCTTTTATTAGGATTAGTGAATTAATAGTTTTTTTTGTATTTCTTTTTCTTTCTTTTCTTTTTATTACTATATATATATATATATATATATATATATATATATATAATTTCCAGAAAATTGTATTAGCACATCCTAGAAATCTCTTAGCCTTCTACAAGACTTCCTAAAATAATTTAAAATAAAATAATAGTTTTGCTCCGCAAATTCTAAATGCATCTTTACCTAGTAATTAAAATTCAATAAATTCTATTTGTCCAATTAACTAAGAAATACTACAATTAAATTTAAATGATTAATTAAATAATTATTATATGTTTTAAAATTAGGGGTTTTATATTCTACCCAACTTATAAAAAATTTGTCCTCGAAATTAAAACAAAGCCACGATAGAAAAAAATATAGGATAACATAAGGTAAAAATGAACAAGGCAATTCATACCTTGGTCTACGAATAGATACGAAAAACGTTTGTGCATGTCGTCCTCGAGCTCCCAAGTGGATTATCCTGGCGCACCATGCTTCCAAGCCACGCGGACCAAGGGGATAGACTGGTTCCTCAACACTTTCTCTCGACGATCAAGGATCCCCACGGGTTGCTCTTGGTATGACAAGCTCGGCCCAATGGTGATCTCAGAATGGTCGAGAACATGACTGTTATCTGCCACATATCGCCTAAGTTGCAACACGTAGAATATATCATGTACTCCCTCAAGTGAAGGTGGTAGCGCAAGTCGATACGCCACTTCTCCCACTCTCTCTAGCACGTCAAATGGTCCAATATACCTTGGACTCAACTTGCCACGCCCTCCGAATCGAATGGTGCCTCTAGTAGGTGATATCCTCAAGAAGACATGATCTTTCTCTTTAAACTCCAAGGGACGACAATGAAGGTCTGCCCACTGCTTCTGCCTATCTTGTGCTGCTCACAAGTGCCCTTGTATCTTCTTCACTGTCTCAACGGTGTTGACTACCAACTCTGGTCCCAGAATCTGACATTCTTCCACGTCACTCCAACACACGGGAGACCTACACTTTCTTCCATACAATGCTTCAAACGGAGCCATCTGGATGCTCGCTTGATAGCTATTATTGTAAGAAAACTCTATAAGATATAGGTGGTCCTCCCATGATCCTCCAAAGTCTAACATACAAGTCCTCAACATATCCTCTAGTGTCTAAATAGTACGTTCGGACTGCCCATCTGTCTGCGGGTGATAAGATGTACTGAACTTCAGACGAGTCCTAAGACTCTCTTGCATGCTTCTCTAAAAGTGCGATGTGAAACGTGAATCCTTGTCTGACACAATGCTGACCGGAATGCCGTACAACCTCACGATTTGCCTCATGTATAAGTCAGCCAAAGCTTCTGTAGACTGGCCAACTCTAAAAGGCAAGAAATGGGCTGACTTGGTGAGTCGATCCACTATTACCCATACTGCATCTCTCCCACTTGGACTCTTTGGAAAACCCGTGACGAAGTCCATAGTGATGTGCTCCCACTTCCACTCAGGAATCGGAAGTGGTTGCAGTAGCCCTACTGTTCTCTGATGCTCCGCTTTTACCTGCTGACATACTAAACATTTGGCCACAAAGCGAGCTATCTCTCTTTTTATCCCATGCCACCAAAAGTGCTGTCGTAAGTCACGATATATCTTAGTGCCTCCAGGATGAATAGAATATATCGAACTATGAGCTTCAACCATCAGCTCCTGTCGAATCTCTCCATTGGGAACATATAGACGATCACCACATCGTAATGTCCCGTCATCATGAATACGCCATCCCGTCTGCTCTTCGGCCTTTGTCCTTTCTTTTAATCTCCTGAATCTGGCATCCGTAGGTAAAGCTGTCTTGATCCTCTCTACTAGTGATGATTGTACTTGCAAGTTGGCTAATGTCCTATCTACTCTGGGTAATATCACTTATATGCCAAGCTCTTGCAAGTCCTCCAATAATTCCCTCTGTGTTGTCAAGAAGTAAACTGCTGGTTTCCGGCTTAACGCGTCTGCTACTACGTTAGCCTTGCCTGGGTGATAATGTAGCTCTATCTCAAAATCCTTCATCAACTCAAGCCATCGACGTTGCCTCATATTTAACTTCTTCTGCATGAAGATATACTTGAGACTTTTGTGGTCTGTATAGATCTCCACTCGTTCCCCATATATAGATAATGTCTACATAGCTTCAGAGCAAAAACAACGGCTGCAAGCTCCAAATCGTGAGTTGGATAATTCTTCTCATGCACTCATAACTGTCTAGATACATATGCAATCACCTTGCCATGTTGTATCAACACGCATCCCAAGCCTTTTCCTGATGCGTCACTGTAAATCGCATAGCCTCCTGATCCTGATGGAATAGTCAATACTGGTGCTGTGGTCAATCGCTTCTTCAACTCCTCAAAGGCGGCTTGACACTCGTCGATCCATACGAACTCTTGATCCTTGCATGTTAACCGAGTCATAGATGCTGCTGTCCTTGAGAAGTTCTCCATGAACCATCGGTAATATCCCGCAAGTCCAAGGAAACTCCTCACCTCCGATGCTGATTTAGGAACGGGCCATGTCTCGACTGCCGAGATTTTCTCTGGATCAACAGAAATACCATCTTCTATAATGACATGCCCAAGAAAAGAGACCCTATCCAAGAAAAACTCACATTTACTGAGCTTCGCATATAACTGCTCTCTCCTCAAGGTCTCTAGGACGATCCGTAGGTGCTTCTCGTGCTCCTCGTGGCTCTTCGAATAGACAAGTATGTCATTTATGAAGACGACCATGAACTGGTCTAAATACTGATGGAAGACTCGATTCATTAAGTCCATAAAGATAGCTGGAGCATTGGTCAATCCAAATGGCATGACCAGAAACTCGTAGTGTCCATATCTTATTCTGAATGTGGTCTTCGGGATGTCCTGCTTTCGTACCTTCACCTGGTGATATCCCGATCTCAATTCTATCTTCGAGAACACCTTGGCTCCACTAAGCTGATCAAATAAGTCATCAATGCGTGGCAATGGGTATTTATTCTTCACGGTCACTGCATTTAAGGTTCTATAGTCAATGCACATACGCACTGACCCATCCTTCTTTGGTACAAACAATACTGGTGCTCCCCAGGGTGATGCGCTTGGTCGGATGAAACCTTTCTCCTCTAATTCTTTCAAATGTGCCTTCAGCTCATCCATCTCCTTCTTCGCCAATCTATAAACATACGATGCTATGGGTGCTGCTCCCGGTGTTAATTCAATTGAGAATTCTACGTCTCTGTCTGGAGGTAGTCCTGCCAATTCCTCTGGAAAGATGTCTTGAAATTCTGAAATGATGGGGTGATAGATAACGTCGTCCATTGTAAGCTGAACACCATCAAGGGCTTCTGTGGAACCTCGTGCAAACTCAAGTTCCGGCTGGCCTGGTACCTTAAAAAGAATGCTTCCTCCAAAACAGTCGAAGAAAGTATGGTACTTGCTTAGCCAGTCTATTCCAAGCAAAATATCAAAAGTTGGCATAGGAAGGACTAAGAGTCGGGCATTCATCTCTCTACCAGAGGTGGACTAAACGATTAGAAGGAGTACAAGAATCAAACAGGATGCAAGCATTTAAATAGGATAGTTGAAAAGGAAGATGAGTTTTAGTCAAGCGTGGATGAGATCCTATACTCTATTCCTATACGCAGGCTTGCTTGGTACAGTAACGTAACCGAGACAATATATTCTCGACCTGCATGAGCCACCACAAAAATATGTCACGCCCCAGTCCTAAAATACGTAGGACTAAGAATACGTAACACGCCAGTCGTATGTATACGAACTCCAATATATAGAAACCATACACACACGTACATTGTACATGAATATCAAATCCACAAGTGGTAATATACTCTCAACAAGTCACACGCAATCTATATCTCATCCACAACAAAAGTAAATAAATAGGAATAAATAACTGAATATCAATATGAAGTCTCAAAGTATGATAGTCGGATGGAAATAAATCCACTACAAATCGACTATACTAAAACTACCAAATAAGAGAAAAGATCAACTCTAATATAAGATAAATGTCTATAAAAGAAATAGCAACTAGAATATCCATCAGCTACGATGAATCAAAGATACTTTGAAGGTAAGACCTCCTCGGTCTGGAATGAAACGTTAGGTCCGGGTCCATACTCGTGTGGATACTCATGTCCATCTATATCTGGAAAGGTACCAGGTCCTCAGAGGGACATAACAAGATACATATAAACATGCCAATAAAGTACTGAAAATAAACATCCAACGGGTCGCCTAACCATCTATGTGAATGCAGTTTAAGAACAACTTTCCAACAAGTGGGCTATCTGGCTAAAATAGGATTGGCATGATTCTCTTGGAGATTCAGGGGCCTACAAAGCATGATGTCTGTTGAACCTCAGAGGCCGACTGATAATATATAATATATAGTGGTCATCATGACCGCGCATCTCCGGCGGAGCATACGGGTTACACAAGAAAAGTGCAAAGGAACCCAAACGCCTTACTGTTGTTCTCCCCACCCTATGCTCTAAGCATGTCATATCAATGACAAGATGATACCTCTAAATAACTGCCAGGTCTTCTAGCATGCAAAGTTTCTATCGGCAGTTATCCCTATCCGTCGCACGACCTATACGTACCAGTGGTCAGCCGAGTACGCAAGTCCTTGTCCTATATGTGACTCACACTCGTGTAATAACTGTGTCATAGCCAATGAAACATAAATGCCTCATGATAATGGGGTGGTCTCATAAGCTAGGTCAACATGCATATATATAAAAAAATAGAATACGACGCCACCGTCGTTGCACCCAAGCTATCCTTGGACGTGCAGTTTATATAGCAGTTTAAAATATATGAACTAATGGACAGAAATAGAATACATGCATTATATGGAATGTAAATTACAGTACAATGGCAAGGTATACTTGCCTGGCAAGCAATCTGTAAAGTGTAAGCGTCCAGATGTCAGGTACACAGGATCAGAAACTAAGGCCTCCGAATAAACGTCTCCGGATGCTGAAATAAAGATCACCAACGTTCTCGGAATAAGCGAGATAGCTACAAAATACTACCCTTTATCCAATTTGGATACAGGGGCAAAACAGTAATTTTGGGTCAAAGCGGGGTCCACACGTGGCCTAATTTGCACCGAAATGCGTGCCAGGGGTAAAGGTCTTTAAATGGGACAATTTATAGGTCAAACAAATTCTAAACGTCAATACAAACTCAACAGTATGTCCAATTTTGGATTCTGGTGAGCTGAACACAAATTTGTCCAAAAATTCAATCGTGGGGCCCGCCAATAGGCGACTTGGTCAACTGTCTCGGAATCGCATGAAACTTGGGTCACATGACCAGTGCGATACCACGAGTCCAATGGCGCAAGTTTCGTCACATTCCGATGAGCGTATACTAAATGGTGTGGTATTTTACAAAAATTATGATACGGGGTCCTTTCACGGATACAGGTTGATTCCGACGCGCACACGCGTCCAAATCAGCTTCCGCGAAAGCCCACACGTATAGGAAATTTTGAAGGTTTTAAGAACAAGTTTTTCATGATTTTTAACCCAGTTTAATTCAGCATATAACACCAAATAAAATAATATAATTAATAGAAAATAATTTTGGTTATATGGTCTTCACATAGCAAAAAGAAAATCTAAGATTGGATGTCTGTGGTGGGAGATATGCATCCTTAAACAGGGGTGGTCGCAACAGTTTTCTGTAGCATAAAAGTTATGGTTTTCTCCAACTTGGTCTCAATTTTTTACCTAGGGTTTAACATTGTTCGATGGAAACTAATATACAGAGTTGGAAGGGGGATAGGTCATGAACATACCGGTGAAGACGGGGTCAAATTCGGTCGCGAGATGAAGCGGGAAACAGGGTGTGAAGGAAGGTTCGTCGCTGCAGTTTTCTGCTCGGCGTGCTCGTGATTGTGCGGACGCGACGCGGTGCGGTCCAGGCGGCTGCGCGGGGAACTCCGGTGGTCGACGGTGGTCTGGGTTGGTGTCGTGGAGGAGATGAGTAAGGGTTTAGGGTTAGGTTTTACACAAGTTATAAAAAATATATAGAGAGAGAGAGAGGATGAGAGCGGGGGAAATACTCGCGGGGGGGGGGGGGGTCTCGGTACAGCGTTGTTAGGGTGAGGCTTAGGCTGGGGTTGCTGGGCTTTTATTAGGATTAGTGAATTAATGGGTTTTTTGTATTTCTTTTCTTTTTATTATATATATATATATATATATATATATATATATATATATATATATATATATATATATATATATATATATATATATATATATATTCCAGAAAATTATATTAGCACATCCTAGAAATCTCTTAGCCTTCTACAAGACTTCCTAAGATAATTTAAAATAAAATAATAGTTTTGCTACGCAAATTCTAAATGCATCTTTACCTAGTAATTAAAATTCAATAAATTTTATTTGTCCAATTAACTAAGAAATACTATAATTAAATTTAAATAATTAATTAAATAATTATTATATGTTTTAAAATTAGGGGTTTTACAGCAAGCCTGCACCTAGGATTAGAGTTTTAGGTCTCATCCACATACTTGACTTTTCTCCTTGATTTCGTTCCAAATTCTTGAACTCACGTTCCTTTCAATCCGTTCTATTTAAATAATTGTATCATGCTTGATTCATGTACTTCGCTAATAGTTTCTTGAGTATAGTCTTCTGCTAGAATATAGGAATCCTTGTTGTTAGGATGATAATTAGGCTAACATTCCTACTAAAAATATAACTAGAATATTGACACATCACTAAGTTTAGAATACCTAATGAACCCTAGTATCTCTTACCTGTAGATTAATTGACCATTATTCCTTGATATATTTATGAAGGACTTGAGAGTAGTATAGACACTACTATGGTTAGTTAGAAATTTGACCGTATTGTTTGACCCTAGTATTGAGGAACTAATAGAAAACCAAGGTTGAATATTAGGACTAAACCTAACTTTCATAGTGAGATAATATTAGAACTATAAATTTAGATTCTTGTCTTGATATTAGCAGAATAGTACCTTAGGAAGCCAAGAGGAATGAATAGAACATTTTTCTTGATCATACCTCAAACACAGAGATTATCATACCATATTTCCTTAGAAAACCATGATATTATCAAGAGTTTCTCTATTTAATTTCATATCTTGTTCCTCCGAAACCTTAACACTCGATATTTGTGCGACGACTAAAATTTTCCTTCATCTTTCAATTCGTGCCACCTAACCCTTCTGATTGTAGGCCAAGTAATTCCTTTTATGTTAGGATATATAGTTTGCTAGGATTATAGTTATTAATATTGAATTTTGAAATTATGTGCTTAGTAGTGAGAAATTGATAGTTTGAGTTGTTCATTTAGATTATGATTTTATGATTATCCTTTAGTTTCAAATCAAGTAATCTGTTCCACATATCTTCATCTAGGTTATATCCTCTTTCACTTGAGAGCCATTAACTTCTCCATTCTTAATATTAACACTTTTGTTCTATAAGCACTATGATTGAGATAAGATGACCATTACCTATGTAATGCAATATGATACCCCAATAAGTGCCAAGATCTTTTTCTCGTGTACCCCAACAAGAGTTTCTACTTATTCCCCATAATTTAGTTACAATATTAGTTAATTCTTTTAAGTTGGGTAGTATGCCTCACAACCTAGTATCGCATAGTCTTTTGACCCATTAATGAAGAGTAATTGAATGACACCAACTATAGGCTTCCATAAGAAGATAATATTTATCCAAACTGTAGAACTCAGAGGCTCATACCCCCATTTGGTCGACTAGAGACTTAGACAAGAAGTTAGTATGGCAACTGTAGAGGCACAACACCGGATGAGTCTCATCTTCTTGGTGAACTTGAATTATTTTATACCTTCTTTCATCATAATCCAGCGTACTTATATTTTCTGGACTACTTTGACTTATGATGCTATTATAGCCTAGTTTTGCAAGCTTATTCTTTTATCAAGCTTGATCATGATATATGTATTATTGGGTGCACACACTAATACATTGTCTAAAATCAGAATCGGTGCATTAAGGTCTAGCTAACCTTAGCGCGCTCGGTTCGCTCTTCGCATAACTACTTTACATGGATTGAGATATATAGTTGACTAGTAGACGAATATACTTGCCCTCTAGACATGTTCGAGCATATCATATCAGGTACATAACTGTTCTGTTATGAATATGCGAATAGAAATGTACCAAAATAGAATTTCAATCCACAACTGCCTTGACAACTCCCTTTTGAATTCTTTAATCGCCTTAAACCCCTTACTTGTATTCTATCACCTCCTCCATGAATTCTTTATTATTGTTTTTCGTCTTTTCCTATCTCGAAAAGACGAACGCTCATGCTTGGTATAAGTTTGATACACAGAGAGTCCTAGATATACCCCATAGGCCAATCACATTACTTGGTGACTATCTTTTGTAATTAAGGGCACATCACATGTAAGATATTTTGTGTGTTAAAAACTTTTGAGGATAGAATAACACGATTAAATAATTTGAGGAAGTCTTTCTTAAATGTATAGCCTTATGTGATAGATGGATAAATTCTAAGTTGGGTAGAAGTTGCATTGTCAACTTGAGGTAAATTTTTTTTTTTTTTGTGATCAAGTAAGATTAGATTGAGAGATTTAAGTCATTTTAATTTTGAGAAATGTTAGAAGAATGATTAAGACGATAAGGATTTAATAAATTTTAAAATCTTGATATTGTGGACCAAATATTTATACTTTGAGCACATGATTTAAATTTTGAATATTGGAGATTCAATCAACAATTTAAATTTTGAGAAAATAAATAAATAAATGATAGAACTCTAAACATGAACATTGGTGGATTGAGTTCAAAATTTTATAATTTGATGATTTGAACTAAAAGTTGAATATTGATTGTTGGATCATCTATTTGAAATGTTGAGGATAGAAATTGAGTTTAAAATTTGAAGAGTACGAAATTCTTAAGTTGAGAATAGGAATAAGATTTGATTAGAATTGTTTATTGTTCAAAGTCTAGAGGAGATTATGATAGTTGGAAATTGTGATGTAAATTTTGGATGTGGGATGTCATAAAGATTTGAATTAGATTTGGATGTTAATTATTTAAAAATCGAGAAGATATTACGATTGGTTGAATTTTGATTAAACAGTGGTTATTTTAAATTTGAAGTAATTACGATAGATTTAAAAAGATTTTGTTATTTAAATTTTTGGAAGAGATTGCGATAGACTTGTCTTATATACGAATGTGAAGGATTTAACAAATCATACCTTATTTTTAATTTTGAGGATGAAATTCTTTTAAGTTGGGTAGATTGTAAACCTCCTGACCCAAAAATAAGTATCTTGTGTGTATTTTATATTCCTTGTATTTATTTTAGATTATATTTTTAAATCAAATAAAACTCAATGATTTTATTAGGATATTTCACCGTGGTTTGGACATTAATGATATAGGATGGCCCCAAAATATGTATCTCCCTCATAGAAAGTAGCCTACACCGGAGACACTACCTGTAGAATCTTTTCATGGCACAGAAATTCGATCCCTTAATATTAATATGACCTTAATGCAACAATCCTAGATTAAGTGTTAAGTATTTAGATATTATATATATATATATATATATATATATATATATATATATATATATATATATATATATATATATATATATAATTTAATTATGGTTATTTTTTAATTTCAACTCTTCTACAATTAGCATCCCATAATTTTTTGTGCCATGTTAGGCATTTTTCTCTTTTTGTAAGATATGCATATTATTTACTATTACCTATTTTATGGATATCCATTTAGTTATTTACTTAGTTAATTAGATAATATAATTATTTGATATATATATAACTAGATAAATATTTAGTTATTAATTATAAAATATTTCATAAAATATTTTGAGTGTAAGATTTTATTAAAGCTGTATAAAGTAATTTTCTAGAATTTATTTGGTGTGCAAATATTATTTTTGGATTTTTTTCTCATTTATATATGTGAATATATGTTAATAAATATATGGTTAATAATCATAATCATAATCATAATAATAGTAAAAGTAATAATAATAGTATTAATAAAATAAAAGAAAAGAAAAGAAAAGAAAAAGCTAAATAAATGAACCCTTAAACTACCTAAAACCCTTAACAACTAAACTAAATCCTAACCTAACCCAGCAACTTCCGCCCAACAAAACCACAGACCCTTATCCGCGCGCCCCTCTCTCTCCCTCCCTCCCTATATATATATATATATATATATATATATATATATATATATATATATATATATATATATATATATATATATATATAAAACACATACACAAACCCTAACCCTACCCCAGCCCCGGCGACCCCCCCCCCCCCGACGACCTCAACCCAGCGCCGCTGCCCCCGCGTCGACCGCCGCCGCAGCAGCAGCGTATACGTGCAGCAGCGTCCATACTTCAAGGTGATGTATCTCCCTCATCTGTGATTCTTTTTGCGAGCGGTTTGTCCGTGTACGTTAACAACCTAACCCTCTAGGATTTTCATTCAAGCGGGACGAGTTTTCATGTCCCGGATTGGTCAAAAAATCGACCAAAAGTTTGCCGGAAAACTGACCAAAACAGTCCAGAAACTTCAACCCAAACCCCTATGTTCACACCCAATTTGCCATCAACTTGTTTAATATTTTCAAAAACTAATTAAAGGGTTTTCTTCTCAATATAATCAAGAATTTTTTTTGTTCTTTTAGTTTTCATTAATTTGTTATATGTGTTAAATTATTCGGCCTCCAAAATGACCAAAAACTTGATAATTTAAAAACTGAAATTTTGTGATACGGAGTGCGCCCGCCAAACGGGACTGCCTCGTCACGTACCAATTGCACCAAAAGGCGCATATGGTATATCCTGACGTGTGGGCTTTCGCAGAAGTTGATTCGGACGTGTGTGCGCGTCGGAATCAACCCGTATCCGTAAAAAGTCCATGTATCGCAACTTTTGCAAAACATAACCCCATTTTGTGTACGCTCGTCGGAATGAGACGAAACTTGCGCCATTGGATTCGTGGTATCATGATGGTCCTGTGACCCAAGTTTTACGTAATTCTGAGATAGTTGACCAAGCCGCCTATTCGCGGGTCCCACGGTCTGACTTTAAGGGCGAATTTGTGATCGGCTCACCGGAATCCAAAATTGGACATACCATTGAGTTTGTATCGACGTTTAGAATTTTTTTGACCTATAATTTGTCCTATTTAGAGACCTTTACCTATGGCACATATTTCGGTGCAAAGGGGCCCACATAGGGACCCACTTTGATCCGAAATTATCGTTTTGTCCCTGTGTCCAAATTGGACGAAAGGGTAGGCTTTTCTGACTATCTCGCTTATTCCGGGAATATTGGTGATATTTATTTCAGCATCCGGATATGTTCATTCGAATGCCATGATTTTTGATCCTCTGTACTTGACACATGGATGCTTACACTACGCAGCTTTCTTGCCAGGCAAGTATACCTTGCCTTGTTGTACTGTTTAAATTCAGTTATTATTTAGTTTTATGTTTATTTGTTTTAATATTATATAACTGTGCGCGTCCGAGAAAGACTCGGGTGCAGTCAACGAAAGCGTTGACTTTAGGGTTTGTGTCTGATCTAGTGTCTAGTGGATGCACCTAAAATTGTAGAGTTATCAGTATGACTCCCCAGGCCTTGACACGTATCATTGTACGTCATAAAGTGAGTTCATGTAGGAACGCGTGCTTCATACTCGACTGGCCATCGGTATCAGCAGCACGTGTGACGGTATTTAGCTTAGTTGTTTATTTCTATAGAGACTTGCATTATAGTATGAGATATCCACGTCGTGTTCACGACTTGTATATTGGCATTGGGTGGGAAAGACAATTAGTAGGCGTATGGGACAGACATTTGGCTATCGTAGTTTTAGTATAAACTATGGGGTCATGAGCCTCAGTGTTACCCGGTTGTGGGCTATGTGTTACCCGGTTATGGGCTCAGTGTTACCCGGTTATAGGCGTATATGCTTGTCGATACATCCGGCAGAGGTTACTAGCTGCGCGTTATCATGATCGGTGATGTAGTCAGCATATACTCCTGGCATCCAGTTTACAGCTAATGCCAGGTACTTAGCCTCTGGCTCGACGCTACGCTTTATACCTTTTACCTACCCATACGTACCAATATTGTCTTCAAATTGCATTCACTTAGCTGGTTAGTTCACCCTCGAGTTTTCACAGTATTTACTTTATGGCATGCTTCTATGTATCTTATTACGTCCCTCTGAGGACCTGATCCCTTTCCAGGTATAGACGATCATGACTATTCGCAGGAGCGCGGATCAGGACTTATTACTTATCTTTCGAGGAGGTCTTCTCTTCGAGCCTCATTGTTCATTAGATGTACTTATTTGTTTCTCTTATACTATAGTTTGGTAGTGGATTTGTCTCCACCCAACTACTTTTTCTTATCAAGCATCTTAGACTTGATTTAGTTATATAGTTGATTGGTTATTCATTTATATTTGATTTTGTGGATGAGATTTAGTTATGCCCTGTGACTTATGATAATTATATACCACTTATGAATTATTGTTCATAATACAGCGTACGTATGTGTTATGGTTTCCATATATTGGAGTTGCCATATACATACGGCTGACATGCTTACGTATTCCTAATCCTACGTATTTTGGGACTGGGGCGTGACACTTCCCTTGTTTAGCCACGGATCCATCCAAATGCTTATCGTGCACCCATCACATATTACCCGTTTAGTATTTAGCTTTAGAATGCCTCGTTGTTTCAGTATCTGTTTAAACGTGACAGATAAGTTATTATTCACCTCTATCACCCAAATTTTTTCCTCCTTTAGGTATCTTGCTGCAGTCCACTTAGCCCACATGGAACTGCCATCAAGGAACTGTTATGCTAGCTTGAGCGCCACAACATCTCAAAGTAATTTTAGTGAACGCAATCCTATCCCACCCTCCTCCTTTGTTCGACAAAGCTCTTCCCATGCAATCGTATGCATTCCACCCTTCCAAATAAAGTTCGCACATAACTTCTCTATCCTGTACAAGGTATTTACTGGAATGATAATGGCCTATAACCAATAGGATATGATCGCCAAGATTGTCAATCTTACTAGCTTCACACGCCCTCCAAATGATAAAAGCTGGGATTGCTAGCCTTCTAACCGACTTTGCACATATTGTACTAACTCCATACAGTTAGCGTCTCTCGCATAATTAACCGACAATGGTAGACCAAGATATCAGACAGGTAGTTGTCCTTGCTCTATTCCAAGAAGTCTCGTCCAGTGGCCCTGTTGTGCATAATCCTTGTTGGAAAAAATTTACGATTTGTCTTTATTAAGTCTCAGGCTTGAAACTTTGCCAAACTCCTTTAGCACCCCCAGAAGTGCAACTACTCCTCTATCTGACGGTTTCAGGAAGATTAATAGATCGTCAGCATAAAAAAGATGTGATATAGTAGGAGAAACATATCGAAAGAGAGGATTGATCTGCTTTCTGTGAACTGTCATGTCCATCAAGCACGTGAAGTACTCCATTACTATAGTAAACAGATAGGGGGATAACGGGTTGCCTTGACTTAGCCCTCTATTACTGCCAAAGTACCCATTTGGTTGGCCATGAATAAGGATCGAAAATGTCGGTGTAGATATGTACTCCTCAATCCGATCTACCCTCCATCTATCGAACCCCATACTGAGAAGGATTGCACATACAAAACTCATGTTTACCATATCATAGGCCTTCCTCAAATCAAGTTTAATGCACCCTTTCCTTCCTCCCAGCTTGTTAAACTCTCGAACTAGTTCATGCACCAGGAGTCAATTTTCTGCGATGGATCTGCCTTTAATAAAAGCTGCTTGGTTTGGAGAAATAAGCCCCTTCATAATATCCTGCATCCTGCCACACATCAAATATGTAATAATTTTATAGATAAAATTGCAAAAAGCTATCGGTCTGAAGTCATTAAGGTCTGTGGTGCCTTCCTTCTTTGTTATCAATGTCAGGAAGGTATGATTCACTCCTTAAGCAGTCTCCCCGTGGCGAAGAAGTCATGAACTACTTTGTGAACTTGATCCTTGAGCTTGCCCAAGTACATTTTAAAGAACATTGCATTAAACCCATTCGGGCCTGGTAATTTGTTTGGATCCGCGCTTTTTACGATCGACTCGATTTCTTCCACTGCCACCCGCCTCTGCAGTATTGTATTTCCCTCCTCAGTAATGATCCTTTTGCATATGATCTCGAGAATTTTCGTAATGTATTTGGTTTGATTGTACAAATTATAATAAAATTGTCACGCTCCAGTCCCAAAATACGTAGGACTAGGAATACGTACATGCCCAGCCGTATATATACGAACTCCAATATATGAAAATCATATACACGCGTACGCTGTAAATGAATATGCAATCCACCTGTGGTAATGTACTGTCATCACAAGTAACATACCATCTATATCTCATCCGCAGCACAAATAATAAGTAGGAATAAAGAGCTGAATAATAACTGAATATCACGGATAAGTATCAAGTCTGGTAGTCCGGTGGAAACAAATCCACTATAAATGACTATACTGAAGTAGAACTGTAAACCCCCTCGACAAATGTAGTATTTATTTAAATTGAGGAACAACCATAATCCAATTCCCAAGTACCCAAATTAGGGTATTAGCCTACACCAAGCCTGCTACGCCCACGACTCTTGTGTACCACCCAAAATCTAGTTCTATATGTCTTCAATGCATTAGGAATCACCATGTGCAATTTTTTAATTTAATCAAATTAAAGGCCAATTCCACCTCAAGCAGGACCCAACCCAGCCCACGTTCTCCCTTTCATGTGGACCAGCCCCCACTTCCATGAGTCCTGGCCGTCCAAGTCTCGAGGCCAGCCCACAAACTTTCCCACATATAACTACATATCTTCTACCATTAGAAACCCTAAAACCAACTATTCATTACTCTTCTCCAAACCCTAGCCGAACACCTAAACCAAGCCCTCCTTCTCGACCGGGCACCACCGCCTCCGACTACACAAACACCCTCACCACCACCACAAGTTGCCACCCCCACTACCACGACCGCCGCCTGCACTCCACCACCCCAGCACCACCACCGTCAGCATACCATCACCGCCCCATTGCCGGCATCCAACCCGTCTAACTCGAACCGACTGATCCCGACCGCCCCAACCGCCATCTGCACCGTCCCACACCAGTGGCAGACCAACCCCGACCCCCCACGGCCTGACCTCCATCCAGGCGCCGCTCCCCCGCCGACCAAACAGCTGTAGCCGCTGCTGCGACCATTGCAGTAGTTTTTGCTGCCGCTGACGCTGCTGTCGGAGTTGCCGCACGACGACGGAGCCATCGTATCGGAGGCGGACGTCGACAGGACAGCACCCCCTCGACTACGATTGGTAAACACCCCCTCTTTCATTGTATGATTGATAAATCGTAACAACCGTGTCGTCGTGTCGGATGATGACACGACTAAGTCGCAGTAAACCATGTGTATAAGTATGAATGTTTTAATAGATTAAATAGAGTTTATGGTTAATAATTATTTCGACCATATGACCTGTGCAAAAAATTTGTATTCCACCTAAAAGCGTAGACATAGACTTAGTACATTATGCATGGAGAATAATGAAGTGTAACCTAACAAGACGTAGTGTAGTTTCGTAAACCATAATTTAGCGATTTATTGACGTAAGGTGCACAGTGACAGAGGACAGGGCACGCTTGCATCTTAGCTACATGCACACGCGACCCTGTAGTCGATCCATCGTGAACTTGTATCAATACCTAAGAGCAACGTCGTAGTCGTGTGTGTATTGTTTAGTGTCTGATGCTGGATTGCTATATTATATTATGTTTAGGATCATTGGATCAGCCAGGAGACACTGCAGGAACCGGCTTTTGGCATTCGCAGCTTGAAGACTCAGGCAAGATACCTTGCCATATTTTACTGTTTATATTAAATGCTGCATATGTTGTATGTTTCTTGTTGCTTTATTTCTTATGACTGTGCGCGTCCGAGATTGACTCGGGTGCAGTCGACGGAATGCGTCGATGATTTAGTATACTTGGCCTAGTCACTAGTAGACTCATCCCAGTTAGGAGGATACATGGATATCTTCCAGGACCTGACACTTTATACGTTTCACTGTGACATTCATATTGGGATATGGGTTCGCGTACTCGACTAGCTATCAGTGCGTGTGACATGCATCACGGTTAGTACGTAATTCATGTTTATATTTTATGTTAGTAGAGACTGGCACATAGATACGTGGTATGCACATCGAGTATTCGATTTGCGTATTTACATTGGGAGAAAAGGACCACTAGTAGGCGTTTGGGATACACCCATTGGAATCCGTAGTATCCGGAGGAGCCACGGATCCAATGACCCCCTTTATGCAGATTCCCCGTTCTTCGGAGCGGTATGGATGTTATATATACTTGCAGATTCCCCGTTCTTCGGAGCGGTATGGACGTATATATACTTGCAGATTCCCCGTTCTTCAGAGCGGTATGGACGTTATGCCTACACCTACTCATACGTACCAAAGTTGTCCTCACATTGCATTCACTTAGATGGCTAGCACACCCCTTTATTGCATTTATTTTATTCAGTATTTATATATGGCATATTTCTATGTATCTTGTTACGTCCCTCTGAGGACCTGGTACCTTTCCAAATTTGGACGAGGCTTACTACCCCACAGTATACGGGCCAGGATAGAAGACGAGGTTCGCTACAGCTGAGGAGTTAGAGGTGCAGCCGTCAGAGTTTTCGTAAGCACTTGGTAGGCCTTCTGCCTAGGATTGGGTGCATCATTATCTAGTCAGCCGATGCCCTAGTCATTATCTTCCATCTATCATTTCAGTATTTTATTTCATCATAGTAGTGGGTTTGTTCCCACCGGACATTATTGGTTGTACTATGATGTCTTGAGACTGGTGTTTATCTTCCAGCAGTTTAGTTAGTACTTCTTGCTGTTTATATTATGGATGAGATAGTTTACCAGTTGATTGACCGATATTGGACATGTTAGTATTTAGGACAGCGTAACACTCTTTGTTATGATCCATTAAATTAGGATATCCTTGGAGATGTGTCAGCTGGCTATTGCCACGTGGCCTAGTTCCTTGTATTTTGGGACTGGGGCGTGACATGGTTTTAGTGGTAGCCCATGCAGGTCGACTTATTCGCTTGTGGTATGGTAACGTGCCCAGCGAGCCTGCAGTAGGATAGAAATTACTAGGTCTCATCTACTCTGATTACGTTTTTGAGCTTCCTTCGTGTTACTTCTAAATATCTGCATCATGTTTGTTTGATTCCATCCCCTTTTTAATGAAGTCCTATCTTTTGCAGCAAGATAAATTTGCGCAGTGGATGAGGAGCACCCAGTGCCGCGGTGCCAGACAACACCACCCAAAGAGAGGAGGTACCCCAAGGGTAACCCCCGCTACAGACCCCGCTGATACATTGGCACGAGGCTTCTCAAGGCGATCCTACACCACAACACGAGGGACAGACTTCCCAGATGAGCCCCACGCAGCATTGTGAGGGCCAAACTTCAGGAGCTACACCGATGCCGCAGACCGAGAGGCCGACATCTGAGGAGACGCCTACTGCACAACCAGAGGTTCCATTACCACCACCTCCACCCTACACACCCCAGATGCCACAGCTAGACGGACAGCCACAGATGTTACAGTTCTTTCAGACTATGATGCAAGCACAGTGGCATCAGACAGAGACGTTGAGACAGAGTTTAATGGCAGTACTAAAGAGGACACCTGTCCCAACACCTGTACCAGCACCTCTACCAGCCCAGACAGGTGGCACTGTTAGATGGTTCCGACAGATGGGACCAGATACCTTCTCAGGCAATAAGACTGCAGAACAGATCTCCGATTGGGTCACCAATACGGAAATGCTACTAGAGGCGTCATAACTGTACCCAGACCATTGGATGATTGCAGTGAGGGACCAACTAAAAGGCAACACCCATCACTGGTGGGATTCCATTGAGCGCAGTATAGGCAAGAACCAGACCTGGGAACAATTCTTAGAATACTTCAATACGAAGTATTTTCCAGCCACAGTTAGGAATGTCATGTACTCCCAGTTTCTACATCTAGAACAAGGAAATATGACTGTGGATGCATATGATACGGAGTTCAGCCGTCTTAGCAGATTTGGCGCCATCCTGATACCCAATGATCTAGAGAAAGCTCAGAGATTCCATCACGGTCTCAATTTCGAGCTACAAAGGTACACCACCACACAGGCGAGGATTTCTTACGAGGAGGTTCTTATAGAAGCAAGGATTCAGGAGGCCATTGCCAAAGGAGCTAGACGTCCCAGCACGACCGCACCAGTCAGAGCCCAGCCCGGAGCAGAAGGACCGATACGTCGTCCCGAAGTGCAGACACAGCAGAGGATAGCACCATACCAGCAAAATGAGCTTCCGTCTTACAACTACTGCGGTAAGAGGGAACATTACTAGAAGGACTGTCGAAAGAGATTAGGAATATGCATGATTTGTAGAACGAGCCAGCACTACGCCCGGGACGGCCCACAGCGTAGAGACATAGCAACGCAGACAGGACAGAGGCCAGCAACACCAGTTCCGAGGATACTACCCCCACCAGAAGGACAGCGTCCACCAGCCCCCAGAGGATTTCAGAGGGGACCACCCTTGGCCCCACAGTAGGCACAGTTCTAGCGAGCTCGACAGCAGACCGGAGGACAGAGACACGGACAAGCCTTTACATTAGCAGCTACTGAGGAGGAAACAGAAGGAGAAGCAATCACAGGTACCATTTTAGTTGCATCATTACCTGCGACTATATTATTTGATTCTGGAGCTACATTATCATTTATATCTAGTAGATTCGTAGCAATGCATAGAGTAGCTACTTCTCCCTTACGTAAGAGTTAGAAGATTCTTACCGGAGGAGGTATCGTGCCGGTTACCAGCACTATTAGAATGTGTTCGGTAGTCGTATGTGGTAGAGAGATGAGAGCATGATTCTTGGTATTACCCATGCCGTACTTTGATGTTGTGCTAGGCATGGACTGGTTAAGCCAGTATAATGCTGTACTGAACTGTCGGAAGGGTAGCGTCACTTTTAGACCGCCAGATCAACCGGAGTTCGAGTACATGCGAGGGACTGTCGAGCAAGGAGTAGGACAGACAGCTGGAACTTACATGGCTATGGAGATTGCACCCCCACCAATAGTTGCAGAATTCGAGGATGTGTTTTCAGAAGAATTACCAGGCTTACCGCCAGATAGAGACGTAGAGTTCACCATTGAGCTAGTACCCAGAGCAGCCCCGGTATCTTCTAATGTGTATCGATTGGCGAAGAAGGAGTTAGATGAGATGAAGCTACAATTGGAGGAGTTGCAGAGCAAGGGATTTATCTGTCCTAGTGCATCACCCTGGGGAGCACCAGTGTTGTTTGTGCCTAAGAAGGATGGAACAGTATGTATGTGCATTGATTACAGAGCCCTTAATGCTTTAACTATCAAGAACAAGTACCCCCTGCCACGGATTGACGATTTATTTGACCAGTTGACAGGAGCAGTAGTGTTCACAAAGATCGACTTGAGATTGGGTTATCATCAAGTAAATGTACGAAGAGAAGACATTCAAAAGACAGTATTCAGGACTCATTATGGTCACTACGAGTTCTTAGTAATGTCTTTTCGATTGACGAATGCACCGGCTGTATTTATGAACTTGATGAACAGGGTCTTCCACCAATACTTGGACCAGTTCATGGTAGTCTTCATCGACGATATCTTGGTGTATTTGAAGAGCCACGAGGAGCACGAGAAGAACTTGAGACTAGTGTTAGAGACCCTGAGAAGAGAGAGACTTTACGCCAAGCTAAGCAAGTGTGAGTTTCTTTTGGATCATGTCGCTTTCCTTGGACACGTCATCTCAGGAGAGGGCATTTCAGTGGATCTGGCAAAGATTTCATCAGTAGAGACATGGCCAACCCCTACCAATGTCTCAGAAGTGAGGAGTTTCCTAGGACTTGCCGGATATTACCGAAGGTTCATGGAGAACTTCGTGAAGATTGCAGAGCCTATGACCCGCTTGACCCGTAAGGAGCAGGAGTTCACTTGGACAGAGGAGTGCCAGAAAGCATTCGACGAGCTGAAGAAGCATTTGACTACAACCCCTATCTTGACCATACCTTCTGGACCCGGAGGATTCGTGATCTACAGTGATGCATCCGGGAAAGGGTTAGGATGCGTCTTAATGCAGCATGGAAAGGTTGTAGCTTATGCTTTTAGACAGTTGAGGACACATGAGAAGAACTATCCCACCCACGACTTGGAGCTTGCAACCGTGATCTTTGCTTTGAAACTTTAGAGGCACTACCTATACGGAGAAAGAGTGGAGATATTCACTGATCATAAGAGCCTGAAGTACGTCTACACCCAGAAGGACCTAAACTAGAGGCATAGACGTTGGCTCGAGGTGATAACAGACTTCGAGATTGAGCTACAGTACCACCCGGGAAAGGCCAACGTTGTAGCTGACGCATTGAGCAGAAGACCTATGGCATTCTTCTTAACTACCCAATAATATCTGTTGAGAGATCTAGAGCAGATGGGTATAGAGATTATTATACCCAGAATAGACGGACAGTTGTCAAGTTTTCAGTTGCAATCGACATTAGTGGAGAGGATCAAGGCTGCTTTGCCGACAGACGCCAGATTCCAGAGACTTAGGCAGAGGATAGAGGCTGGATTACAGACAGGACTGCGGATACATGAAGACGAAACCTTGAGATGTGGAAACCGTCTCTATGTACCAAATGGAGAACTTCGATAGGAGTTGATGACAGAGGCACACAGTTCAACCTACTCTATTCATCCAGGAAGAACGAAGATGTACAGGGACTTGAGACATTACTACTGCTGGCATGGAATGAAGAGAGAGATAGCATGCTTTGTGGCCAAGTGCCTGGTGTGTTAGCAAGTCAAGGCTGAGAATCAGAGATATGCAGGATTGCTTCAACCACTACCTATACCGGAGTGGAAATGGGAGCACATCACTATGGACTTTGTTACGGGCTTTCCGAGGAGTCCTAGTGGTCACAACGCAGTATGGGTAATCATGGATAGACTCACCAAGTCCGCACACTTTTTACCCTTCAGAGTTGGGCAATCCACAGAGGTCTTAGCAGACATATACATGAGGGAGATTGTGCGCCTGCACGGAGTGCCAGTGAGTATCGTGTCTGACAGGGATACGAGGTTCACATCTTACTTTTGGCAGAGTATGCAAGAGAGTCTCGGTACCCGCCTGAAGTTTAGCACAGCGTATCACCCACAGACAGATGGTTAGTTGGAGCGCACCATTCAGACGTTGGAAGACATGTTGAGAGCGTGCATGCTAGATTTCGGAGGATCATAGGAGGACCATTTGTATTTGGTCGAATTTTCCTATAACAACAGCTATCAAGCGAGCATCCAAATGGCTCCCTACGAAGCATTGTATGGAAGGAAGTGTCGCTCCCCAGTATGCTGGAGTGATATAGGCGAGCGACAGATTCTCGGACCAGAGTTATTTGTTCATACAGTGGAGAAGGTGAAGAAGATCCAAGGACACCTACGAGCGGCACAGGACACTCAGAAGCATTGGGCGAATGCGCATCGACGACCCTTAGAGTTTCAGGTTGGAGATCACGTATTTCTAAAGATCTCGCCTACTCGAGGGACTATCAGATTCGGAGGCCGAGGAAAGCTGAGTCCGAGGTACATCGGACCCTTTGATGTGTTAGAACGCGTCGAAGAGGTTGCTTATAGATTAGCCATGCCGCAGACCTTGGAAGGAGTCCATGACGTCTGTAAACTCCCTCACCCAAAATAGGTATTTGTGTATATTTTATATTATTATATTTATTATAGATGTTGAATTTATTTAGAGTATTATCTTAGTTAATTAGAAAATATTTTTTAGTATATTTACTTATATAAATATTTATTTAGAATTATTTTTAAGCTATTTTAGATTATTGGGATTTTTCCATAATTTTTAGTTAATTAAAAACTAGTAACACTAATTTTTGAGGACTTTAAAGAATTTATTTTATGTTCAAACTTAATTAAAAATATCCCAAAATTTTATTTTAGGTTCTAAATAATAAAATATATTTTCTAGAATTTTTGGGAATTTTTCGATTATTTTTAGCATTTATTTCGAGTTAATTATGAAAAACTGAATTAAAAATAATTTCTGAAAAAGAAAACCCAAAAAGTAATTAATTCTGCCCAGTCAGCAAACAGGGGGCCCACCTGTCAGCCTCCAGCAGTGAACAGTGCCGGGCTCGCCTGTCAGTGACCGCTGAGTGGGTGCGAGCCGAGCCGAGCCAACCTCGAGCCGAGCCGAGACCGAGTTCGACTCGGACTCAGCTGAGCCGAGCCGCATCGAACTGCGACCGTTCGATCTGGGCGGGGCTGCACGGATGGCTGCCACGTGGCGCGCTATGAGCCGCGGCTGCACTTTCTCTCTCCTATATATATATATAATAGTTTAGATATTAATTTCTAGGGTTTTTCTTCAGCCGATTTTTGGAGAATTGTCATCTAGGGTTCCTTCATCTTCCAGAAGCCATTGCGCATAGCTCCGGACTCCAAACGAGGCCTAGTTTTTTTCGTTAGAACGATAATGAGGTTAGATTTCTGATTATATAAATTGTTTTTCTAAATTATTAGTATTAAATTCTGGAAAATTCATAGAGCACAGCATGTCCAAAAATAGACATATTTTGATGTTTTCGTAATTTCGGGAGAACCCGGAATCAGAATCATGAACCGTTTAAAGTTTCAGAAAGCTAATGTCGAGATCATCGACATATATTTTTCTCAAAATTTAATTCGAAGTATTTATATACTGTTAATTCTGTAGAACTTCTAGGTTAGAATTTAACCATCGGTGCACAATACAAAATTTGTATGTGCCATAATTCCCAAACGAATTTGAATTCGGACGAGCCATAAATTCCAGCATATTTTTGACGCTGAAATCTACAGGAAATCATGCATGAAAATTGAGTTTGTGTTGGTTGACTTTTCGGTCAACAGATCGTCTCGATTTGCGTGCCATGAGTCTCGAGTTGATAAAATTCAGTTTCTTTGGACAAAATTTAGGAATTACCAAAAAAATCAGAATAATAAGATTAAAATAGGATTTTAGAGTAATTATTCCAGAATTAAATAAATTAAAATAAATTATCTTTTGACGTGATAAATGTGTAATACATAGGCTATTTGGACTGTGACTTGGACTCTGATTCATACCAGCAGCAGGACCCCAGGCAAGATACCTTGACAAATTGTTTACAGTACTTTGTATGCTATTTATATTTCTTTTTATTTATTTTATTTCTGTATAGTTCTTGCATGTGTAGTTTTTCTCCAGTCATTACTATGTATTAGATATGTTGACACACACATGGCACCTAGTATCATGGGAGGACAATCATTAGGCGTATGGGCTTTTAACCACTCTGGTAAACCGCAGTATATAGTTCGCACTACGGGCGTGTGTCGCGCTGGTCGCTACCCCAGAGGTATGTCGATTTCTGTAGAGTCGCGCTGGTCGCTACCCCAGAGGTATGTCGATTTCTGATATTCTAGACGGGTGTGTGAGTTGTGAGGCTTAGATCGAGTAGACTACCCTTGCCCATATGTCGAAAAGTTATCCTCATTTGCATTCATATAGATTGTCTTGTACAGCGTACTTATTTATTTTCAAATTATATGCATGTTTACTGTATTCAAGTTGGCTCGTATTTTCTGTATCTTGTTATGTCCCTCTGAGGACCTGGTCCGCTGCCAGGTGTATCTTTTCTTGAGTATTTGCAAGAGCGCAGATTTGGATGGTTGTATATGCTTAGTGGATGTCTTCTCTTCGAGCCGTGATCGATAGCTGGTATACTTATATTGGGTTTGATTGTGTTGTACTTATATTATATTTACCTTTCCTATTCGAGTTGGTAGTAGATTTGTTTCCATCCAACTATCATCCTAGATACTTCTTATTGAGATCTAGTTTCATCGATACTGTTTATTTATTTCTATATGATTTTGGTGGATGAGATTTAGATTTTACCCTGTGACTTGTATTACAGTTATACCACTTGTGGATTTGATATTCATATTACAGCGTACGTGTGGATTTGGTTCCATATATTGGAGTTGCCATATCCATGCGGCTGGCATGCTTACGTGTCCTAGTCCTACGTATTTTTGGGACTGGGGCGTGACATGTTTTTGTGGTGGCCCATGCAGGTCGAGAGTATATTGTCTCGGTTACGTTAGTGTACCAAGCAAGCCTGCACCTAGGAATAGAGTATAGGATCTCATCCATATTTGACTATGACTCATCCTTCCTTCCAATCTGTTCTATTTGAATAGCCGCATCCTGCTCGATTCATGTACTTCCCTAATAGTTCTTTAAGTATAGCCTTCTCCTATAATATAGAAGTTTCTGTTGTTAGATGATAATTAGAGTAGCACACCTATTAAAATACAACGAGAATATAGACACACCACTAAGTTTAGAATATCTAGTGAACCCTAGAATTTCTTATCTTTAGATTGGTATACCATTACCCCTTGATGTATTAAGAAGACTTGAGAGTAGTATAGACACTACTAGAGTTAGTTAGAAGTTTTACCATAATGTTTGACACCTAGTATCACATAGTCTTTTGACCTATTAATGGAGTGTGATTGAACAACATTAATTGCATTCTAGCAAAAGACGACAATATTTATTCAGGCGATAGAATTTAGAGGCCCTTGCCCCTATTTGGTCGACTAGCGACCTAGACAAGGAGGTTGTATGATAACTATAGGTATTGTAGAGTCTTTTATTATTGTTGTTTAGTTGTTTTTGTTTTTGTGAACTTGAATTAAATTGTACCTCCTTTCATCATCATCTAGCGTACTTATATTTGCTGTACTACCTTGACTTATGCTGCTATTATAGCCTAGTTTTTGCAAGCTTATTCTTTATCGAGCTTGTTCATGACATATGTATTATTGGGGAGGCCCACAATAATACAATTCAGAATCAGTGTATTACGGTCTGATCAACCATAATGCGCTTGATTCGCCCTTCACAATAATACTTTATGTGGATTGAGATATATAGTTGACTAGTAGACACCTGTACTTGCCCTCTAGATATGTCTAAGCATATTGTATCCGTTACATAACTGTACCGATGCGAGCATGTGGATAGGCATTACCAAAATAGGACTTCAATCCACAACTGCTTTGACAATTCCTATTTGAATTCTTTAAACGTCTTGATCCCGATACTTCTATTTTATTACCTCGCCCTTGAACTCTTTATTATTGATCTCCGTCTTCCCTTATTTCGGAAAGACGAAACCTCGTGCTTGGTATAAGTTTAATACACAGAGAGTACTAGATATACCCCGTAGGCCGATCACATACTTGAGGATTATTCTTTTGTAATTAAGGACATATCATATATGATATAAATCGGCGTTGAAGTTTTAAGGATTGAATGACATGAGTAAATAAATTAAGGAATATTTTTCTTAAAGTATATAGCCTTCTATGATAGATGGATAAATTCTAAGTTGGGTAGCAGTACATTGTCAACTTGAGAGGAATTTCTTTTAGATTGTGATCAAGTAAGATTAGATTGGGAGATTCAAGTCATTTTAATTTTGAAAAATTATAAAAGAAGGATTAAGATAATGAGGATTTAACGAATTTTAAAATCTTGATATTGCAGACCAAATATTTATACTTTGAGCACATGATTTAAATTTTGAATATTGAAGGATGAATCATCGATTTAAATTTTGAGGATAAATATAGAATTTTAGACTTGAACAATTGGTTAATTAGATTTAAATTTTACAATTTGATGATTTGAATTAAAAGTTCAATTTTGATTGTTGGGTCACCTATTTGAAATATTGAGGATGTAAATTGAGTTTAAATATTTGAATAGTACAAAATTCTTAAGTTAAGAATAGGAATAAGATTTGATTAGAATTATTTATTGTTCAAAGTCTAGAGGAGATTATGATAGTTAAAAATTATGATATAAATTTTGATGTGGGATGTCAGATAGACTTGAGTTAGATTTGGATGTTGATTATTTAAAAATTGAGAAGAGATTACGACAGGTTAAATTTTGATTTAAACAGTGGTTATCTTAATTTTGAAGTGATCGCGATAGATTTGAATAGATTTTGTTATTTAAATTTTTGGAAGAGATTGTGATTGACGTACCTTATGTACGAATGTGAAGGATTTAATAAATTATGCCTTATTTTAATTTCGAGGATGAAATTGTTTTAAGTTGGGTAGATTGTAAACTCCCTCACCCAAAATAGGTATTTGTGTATATTTTATATTATTATATTTATTATAGATATTGAATTTATTTAGAGTATTATCTTAGTTAATTAGAAAATAATTTTTTTATTATATTTACTTATATAAATATTAATTTAGAATTATTTTTAAGCTATTTTAGATTATTGGGATTTTTCCATAATTTTTAGTTAATTAAAAACTAGTAACACTAATTTTTGAGGACTTTAAAGAATTTATTTTATGTTCAAACTTAATTAAAAATATCCCAAAATTTTATTTTAGGTTCTAAATAATAAAATATATTTTCTAGAATTTTTGGGAATTTTTTGATTATTTTTAGCATTTATTTCGAGTTAATTATGAAAAACTGAATTAAAAACTAATTTCTGAAAAAGAAAACCCAAAAAGTAATTAATTCTGCCCAGTCAGCAAACAGGGGGCCCACCTGTCAGCCTCCAGCAGTGAACAGTGACGGGCCCGCCTGTCAGTGACCGCTGAGTGGGTGCGAGCCGAGCCGAGCCGACCTCGAGCCGAGCCGAGACCGAGTTCGACTCGGACTCAGCTGAGCCGAGCCGCATCGAACTGTGACCGTTCGATCTGGGCGGGGCTGCACGGATGGCTGCCACGTGGCGCGCTGTGAGCCGCGGCTACACTTTCTCTCTCCTATATATATATATAATAGTTTAGATATTAATTTCTAGGGTTTTTCTTCAGCCAATTTTTGGAGAATTGTCATCTAGGGTTCCTTCATCTTCCAGAAGCCATTGTGCATAGCTCCGGACTCCAAACGAGGCCTAGTTTTTTTTGTTAAAACGATAATGAGGTTAGATTTCTGATTATATAAAATTTTTTCTAAATTATTAGTATTAAATTCTGGAAAATTCGTAGAGCACAGCATGTCCAAAAATAGACATATTTCGATGTTTTCGCAATTTCGGGAGAACCCGGAATCAGAATCACGAACCGTTTAAAGTTTTGGAAAGCTAATGTCGAGATCATCGACATATATTTTTACCATAATTTAATTCGAAGTATTTATATACTGTTAATTCTGTAGAACTTCTAGGTTAGAATTTAACCATCGGTGCACAATACAAAATTTGTATGTGCCATAATTCCCAAACGAATTTGAATTCGTATGAGCCATAAATTCCAACATGTTTTTGACGCTAAAATATACAGGAAATCATGCATGAAAATTGAGTTTGTGTCGGTTGACTTTTCGGTCAACAGATCGCCTCGATTTGCGTGCCATGAGTCTCGAGTTGATAAAATTCAGTTTCTTTGGACAAAATTTAGGAATTAACAAAAAAATCAGAATAATAAGATTAAAATAGGATTTTAGAGTAATTATTCCAGAATTAAATAAATTAAAATAAATTATCTTTTGACGTGATAAATTTGTAATACATAGGCTATTTGGACTGTGACTTGGACTCTGATTCATACCAGCAGCAGGACCCCAGGCAAGATACCTTGCCAAATTATTTACAGTACTTTGCATGCTATTTATATTTCTTTTTATTTATTTTATTCTTGTATAGTTCTTGCATGTGTAGTTTTTCTCCAGTCATTACTATGTATTAGATATGTTGACACACACATGGCACCTAGTATCATGGGAGGACAATCATTAGGCGTATGGGCTTTTAACCACTCTGGTAAACCGTAGTATATAGTTCGCACTACGGGCGTGTGTCGCGCTGGTCGCTACCCCAGAGGTATGTCGATTTCTGTAGAGTCGCACTGGTCGCTACCCCAGAGGTATGTCGATTTCTGATGTTCTAGACGGGTATGTGAGTTGTGAGGCTTAGATCGAGTAGACTACCCTTGCCCATACGTCGAAAATTTGTCCTCATTTGCATTCATATAGATTGTCTTATACAGCGTACTTATTTATTTTTAAATTATATGCATGTTTACTGTATTCAAGTTGGCTCGTATTTTCTGTATCTTGTTACGTCCCTCTGAGGACCTGGTCCGCTGCCAGGTGTATCTGTTCTTGAGTATTTGCAGGAGCGCAGATTTGGATGGTTGTATATGCTTAGTGGATGTCTTCTCTTCGAGCCGTGATCGATAGCTGGTATACTTATATTGGGTTTGATTGTGTTGTACTTATATTGTATTTACCTTTCCTATTCAAGTTGGTAGTGGATTTGTTTCCATCCAACTATCATCCTAGATACTTCTTATTGAGATCTAGTTTCATCGATATTGTTTATTTATTTCTATATGATTTTGGTGGATGAGATTTAGATTTTACCCTGTGACTTGTATTACAGTTATACCACTTGTGGATTTGATATTCATATTACAGCGTACGTGTGGATTTGGTTTCCATATATTGGAGTTGCCATATCCATGCGGCTGGCATGCTTACGTGTCCTAGTCCTACGTATTTTTGGGACTGGGGCATGACAACGTCTTCCATGTATCTCAGCTGAGGAGGTACATACCAGATCCGAGTCATGTGCTTGATCATTTCGAAATCACAGTCGACCCGAGCCTATCATACGAAGAGGAGCCTGTGGTGTCACGACCCGCACCCGGAATTTGGGTATGAGCCATGGGTACGTCCAGCCTACGCCGCAGCATCGACGGTAGAACGCTATCTAGGTCTCAAACATAACTCATCATGTCGATAGTCTCAACTCCATAAGGAGGATAATGATAATATATGAATCCACAGTTTATAAATATACTCAATCACAAGGCTATATGAAAGTAATTGACACGATAAGAAAATAAGGATAAGAGTTATATCATAAGTCAACACAAATATAAATACATCATAAGTCCAGTGTCTAGATGTCCTCAAAAGTCACAACAATAAATATAACTCAAATCTCAGTCTAGTACAATAATACATGAAATAGGATAGTCTAAGTGCAGGCAGGTAGAATCTCCTCTAAGATGGGTAACTCCTCTGGGATTTCTGGTATGAAATCACCCTCTGCTCCCGGGCCGTAGTGGGTAGGGCAGAAATCCTCCAAGTCCTCTGAAAATGTTATCCAGTCAGGATTGGAGCGAAACACAAACACTAAACAACAGTTTCATTTATGTTGACAAAAACTATAAAATAGTGTAAGGAATACAAGATGAAATAATACTAGAAATATAGAGTACTGGATAATATGAAATAAGCAATGAAATATCTAGCAATGAGCAAGTATATAAGTGAATGCTAGAACAAGTGAATTTGGAATAAACAATAAACATCTGACTAAGTGTTTGAAATATCAGTTTATTATATGATCGGCTTGGGACAAATCAGGCTGGTTACATATGATTAGCTATGATTCTTGTAGGTCAGGCTAACCATCTGGTTAGCTATGATGCATGTAATGGTCAGGCTAATCATATATAACAGCTATGAGGCATGTAATGGTCAGTCCGTACCCGACGTGAGATATGGGGTGAGCTATGATGCATGTAGAGTTGGATATGATCACATAATCTACTAATATTTCTCTATCCCCAGCTAGCACGATGGATTTCAATCACGACTCCTCATGACGGGTATCTAGGGTGCTAACCCGTGTATCCATAGTGCAGAGTCAAGTATATAATACAACTAGAATTATAGAAGTAATCAACAAAAGCGAAAACTGTCAGAGAATATACTCGACTGTGGTCCAGAGGAAAGTGCGAGGATCAATTTTAAAGATGAAATCACAGTCACCTAAAAATATCAAATATCCATATCAAAAAGTGTTTTGAAAAGGCTACATGCATACCTAGTTCTATGCTACGTACAGGGTCATTTCTAGGTCTTTGGTGAGCTGTCTAGCCTACTTAACTATACTAGTCATTGCCAACTATATTAACTATTGCTAATATATACATAATTACTTGTAGAGATTTCCACACTACTAACATTATACACCTAGCTAATAGTCCAACTTAGGGTATATAAGTATCTACTTATTAAGAAAACAAGTAACTTTCTACCTAAGAATCTAACTACTTGCTGACTGCTCATTCATAAGTATACTAGGCTTAGCTAACTGGAACATGTATACATATAGAACTATCACAAGGAAAAGTGTGATGCCCACAAAAATCAGAACTGAGCTTCACTCACACTAAACATTTCATATGCACAACCTACTCACCCAAGGCACACTACTTGGAAGCAAGGTCCTCACCTATTTCTACTCTACTTGCCACTTACCTTAGGATCACACCCACATACATGTTTGTATAATTAATACAAACTCCGATACAATTACACACAGACTGCTCATAGTCCTACTGATACTCTAACCACAGTCCAAAACTAATACACAAACATATACTTACCCGCAGCTAACACAGCTACCTCACACATGCCCCCAACTAAACTCAATTGCTCAAGGTAATACACAACACTTTATTTAACATACACACTGTGATACCAACTGAACCTCAAAGAAAACTAAGCTCTTATAGACACGGATACACCTCTATGCTCATAGGCACACACAGACACAGATATCCTACTGATACTGAACACACTGACACATAACTCTATAGGACTGATCACTGATACATTGAAGAACTCACAGCTAGACACACACAGATATACTGAGACACAGACACACAGGTTCACACATACTCAGTTCTCACACAGTCACATGTATTCACTCACACACAAGAACTCACAGACACTGATACGCATCCACAGCTCACTAATACTCACACCTATACACCTGGTACACTCACATACAGGTCACTGATACTCACTCACACACAGGCACAGGTATACACATACACACTAGGACTAACACGCTGATACAAAGACAGTTTCACTGAGACACATAGGTAGGTATATACTGGTTCTGATACATACAGATTATCACACATTTCTCATATACACTGGCACACACAGAATTTTATACTGGCACACACACACAGGTACTAACACACACACAGGACTCAACTCTGCACATACACAGGCACTTACACACACAGATACACTATTACACAGGTTCACAGTCTGAACTACACAGGCACATATACACACAAGTTACTGAATACACACACACACTGTTCTCTCTGACACAGACCTACACACCTACTCACAGATACACTGGCACCCTAGAACTAAGCACACAGGTTCACACAAACACTTCACTGATACACACACAGACAGATACTGAGACACACATAGGCAGACACACACCTACACACAGATATTTAACACACAGACATACAGGTACTCGACTGCATAGGGAAACTCAACACACAGCACAGTCACACACTGGTTCACAGTCAGAATTGTTTCAGACTACACAGATACACAGTATCAGCTAATGGAACACTGATACACTATATAATCACTGAGACACACTGACACATGTTTCACTGAGACACACTGAACTTAGCTAACCACAGACACGACACAGGTTACTGAGAATTTCTCAGTAAGCACACTGATACAAAACCCCAACACAACCCTGAAAACCCCGACACTACACAGAACCTCCCCACAGTGTCTGATACACTGAGACACGGGGACACTAAATAACCCACACTGATACAACACACAGTCACACAAATACCCGACTGCACAGGGAAAACCCCCAAATACTGATACCAAAATGAGAACTCCAGAAACCTAAATCTAAACCCTAAATCGAGATCTAAACTTACACGTAGGAGATGTAATCGTGTCTACATGAAATCCCTAGGATTAGGGTTCCTAAAATTTGGGGGGAAATACCCGAATGTACACCAAACCCTAGATTCTCCTAGGTTTCCATGTAGAAACCCTAAAATTGAAATCTAAACAATTTGGTGGGCTCCTAATGGCCAAACACAAATGAAAAATAGAATTAAAATGGATTAAATTCGGATTCTCACCTATTGGGAGATGGTTTCCCAATGAAGGTTCTCTTTCTCCAAGTCTTCTTAGTCCAAGCTCCTTGCTTCCCTTTGATGGAGGAGGAAAAGGGATTCTAGGGTTTGAAATTCTGAAATTAAATGGGAATGAAGGGTTTTTCTAAAGGAGGCTAGATTTTGGTTTTCTTCATGAAGGAAAAGAGTTGAGGGAGGCTTCCCTTTATTAAATAGGACTAGGGTTAGGGTTTCAAATGCAAAGGATTAGTTAACCCTTCATGTTAGTCATGTAGAACTAAATTTAATTAGGGTTTAGTTATTTCTAGGGTTTTAATTCTAAAACTAAAATGGAAATTACGGTTTCACTAAAACTAGAATGCCAACTAGGGTTTGATCATTAGGGTTGAACCTATTGGGATTTTTAGGGTTTAACCTAAACCTAACATTTAGAACATCACATAATTATTTAATAAAACTTATCATATTAATTATTTACATAATTAAATTAAACAGGGGAAATTACACTAATGTCCTAATCTGGAAATGTGGTAGTGACAAGTCTACCCTCCTAAAATAAAATTTTTCCTCGAAATTGGATTAAACTAGAACAAGAACGAAATCAGATAAGGAATTATACATCAAGTCTCGAAGAGATATGGGTATTGCTCACGCATTTCGTCCTCTCTCTCCCAGGTCGACTCCCTTGGAGAGTGATATCTCCATGCAACACGAACCAAAGGAATAGTCTGGTTCCGCAATACCTTCTCTCTGTAATCCAAGATCTCTACGGGCTGCTCAGGGTAGCTGAGAGTCGGACCAACCTCGATCTCCGAGTGATCTAGTACGTGACTAGGGTCTGCCACGTACCGCCTCAGCTGCGACACGTGGAACACGTCTTGCACTCCTTCTAGTGCAGGTGGCAAGTCTAGTCTATACGCCACAGCACCGACCCTCGCAAGAATACCGAAGGGTCCGATGTAGCGTGGACTAAGCTTCCCGCCTCCACCAAAATGAATCGTGCCACGCGTCGGAGAAATTTGTAGGAACACTAGATCGCCAACATAGAACAAAACAGTCTCAACACGCAGTCTAAACAAAATAATCACAAGCCAGAAAATAACAATCTATACCTGAAACTCAAGGGGTCTACGGTGGCTGTCGGCCCAATGCCGCTGTCTGTCCTGCGCCACTCACAGTCTGTCTCTGATAAGTTTTACTTTTTCTGCTGCATCCACGACCATTTCTGGTCCTAGCAAGGCTCTCTTTCCAACGTCGTCCCAAGATAACGATGTACGACACCTTCGTCCATAAAGAGCCTCGAATGGCGATATCTCGATGCTGGCCTGGTAGCTGTTGTTGTAAGCAAACTCTACCAGGTATAGATGGTCCTCCCAAGAACCTCCGAGATCTAGAACGCAAGTGCGTAGCATATCCTCGAGATCTGAATAGTCCTTTCAGAATGCCCGTCTGTCTGGGGGTGGTATGCGGTACTGAACTTGAGCTGAGTGCCCAAGCTAGCCTGCAGACTCCTCCAGAAGTGGGAAGTAAAACGACTATCCCGATCCGAGATGATGCTCACAGGAACTCCATGAAGTCTGACGATCTGCCACACATACATCTCTGCTAGCCTCTCTGTCGACGTGCCCACCTTGAAAGGTAAGAAGTGGGCTGATTTGGTCAACCTATCCACGATAACCTAAATCGCGTCCTTCCCTCCTGGAGAACACGGAAGCCCTGAAACAAAATCCATGGTCACGTGCTCCCACTTCCACTCTGGGATAGGTAAAGGTTGAAGCAATCTACCTGGCCTCTGCCGGTCCGCCTTTACCTGCTGGCACACTAGACACCGGGATACGAAGCGTGCTACCTCGCGCTTCATTCCATACCACCATACGTGCTCCCACAAGTCTCGATACATCTTGTTGGCACCGGGATGCATCGAGTACTGAGAGCGGTGTGCCTCCTGCAAAACCTCCTCGCGCAGCTCCCCGCTCGGCACACACATCCTCATGCTGTGCCGTAAAGAACCATCATCTGCGATAGTAAAGTCGTCCGACAATCATGTCCGAACCTGTGCCCTGATACTCCTCAGAGCCTCATCATCATACTGCGTAGCTCTGATTCTGTCCATCAGCTCGGACTGTATCTGTAATCCCCATATCTGAATCTCAACACCGGGGACTAGCACCTCAATTTCCAAGCCTTCCAGATTAGCCAACAAATGTCTATCCGTCGTCAAGTACATAGCCATCGGATACCTGCTCAAGGCATCGGCGACTACGTTGGCCTTCCCTGGGTGGTACTACAATGAGATGTTGAAGTCCTTCATCAACTCCAACCACCTCCTCTGCCTCATGTTCAGCTCCTTCTGTGTGAACACGTACTTCAAGCTCTTGTAGTCCGTGAAGATCTCCACACGCTCTCCGTACAGGTAATATTTCCACAGCTTTAGAGAGAAGATAACCGCTGCCAACTCCAAATCGTGGGTGGGGTAGTTCTTTTCATGAGGGTGTAACTGCCTGGAAGCATAGGCAATTACCTTCCCGTGCTGCTGAAGAACACATCCCAGACCCTTCCCTGAAGCATCACTGTAGATAGTGAATCCACCTATCCCTGCTGGCAACGTCAAAACTGGAGCTATCGTCAATCTCTTCTTCAGCTCATCAAATATGGCCTGGCAATCCTTCGTCCAGACAAAATCCATATCCTTCCTGGTCAGCCTGGTCATCGACGCTGTAATCCTGGAGAAGTCTTGTACAAACCTCCTGTAGTATCATGCTAGCCCGAGAAAACTCCTGATCTCAGCTACCGAACTGGGGCTAGCCCACGACTCCACTGCCTCGATCTTCTTCAGGTTAACCGAGATTCTGTCACCCGTCACTACATGCCCAAGAAATTCAACCTTGTAAAGGAAGAATTCACACTTTGAGAGTTTCCCGTACAGCTCCTCCTTCCTGAGAGTCTCTAAGACCAACCTCAGGTGCTCTTCATGCTCCTCCGGGGTCTTGGAATACACAAGAATATCGTCGATGAACACCACCACGAACTTATCAAGGTACTGGTGGAACACCTTGTTCATCAGGTTCATGAATACTGTCGGTGCATTGGTTAAACCAAATGGCATTACCATGAACTCAAACTGGCCGTATCTGGTCCAAAAGGCTATCTTTGGCGTGTCTTCTCTCTTCACTTTCATTTGGTGGTAGCCTGACCTCAAATCTATCTTCGAAAACACCTTCGCCCCGCTCAACTGGTCGAAAAGATCATCTATCCTCGGTAGCGGGTATTTGTTCTTGATAGTGAGGTTGTTCAAAGCTCTATAATTGATGCACATGCGCACCGTGTCGTCCTTCTTCGGTACGAACAATACCGGAGCTCCCCATGGTGATGAACTGGATTTGATAAAGCCTTTGTCCTGCAGCTCCTCAACTTGCTTCTTCAATTCTGTCAGCTCACTGTTGTTGACTCTATAGACATGTTGTGAAATAGGCTTCGCTCCTGGCACCAAGTCTATAGAGAATTCAATATCTCTGTCTGGCGGCAAGCCTGGAAACTCCTCTGGAAATACATCCAGGAACTTCGCTATCAGAGGATGTGGCAACTCCTCTTCTTCCATCCTGGCTTCGCAAAATGTGCTCCTGCTCTGCTCCGCTGCTCCTCTGGCGACCTCGAACTCCGGCTCTCCTGGTGGTCGAAATAATACTCTGCCTCCATGATAATCTATAGTAGCAAGATGCCTACTCAACCAGTCCATTCCGAGTACAATATCGTATTCCGGAAGTGGCATGACGAGTAAGCACACGCTCAACTCTCGGCCTCCCACTGATACTCTCCGATCCTTGCAATAATCACGGACTAGGATAATAACTCCGCCAGTCGTGATCTTGTAAGTCCTAGCTAATGGTTCTGTCTCTAAATGATGTTGAAGAGCATAAGATACAGACACGAAACTACGGGAAGCGCCAGAGTCGAATAATGTAAATGTTGGAATGCAATCGAGAAGAACTGAACCTGTAATCAAGTCTCCTGCTGGCTCGACCTCCTCGACTGCCATGGCGTATGCTCGCCCCTGGGGTGCACCTCTCTACTGCTGGTGCTGAGCAAACCTCTGCTACGGTGCAAATGGAGGTCCCCTCTGCTGGTCTTCTGGTATGGTAGGTACCCTAGCTGGTCCCCTCTGGGCGACTGCTCCACCCTGGCCTGGACAAGTCTGGATGGCAGGGCAATCCCTCAGCTGATATGTTGTCGATCCGCAAGACAAATATGTGCCCAACCTCTTCCTGCAGATCTTTCTAGTGTGTCCTGCCTTCCCGCAGTACGCACACTGGATAGCGGGCTGAGTCTGCCTCTGCTGCTGATGCTGGGCTTGTCCTCGGGCTGGTGCCTGGTGCTACTGATGCTGTTGCTGCTGATAGGGCCTCTACTGCTGCTGGAAGTGTGGACGCTTGCCCGGTCTCGCACCACTGTTTGCTCCTCCTGAAGCATCGTGTCCCCTCTTGGGTCTGAGGTCCAAATCATCCTCGGCTATCTGGGCATCCATCAATATGCCTTCGAAGGTAGCAGTGCGACGTCCCGACGTGTGAGACTTGATCTCCCTTGCCAGCCCCTTTCTGAACTTCTGGGCCCTGTCTCCTGGATCTCTAATCATCGATGGCGCAAAACGGTTCAGGCGGCAAAACTCTGCGGCGTACTCATCAACGGACAAGCTCCCTTGGACTAAGTCATAGAACTGACTCTCCAAGGATACCAGGGCAACATCAGGAAAGAACTTCTCCTTGAAGAGCTCCCTGAAAGCCTCCCAAGTGAGTTCCCAACAAGTCTCGGCTCAGTGCGAAACCACGTAAGGGCGATGTCGAACATCTGGCTACCGGCGGCCTCGATCTGAAGAGCCTCCGGAAGCTGC